>OY731404.1:27697207-28297207 GCA_963425845.1 Sphenostylis stenocarpa | reverse complement strand
AAGAGGCCCTTGAAACATCTTTTCAAGCACTCGAAATCGCCAGCATAGAGCGACTTCCCAGAAACGCAAAGGTAGCCCGCATGATGTTGAAACACGATTACCATCCTGGCCAAGGACTGGGGGCAGATTCCCAAGGCATAAGGGAACCCCTAGAATTCCAAGACAGTCCTTTCAAGTATGGCCTAGGATATGACCCTACTAAGGGTCGGGCGGAAAGAAGAAAAGGGAAGTCTCCCCTCCGCACACTCAAGCAAATTTTCCGAAGTGGAGGGGTGCAAGCGTTAAGAGCTACCCTAGTCATTAGGAAATCTTTTTCTTCGTTTAAGGGATGTAAACCCCATGATCGTTAGAGATTATCCCCCGGAGCTAGCCCGACCCCTGGGCATTTTGGGCACATATTCCCTTATTAATTAATAAAGAATGATTCTTACTATCTGCTCCTCTTCTTTCTATTTATGACTAGACCACATAAATAACCTTGTCTAAGTAAACATAAAAGAAGAAGAAGAAAAAGCGCATTCAAATAATCAACATTTACCATCGCTATTATCGTCAAGCTAGTTGATTAGAAGCACATAAAAATAAGACTTCACCTCATCCATAAAGAAAGTCATGCTTCGCCAATATTGTGATAAAAAATAAATACGCACAAAAGAAAATCCCAGAGAAGCCAAAGGCCAAAGAAAAGGGCAAATTACCTGGTAGGAAACCCACTAAGGGGGCTACGCAAAAGATAGGGTCGACCCGGTAGGATACCCGAACAAAAATAAAGGGTAGTCTAGGCAAAAATTAGGGTTACAAAATAAGGTCCGCTAGGATTCTCTAAAACAAATTACAAAAAGGAGGAACCTAGACAAAAGATAGGGCCAAAACGCAATATCCTAGTTCGAAAACCCAAAGGGCGATCTAGGGAGGTCAGCTAGCCATAAAAAGTAATGGGAATAAAACCAAAAAGCGCAAATACAAAAAGAAAGGAAACTGTTTGCTTAGACAAAAGCTTAAACACCTAAGCCTAACCCTAGCCAGCCATGCTTACAAAAAAATTTCTAAATAAAAATTAACCCTCTAAAACACAAGCCATTGAATTTGCCTCTTTGTTTCTTTTCTCTTGACCCTCACAACAATATTCTAATAATTAATTTGGGAATATGGAGGCGTATAGTCAACAAGAGGATTGAAATCCCTAAAGTGAAGAAAAAGGGGCACTACATGACGAAGAGTGCTCCACAAAAGAAAAAAGAAATAAAAGAGGAAAAACAAAATGATTCTTCGGTCACAAGAAGTCTGGCATGGTACAACAAGTATGAAAGCACAGATCAGAGGGCACTCGGCACTACAAGACACGTCGGTTAAATCCTTCTGAAAATTTAATCAAAGTAGGCACTATAGAACATCAAACATGAAAACATTGCATGCATAAAATGTTTTTGAACCAGGTCCTATTTCCTTTTTCAAAAAAAAAAAAAAAAGCCCTGAAATTCGAGACCGCCGTCTGGACCTTCCAGACCGCCGTCTCGGCCCCCCTGCAAGTCGAGAATGCCGTCTCGACCAACGAGACCGCCGTCTCGACTTAGGCGAAAACGAGACCGCCGTCTCACTTGACGAGACCGCCGTCTCGCTTAAACCCCAAGTCGAGACCGCCGTCTCGCGGACCCAGACGGCTGTCTCGAACTGGAAAATTTTCCTATAAATAGAGGGCGCGCTTGGGGGGTTCCTCACAACTCTCTTTGCCTCCAGAACCTCCATTTCTCAGATCTTACACTCCTCAAACACTTCCTGGTCAACATGTTCAGTAGAAGCGCTTCAAGAAAGAGAAGAGGAACTGCCGGTGCCAGCAGTTCTTCGGCACCGCCACCCCAAGATCCCTCTCAGCTGTCAGCACAGCACCAAGCCCGCCTCGAGAACATCTGGACTTATCCTTGGCACCCGATGCTAAGGCTCGACAACATCCTGGGTGGGAGGACGATGTCCGAGCCCACATAGACAACATCGGATGGGGCTTTCTGCTGCAACCTCCACCCACACATGTGTACCCACAGGCGGTACTCGAATTCCTGGCCTCCGTTTCCTACGCTGAGGTCCCCTCCATGGTCCCGTGCCTGCAGACCACCAAGATGGTAAACTATTTTATGGGTGGGGAATACTGGACTACCACCCTCGACGAATTCAATGTGGGCATTGGATTCGTCCGGCCCAAGGATGTACTGACTCGGGGATACCGCGAGGCCATCTACTCTCGGCCCGCCAACCTCACCGCCTCCGAAATGTGGCAGGATCTCACCCAGGCGCCCACACTCCCTACACTAATGAGGGGCTCCGCGCTTCCCCCAGCACTCCGCATCTGCCACAAGCTCTTGGCGGGGACCATCCACGGGAGGAAGGAGAGTCAGGGTAAGATAACCCTCCCTGACCTCTTTATACTTTACTGCATGAGCCAGAGGCGACGCTGTAACCCTGGCTACTTCCTCCTAAAGGCCCTTAAGGACTTCGGGAACAGATCAACGGGGGCCGTCCTCATGGCTCCTCTTATCACTCCCCTGGAAGAAAGATGGGGGTGCCCTGGCCGGGAAGAGCTGGCCTCCAACTTGCGACCCGAATCCATCAACGGGTCAGTCCTGGGTAGCATGGGGATGCTGATGCACCGTGGGACCGACTTGGTCCTTCATCCCTCGCTGGATTTCGCGCTAGACCTCTAGGGGCTCGTGGCGATGCAAGATATCCCCACACCTCCCAATTTCCAGCAGCAACAGCAACAACAACAACCACCACCGTACACGGACGATTTCGCTGGCCTAAACCGCAACATTCAACATGAACGATCTGCGCCGGCAGTGCGACCAGATGACGGTGCGGCAAGAGCAACAGGCCCAGAGGCAGGAAGCCTACAACGCTCGGCAAGAGGAGATGTATCAGCACCATCAGGTGATGCGGCAGGAATGGACAACATTCCAACAAGAATACCGCGACGAAGTCCGAGAGCAAGCGGACTTTCGATATCACCTTTACCAGCAATTCCCCCACGGATCGTCTCCAGATGATAGCCCTTAGGGATTGCACTTGCCAAAATAAAATGTGGTTGTAATAAAATCTCCTTATAATATAAAATTGTATTTCATGCATCTCTTTACCACCTTTTGCAAAAGCCAGCGTAACAAAAAAGCTTAAAAAGGAAAAAAGGCATACGCCCAATACAAAAAAAGCCAAAATCCGAAATCGCGAGAAAAAAAGAGATAAAACCGCGAGAAAAAGGCTGGAGTAAGATAAGCCACTCACCTTGATCAACAAAACTTCGACTACCAAGTAAAAGTCGAACAACAAACAGGACTCATCCGACCAGCCAACAAGAGTCGGATGATCACCACCAAAAGTAAAAAACAAAGAGTCCCCAGCAACCAACAAAGCTGGATGAAACAAAAAATCCCCGACACAACCCGGAGGACCGTCCAAAGAGGTCCAAGTACATCTACCAACACAGAAATCACTTCCCAGGGAGTAGGGGCATGAGCCACCCGAGCAGTAAGCCGCCACTACCACCAGTCCTACGCAGCGGACTGTACTAACCTGATAGGGGGTTTATACCTATCAACCTGCGCACGCGTTGCGCCTAATCTGCGCTCGAGCCGGATCAGTAAGTCGCACTACCACTCTGATGGGGGGTTCATACCCATCCAGTCCCACACAATGGACTACAATTACCAGCCTGATGGGGGGTTCATACCCATCCAGTCCCACACAACGGACTGCAATTACCAGCCTGATGGGGGGTTCATACCCATCCAGTCCCACTCAACGGACTGCAATTACCAGCCTGATGGGGGGTTCATACCCATCCAGTCCCACACAACGGACTACAATTACCAGCCTGATGGGGGGTTCATACCCATCCAGTCCCACACAACGGACTGCAATTACCAGCCTGATGGGGGGGTTCATACCCATCCAGTCCCACACAATGGACTGCAACTACCATCCTGATGGGGGGTTTATACCCATCAATCGAAGGATCGGCTACCGTCAGAAGGAGTATCCGGAGGTTCCACCACATGTTAACCAAAGGGATCGGCTACGCCAGAAGTAGTATCCTGGAGGTGCACAACACAAATTTTCCCCAGAAGATCAACCGCCACAAGACGGGACATCCGAAGGGTAGCCGGGCAAGAGGGTCAACTCCTTTACCTTCCTGTCAATCTGTCTGGCACAACAAGCCAACAGCCGACTAGTCAGGTAAAGGGGGGGCAGCTGTAGACCCCAAATCTTACTCGGCCTCCAAATAAAGAGTAGAAGACCTCCTATTCGAAGATGGACGAAGCCTAAAAAGCCACTAGGAGAGACTATTAGGCCCCATACTAGGATAGGAGGGATTTTTGGCATAAAAATAAGGTTTCTCGCATTTTTGGGGACAAGACCGTCGTCTCGCCTCATGCAAGTGGTGAGACCATCGTCTCACCAAACGAGACTGCGGTCTCGCCACCCGCGAATGGCGAGACGGCGGTCTCGCTTTCTGGGACGGCGATCTCACCACCTACGAAGGGCGAGACGACGGTCTCGCTTTCCGGGACGGCGGTCTCGCCACCTGCGAAGGGCGAGATGGCGGTCTCGTTTTGCGAGACGGCGGTCTCGACCCTGTCAGACAAGATGACGGTCTCGACCTGTCAGGCACAAAAAACCTATAAATAGGGGGCTCCATTCCCTCATTTCAACACCACACACACAGTTTCTCCTCCTTCTCTCTAGAATTTCTCTCTCTAGAACCCCTCGAAAGCATTTTCGGAGTTTTTGAGCGTCTCTAAGAGTATTTTTGAGTGTTTCGAGAGGTTTACGAAGCTGTGTAGAGTGAAGGGCTGCCAAAAAGCACCCAAGTTATTAAAGAATTAAATAGAAAAGCTTGCCTCGGAGGTTTCTATACTCTCTCTCTCTACTTTACTGCTTTAATCTTCATTATGCAATAGAAACTAGGGCCATGTAGTCATAATTTTAATTCCGCAAATAAAAGGGCAAAAGCGTATTTTCCGGTTTATTTACTCAGAATAGCTGGCTTATCATAGGGAACCCGAAAGGGGCGTCGTAAGGGAACTAACACTTCCCTTACACGTAACTAACTCCCTTACCCAACTCTGGTTCTAATGACCAAAGTTTGTTTTTCGAAAACCAACGCCTTTTAACCCCTTTTTCGATGTTTCCGGTAAAAACATCGGTGGCGACTCCAGAGAACCCTTCAAAACTAGCTGTTGGATTAGCCCAGTTATCGGACGATCCAAGAGCGCCCTTTCGAAAACCTCGCCTCTAGGTTCAGCCCGATTATCGGACAACCTAAAGGCGTTGTAACCACACCAATAAAAACGCGAAAGTCAGAAACCATCGCGTCGCTCCGACCGCCTCTTTTTGACGGCGGCGACAACATGTTCCACTAGTACTCTTTCTATCAATCTTACATCCACCATAATCAGCATTAGAATATCGTATTAAACGAGGAGAAGCTTCAGATGGATACCATAATCCAAATCCTGTAGTTGCTTTTAAATATTTTAAGATTCGTTTTACTGCAGTTAAATGAGATTGTTTTGGACATGCTTGAAATCTAGCACACACACAAACATAATGCATAATATCAGGTCTACTTGCAGTTAAGTATAATAGTGAACCTATTGTTGCCGCCGTCAAAACAAGGCGGTTAGAGCGACGCGATGGTTCCGACTTTCTGTTCTTCACGTTTTTTATTGGCGTGGTTACAACGCCTTTAGGTTATCCAATAACCGGGCTGAACCTAGAGGCGAGGTTTTCGAAAGCGCGCTCTTGGATTGTCCGATAACCGGGCTAATCGAAGAGCTAGTTTTCAAGGGTTCTCTGGAGTCGCCACCGATGTTTTTACCGGAAACATCGAAAAAGGGGTTAAAAGGCGTTGGTTTTCGAAAATCCAACTTTGGTCGTTAGAACCAGAGTTGGGTAAGGGAGTTAGTTACGTGTAAAGGAAGGGTTAGTTCCTTTACGATGCCCCTTTCGGGTTCCCTATGATAGGCCAGCTATTTAAAAATGATTAAACCGGAAAAATATGCTTTTACCCTTTTATTTGCAGAATTTAAAGATTATGACTACATGGCCCTAGTATCTATCGCATAATTTAAGTAAAGCGATAAAAGGTAAAGGAAGAAAGAAAGTAGAAACCTTCGGAGCAAGCTTTCTATTAATTCTTTTTGAAAATAGGGTGCTTTGTGGCAGCCCTTCACTCTACACAGCATCGGAAACCTCTCGAAACGCTCAGGAACACTCTTAGAAACGCTCAGACACTCCGGAAATGCTTCGGAGGGATTCTAGAGAGAGAATTTGAAGAGATTTCTAGAGAGAAGGAGGAAGAACTGTGTGGAATGAGGGGAATGGGGGCCCTATTTATAGGGATTCGTGCCTGTCAGGTCGAGACGGAGGTCTCGTCTGACAAGGTCGATATGGCGGTCTCGCCTTGCAGGAATTGCGAGACGACCGTCTCGCCAAACGAGACAGCGGTCTCACCATTTGCGCAAGACGAGACGGCGGTCCCGAATCTGGGACGACGGTCTCAACCTTAAAAGGAGAAAATCCTTATTTTTGTGCTAAAAATCCCTCCTATCCTAGTATGGGGCCTAATAGTCTCTCCTAGTGGCTTCTTAAGCTTCATCCATCTTCGAAAAGGAGGTCTTCTAGTCTTTATTATGAGGCCGGGCAAGATTTGGGGTCTACAGCTGCCCCCCCTTTACCCGACTAGTCGACTGCTAGCCTGTTGTGCCGAGGAGATCGACTGGAGGGTAAAGGAGTTGACCCTCTTGCCCGGCTGGTCCTTCAGATGCTCCGTCTTTGTGGCAGTTGATCTTCTGGAGAAAAAGTGTGTGGTGCGCCTCTGGGATGCTCCTTCTTGCGGAAGTCGATCCTTTGGGCTGATGAGCATGAACCCTCGCTCGGTTTGACGAGTATGAACCCTTGCCCGGTGAGCTCCCTTTTGTAAGGCCCGATGAGTATACACCCCCATCTGGTGTTTGACGAGTATGAACCCTCGTCCGGTAAGCCCCCCTTTTGTAAGGCCCTGATGAGTATGCACCCCCATCTGGTGTTTGTGCCTCCGGATGCTCCTTCTTGCGGTAGCTGACCCTTTGGCGGTGGTGGCGACTTACTGCTCTAGCTCATGCGCCGAGGTTTGAGATGTGTTCTCTTTATTTTTGTCTGCATTTGGTCGTCCGGTCTGCGCCGGGGATCTTGTTGGTGTTCTTCCGGCTTGTTGATTGCCAGGGATTCTTTATTTTTGATCTTTAGGTGGTGATCACCCGACTCTTGCTGGCTGGCCGGGCAATTTTTTTGTTTTTTACATAACTGACGAGGTCTTATTGGGGTACCCCTGAGTGCTTCTTATTTTTGTATGCAAGCATGAAGCTAATCTTTTGATATGAATATTTTTTGGTCTTTTATTTATCTGAAGTATATTTGTTTGTTTTGATTATGACAAAGTCCTTTTCGTGCGACTACTTGTGCGTGGATGCTTTTGATGCAATTTATTTTAGTTGGGGGGGGGCATCTAGAAGGTGACCGGTACTTCCTTTTCCTTTTGTTGTTCTCTTGCAACTTTCTTTTTGTTTTAGTCCTATCTTTTGCCTAGACCGCCCTTTGCGGATTTTCGATCTAACGGGCTTAATTCTTGCTTAGGATATTTCGGGGGGTTTGTTTTTTATGAAGGCCTTAACTTTTGCCTAGACCGCCCTTTACGGGTTTTCAATCTAGTAGGCTATCCTGTGCTTTTTCGCTTGGGAAGGTCCTGGTTGGTGCTGTTTGTCTTGTTTTTCTTATGCTTTCTCGTTTTGCTTGTTTTATGCATACTTATGTTTCGTTAATACAGAGGCATTCTTGCAAGCAGGTAAAGAGAAAAGAAGACAATTTTTATTGATGTAAACGAATGATTTATTTCTACAGGAGGGTTTACAAAGGATTTTAGAAGCAGGGCTTGGCCAAGGTTGGCTGAGCTGTATAGGGTATACACGACCATGTCCATGATTTCTGTTTCTCTGCTTTTCCCGGTCGCTTCAATTGAGATGCTCAAGCTCGGAGTGAAGATCATGTGAAGTCTACTTGCTTCTGTGAAGGTATTACCTTAGTCGCCTTTGCGGTTTTTGGCTAAGGTAATCATTGCTCTTTGTGTTTTTTTTTTTTTTGGAACCTCTAATTTTTGCCTAGGGCGTATCCTAGCGAGGAGTGTGGACCCTATCTTTTGCCCAGGACGCTATTTGCGAGTTTTCATCCTGACGGGTCATGAGCAATGTCTTCAGGCATAGTATTTCTTTACCGCATCTGAGTTGATAGGATGTCAAAGCTCTTCTCCATCCATGTTAGTGAGGATGAGGGCTCCTCCTGAGAAGGCTCGCTTGACCACAAAGGGTCCTTCGTAGTTTGCCGTCCATTTCCCAATTTTGTCTTTCTGGGTTGGTAGCAGTTTCTTTATCACTAGGTCCCCTTCTTGGAATGTAGACCCCTAATTTTGCCCGGCTTCTTAATAAAAGAAAAGGAGACCTCTCGCAACAAGATAGAGTTCATCCAATTTCTCAACAAAAGCCAAAGAGACCTCTTATAACAAAGATAAAAGTTCGTCCGGCATCTCAATAAGGGTCAAGAAGACTTCCTATAAGAAGATCAAGCTTCAACGGACACCTATCGGTATCAACCAACGTCCGAAAAAAGCAAGGAAAGCTTCCCGGGGTCCCAGAACGCAAAAACTGGACAAAATAGGTCGAGACCCCCGTCCTAGAGTTGGGACGGCTGTCCCAACTAACCTAGGACAAGTGAGACGCGCGTCCCACATGTGGGATGGTCGTCCCAAGTCCCAGGGGGGTTGGCTCTGTGTTAAAAATGCAAGTGGGATGACCGTCCCACCCCAGACGGCCGTCCCGGCCCAGATGGCCGTCCCAGATGTGCCAGGCAGCGAAAACTATAATATAGTGATCAATAGGAGGATTGGGAAATGTGGAAATATAGTGATCAATAGGAGGATTGAAACCCCTAAGGAAAGGAAGAGGGGCATTGACATGACAATTGCTCTACATTCAAAATGATTACTCTTCGGTCATAGCAAAGATCCGAGACGGCAAATCGGTACAGCTAATCATAACTTAACAGAAGCTGAATGGGTTCAAAGCCAATATAACCAGTTAAGCCTTATGGAAGAAAAACGGCTCAATGTTATATGTCGTGAACAAGCCTATCAAAAGAAGATAAAAAAGGCTTACAAAAAAGGTCAACCCTCATATTTACCAAAAGAAGGATTTAATGGTAAATAAGTTGCTTCCAGCCCAAAACAATAAAATTGGAAAATGGGCATTGAACTATGAAGGACCCCTTGGGGTCAAATGAGCTTTCTCGGAAGGGGCTCTTATCCTCATCAATATGGATGGAAAAGAACTTCGACACCCAATCAATTCTGATGCAGTGAAGAAGTATTATGCTTGAAGACATTGCTCAAGACCCATCAGGAATGAAAACCCGCAAAGGGCATTCCTGGGCAAAAGATAGGGTCCATATTCCTCGCTAGGATATGTCCTAGGAAAAAAGTAGAGGTAAAAAAAAAAAAAAACTAACTAAGAGCAATGGTTACTTTAGTCGAAAACCAAAAAGGCGGCTAAAGTAACATTCTTCCAGAAGCAAGCAGTTTGCATAGTCTTCACTCTGAGCTCAAGCATCTCAACTGAAGCAATTAGGAGAACCAGGGGGCAGATATCACGGACATGATTGTTTAAGCCTATACAGTATAGCCAACCCTGACCACCCATTCTTCTAAATACCTTTTGAAATCCTTCTATAAAAGAAATAAAACTTTTGCTCATTTATCAATAAAATTCCTTTTCATTTCCTTTCTCTTGACCAAATATTATGGAAATGCCTCTTTATTGATAAATCATAAATATGCGCAAAGACCTTTAATCAAAGATCAAGCATGCATCTAAAAAAGGGAAGCATAACAAATAAGAAAATAATAAATGCCTGCTAGGATATTCTTAGGTAAAAACTAGGGTAGCCTGCTAGATCGCAAACCCCAAAAAAAGACGATCTAGGCAAAAGATAAGGCAAAAGCCCCCTAAGATATTCTAGGAAAAAATTAAGGCAGCCCGCTAGATCGAAAACCCGTAAAGGGCGGTCTAGGCAAAAGATAGGGCAAAAACCAAGAGATGGATAAAAAAGGAGCCCATCATCATGGTCATAAAGGAGGAGCCCATCGGCACATTCATAAGAAGCCAATGGGAAAAGGCCAATTACTTTCTAAATGCATCAAAAATAAATAAACAATAGATTGCATTTAGGACATCCACACACAAAGTAGTTTCATAATACGACTTTGTCAAAATCAAGAAAAATAATTTTTCTTCAAACAAGAATAATAAACATGCATATAAGGAGGATAGTCTCCATACTTGTGATTGAAAACAGGAGGCGCCAGAATCCAGTCTCCATTTGAAAATCAAAATCGCGAAAGGCGAAAAGCAAAACCATTCTAGCAGAATAAAGAGCTTCAAGGAAACTAGCTCTAACCTTTTACACCAATAAAAGAAGGTACATCGAAAAAAAGCCAACGGAAAGGCTCGATAATCCCCATGCGGATCCTTGCCTACTCCGGAGGCAAAATAAAAATTACTTCATGACTCGAGCACCACCACATGAGTCGTCAAAAGAGTCGAGTTGAAGATTCAATCAACATCCTTCCATCTAAGGAAAAGGAAGTCATCAATATGAAAAAGCCAACGGAAAGGCTTGATCATCCCCAAGCGGATCCTTGCCTACTCCGGAGGCAAAACAAAAAAAGATTACCTCACAACTTAGCAGCATCACCATATGAGTCATCAAGCACACTCATCCAGAATCTCCGCCACTTCCCCAAAGGAGAATAAGGAGAATAGGGACTACATAAAAGTCCATCAAAGAAAATAAGGAGACAAATCCTCCATATCACCAGGGGCGACAAAAAGAAAGAAAAGAAAAACTTTCATTCCCCAATAGAGGCCACAACGAAAAAGGCCAAATAAAAAATCTCCAAGAAGAGTATATCAAGAAAAGTCTACAAAAAGACAAAAAGAAGAAAAATCTCTTCATCCAGCTCAAATAAGAGCTTCACAAAGCCAGGAGCCAGGACTCCATCATCAAATTTGGATCCCCAGGAAACCGACAGACTCCTCGGTGAATCCCAAGAGAAAAGAAGAAAATTTCTTCATTACGCTCAATAAAGAGCTTCACAAAAGTCAGGAGCCAAGACTCCATCACAAAAAATCAAATCAAAGATTAGATCCCCCAAGAAAAGAAAAATTCCCCAGGGATCACCAAAAAGAAAAGAGAAAAAAGATATCTTTTCATCCAAAGAAAAAGTCAATGTGCATAAAAAGGCGCACATATGTAAAAACCAACTCGCGAAAAAGAAATTCAAATCGCGGGGAAAAGATAAAAACCCATTCCCCAGCAGGAATAAGAGCATAGGCAAAGCCAGCTCAAACAACAACATCCAATAAGGAGTCAAAAACTCCATTCCTCCCTAGGGGGCAATTCAAAATAGATCCCCAGGAAACAACCAAATCCCTGGTGGATTACCAAAAAGAAAAAAAATCCCCAGCAAGCCTACCAGCAAAAGATAAAATACAAATTCATATCCTCAGGGAGTTAATCGCCTATAACACCCAATATGAATATCCCAAGTGAAAGGCAAAACCTTCACTCCCAAGAATGCCTATGCCTACTCATAGGCAAGCAAAGAACCGATATCCCCAAGAAATGGGAAATCAACCTATGCAGGAGGCAATACAAAGTACAAAGCTTCCAATAAAGAATCTGCCTACTCAGAGGTATTATCAAGAGCAAATATCCTCAAGTAGAACATCAGCCTATTCAGAGGCGAAAAACAACAAGTATAAAGCCTTCAATACTATTGAAGCATCTGCCTAAAAACAAGAGGCACAATCAACAAGAAATCAACAAATCCCCAGGAGATTCCCGCCTAAAATAAGAGGCAACCAACAAGAAATCCTCGGCAAGACCGGATGGCTAAATAGAAAAGCCAAAAATCGAAATCTCCGGCAAGACCGGATGGCTAAACAAGAAAAGCCAAAACAAAAAATCCCCGAGTAAACCGGATGACTAAAAAAGAAAAGTCAAGAAAGAAAATCAATCACTCCCCATGGAATAGGCGCATGATCAGAGACAATAAGCCGCCAACACATCTCCAAAAACCAGATGAGGGTTTGTACTCATCAAAAGATTGATTGCCAAAAAAGAGAATCCTAAGAGCCTTACAAAATGGGGCTCGTCAGAGAGTTTAGCAAACGCGAACTCAAACATAGTGGGGGAAAGTACCCACGAAAATCTAGCAAATACAGACTCGAACCGGGTGGGGGTTTGTACTCACAAGAGCCTTACAAAAGAAGGTTCGGATCAGATGAGGGTTGTAGACCCCAAATCTTGCCCGCCTCAGAATAAAGTCAGAAAGCTTCCTATTTGAAGACGGCCAAAGCCTAACAAGCCATTAGGAGAGACTATTAGGCTCCTGTACTAGGATAGGAAGGTTTTTTGGCCCGAAAATAAAGTTTCTCGCCCTGAAGGGACGAGACTGCCGTCAGGGAATACCAGACCGCCGTCTCGTTTCAACGCCAGGACGAGACTGTCGTCTCGATTTTCCAGATGGCGGTCTCGTCACCCGCAAATTCGAGACGGCGGTCTGGGTTTTCCAGATGGCGGTCTCGATTCCTGCCAAGTCGAGACGGCGGTCTCGACCCTCTGCCTCGAACGAGACGACGGTTTGGACTTTCCAGACGGCGGTCTCGACCTTGTCAGAGGAGAAGGCGGTCTCGACCTATCAGGCGCGAAAAACTATAAATAGGGGCGTTATTTCTCCCTTTTGACACACCCAGCAGCAAGAGCTGTCCCTTCTCTCTAGAATTTCTCTCTCTAAGAATCCCTCCGAGGCATTTCCGGAGTTTCTGAGCGTCTCTAGGCATATACAGAGTGTTATAAATCTTCTTTAGAATCCCTCCGAGGCATTTCCGGAGTTTCTGAGAGTTGTAGAGTGAAGGGTTGCCAAAACGCACCCTCTCTTTTTAACATATAAAGCTTGCTTTGGAGGTGCATATCCTCACTCTCTATTTTTTACTGCTATTTAAATTACGCAATAAAAGCTAGGGCCATGTAGTCATATATTTAAATTCCGCATAATAAAAGGGTAAAAGCGCTATTTTCCAGTTTAATTATTTATTCAAATTAGCCAGCCTATCATAGGGAACCCGAAAGGGGCATCGTAAAGGAACTAACACTTCCTTTACATGTAACTAACTCCCTTACCCAACTCTGGTTCTAATGACCAAAGTTGGTTTTCGAAAACCAACGCCTTTTTAAACCCCTTTTCCGATGTTTATGGTAAAAATATCAGTGGCGACTCCATAGAACCCAACTAAATAAATCCCTGGGTTAGCCCTGCTATCTGGACAACTCGGGATACTTTTGAAAACCTCGCCCCTAGGTTAGCCCGGTTATCGGACAACCTAAAGGCGTTGTAACCACCAATAAAAAATGTGAAAATCGAAAATAGAAGAGTCGAAAAACCATCGCGTCGCTCCGACCGCGCCCCCGTTTTCGGGGAGGCGGCGACAGATGGCGACTCCACTCGGGGAAGCCTAGAGAGTTGATCCCATTTAGTGATGGGCTGGCTTAAAAATAATTAAACCAAGAAAATAGCGCTTTTACCCTACCTTGTATTATAACATGCTTTATTGTTTGGCTTTCAAATAACTGTTGCTTGTTTATACTTACGCAATTGATTGAAATATAAATTGCACACAAAACCCTTGCACACTACGAGTTCCCTCTATACCCGGGGCAAGTGAGATAACCATAGGGAGTGGGTGGCGAGTACGGTTCGCTGCAGTTAGGGCCTTGTGCCCACCAGGTGTGATCGGAAACCACCACTCAAGGTGATAACCTTCCTCTTTTGGCAACAAGACCGACTCTGGCCTTAGTGCTGAGCATGGTTGGACAGCTGGAGAGTGGGGACCCTATAATGGGGGCACCTTGGGGGCCTTAGCCTGGTGAGAACAGTTAGAACCTACCCTAACCAATGCACCTTTCTGCAGGAAAACCCTACATCGTGATAAAAATGAAGTCTCGCCTGTTCGGGGATGATCAAATTGTGTGTGCATATGTTTGTTGCATTTGTATGTTGCATAGCATAAACAAACAACAGAACAAAAACCAAAAAAATATATTTTACAAATAAACACCCTTATCTCGGATAGTCTGCCTTTTAACTAGCCTGGTTTCAGGTTCTTTGTAAGCTAAGTAGCCACGCAGTTCCGACAGAAGAGATAAGGGACGATAAATATCCTTTCGCATAAAGCCACATTTTATCTTGGACAGTCTGCCTTTTAGCTAGCCTGGTTTCAGGTTCTTTGTAAGCTAAGTAGCCACGCAGTTCCGATAGAAGAGATAAAAGGCTATAAAATAAGACAAATAAAAATAAAAATCCATTTTTCCAAAATTCACAAATAAGACCTGGGCCAAAAATATTGCATTCATAAAACATTCATATAGGTAGTTTATTCTTTCGAAAAAATACGCAAATACCATACATCATGTAGAAAAACATGATAAATAGTAAAATAAACACTCACATTCAGTAAACATCATCTTCATCAAATCATACATTTTGGTTTTGGAAAATGGAGGGGACAAGTAGACAAGTGGGGAAGGTGGACATTCTCCGAAGCCATACTGAGAAGCTAGAACGGCTTAGTGCAACGATGCCACCGGAGGTCCGCGCTGATTTTGAAAAGTCCTATGGACGAATTCTGGACCTCCTAAAGATCAGTGTCGATCAAGTCTTCCTCAGGGTACTAATTCACTTTTGGAACTCCAGTCTGCGGTGCTTTGAATTTCCGCAGTTCGACATGGTGCCCACTTTAGAGGAGTATGAAACAATGTTAAAATGGCCCAAGTCAGCCGGGTCCATATCCTTCATGAGGCGTATACTCCTGTAGCACCAGTCGCTGCCCTTATCCATCTACCGTACCGACAAAGTACCCTGATAGGAAGAGGGAACACCCAGGGATGGAGAGTATCGATGTTAGAAGACCACCTGTCCTACCTGGCTGAAAGGGCAGAGTGGGTTGCCTTCAACAAGACCCTGGCATTATTAATCTTCGGAACGATCCTGTTCCCCTTCCACCTTGACACAATCAATCAAGCCGTCATGGACGCTTTCTTCGCTTGGGACGTGAACTCGAAGAGTCCCCGCTCGCTATTCTTGCCGACACCTTGCTCTCGGTAGATTTCTGCCATCAGAAGCAAGGGAGAACACTCCGCTGCTGCTCTTCGTTACTTTATGTGTGGAGCATCACGCACCTTTACGCCTCCAGTCACATGGGGATATTCCCTGACCCTTTAAGAAGCTTCTCCAAAATCCCCTTCCAACGACGCCTGACTGTGGAATGGAGGGATGAGTTAGAACAAAAGGACGCCAACAGCATATCTTGGGTCTGCCCTTGGTTCTGACCCGGCCCAGTTCTCGTCAGATGTGGGAACTACCCGAATGTACCCTTAATAGGACTCAGGGGTTGCATAGCCTACTCACCTAGAGTAGCTATGAGGCAACTCATGAGGACTCAAACTACTATCTCCCGAGGGGAACTCGGAGGGCTGTGCTTCTTTTGGAGACCCGTGCACAATCGCCAACTCACTGACTGTGAGGAAAGCATGGGAGAAGCCAGTCTACATGGGAGACAGAGAGCTAGGAAAAGCTCGGGTGACTGTCACCAGTGACTATGAGGCATGGAGGAGAAGAAGAGAAATGGCTCGACCATCCACCACACCTGCGCCAATCGCCAACAACGAAGAGCTGCAGGCACAAGTCAATGCCTTGACCCAGAGGGTAGAAATAATGGGAGCCCAGATACGGGCCCTTGAGGAAAAGGAACAAGCCTCTATCCTCACGATTGACGGTCTGCAGAGGCAAGGCAAGAAAAAGGATCATGAAATAGAACGCCTCAAGGACCAATGTGCTGACGCTAACGAACAAGCTATCCGAGCATCCAAATCTGCCAGAACCAGCTCGGATAGCCAACTGCAAGAGATAACCGCCAGATCAGCACACCTTGAGGTGGAATCAGCTCAGCAGGCTCAAAAGATCAAGGAGTTGTCAGAAGGGCTCCTCCAGACTCAGATAGATCTCCGCTAAGAGCGAGAGAACAACAGAAAACTCAGTCGAGGTCTCTATGAGCTACGCATTAAAGAGAAAAGCGGGCTAGCTCAATATGACCAAGTGCTACAAGAAAAGGACCAAGATGTTGCCAGGCTCGATGAACTAGAAGCCTTGGTCATACATCAAGAGGCAAAGATCAAAGAGGCTCAACAGTACAGCGAAGAAATGAGCCAAGCGATCCACAAGCAAAGCGAAGCGCTCGCTCACCATGTCCGGGAAGCCGAGAGAGAATTACAAAGAAAACAAGACCCGCCTGTGGGTTTCTTTAGGCTTTTCCGTTTTTGTCAAAAGACGCTTCGTAGTATGGAATAGGAGAATGTACACCTTCCAATGAATTAATGAAATCTTTTTCTTATTCAACACTTGCATACATGAACATGCATTTGCATATTTAATTTCCCCTCCTTCACACTTAATAAATAAGATAATAAAAAGGAAGGATTAACTAACACGTCTTCCAACTCAGAAGAATGGAGAGAAAGCCACTCCTAATAAAGCTCACCCCAACGGTCGAATCACCACAAGAGGGAAATAAACCTCGGCCGTTGGTCCTCAAGAATAAAGAAGAGGGGGCAAGGACGCCAGTGCGACTATTTATGCCACGTCTTTTCCCCTACAAGTCAAATAAAGCTATAGCGTGGAGATATGGGGAATCTTCACCAATAAAGGAAGAAATAACAAACATAGCCGGCATTGGGGGCACAACTAGAAGTGGAAGAATCTACTCCCCCAAGGACACACAAGAAAATGTCCTTCAAAATAAAGGAAAAAATAAAAAGACCGAAGAAGAAAAAGAAAATAAAGAATCCAAGGAGGAGACAGAGGAATTACTCCAGTTTATGAGACAAAGTGAGTATTCCATTATAGACCAGCTCAATCGCACACCTGCAAAGATCACGTTGCTATCTTTGATAATGAGCTCGGAACCGCACCGGAACGCCCTGCTGAAGGTCTTGAGCGAGGCGCATGTACCCCATACAATATCCCAAGAAAAGGTTGAGAGGATCGTCGGTCACATCACGACAAACGATCACCTCACCTTTATAGAGGAAGAGCTCCATCTCGAAGGGTCAAAGCACAACAAGCCCTTGCACATCTCAGTCAAGTGCAAGGAATACCTCATTGCCAAAGTTCTTGTGGATAACGGGTCATCCTTGAACGTGATGCCCAAGTGCACACTGGAAAAGTTGACCATCCAAGGAACCCGTCTGCGCCCAAGCAGCACCATCGTTCGAGCCTTCGACGGGTCAAAACGAGAAGTAGTGGGGGAGATCAATTTGTCAATCCAAGTTGGACCCACTACCTTCGACGTTGATTTCCAAATAATGGACCTTACTCCAGCGTATAGTTGTCTCCTCGGCAGGCCTTGGATTCATGACGCTAAGGCAGTACCTTCAATGCTCCACCAGAAAGTCAAATTCGTAGTGGATGACAAACTGGTCACGATTCAAGCAGAAGACGATATCCTGATCAGTGGACCGTCCACCCAACCTTATGTGGATGCGGCTGAAGAGGCCCTTGAAACATCTTTTCAAGCGCTCGAAATTGCCAGTATAGAGCGACTTCCCAGAAATACAAAGGTAGCCCGCATGATGTTGAAGCATGGCTACCATCCTGGCCAAGGACTGGGGGCAGATTCCCAAGGAATGAGGGAACCCCCGGAATTCAAAGACAATCCCCACAAGTATGGCCTGGGATATAACCCTTTCAAGGGCCGATCGGGAAAAGCAAAAGGGAAGTCCCCCTCCGCACACTCAAGCAGCATTTTCCGAAGTGGAGGAGTGCAAGCGTCAAGAGCCACTCTAGTCATTAGGAAATCTTTTTCTTTGTTTAAGGGATGTAAACCCCATGATTGTTAGAGATTATCCCCGGGCGAGCCCGACCCCGGGCATTTCGAGGCACATATTCCCTTATTAATTAATAAAGAATGATTCTTTCTATCTCGCTTCTCTTCTTTCTACTTCGACTGGACCACATAAATAACCCTGTCTAAGTAAACATAAAAAGAAAAGAAGAATAAGAAGCGCTTCCAAATAATCAAACCTTCATCATTGCCATCATCATTAAGTTAGCTGATTAGAAGCACATAAAAACAAGGACTTCACCTAAGCCATGAAGGAAGTCACGCTTCGCCAATACTGTGAACAAAAAAATAAATACAAAAAAAAAAACAACAAAGAAAAAGCCCAGAGAAGCCAAAGGCCAAAGAAAAGGGCAAAATTACCCGGTAGGAAACCCACTAAGGGGGCTACGCAAAAGATAGGGTCAACCCAGTAGGATACCCGAACAACAATAAAGGGTATCCTAGGCAAAAGTTAGGGTTACAAATAAAGGTCCACTAGGATTCCTCCAAAATTTTACAAGAGAGAACCTAGACAAAAGTTAGGGCCAACACAAGTATCCTAGTTCGAAAACCCAAAGGGCGATCTAGGGAAATCAGCTAGCCATTTAAAAAGCAATGAAAATAAAACCTGAGAGCGCAAATACAAAAAAAGAAAGAGGAAAATGTTTGCTTAGACAAAGCTTAAACACCCAGGCTTAACCCTAGCCGGCCATTCTTACAAATCCTCCTATCAATAAAAATCAACCTTCTAAAACACAAACCATTGATTTTTACCCCCTTTTTTGCTTCTTTTCTCTTGACCCTCACGACAATATTCTAATAATTAATTTGGGAATATGGAGGCGTATAGTCAACAAGAGGATTGAAATCCCTAAAGCAAGGAAAAAGGAACACTGCATGACAAAAAGTGCTCTACAAAAAGAAAAGAGAAAGAAAGAAACTACTCTTCGGTCACAAAAAGTCCAGTATGGTACAACATGTACAAAAGCACAAATCAGGAGGCACTCGGCGCTACAAAGACACGTTGGTTAAGTCCTTCTGAAATGTTAAACAAAGTAAGCATTATAGGACATCAAACATGAAAGCATTTGCATGCATAAAATGTTTTTGAACCAGGTCCTATTCCTTATGCAAAAAAAAAAAAAAAATACCCGAAATTCGAGACCGCCGTCTGGGTTTTCCAGACCGCCGTCTCGTTTCGTTGACTAAACGAGACCGCCGTCTCGAGAAACCAGACCGCCATCTCGACTTAGGAAAAGTCGAGACCGCCGTCTGGGTTATCGAGACCGCCGTCTAGGTTATCGAGACCGCCGTCTCGATTTGCTGACCAAACGAGACCGCCGTCTCGACTTCCCAGACGGCGGTCTCGACCTGAAAAAAATTCTATATAAGGGGGGCGCGCTTAGGGGGTTTCCTCACAACTCTCCTTGCCTCCTAAACTTCCATAGCCTCCAAAACTCCCATTCTACTACTCCAAGCTTTCCCCACTCAGGATGTTCAGTAGAAGCGGCTCCCGGAAGAGAAGGGCCACCGCTGGTGCTAGTAGTTCAGCACCACCGCCACCCCCAGACCCTTCTCAACTTCAACCACAACACCAGGCCCGCCTGGACAACCTCAGAAACTACCAGTGGCACTCACTGTTGACACTGGACTTCGGCGTCTTGGCCGAATTCGGATGGGAGGAGGACGTCCGAGCACACATTGATAACATAGGGTGGGGTTTTCTGCTACAGCCTCCACCTGTTCATGTGTACCTGCAGGCGGTACTCGAGTTTCTGGCCTCGGTCTCCCTCATTGAGATCCCCTCCATGGCCTCAGGCATGCAGCCCACCAAAATGGTCAACTACTTTATGGGTGGGCAATACCACACTACCACTTTGGAGGAATTCAATGTTTCCATTGGATTCATCCGGCCCGAGGCGGCGTTAACTCGGGAGTACCGTGAGGCCATTTGCTCTAGGCCCACCAACCTCACCGCTGCTGAGATGTGGCATGAGCTCACTGGGGCCACCACATTGCCTTCATTGATGAGGGGGTCTGCACTCCCCCCACCACTCCGCATCTGCCACAAGCTGCTGGCAGGCACCATCCACGCCAGAAAAGAGAGCCAGGGGAAGATATCACTCCCTGACCTCTTCATTCTCTATTGCATGCACTAGAGACGGCGCTGCAATCCCGGGTACTTCCTCCTGAGGGCCCTGAAGGACTTTGGGAGTAGATCCACAGGGGCCATCCTTGTGGCTCCCCTCATCACCCCTCTAGCAGAGAGAATGGGGTGCCCCGGTCGGGAAGAGCTGGCCCGCAATCTACGACCCAAGCCCATCAACGGGCCAATGCTGGTCAGCATGGGAATGCTGATACGCCGAGGAAGTCAGTTCGCCCTGCATCCCACCCTGGACTTTGAGCTGGACCTCCAGGGAATAGTGGCGATGCAGGATGCGCCCACATCTCCCGGCTCCCAGCAGTGGCAGCAGCAGCAGCAGCAACCACCACCATACACAGATGACTTTGCTGGCATGCACCAGCACATGAACGACCTGAGCCAACAGCTCGGCCAAATGGCGATATGGCAGGAGCAGCAGACCCAGTGGCGGCAGGACCAAGACGTTCGCCAACAGGCCCTTCAAGAGGGCCAAAATGAGATCCGCCAAGAGCAGCAGAGGATGCGGCAGGAGTGGGCGGCGTTCCAGGAGGATTACAACGACAAACTCCAGGAACAAACCGACTTCCGCTACCACATGTATAAACATTTCCCCCACCGCACTCCTTCTGATGATGATGACTCTTAGGGACTGTACTGGTTGAAAAATCGCTGTAATAAAATTTCCTATAAATAAAATTTTACTTCCCGCATTCTTTTGTCTTCTTTTGCAAAAAGCCAGCGTAACAAAAAGAAGCTTAAAAATGAAAAAGGCACGTGCTCAATAAAAAGCCAGAATCCAAAATCGCGAGAAAAAAGAGATAAAGCCGCGAGAAAAAGGCAGGATTAACCAAACAAAATTTCAACTGCCAAGCGAAAGTCGAACAAAACAAAGAAAACCCGACCAACCAGCAAGGGTCGGATAACCAACACAAAAATCAAAAGCAAAAATCCCCAGCAACCAATGGAGCTGGATGAACAACCCACAAAATCCTCAGACAGACCTGGATGAACATTCAAGAAATCCCAAAACAATCTACAAACACGAAATTACTCCCAAGTGAAGCGGCGCATGGTCGAATCAATAAGCCGCCACCATCGCCAAAGGATCGGCCTACCGCAAGAAGGAGCATCCGGAGGCACCAAACCGAGACGGGGTTCATACTCGTCAACCAAAGGATCAGCTACCGCAGGATGGAGCATCCGGAGGCTTAACCACCAGATGGGGATGCGTACTCATCAGGCCTTACAGAAGAGGGCTTACCAGACGGGGGTTCATACTCGTCAAACACCAGATGGGGGTGTGTACTCATCAGGCCTTACAGAAGGGGGCTTACCAGGCGAGGGTTCATACTCGTCAAACCAGATGGGGGTTCGTTCTCATCAGCCGAAGGGGTCAGCTACCGCGTCGAAGGAGTATCCCGGAAGCGCACAACACAACATTTCCCCAGCAGATCATCCGCCGCAAAGACGGAGTATCTGAAGGGTAACCGGGCAAGAGGGTCAATTCCTTTACCCTCCAGTCGATCACCTCGGCACAAAAGGCCAGCAGTCGACTGGTCGGGTAAAGGGGGGGCAGCTGTAGACCCCAAATCTTGCCCGACCTCAGAATAAAGTCAGAAAGCTTCCTATTTGAAGACGGCCGAAGCCTAACAAGCCATTAGGAGAGACTATTAGGCTCCCGTACCAGGATAGGAAGGTTTTTTGGCCCGAAAATAAAGTTTCTCGCCCTGAAGGGACGAGACCGCCGTCTGGGAATACCAGACCGCCGTCTCAAATTTGCGGGTGACGAGACCGCTGTCTGGAAAATCAAGACGGCGGTCTCGTCCTGGCGTTGAAACGAGACGGCGGTCTGGGTTTTCTAGACGGCGGTCTCGATTCCTGCCAAGTCGAGACGGCGGTCTGGATTTTCCAGACGGCGGTCTCGACCCTCTGCCTCGAACGAGACGGTGGTCTGGACTTTCCAGACGGCGGTCTCGACCTTGTCAGAGGAGACGGCGGTCTCGACCTGTCAGGCGCGAAAAACTATAAATAGGGGCGTCATTTCTCCCTTTTGACATACCCAACAGCAAGAGCTCTCCCTTCTCTCTAGAATTTCTCTCTCTAAGAATCCCTCCGAGGCATTTCCGGAGTTTCTGAGCGTCTCTAGGCATATACAAAGTGTTCTAAATCTTCTTTAGAATCCCTCCGAGGCATTTCCGGAGTTTCTGAGAGTTGTAGAGTGAAGGGTTGCCAAAACGCACCCTCTCTTTTTAACATATAAAGCTTGCTTTGGAGGTGCATATCCTCACTCTCTATTTTTTACTGCTATTTAAATTACGCAATAAAAGCTAGGGCCATGTAGTCATATATTTAAATTCCGCATAATAAAAGTGTAAAAGCGTTATTTTCCAGTTTAATTATTTATTCAAATTAGCCAGCCTATCATAGGGAACCCGAAAGGGGCGTCGTAAAGGAACTAACACTTCCTTTACACGTAACTAACTCCCTTACCCAACTCTAGTTCTAATGACCAAAGTTGGTTTTCGAAAACCAACGCCTTTTTAAACCCCTTTTCCGATGTTTATGGTAAAAATATCGGTGGCGACTCCATAGAACCCAACTAAATAAATCCCTGGGTTAGCCCGGTTATCGGACAACTCAGGGATACTTTTGAAAACCTCGCCCCTAGGTTAGCCCGGTTATCGGACAACCTAAAGGCGTTGTAACCACCAATAAAAACGTGAAAATCGAAAATAAAAGAGTCGAAAAACCATCGCGTCGCTCCGACCGCGCCCCCGTTTTCGGGGAGGCGGCGACAAGGGTTCATTCTCATCAAACCAGATAGGGGTTGGTACCTATCAAAACTATTCATCATCCAAAGGATTGTCTACCTCACCGAAGGAGCATCCCGTAGATCAAAGGATTGGCTACCTCACCGAAGGAGCATCCTACAAACCGAAGGATCGGCTTCCTCACCAAAGGAGCATCCCGCACACCGAAGGATCGGCTACCTCACCGAAGGAGCATCCCGTAGATTAAAGGATTGGCTACCTCACCGAAGGAGCATCCTACAAACCGAAGGATCGGCTTCCTCACCGAAGGAGCATCCTGCAAACCGAAGGATCAGCTACCTCACCGGAGGAGCATCCTGTAAATCAAAGGATTGACTACCTCACCGAAGGAGCATCCTACAAATCGAAGGATCGACTTCCTCACCGAAGGAGCATCCTGTAGACCGAAGGATCGGCTACCTCACCGAAGGAGCATCTTGTAGACCGAAGGATCGGCTACCTCACCGAAGGAGCATCCTGTAGACCGAAGGATCAGCTACCTCACCGAAGGAGCATCCTGTAGACCGAAGGATCGGCTACCTCACCAAAGGAGCATCCCTGCGACCGAAGGATCGGCTACCTCTCCAAAGGAGCATCCCGCAAACCGAAGGATTGGCCACCTCATCGAAGGAGCATCCTACAAATCGAAGGATCGGCTACCTCTCCGAAGGAGCATCCTAAGGCTTCACACTCGTCAGCTACGGGGTCAGCTACCGCATCGAAGGAGCATCCCAAAGCTACGAAATTCATACTCATCAACCACAGAATCAACTACCACATCGAAAGGAGTATCCTGGAAGTTCACATTCATCATCCGGAGGATCAGCAAGGAGCAGCATTCGAAGGATGACCGGGCAAAAGGGTTAACTCCTTCCCCTACCATCTAATTTTGTCGGCATATCAAGCCAACAAATTAGTTAGGCAGGTGAAGGGGGGGCAGCTGTAGACCCCTAATTTTGCCCGGCTTCTTAATAAAAGAAAAGGAGACCTCTCGCAACAAGATAGAGTTCATCCAATTTCTCAACAAAGGCCAAAGAGACCTCTTATAACAAAGATAAAAGTTCATCCGGCATCTCAATAAGGGTCAAGAAGACTTCCTATAAGAAGATCAAGCTTCAACGGACACCTATCGGTATCAACCAACTTCCGAAAAAAGCAAGGAAAGCTTCCCGGGGTCCCAGAACGCAAAAACTGGACAAAACAGGTCGAGACCCCCGTCCCAGAGTTGGGACGGCCGTCCCAACTAACCTAGGACAAGTGAGACGCGCGTCCCACATGTGGGACGACCGTCCCAAGTCCCAGGGGGGTTGGCTCTGTGTTAAAAATGCAAGTGGGACGACCGTCCCACCCCAGACGGCCGTCCCAGATGTGCCAGGCAGCGAAAACTATAAATAGGAGGCTCATTTGCTCATTTTCCACACCCCAGACAACTCCAAGACTTGTCTTCTTCTCTCCCACCTTCGAATGATCTCTCTGATTGCCTTTAATAGGTAACAATCAGTTAAGGAATTTGTATTCTGGCATTCGATTCTTCTAGAAAATTTTAGTCGAGTCGAGTTTATTCGAGAGGAGAGTCATTGTAGAGTGAAGGATTGCCGCAAAGCGTCCTCTGTATAAAAGACTTATAATATAAAGCTTGCTTCAGAGGTTCTTCTCAATTCTCTTCCCTTTTATTGCTTTATTTATTGCTTTTTGTATGCAATGTAGATAAAACCATGTAGATAGCCATATTTAAATACTGTACGAATAAAATAGGGTAATAGCGTAATTTCTTGTAATCTTTACTTAAAAGAATTAATCCGTCATAGGGAACCCGAAAGGGGCGTTGTGGGGTGCTAATACCTTCCCCACACGTAACTAACTCCCTTACCCGACTCTGGTTTGTCGCCGCCGTCCCTTTCGACGTCCGGAGGATGTCTCGAAACGTTTACGCGAGCGGTCGCGAAAAGATGGTTTAGACTCGTGTATTTGTTTTAAAAGGTTTTCGAAAAGAGGTTCTTATGGAGTCGCCACCAATGTTTTAACCTTAAACATTGGAAAAGGAAAAAATGTTGATTTTAAGAAAAACCGCACTTGGCCATTATAACCAGAGTTGGGTAAGGGAGTTAGTTACGTGTGGGGAAGGTGTTAGCACCCCACAACGCCCCTTTCGGGTTCCCTATGACAGATTAATTCATTTAAATAAAGACTACGAGAAATTACGCGATTACCCTATTTTATTACATAATATTAAATGGCTATCTACATGATTTTATTCTATGTTATATGCATAAAATGATGAATAAAGCTAAATAAAGCAATAAAAGAGATATTAAAATAGCTATCTACATGATTTTACTCTACATGGCATAAATAGTAAATAAAGCTAAATAAAACAATAACTAAAGCAATAAAAGAGAAGAGAATTGAAAAGAACCTCCGTAGCAAGCTTTGTATTGAGAATCTCCAACTATGAGGATGCGTTTTGGCAACCCCTCTCTCTACACGTACTCACCTCACCAATACAAGATCGACCCCACTAAAAATTTAAAGAAGAATCGAATGCCTGAATATAATTCCTTAACCGATTGTTACCTATTTAAGGCAATTGGAAAGATCATTCAAGAGAAAGAAAGAAATAGACAAGTGCTCGAGTTGTTGAAAGTGTTTCGGAGCTCTCGGAGTGTCTCGTGGTGTCAAAAAGTGGCAAATGAGCCTCCTATTTATAGTTTTTCGCATCCGGCGCACTTTGGGACGGCCGTCCGGGGTGGGACGGCCGTCCGGATCGGGACAAGCCGTCCCAAATGGCAAAATTACACAGGCTGGGACCCCCGGGAACCCGGACGGCCGTCCCACATAATCGGGGCTTGGGACGGCCGTCCCAACTTCGGACGCGCGTCCCAACTGGCCGGGCAGGTTGGGACGGCCGTCCCAACCGGGACGGCCGTCTCAACCTGTTCCGCCAGTCTCACGCGTTTCGGACTCCGGAAGCTCTCCTTGCCTGCTTTGGACGTCAATTGATGCCGATATGTGTCTATTGAAGCTTTATCTTCATATGGGAAGTCTCCTTGGCTCTTATTTGTAATGCTAGACGAGCTTTATCTTGTTACTGGTGATCTCCTTTATCTTTTTTGAGAGGCCGGGCAAAATTAGGGGTCTACAGCTGCCCCCCTTCACCTGCCCAACTAATTCGTTGGTTTTGGTATACCGACAAAATTAGTTGGTAGGGGAAGGAGTTAACCCTTTTGCCCTGCTATTCTTCGGATGTCGCTCCTCGTTGATCCTCCGGATGATAAATATTTTGATAGGTACCAACCCCTATCTGGTTTGAGCTTCCTTTTAAGGTTTTGGTGGGTACCTACCCCCACCTGGTATGAATCGCATTTTTAAGGTTTTGGTGGGTACTTACCCCCACTCGGTACGAATCCGCATTTTGCCGCATTCTAGTGGTTTTTACACCCCACCGGGTGCGAACCTATATATTGACTAGGTCCTAATGGATTTTACACCCCCACCGGGTGTGAACCCGCATATTGACTAGGTTCTAGTGGATTTTACACCCCACCGGGTGCGAACCTACATATTGACTAGGTTCTAGTGGATTTTACACCCCCACCGGGTGCGAACCCGCATATTGACTAGGTTCTAGTGGATTTTACACCCCCACCGGGTGCGAACCCGCATCTTGACAAGGCTCTATTGTGCGAGTCCGCATCTTGCCGGACTCTAATGGTTTTTACACCCCCACTGGGTGCGAACCCGCATATTGACTAGGCTCTATTGTGCGAGTCCGCATCTTGCCGGACTCTAATGGTTTTTACACCCCCACCGGGTGTGAACCCGCATCTTGACAAGGTTCTATTGTGCGAGTCTCGCATCTTGACGGACTCTAATGGTTTTTACACCCCCACCGGGTGTGAACCCGCATCTTGACAAGGCTCTATTGTGCGAGTCCGCATCTTGCCGGACTCTAATGGTTTTTACACCCCCACCGGGTGTGAACCCGCATCTTGACAAGGTTCTATTGTGCGAGTCTCGCATCTTGACGGACTCTAATGGTTTTTACACCCCCACCGGGTGTGAACCCGCATCTTGACAAGGCTCTATTGTGCGAGTCCGCATCTTGCCGGACTCTAATGGTTTTTACACCCCCATCGGGTGCGAGTCCGCATTGCGACAGCACTCGATGAGTACCTACCCCCATCCGGTACGAATCTGCATTTTGACAAATTCTTGGAATGCTCTTTTTGGAATATCTTTTTGATTGATGAGTACGAACCCTCATCCGGCTTTCGGCGACTTATTGTCTCCGATCATGCGCCTATGGGGAATAATTTTTTTTTTTTTTTTTTTTTTGATTTTTTTGTTTTAGTCATCCGGTTTTACCGGGGATTCTTGATTTTTTTTGGCTTTTCTTGTTTTAGCCATCCAGCTTTGCTCGGGATTATGTCGATTGCCTCTTTTTAGGCGGGAATCCTTTGGGGATTTTGAATTCTCTTATTGATTGTGCCTCTTGATTAGGCGAAGATTCACTTGAGGATTTTGTTGTGCCTCTTGATTAGGCGGGAATCCACTGGGATTTATTGATTCTTGATTGTGCCTCTTGATTAGGCGAGAGCCCACTTGGGGATGTGATTTCTATTTGGTTGTGCCTCTTGATTAGGCGGAATCCACTGGGATTTGTTGATTCTTGATTGTGCCTCTTGATTAGGCGAGTGCTTCAATAGTGGTGAAGGCTTTTTACTTGTTGTTTGCCTCTCGAATAGGTCGATGTTCTATTTGAGGATATTTGTTCTTGATAATACCTCCGAGTAGGTAGATGTTTCTTGAAAGCTTTGCTTGTATTACCTCTTTTAGGTCGATTTCCCGTTTCTTGGGGATATCGGCTCTTTGCTTGTTTTCGAGTAAGCATAGGCATTCTTGGGAGTGAAGGTTTTGTACTTCGCTGGGGATATTCATATTGGATGCTTAACTCCCTCGTGGATTTGTAGTTTGCAATTTGCCTTTGCGGTTAGGCTTACTCGGGAGAAAATTTTCTTTTTGATGATCCACCGGGGGTTGATTTGCCTTCCCGTGGATGGAATTTTCTCATTTTCTTCTTTTATAGATTTTTCTTGATGTGCTCTTCTTGGGGATTCTCTTTCCTGGTTGCCTTCTCGGTGATGTAAAGGACTTGACTTCGTATGATGGGCTCTTGTGTAACCCTTATTCTCCGTTTGGGGAATGAAGTGGAGATCCTTATATGAGTGTGCTTGATGACTCATGTGGTGACGAAGATGAGTCGCGAGGTATTCTTTTTGCTTTGCCTCTGGAGTAGGCAAAGATCCGCTTGGGGATAATTGAGCCTTTCCGTTGGCTTTTCTACATTGATGACTTTTCTGGATGGAAAGATGTTGATTGCAGCTCCAAGTGATTTATGCTTGATGACTCATGTAGTGTAGATGTTGAGTCATGGAGAAATTTTGTTTTGCCTTTGGAGCAGTGCAAGGATCCGCTTGGGATTATCAAGCCCTTCCGTTGGCTCTTTTTCGTTTTTGATGTACCTTCTTTTATTGATGGTTGGAACTATTTTCCTTGAAGCTCCTTATTCTCGTCGAAATGGTTCGGATTTCGCCTTTTTCTTTCGCGATCAACGCGGTTATTTAAAATCCGGCTTTTTGCTATATTACGTGTGCCTTTTTATTTTACACGTAGGCTTTTCAAAATGCAAATGGAAATAACAACTCTTATTTATTATATATTTTGTTTTTTTGATAGTACATTCAAACATTTTTTAAACTACTAGAAAGCATCGAAAATCTCCTAATCGTCTCGCCTCGGACCGGAGTGAGAGGATGGTGCCGGCGAAGGGAAGCGGCGGAGTAGGCGGCGGCTGGAATCTCGCCCGAGTTTGGACCAGGCTCTCTATCCGGCGGTCCGTCCCGTCTTGCCTCGACGCTGAGCCGGCCAAACCGCCGGCGTATAAACCGGAACTCTCCTTCCATATAGGCATGCTCATCATCCAGGCGCCCGTATAAGCCGGCGTAGTCGGGATCGTAGGACTCGCTGCCGGGACTCCGAAGTGGTGGGGAAATCCCGTGGCGTGTCGAAATCCCGCATGTCCATCGAGATAGAGAGGATTGGGTTTAAGATAAACCCCGTACCTTGCCTCGCTAAGGATGTTCATATGAGCCAGCACTCCGCCATTGATAGGCTCCGGCCGAAGACTAGCCGGGATGTCTTCTCCGTCGCTACATCCCCAATACTCGCCTAGAGGGGTGAGAAAGGGAGCTATTATGATCGCTCCCGCTGGACCGCGAGTGCCGCAATCCTTGACGGCTTTGAGGAAGGCATACCCCGGGTTGCACCTATGCCCCTGGTGCATACAAGAAACAATGAAAAGGTCGGCCGCAGTTACCTTTCCTTGGCTCTCTTCCGACTGTGTATGGTCCCGCCAGCAATTTATGACATACGCGGAGTGGAGGGGAAAAAGCTGCACCCTTCGCATTTGATGGCGTAATGACAGACTCTAGTGATTTCCTTCCACATGGTAGCGGTGGTGAGAGCAAGCAGGTTTCTCCAAATACGCGCACCGGCACTGGAGTTCTTGTATCTGCCGTCGCGCAGAAACCCATAATGACATTAAAGTCATCCAGAGCAAGTGGTCCGATAAGCTCCATCCATCCAAGAGGAGACAGACTTGGGTTGGTGGCACCCCAGGAATTGAAGATGGCATTTCCACCATGTTGACGAAGCAAGAAATTCCATCGTGGCAAGTGCGATGGATCCGAGTAGGTAGCTCACGGAGCGTAAAGTCCCATCCTATGTTGTGGATGTATCTTCCGACATCTTGATCCCAACCGAATGTAGCTAGGATTTCGAAGTCCAATTGCAGTGTGGGGTACCAGGAGAATTGCCTGGATATTTACCAGTCGTAGTTGGTGCGATTCTCGCTAGTTGAGTACCGATCGTAGTAGTTCCTCTAGCGAGGTTTCTAGAGCGTTTTCTCCTAGATGAAGATTCTCCGTGCTCCATACTCGCTTAAGAGTGTTAGAAATGTGTAGAAAGGGAGAAGAAGCAAGATAGAAAGCCTGGAATGGGATGCAGAAGCTCAAATCCGCGCCTAGCACTTATAGAGCGCGCCAGGCAGTTTGGGACGGCCGTCTGGGTTGGGACGGCCGTCTCAATTAAAAAAAACGCACAGGGGCCATCAGCGGGGAAGTGGGACGGCCGTCCCACCTGGGACGCACGTCCCAACTTGATTTGGGGACTTGGGACGGCCGTCTCGACTTCGGGACGGCCGTCTCGAGCTGCTGGATGGGATTTTTTGATTTTTTGAGTGATTTTTGATGAATTTGAAGATAGGACCCCCTTCATTTATGTTTTAATGCATGTAATGTTTCATGATATGCATCCTATGATCTATTTCAGCTTAATATTTCGAAAGTTTTAACCGATGTGCTTTAACTTCGGTGCATTCTTGGTGCTGTTTCTTTCCGTCACCATGTTTCTTCCGATTAACAAGCTTGGTTGTACATAATTTACCGTCTTGGAATTTCCTTTGCTATGGTCGAAGAGCAATTTTTCGTTCGTAGAGCAACTGCCATGTCAATGCCCCTCTTCCTTTCCTTAGGAATTTCAACCTTCCTATTGATCACTATATTTCCACATTCCCCTTATTACTTGAATGCTTTTTAATGAAATGGTCAAGAGAAGAGAAAGAAAAGGATTTATATCAAAGGCTTGTGTTTTAGAATGATATTTTTGTAATAAAGGTTTTTGTAAGAATGGTCGGCCGAGGTAGGTCTCGTGTTTAGGCTAGTTTAGACAAAACATTTTATTCTTATGACGTAGCGTCGTTGTTTATTGGTTTGTAGCGCCTTTTGGTTGATTGACTAACTTCCCTAGTCCGCCCTTCCGGGTTTTCAGCTCTAGGATGCTGCGCTTTTTGTCCTAACTTTTGTCTAGGTTTCCTTTTATATTTATTTTTAAGGAATACCTAGCGGACTTTTGATAACCCTAACTTTTGCCCAGGCTACCCTTTATTATTGTTCGGGTCTCCCGTCGGGTTTACCCTAACTTTTGTGCAGCCCCCTTTGTGGGTTTCCCACGGTATTTTGCCCTTTTATCTTCTTGTCTCGGCCTTTGACCTTGACGGGCTTTTCTTTTTTATTATGCATATATATATTTTTTTGCACAACATTGTCGAAACTTTGATTTTGTCAAGATAGATTTCATTTGTATTTCTAGTTAATCAATCATTTTTTTTGCTTTTCTTTACGGCACTTTAATTATTCTCGACGCATTTGGAATAAAACGTTTTATCTAAACCGTGTTTATTAAAATGGGGTATAGATACATTTAGTAAGAAAAGAAGCGGATAGTAAGAATAGCACTCTTTTATAATTTCGTGGAAATGTGTGCCCTAGAGATGCTCTGGGGACTGGCAAACCCCGAGGAGTGATCTCTAATAGTCACTAGATTTACATCCCTTAGAATCGGAAGAAGGACACCTAATGACTAACGCTACCCTTTGTGCTAATATCCCTCTTTTTCGAATATCATCTTCGAGGGGTAAGACCTCCCTATTGTTCGTATGGTTTGATCTTTTGTAGGGTCATACCCTAATCCATACTTTAGCGGATTATCTTTGAAATCTGGTGGCTCTCTTATTCCTTGAGAGTTCTTTCCAAGCCCCTCGTCCCGGACGATATCCATATCTTTTCATCATATGGGCCACCTTCATGTTACTAGGGAGTCTTTCGATATTAGCAATCTCGAGCGCTTGAAAAGATGTTTCGAGAGCCTCTTCAGCCGCATCCACATATGGTTGGACAGACGGTTTGCTCGATCGTAAAGTCTTCTTCGACTTGAACCGTGACGAGTTTATCATTTGTCGCAAACTTGACTTTTTGGTGGAGCGTTGAAGGTATTGCCTTAGCGCTATGAATCCAAGGTCTACCAAGGAGACAACTCGTATGCTCGGTGTGATATCCATCACGTGGAAGTCTATGTTGAAGATAGTAGGGCCGATTTGGATTGGTAGATTGATTTCTCCTACTACTTCTCGTCTTGATCCATCAAAGGCTCGAACAATTGTATTACTCTGGCGCATGTGGGTTCCTTGCACTCGTTATCTTGTCGAGTGTACTTTTAGGCATAACATTTAAGGATGATCCATTATCCACTAGAACTTTGGAGATGAGATATTCTTTGCATTTAACGAAGAATATGCAAGGGCTTGTTGTGATCGGACCCTTCTAAAGGGAGTTCTTCATTTGTGAAGGTAAGGTGATTATTGGTCGTGATATTACCAATAATTCCTTCAAACTTGTCTTGGGATATTGTATGTGGAACGAATGATTCATTCAAAACCTTTAACAAGTGCGTTTCGATGTGGTTCCGAACTCATTATAAGTGATAACAAGGTTATCTTTGCAGAGCACGATTGAGTTGATCGATGATGGAGTACTCACTTTGTCTTATGTATTGGAGTAACTCATCTGTCTCTTCCTTGGATTCTTTTTCCTCTTCGGCTTTATTTTTCATTTTATCTTTAGGAATATTATCTTGTAATTCCTTGGGGGCGTATATTTTCCCGCTTCTTGTCATGCCCCCAATACCGGCTATGTTGGAGATATCTTGGTTGATCTGGCGATTCTTCCGAGTATCTCCAGTGGTACAACTTTATTTGATTTATAAGGGAAAGGACGAGGCACGAATAAACGTATAGGTGTTATTGCCTTCTCACTTTTGTCAATTGGAATAACCAACGGTGCTTGTTTATTATCATCTTCGGGTTTATCGATTGTCGTAGAGATTTTGATGACGAAAGGCTTCTTTTCCATTTTTCCGATTTGTGGAAAGCACATCAGCTTAATCCTTTCTTTTTATTATCTTTATTATTAAAATGAGGAGGGATATATGAATGTATGCAGCTTATGAATGCAATAGACAATTTAAGGAGAGAAAAATAAGTCCTTTTATTAGAAAGTGTAAATCCTTCTATACAATGCTTTGAAGCAAATGTCGACAAAAGCGAAAAAGCTTGAAGAATCCTATAGGTAAATTAGGCTTTCTTCGTAATTCATCTTCGACTGTTCTCACATGGTTTCCGAGTATCTTGATTTGCTCATGTACCGCTTGACTCATATTTTCACTATATCGACGAGCCTCCCTCATCTTTTCTTCTAGATGAACGATCAAAGCGTGTTGTTGGTCAAACCTTTCTCTTATTTGGTCATTTTCACGAAGCAATTGACCATACCGAGCTAATCCTTCTTTTTCTTTATCGTGCAGCTCATCCAGTGCTTTTTTTGTATCTTTCAGCGGTTTTCCGCCACTTTTGTGCTTCGATCGAGTTCCCGTTAGGTCATCCCGTATCAATTTGATCATTTTTCCCTCGCTTCGCAAGTACCTTCTCAAAACGTGCTATTTCGTCATTCATGTCCTGGAAAAGACTATCTTGCTCAAGCCTCTGAATTTTCATTGTTTGTTTAGCTTCTTTTTGGTAGTCAAGCATAATCATTCTTGAGAAGCTCTATTTCATGATCCTTCTTTTTACATTGCCTTTTTAGACCGTCTATTATAATGGCTCGATTCTTGCTCTTTTTCTTCAAAAGCCCTTAGCTGAGTTTCCATGACTTCAACTTTTTTGTTTAAGGCATTGACTTGCAATTGTAGCTCTTCGTTGACCAACGCTTTAGTGAATGCATCGGATGGTAGGGGTATCCCTCTATTTTTCCTCCATTCTTCATATTCGTGGGATGTAGACACCGAACCTTTCCAAGTTCTTTATCCCCTGGTATACTCGGTCTTTCCCATGCTTTCCGGACAGCAGATACTTCTTCAAAGTTATGGGAATAGTGGCATAGACTCAGACTTCTGAGCTCTTCTTGAGTTGGCGCAGTCCGAGTTCTCATAAGTTGCCTCATAGCTATTTTAGGAGAATATGTTATACAACCTCTAAGACCTAGAAGTGGTATACTTAGGTAGTCTCCGCATCGTATGAGAATATAACCGGGTCGGAACCAAGGACAAACCCATGATACATGCTCTATGTTCCAGTTTTCTAACTCAGTTTTCCACTCTAAGGCTTGACGATGTTGAAGAGGGATTTTTGAGAAACTTCTTAAAGGGTCGTGAAATACACCCATGTGGCTTGAGGCGTAAAAGTGAGTAACACCCCATACATATAGTAGTGAAGTACAACATCCGAGTGTTTTTCCCCGTCTCCGTCGGCAAAATTCTACGTAAAGTAGGGTATCGACAAGGATTGCAGGTATAGGACTCGTGAATATACCTCCCGTGCAAAGAATGCATCCATTGCAGCGATGATCCACGATGTTCACATGGAATGGGAATAATATGATTCCGAACATTGCTAATGCTAGAGTCTTGTTGAAGGTAGACCAGTCCTTCTTTTCAGCCTAGAGAGACTAAGTGGTCTTCTATTATAGCCATTTTCCAACCTCTGATATTCCCTTTTCCCTCTAGGGTAGATTGATGAGGAGGCAGTCGTATGATAGTAGCAACCTTACTCACGCCGTATATTCTCTTGAGCGTACATAAACCCCAACCGATTGAGGCCATCTAACCATGAGTTCGTATTCTTCTAAGGTTGGTACCAAGTCAAATTGCGAGAATTCGAGCAGTGTAAATCAGGACTCGTAAGTGGATTAATGCTCTAACAAATATTGGATCAATGCTGATTTTCAGGAGGTCAAGAATTCTTCCATAAGACTTCTCAAAGTTAGCATAAACCTCCGCGGCATATATGTACACAAATGCCTTAACTTCTCTACACGGCATAGAAGGACCTCCACTTTCTTTAACTCGTCTATTACTGGATCCCTCCATTGTCTAGCGTAAATGAAAATGCATGATATGAGGATGGGTTTTTGTAAATGTATGTATGCAAGTGTTTGTTTTTCTAAGTATTATCATGTTTTGTTCTTAATATGATGTATGATAATACCGGGTTTTTCTCGGAAAAGAAAGCTTACCTATATGAATGTTTATGGATTTTGATGAAGAGAGTCCTATTTTCTTCTCTTTTTATTTTTGATGAAGAAAAGGTGATATGAATTATGAGACTTTTATTAATAATTTTTTTTATTTTATAACAAAGGTATTTTTATGATTTTAACTTGTTTTTTCATTTTTTATGATTTTTAGGGTTTTTCACTTTTTTTGTTTGTTGTATGATTACCCTATGCTAATGCATCAATACAAATGCAGCAAACGTATGCACACACAATTCATACATCCACGAGCGGAGCCACGCTTATTTAATCACGAGGTAGGATTTTCCTGCGAAACGTGCTTGGTTTAGGTGGTTCTAACTCGTTCTCACCAGGCCAAAGGTCCCCAAGGTGCCCCCATTATAGGGACCTCTCAATCTCTCAATCCTCGGGTCATGCACTGAACTCCGTGGCGACACCCTTAGACCAAAAGAAGAGAGTTATCACCTTGAGTTGGTGGTTTTCCGACAACTGGCAGTAGCTCCGTGTGCCAACTAACCGATCGTATCCGCCACCCACTCCCTATAGATATTCACTCTTGCCCCCGGTATAGAGGGACTCGTTGTGTGCAAGGGTTTTTGTGTGCAATTTATATTTCAAACAATTGCGTAAATAATCATACGACAGCTTATTAAAGCCATATAATAAAAACATACAGTAAGGGTAAAGGCGTAATTTCAAATTTTTACTTAGTTTGAATTTATCTCGTCACTAAATGGGATCAACTCTCTAGCTTCCCCAGTGGAGTCGCCATCTGCCGCCGTCGTCCCTTTCGACGTCCGGAGGACGTCTCGAAACGCTTACGCGAGCGGTCGCGAAAAGATGGTTTAGACTCGTGTATTTGTTTTAAAAGGTTTTCGAAAAGAGGTTCTTATGGAGTCGCCACCAATGTTTTAACCTTAAACATTGGAAAAGGAAAAAATGTTGATTTTAAGAAAAACCGCACTTGGCCATTATAACCGGAGTTGGGTAAGGGAGTTAGTTACGTGTGGGGAAGGTGTTAGCACCCCACAACGCCCTTTCGGGTTCCCTATGACAGATTAATTCATTTAAATAAAGACTACGAGAAATTACGCGATTACCCTATTTTATTACATAATATTAAATGGCTATCTACATGATTTTATTCTATGTTATATGCATAAAATGATGAATAAAGCTAAATAAAGCAATAAAAGAGATATTAAAATAGCTATCTACATGATTTTACTCTACATGGCATAAATAGTAAATAAAGCTAAATAAAACAATAACTAAAGCAATAAAAGAGAAGAGAATTGAAAAGAACCTCCGTAGCAAGCTTTGTATTGAGAATCTCCAACTATGAGGATGCATTTTGGCAACCCCTCTCTCTACACAGACTCTCCTCACCAATACAAGATCGACCCCACTAAAAATTTAAAGAAGAATCGAATGCCGAATATAATTCCTTAACCGATTGTTACCTATTTAAGGCAATCGGAAAGATCATTCAAGAGAAAGAAAGAAATAGACAAGTGCTCTGAGTTGTAGAAAGTGTTTCGGAGCTCTCGGAGTGTCTGTGGTGTCAAAAAGTGGCAAATGAGCCTCCTATTTATAGTTTTTCGCATCTCGGCGCACTTTGGGACGGCCGTCCGGGGTGGGACGACCGTCCTGGACTCGGGACAGCCCGTCCCAAATGGCAAAATTACACAGGCCGGGACCCCCGGGAACCCGGGACGGCCGTCCCACATAACCAGGGCTTGGGACGGCCGTCCCAACTTCGGACGCGCGTCCCAACTGGCTGGGGCAGGTTGGGACGGCCGTCCCAACTGGGACGGCCGTCTCAACCTGTTCTGGCCAGTTTCGCGCGTTTCGGGACTCCAGGAAGCTCTCCTTGCCTGTTTTGGACGTCAATTGATGCCGATATGTGTCTATTGAAGCTTTATCTTCATATGGGAAGTCTCCTTGGCTCTTATTTGTAATGCTAGACGAGCTTTATCTTGTTACGGGTGATCTCCTTTATCTTTTTTGAGAGGCCGGGCAAAATTAGGGGTCTACATGGTTATAATGGCCAAGTTTGGTTTTTATTAAAATCAATGCCTTTTTTTTTCCTTTTCCAATGTTTATGGCTAAAACATTGGTGGCGACTCCAAAAGAACCCTTTTCGAAAACCTTACTTCTATTAGAGGATAGTTCAGCGTGGAGTGCCTCGAAAGCAATGAACATATTTTTAACAAAAAACGCGAGTCTCAACCATCTTTTCGCGACCGCTCGCATTAACGTTCGAGATGTCCCTGGACGTCGGAACGGACGGCGGCGACATGGAAGGTGCGAGTATTGACCTTCTTGTCGTAGGCTTTCTTGATTTTCTTTTGGTAAACTTGCCCCTGACATATGGCGTCTAGCCATTTTTCTTCGATTAGGTTCAGCTGATCATACCGACTTTGGACCCATTCGGCTTCTGTCAACTTTGCTTCCATAACAACTCGTAGGGAGGGTATTTCAACCTCTACTAGTAGTACGACCTCCATCCCGTACACGAGGGAAAATGGAGTAGCCCCTGTGGAGGTTCGTACTCGATGTTCGATAGCCGTGTAGGGCGAAGGGAAATATTTCGTGCCAATCTTTGTAAGTTACTACCATCTTCTGGATGATTTTCTTAATATTCTTATTGGCTGCCTTTACTACACCGTTCATCTTTGGTCGGTACGGAGAAGAATTGTGGTGTTGAATTTTGAAGTCTTGGCATAGTTCTTCCATCATTCTATTATTGAGATTGGTCCCGTTATCAGTAATGAGCCTATGAGGGATGTCGTACCGACATATAATATTTTTCTTGATGAAGGTGGTCACCACTTTCCGAGTCACATGCGCATATGATGCTCGCCTCAACCCATTTGGTGAAATAGTCAATGGCCACCAGGATAAAGCGATGGCCATTGGATGCTTTAGGCTCGATGGGTCCGATGACGTCCATGCCCCACATAGAGAATGGCCATGGTGTAGCCAGTGGTACCGAGAGGTGCGGGCAACACATGGATGTTATCGGCGTAGACTTGGCATTTGTGACACTTTTTAGCGTATTGGTGACAATCGGCTTCCATTGTGGACCAAAAATATCCTGCCCTTAGAATCTTCTTTGTCATGACATGCCCAGGTGCGTGGGTCCCAAAAGCTCCTTTGTGGATTTCTCTTATCAAGGTTTGGGCTTCTTCTTGGTCCACACACCTTAAGAGAGTGGAGTCGAGACTCTTTTTGTAGAGGGTTCCTTCAATCAACGTGAACCCTAATGCCCTTTTACGAATGGTTCGTTTATCATTGTCATTAATTCCTTCGGGGTATTTTCCCTTCATGAGATATTGTTTGATGTCATGATACCAAGGGTTTTGGTCACACTCGCCGTTACTGCCATGCAAAAAGCTTGTTTGTCATGCAGCTTGATTTGGATGATTGACATCTCATGTTCTTGGCCCAAAGAAAACATGGATGATAGAGTGGCGAGGGAATCAGCAAATTGATTGTCTTCCCGAGGAATATACTGGAAGGTGACGCTTTCCATACTTGAGACCAAATCTCGGATGTACTCTAGATATGGGATTAATTTAGAGTTGCGGGTTTCCCATTCACCCTTAAGTTGGTAGATGACAAGGGATGAATCACCGAAGATTTTGAGTTTAGTAACCCCATGATCTAAAGCTGCTTGGATCCCTAGTGCACATGCTTCGTATTCAGCCATGTTATTGGTACAATCAAAATTTAACCTAGCCGTTATAGGGATGTGTTTCTTTTTAGGGGATATCAAAATGGCTCATATCCCGTGTCCAAGCATGTTTGAGGCCTGTCGCCGCCGTCAAAAAGAGGCGGTCGGAGCGACGCGATGGTTTCGACCCTCTTGTTTTTCGCGTTTGGTGATTACAACGCCTTTAGGTTGTCCGATAACCGGGCTGAACCTAGGGGCGAGGTTTTCGAAAATGCGCTCTTGGATTGTCTGATAACCGGGCTAATCCAAGAGCTAGTTTTGAAAGGTTCTGTGGAGTCGCCACCGATGTTTTTACCGGAAACATAGGAAAAGGATTTAAAAGGCGTTGGTTTTCGAAAAACCAACTTTGGTCATTAGAACCAGAGTTGGGTAAGGGAGTTAGTTACGTGTAAAGGGAGTATTAGTCCCTTTACGACGCCTGTCGCCGCCGTCCCTTTCCGACGTCCGGAGGACGTCTCGAAACGTTTATGCGAGCGGTCGCGAAAAGATGGTTTAGACTCGCGTATTTGTTTTAAAAGGTTTTCGAAAAGAGGTTCTTATGGAGTCGCCACCAATGTTTTAACCTTAAACATTGGAAAAGGAAAAAATGTTGATTTTAAGAAAAACCGCACTTGGCCATTATAACCAGAGTTGGGTAAGGGAGTTAGTTACGTGTGGGGAAGGTGTTAGCACCCCACAACACCCCTTTCGGGTTCCCTATGACAGATTAATTCATTTAAATAAAGACTACGAGAAATTACGCGATTACCCTATTTTATTACATAATATTAAATGGCTATCTACATGATTTTATTCTATGTTATATGCATAAAATGATGAATAAAGCTAAATAAAGCAATAAAAGAGATATTAAAATAGTTATCTACATGATTTTACTCTACATGGCATAAATAGTAAATAAAGCTAAATAAAACAATAACTAAAGCAATAAAAGAGAAGAGAATTGAAAAGAACCTCCGTAGCAAGCTTTGTATTGAGAATCTCCAACTATGAGGATGCGTTTTGGCAACCCCTCTCTACTACAGACTCTCCTCACCAATACAAGATCGACCCCACTAAAAATTTAAAGAAGAATCGAATGCTCGGAATATAATTCCTTAACCGATTGTTACCTATTTAAGGCAATCGGAAAGATCATTCAAGAGAAAGAAAGAAATAGACAAGTGCTCTGAGTTGTAGAAAGTGTTTCAAAGCTCTCTGGAGTGTCTCGTGGTGTCAAAAAGTGGCAAATGAGCCTCCTATTTATAGTTTTTCGCATCTCGGCGCACTTTGGGACGGCCGTCCGGGGTGGGACGGCCGTGCTGGACCGGGACAGCCGTCCCAAATGGCAAAATTACACAGGCTGGGACCCCCGGGAACCCGGGACGGCCGTCCCACATAACCGGGGCTTGGGACGGCCGTCCCAACTTCGGGACGCGCGTCCCAACTGGCCGGGCAGGTTGGGACGGCCGTCCCAACCGGGACGGCCGTCTCAACCTGTTCCGCCAGCTTCACGCGTTTCGGGACTCCGGAAGCTCTCCTTGCCTGTTTTGGACGTCAATTGATGCCGATATGTGTCTATTGAAGCTTTATCTTCATATGGGAAGTCTCCTTGGCTCTTATTTGTAATGCTAGACGAGCTTTATCTTGTTACGGGTGATCTCCTTTATCTTTTTTGAGAGGCCGGGCAAAATTAGGGGTCTACAGCTGCCCCCCCTTCACCTGCCCAACTAATTCGTTGGTTTTGGTATACCGACAAAATTAGTTGGTAGGGGAAGGAGTTAACCCTTTTGCCCTGGTTATTCTTCGGATGTCGCTCCTTGTTGATCCTCCGGATGATAAATATTTTGATAGGTACCAACCCCTATCTGGTTTGAGCTTCCTTTTTAAGGTTTTGGTGGGTACCTACCCCCACCTGGTATGAATCTCGCATTTTTAAGGTTTTGGTGGGTACTTACCCCCACCTGGTACGAATCTGCATTTTGCCGGATTCTAGTGGTTTTTACACCCCACCGGGTGCGAACCCGTATATTGACTAGGTCCTAATGGATTTTACACCCCACCGGGTGTGAACCCGCATATTGACTAGGTTCTAGTGGATTTTACACCCCACTGGGTGCGAACCTACATATTGACTAGGTTCTAGTGGATTTTACACCCCACCGGGTGCGAACCTCGCATATTGACTAGGTTCTAGTGGATTTTACACCCCACTGGGTGCGAACCCGCATATTGACTAGGTTCTAGTGGATTTTACACCCCCACCGGGTGCGAACCCGCATCTTGACAAGGCTCTATTGTGCGAGTCCGCATCTTGCCGGACTCTAATGGTTTTTACACCCCCACCGGGTGCGAACCCGCATATTGACTAGGCTCTATTGTGCGAGTCCGCATCTTGCCGGACTCTAATGGTTTTTACACCCCCACCGGGTGTGAACCCGCATCTTGACAAGGTTCTATTGTGCGAGTCCGCATCTTGACGGACTCTAATGGTTTTTACACCCCCACCGGGTGTGAACCCGCATCTTGACAAGGCTCTATTGTGCGAGTCCGCATCTTGCCTGGACTCTAATGGTTTTTACACCCCCACCGGGTGTGAACCCGCATCTTGACAAGGTTCTATTGTGCGAGTCTCGCATCTTGACGGACTCTAATGGTTTTTACACCCCCACCGGGTGTGAACCCGCATCTTGACAAGGCTCTATTGTGCGAGTCCGCATCTTGCCTGGACTCTAATGGTTTTTACACCCCCACCGGGTGCGAGTCCGCATTTCGACAGTACTCGATGAGTACCTACCCCCATCCGGTACGAATCCGCATTTTGACAAATTCTTGGAATGCTCTTTTTGGAATATCTTTTTGATTGATGAGTACGAACCCTCATCCGGTTTCCGGCGACTTATTGTCTCCGATCATGCGCCTATGGGGAATAAATTTTTTTTTTTTTTTTTTTATTTTTTTGTTTTAGTCATCCGGTTTTACCGGGGATTCTTGATTTTTTTGGCTTTTCTTGTTTTAGCCATCCGGCTTTGCCGGGGATTATGTCGATTGCCTCTTTTTAGGCGGGAATCCTTTGGGGGTTTTGAATTCTCTTTTTGATTGTGCCTCTTGATTAGGCGAAGATCCACTTGGGGATTTTGTTGTGCCTCTTGATTAGGCGGGAATCCACTGGGATTCTTGATTGTGCCTCTTGATTAGGCGAGAGCCCACTTGGGGATGTGATTTCTATTTGGTTGTGCCTCTTGATTAGGCGGGAATCCACTGGGGATTTGTTGATTCTTGATTGTGCCTCTTGATTAGGCGAGTGCTTCAATAGTGGTGAAGGCTTTTTACTTGTTGTTTGCCTCTGAATAGGCTGATGTTCTATTTGAGGATATTTGTTCTTGATAATACCTCTGAGTAGGTAGATGTTTCTTGAAAGCTTTGCTTGTATTACCTCTTTTAGGTCGATTTCCCGTTTCTTGGGGATATCGGCTCTTTGCTTGTTTCTGAGTAAGCATAGGCATTCTTGGGAGTGAAGGTTTTGTACTTCGCTGGGGATATTCATATTGGGTGCTTAACTCCCTGTGGATTTGTAATTTGTAATTCGCCTTTGCGGTTAGGCTTACTGGGAAATTTTTTTTTTTTTTTTTTTTTTTTTGATGATCCACCGGAGGGTTGATTTGCCTTCCTGTGGATGGAATTTTCTCATTTTCTTCTTTTATAGATTTTTCTTGATGTGCTCTTCTTGGGGATTTTCTTTCGGCTTTTTCTTGCAGTGGCCTTTGTCAGAGGATGAAAGGCTTTTCTCTTCCTTCTTTTTGTTGCCCCCCATTGATGTAAAGGACTTGACTTCGTATGATGGGCTCTTGTGTAACCCTTATTCTCCGTTGGGGAATGAAGTGGAGATCCTTATATGAGTGTGCTTGATGACTCATGTGTCGACGAAGATGAGTCGCGAGGTATTCTTTTTGTTTTGCCTCCGGAGTAGGCAAGGATCCGCTTGGGGATAATTGAGCCTTTCCGTTGGCTTTTCTACATTGATGACTTTTCTGGATGGAAAGATGTTGATTGCAGCTCCAAGTGATTTATGCTTGATGACTCATGTGGTGTAGATATTGAGTCATGGAGTAATTTTGGTTTGCCTTTGGAGTAGGCAAGGATCCGCTTGGGGATTATCAAGCCCTTCGTTGGCTTTTTCGTTTTTGATGTACCTTCTTTTATTGATGGTTGGAACTATTTTCCTTGAAGCTCCTTATTCTGCTGAAATGGTTCAGATTTCGCCTTTTTCTTTCGCGATCAACGCGGGTTATTTAAAATCTGGCTTTTTGCTATATTACGTGTGCCTTTTTATTTTACACGTAGGCTTTTCAAAATGCAAATGGAAATAACAACTCTTATTTATTATATATTTTGTTTTTTTGATAGTACATTCAAACATTTTTTAAACTACTAGAAAGCATCAGAAAATCTCCTAATCGTCTGCCTCGGGACTGGAGTGAGAGGATGGTGCCGGCGAAGGGAAGCGGCAGAGTAGGCGGCGCTGAATCTCGCCTGAGTTTGGACCAGGCTCTCTATCCGGCGGTCCGTCCTGTCTTGCTCGACGGTGAGCCGGCCAAACTGCTGGCGTATAAACCGGAACTCTCCTTCCATATAGGCATGCTCATCATCCAGGCGCTCGTATAGCTCGGCCGTAGTCGGGATCGTAGGACCGCCGCCGAGACTCCGAAGTGGTGGGGAAATCCCGTGGCGTGTCGAAATCCCGCATGTCCATCGAGATAGAGAGGATTGGGTTTAAGATAAACCCTGTACCTTGCCCGCTAAGGATGTTCATATGAGCCGACACTCCGCCATTGATAGGCTCCGGTCGAAGACTAGCCGGGATGTCTTCTCCGTCGCTACATCCCCAATACTCAGCTAGAGGGGTGAGAAAGGGAGCTATTATGATCGCTCCCGCTGGACCGCGAGTGCCGCAATCCTTGACGGCTTTGAGGAAGGCATACCCTGGGTTGCACCTATGCCCCTGGTGCATACAAGTAAACAATGAAAAGGTCGGCCAGAGTTACCTTTCCTTGGCTCTCTTTCCGCTGTGTATGGTCCCGCCAGCAATTTATGACATACGCGGAGTGGAGGGGAAAAAGCTGCACCCTTCGCATTTGATGGCGTAATGACAGCTCCAGTGATTTCCTTCCACATGGTAGCGGTGGTGAGAGCAAGAGTTTCTCCAAATACGCAGACCGGCACTCGGAGTTCTTGTATCCGCCGCTGGCAGTAAACCCATAATGACATTAAAGTCATCCAGAGCAGTGGTCCGATAAGCTCCATCCATCCAGGAGGAGACAGACTTGGGTTGGTGGCACCCCGGGAATTGAAGATGGCATTTCCACCATGTTGACGAAGCAAGAAATTCCATCGTGGCAAGTGCGATGGATCCGAGTAGGTAGCTCGCGGAGCGTAAAGTCCCATCCTATGTTGTGGATGTATCTTCCGACATCTTGATCCCAACCGAATGTAGCTAGGATTTCGAAGTCCAATTGCAGTGTGGGGTACCAGGAGAATTGCTCGGATATTTACCAGTCGTAGTTGGTGCGATTCTCGCTAGTTGAGTACCGACCGTAGTAGTTCCTCTAGCAGGGTTTCTAGAGCGTTTTCTCCTAGATGAAGATTCTCCGTGCTCCATACTCGCTTAAGAGTGTTAGAAATGTGTAGAAAGGGAGAAGAAGCAAGATAGAAAGCCTGGAATGGGATGCGAAGCTCAAATCCGCGCCTAGCACTTATAGAGCGCGCCGAGCAGTTTGGGACGGCCGTCCGGGTTGGGACGGCCGTCTCAATTAAAAAAACGCACGAGGGCCATCAGGCGGGGAAGTGGGACGGCCGTCCCACTCGGGACGCACGTCCCAACTTGATTTGGGGACTTGGGATGGCCGTCTCGACTTCGGGACGGCCGTCTCGAGCCGATGGATGGGATTTTTTGATTTTTTGAGTGATTTTTGATGAATTTGAAGATAGGACCCCCTTCATTTATGTTTTAATGCATGTAATGTTTCATGATATGCATCCTATGATCTATTTCAGCTTAATATTTCGAAAGTTTTAACCGATGTGCTTTAACTTCGGGTGCATTCTTGGTGTTGTTTCTTTCCGTCACCATGTTTCTTCGATTAACAAGCTTGGTTGTACATAATTTACCGTCTTGGAATTTCCTTTGCTATGGTCGAAGAGCAATTTTTCGTTCGTAGAGCAACCGCCATGTCAATGCCCCTCTTCCTTTCCTTAGGAATTTCAACCTTCCTATTGATCACTATATTTCCACATTCCCCTTATTACTTGAATGCTTTTTAATGAAATGGTCAAGAGAAGAGAAAGAAAAGGATTTATATCAAAGGCTTGTGTTTTAGAATGATATTTTTGTAATAAAGGTTTTTGTAAGAATGGTCGGCCAGGGTAGGTCTCGTGTTTAGGCTAGTTTAGACAAAACATTTTATTCTTATGACGTAGCGTCGTTGTTTATTGGTTTGTAGCGCCTTTTGGTTGATTGACTAACTTCCCTAGTCCGCCCTTCCGGGTTTTCAGCTCTAGGATGCTCGCGCTTTTTGTCCTAACTTTTGTCTAGGTTTCCTTTTTATATTTATTTTTAAGGAATACCTAGCGGACTTTTGATAACCCTAACTTTTGCCCAGGCTACCCTTTATTATTGTTCGGGTCTCCTGCACGGTTTACCCTAACTTTTGTGCAGCCCCCTTTGTGGGTTTCCCACGGGTATTTTGCCCTTTTATCTTCTTGTCTCGGCCTTTGACCTTGACGAGCTTTTCTTTTTTATTATGCATATATATATTTTTTTGCACAACATTGTCGAAACTTTGATTTTGTCAAGATAGATTTCATTTGTATTTCTAGTTAATCAATCATTTTTTTGCTTTTCTTTACGGCACTTTAATTATTCTGACGCATTTGGAATAAAACGTTTTATCTAAACCGTGTTTATTAAAATGGGGTATAGATACATTTAGTAAGAAAAGAAGCAGATAGTAAGAATAACACTCTTTTATAATTTCGTGGAAATGTGTGCCCTAGAGATGCTCTGGGGACGGGCAAACCCCGAGGAGTGATCTCTAATAGTCACTAGATTTACATCCCTTAGAATCGGAAGAAGGACACCTAATGACTAACGCTACCCTTTGTGCTAATATCCCTCTTTTTCGAATATCATCTTCGAGGGGTAAGACCTCCCTATTGTTCGTATGGTTTGATCTTTTGTAGGGTCATACCCTAATCCATACTTTAGCGGATTATCTTTGAAATCTGGTGGCTCTCTTATTCCTTGAGAGTTCTTTCCAAGCCCCTGTCCCGGACGATATCCATATCTTTTCATCATATGGGCCACCTTCATGTTACTAGGGAGTCTTTCGATATTAGCAATCTCGAGCGCTTGAAAAGATGTTTCGAGAGCCTCTTCACCGCATCCACATATGGTTGGACAGACGGTTTGCTCGATCGGAAAGTCTTCTTCGGCTTGAACCGTGACGAGTTTATCATTTGTCGCAAACTTGACTTTTTGGTGGAGCGTTGAAGGTATTGCCTTAGCGCTATGAATCCAAGGTCTACCAAGGAGACAATCGTATGCCGGTGTGATATCCATCACGTGGAAGTCTATGTTGAAGATAGTAGGGCCGATTTGGATTGGTAGATTGATTTCTCCTACTACTTCTCGTCTTGATCCATCAAAGGCTCGAACAATTGTATTACTCGGGCGCATGTGGGTTCCTTGCACTCGTTATCTTGTCGAGTGTACTTTTAGGCATAACATTTAAGGATGATCCATTATCCACTAGAACTTTGGAGATGAGATATTCTTTGCATTTAACAACAATATGCAAGGGCTTGTTGTGATCAGACCCTTCTAAAGGGAGTTCTTCATTTGTGAAGGTAAGGTGATTATTGGCTGTGATATTACCAATAATTCCTTCAAACTTGTCTTGGGATATTGTATGTGGAACGAATGATTCATTCAAAACCTTTAACAATGCGTTTCGATGTGGTTCCGAACTCATTATAAGTGATAACAAGGTTATCTTTGCAGAGCACGATTGAGTTGATCGATGATGGAGTACTCACTTTGTCTTATGTATTGGAGTAACTCATCTCGTCTCTTCCTTGGATTCTTTTTCCTCTTCGGCTTTATTTTTCATTTTATCTTTAGGAATATTATCTTGTAATTCCTTGGGGGCGTATATTTTCCCGCTTCTTGTCATGCCCCCAATACCGGCTATGTTGGAGATATCTTGGTTGACTGGCGATTCTTCCGAGTATCTCCAGGGTACAACTTTATTTGATTTATAAGGGAAAGGACGAGGCACGAATAAACGTATAGGTGTTATTGCCTTCTCACTTTTGTCAATTGGAATAACCAACGGTGCTTGTTTATTATCATCTTCGGGTTTATCGATTGTCGTAGAGATTTTGATGACGAAAGGCTTCTTTTCCATTTTTCCGATTTGTGGAAAGCACATCGGTTAATCCTTTCTTTTTATTATCTTTATTATTAAAATGAGGAGGGATATATGAATGTATGCAGCTTATGAATGCAATAGACAATTTAAGGAGAGAAAAATAAGTCCTTTTATTAGAAAGTGTAAATCCTTCTATACAATGCTTTGAAGCAAATGCCGACAAAAGCGAAAAAGCTTGAAGAATCCTATAGGTAAATTAGGCTTTCTTCGTAATTCATCTTCGACTGTTCTCACATGGTTTCCGAGTATCTTGATTTGCTCATGTACCGCTTGACTCATATTTTCACTATATCGACGAGCCTCCCTCATCTTTTCTTCTAGATGAACGATCAAAGCGTGTTGTTGGTCAAACCTTTCTCTTATTTGGTCATTTTCACGAAGCAATTGACCATACTGAGCTAATCCTTCTTTTTCTTTATCGTGCAGCTCATCCAGGCTTTTTTTGTATCTTTCAGCGGTTTTCCGCCACTTTTGTGCTTCGATCGAGTTCCCGTTAGGTCATCCTCGTATCAATTTGATCATTTTTCCCTCGTTCTGCAAGTACCTTCTCAAAACGTGCTATTTCGTCATTCATGTCCTGGAAAAGACTATCTTGCTCAAGCCTCGGAATTTTCATTGTTTGTTTAGCTTCTTTTTGGTAGTCGAGCATAATCATTCTTGAGAAGCTCTATTTCATGATCCTTCTTTTTACATTGCCTTTTTAGACCGTCTATTATAATGGCTGATTCTTGCTCTTTTTCTTCAAAAGCCCTTAGCCGAGTTTCCATGACTTCAACTTTTTTGTTTAAGGCATTGACTTGCAATTGTAGCTCTTCGTTGACCAACGCTTTAGTGAATGCATCGGATGGTAGGGGTATCCCTCTATTTTTCCTCCATTCTTCATATTCGTGGGATGTAGACACCCGAACCTTTCCAAGTTCTTTATCCCCCAGGTATACTCGGTCTTTCCCATGCTTTCCGGACAGCGAGATACTTCTTCAAAGTTATGGGAATAGTGGCATAGACTCGGACTTCGAGCTCTTCTTGAGTTGGCGCAGTCCGAGTTCTCATAAGTTGCCTCATAGCTATTTTAGGAGAATATGTTATACAACCTCTAAGACCTAGAAGTGGTATACTTAGGTAGTCTCCGCATCGTATGAGAATATAACCGGGTCGGAACCAAGGACAAACCCATGATACATGCTCTATGTTCCAGTTTTCTAACTCGGTTTTCCACTCTAAGGCTTGACGATGTTGAAGAGGGATTTTTGAGAAACTTCTTAAAGGGTCGGGAAATACACCCATGTGGCTTGAGGCGTAAAAGTGAGTAACACCCCATACATATAGTAGTGAAGTACAACATCCGAGTGTTTTTCCCTGTCTCTGTCGGCAAAATTCTACGTAAAGTAGGGTATCGGCAAGGATTGCGGGTATAGGACTCGTGAATATACCTCCCAGGCAAAGAATGCATCCATTGCAGCATGATCCACGATGTTCACATGGAATGGGAATAATATGATTCCGAACATTGCTAATGCTAGAGTCTTGTTGAAGGTAGACCGAGTCCTTCTTTTCGGCTAGAGAGACTAAGTGGTCTTCTATTATAGCCATTTTCCAACCTCCGATATTCCCTTTTCCCTCTAGGGTAGATTGATGAGGAGGCAGTCGTATGATAGTAGCAACCTTACTCACGGCCGTATATTCTCTTGAGCGGACATAAACCCCAACCGATTGAGGCCATCTAACCATGAGTTCGTATTCTTCTAAGGTTGGTACCAAGTCAAATTGCGAGAATTCGAGCAGTGTAAATCAGGACTCCGAAGTGGATTAATGCTCTAACAAATATTGGATCAATGCTCGATTTTCGGGAGGTCAAGAATTCTTCCATAAGACTTCTCAAAGTTAGCATAAACCTCCGTGCGCATATATGTACACAAATGCCTTAACTTCTCTACACGGCATAGAAGGACCTCCACTTTCTTTAACTGTCTATTACTCGGATCCCTCCATTGTCTAGCAGAAATGAAAATGCATGATATGAGGATGGGTTTTTGTAAATGTATGTATGCAAGTGTTTGTTTTTCTAAGTATTATCATGTTTTGTTCTTAATATGATGTATGATAATACTTGGGTTTTTCTCGGAAAAGAAAGCTTACCTATATGAATGTTTATGGATTTTGATGAAGAGAGTCCTATTTTCTTCTCTTTTTATTTTTGATGAAGAAAAGGTGATATGAATTATGAGACTTTTATTAATAATTTTTTTTATTTTATAACAAAGGTATTTTTATGATTTTAACTTGTTTTTTCATTTTTTATGATTTTTAGGGTTTTTCACTTTTTTTTGTTTGTTGTATGATTACCCTATGCTAATGCATCAATACAAATGCAGCAAACGTATGCACACACAATTCATACATCCACGAAGCGAGCCACGCTTATTTAATCACGAGGTAGGATTTTCCTGCGAAACGTGCTTGGTTTAGGTGGTTCTAACTGTTCTCACCAGGCCAAAGGTCCCCAAGGTGCCCCCATTATAGGGACCTCTCAATCTCTCAATCCTCGGGTCATGCACGGAACTCCGTGGCGACACCCTTAGACCAAAAGAAGAGAGTTATCACCTTGAGTTGGTGGTTTTCCGACAACTGGCAGGTAGCCCGTGTGCCAACTAACCGATCGTATCCGCCACCCACTCCCTATAGATATTCACTCTTGCCCCGGGTATAGAGGGACTCGTTGTGTGCAAGGGTTTTTGTGTGCAATTTATATTTCAAACAATTGCGAAATAATCATACAGCAGTTATTAAAGCCATATAATAAAAACATACAGAAGGGTAAAGGCGTAATTTCAAATTTTTACTTAGTTTGAATTTATCTGTCACTAAATGGGATCAACTCTCTAGCTTCCCCAGTGGAGTCGCCATCTGTCGCCGCCGTCCCTTTCGACGTCCGGAGGACGTCTCGAAACGTTTACGCGAGCGGTCGCGAAAAGATGGTTTAGACTCGTGTATTTGTTTTAAAAGGTTTTCGAAAAGAGGTTCTTATGGAGTCGCCACCAATGTTTTAACCTTAAACATTGGAAAAGGAAAAAATGTTGATTTTAAGAAAAACCGCACTTGGCCATTATAACCAGAGTTGGGTAAGGGAGTTAGTTACGTGTGGGGAAGGTGTTAGCACCCCACAACGCCCCTTTCGGGTTCCCTATGACAGATTAATTCATTTAAATAAAGACTACGAGAAATTACGCGATTACCCTATTTTATTACATAATATTAAATGGCTATCTACATGATTTTATTCTATGTTATATGCATAAAATGATGAATAAAGCTAAATAAAGCAATAAAAGAGATATTAAAATAGCTATCTACATGATTTTACTCTACATGGCATAAATAGTAAATAAAGCTAAATAAAACAATAACTAAAGCAATAAAAGAGAAGAGAATTGAAAAGAACCTCCGTAGCAAGCTTTGTATTGAGAATCTCCAACTATGAGGATGCGTTTTGGCAACCCCTCTCTCTACACAGACTCTCCTCACCAATACAAGATCGACCCCACTAAAAATTTAAAGAAGAATCGAATGCCGGAATATAATTCCTTAACCGATTGTTACCTATTTAAGGCAATCGGAAAGATCATTCAAGAGAAAGAAAGAAATAGACAAGTGCTCTGAGTTGTAGAAAGTGTTTCAGAGCTCTCTGGAGTGTCTGTGGTGTCAAAAAGTGGCAAATGAGCCTCCTATTTATAGTTTTTCGCATCTGGCGCACTTTGGGACGGCCGTCTGGGGTGGGACGGCCGTCTGGACTGGGACAGCCGTCCCAAATGGCAAAATTACACAGGCTGGGACCCCCTGGGAACCCGGGACGGCCGTCCCACATAACTGGGGCTTGGGACGGCCGTCCCAACTTCGGGACGCGCGTCCCAACTGGCTGGGGCAGGTTGGGACGGCCGTCCCAACCGGGACGGCCGTCTCAACCTCGTTCCGCCGGTTTCGCGCGTTTCGGGACTCCGGAAGCTCTCCTTGCTCGTTTTGGACGTCAATTGATGCCGATATGTGTCTATTGAAGCTTTATCTTCATATGGGAAGTCTCCTTGGCTCTTATTTGTAATGCTAGACGAGCTTTATCTTGTTACGGGTGATCTCCTTTATCTTTTTTGAGAGGCCGGGCAAAATTAGGGGTCTACATGGTTATAATGGCCAAGTTTGGTTTTTATTAAAATCAATGCCTTTTTTTTTCCTTTTCCAATGTTTATGGCTAAAACATTGGTGGCGACTCCAAAAGAACCCTTTTCGAAAACCTTGCTTCTATTAGAGGATAGTTCAGCGTGGAGTGCCTCGGAAGCAATGAACATATTTTTAACAAAAAACGCGAGTCTCAACCATCTTTTCGCGACCGCTCGCATTAACGTTCGAGATGTCCCTGGACGTCGGAACGGACGGCGGCGACATGGAAGGTGCGAGTATTGACCTTCTTGTCGTAGGCTTTCTTGATTTTCTTTTGGTAAACTTGCCCCTGACATATGGCGTCTAGCCATTTTTCTTCGATTAGGTTCAGCTGATCATACCGACTTTGGACCCATTCGGCTTCTGTCAACTTTGCTTCCATAACAACTCGTAGGGAGGGTATTTCAACCTCTACTAGTAGTACGACCTCCATCCCGTACACGAGGGAAAATGGAGTAGCCCCTGTGGAGGTTCGTACTGATGTTCGATAGCCGTGTAGGGCGAAGGGAAATATTTCGTGCCAATCTTTGTAAGTTACTACCATCTTCTGGATGATTTTCTTAATATTCTTATTGGCTGCCTTTACTACACCGTTCATCTTTGGTCGGTACGGAGAAGAATTGTGGTGTTGAATTTTGAAGTCTTGGCATAGTTCTTCCATCATTCTATTATTGAGATTGGTCCCGTTATCAGTAATGAGCCTATGAGGGATGTCGTACCGACATATAATATTTTTCTTGATGAAGGTGGTCACCACTTTCCGAGTCACATGCGCATACGATGCTGCCTCAACCCATTTGGTGAAATAGTCAATGGCCACCAGGATAAAGCGATGGCCATTGGATGCTTTAGGCTCGATGGGTCTGATGACGTCCATGCCCCACATAGAGAATGGCCATGGTGTAGCCAGGGTACTGAGAGGTGCGGGCAACACATGGATGTTATCGGCGTAGACTTGGCATTTGTGACACTTTTTAGCGTATTGGTGACAATCGGCTTCCATTGTGGACCAAAAATATCCTGCCCTTAGAATCTTCTTTGTCATGACATGCCCAGGTGCGTGGGTCCCAAAAGCTCCTTTGTGGATTTCTCTTATCAAGGTTTGGGCTTCTTCTTGGTCCACACACCTTAAGAGAGTGGAGTCGAGACTCTTTTTGTAGAGGGTTCCTTCAATCAACGTGAACCCTAATGCCCTTTTACGAATGGTTCGTTTATCATTGTCATTAATTCCTTCGGGGTATTTGCCCTTCATGAGATATTGTTTGATGTCATGATACCAAGGGTTTTGGTCACACTCGCCGTTTACTGCCATGCAAAAAGCTTGTTTGTCATGCAGCTTGATTTGGATGATTGACATCTCATGTTCTTGGCCCAAAGAAAACATGGATGATAGAGTGGCGAGGGAATCAGCAAATTGATTGTCTTCCCGAGGAATATACTGGAAGGTGACGCTTTCCATACTTGAGACCAAATCTCGGATGTACTCTAGATGTGGGATTAATTTAGAGTTGCGGGTTTCCCATTCACCCTTAAGTTGGTAGATGACAAGGGATGAATCACCGAAGATTTTGAGTTTAGTAACCCCATGATCTAAAGCTGCTTGGATCCCTAGTGCACATGCTTCGTATTCAGCCATGTTATTGGTACAATCAAAATTTAACCTAGCCGTTATAGGGATGTGTTTCTTTTTAGGGGATATCAAAATGGCTCATATCCCGTGTCCAAGCATGTTTGAGGCCTGTCGCCGCCGTCAAAAAGAGGCGGTCGGAGCGACGCGATGGTTTCAACCCTCTTGTTTTTCGCGTTTGGTGATTACAACGCCTTTAGGTTGTCCGATAACCGGGCTAACCTAGGGGCGAGGTTTTCGAAAGGTCGCTCTTGGATTGTCTGATAACCGGGCTAATCCAAGAGCTAGTTTTGAAAGGTTCTGTGGAGTCGCCACCGATGTTTTTACCGGAAACATAGGAAAAGGATTTAAAAGGCGTTGGTTTTCGAAAAACCAACTTTGGTCATTAGAACCAGAGTTGGGTAAGGGAGTTAGTTACGTGTAAAGGGAGTATTAGTCCCTTTACGACGCCTGTCACCGCTGTCCCTTTCCGACGTCCGGAGGACGTCTCGAAACGTTTATGCGAGCGGTCGCGAAAAGATGGTTTAGACTCGCGTATTTGTTTTAAAAGGTTTTCGAAAAGAGGTTCTTATGGAGTCGCCACCAATGTTTTAACCTTAAACATTGGAAAAGGAAAAAATGTTGATTTTAAGAAAAACCGCACTTGGCCATTATAACCAGAGTTGGGTAAGGGAGTTAGTTACGTGTGGGGAAGGTGTTAGCACCCCACAACGCCCCTTTCGGGTTCCCTATGACAGATTAATTCATTTAAATAAAGACTACGAGAAATTACGCGATTACCCTATTTTATTACATAATATTAAATGGCTATCTACATGATTTTATTCTATGTTATATGCATAAAATGATGAATAAAGCTAAATAAAGCAATAAAAGAGATATTAAAATAGCTATCTACATGATTTTACTCTACATGGCATAAATAGTAAATAAAGCTAAATAAAACAATAAATAAAGCAATAAAAGAGAAGAGAATTGAAAAGAACCTCCGTAGCAAGCTTTGTATTGAGAATCTCCAACTATGAGGATGCGTTTTGGCAACCCCTCTCTCTACACAGACTCTCCTCACCAATACAAGATCGACCCCACTAAAAATTTAAAGAAGAATCGAATGCTTGGAATATAATTCCTTAACCGATTGTTACCTATTTAAGGCAATCGGAAAGATCATTCAAGAGAAAGAAAGAAATAGACAAGTGCTCCGAGTTGTAGAAAGTGTTTCAAAGCTCTCTGGAGTGTCTGTGGTGTCAAAAAGTGGCAAATGAGCCTCCTATTTATAGTTTTTCGCATCTGGCGCACTTTGGGACGGCCGTCTGGGGTGGGACGGCCGTCTGGACTGGGACAGCCGTCCCAAATGGCAAAATTACACAGGCTGGGACCCCCTGGGAACCCGGGACGGCCGTCCCACATAACTGGGGCTTGGGACGGCCGTCCCAACTTCGGGACGCGCGTCCCAACTGGCTGGGGCAGGTTGGGACGGTCGTCCCAACTGGGACGACCGTCTCAACCTGTTCTGGCCAGTTTCACGCGTTTCGGGACTCCGGGAAGCTCTCCTTGCCTGTTTTGGACGTCAATTGATGCCGATATGTGTCTATTGAAGCTTTATCTTCATATGGGAAGTCTCCTTGGCTCTTATTTGTAATGCTAGACGAGCTTTATCTTGTTACGGGTGATCTCCTTTATCTTTTTTGAGAGGCCGGGCAAAATTAGGGGTCTACAGCTGCCCCCCTTCACCTCGCCCAACTAATTCGTTGGTTTTGGTATACCGACAAAATTAGTTGGTAGGGGAAGGAGTTAACCCTTTTGCCCGGTTATTCTTCGGATGCTGCTCCTTGTTGATCCTCCGGATGATAAATATTTTGATAGGTACCAACCCCTATCTGGTTTGAGCTTCCTTTTTAAGGTTTTGGTGGGTACCTACCCCCACCTGGTATGAATCTGCATTTTTAAGGTTTTGGTGGGTACTTACCCCCACCTGGTACGAATCCGCATTTTGCCGGATTCTAGTGGTTTTTACACCCCGACCGGGTGCGAACCCGTATATTGACTAGGTCCTAATGGATTTTACACCCCCACCGGGTGTGAACCCGCATATTGACTAGGTTCTAGTGGATTTTACACCCCACCGGGTGCGAACCTACATATTGACTAGGTTCTAGTGGATTTTACACCCCCACTGGGTGCGAACCCGCATATTGACTAGGTTCTAGTGGATTTTACACCCCCACCGGGTGCGAACCTGCATATTGACTAGGTTCTAGTGGATTTTACACCCCCACCGGGTGCGAACCCGCATATTGACAAGGCTCTATTGTGCGAGTCCGCATCTTGCCGGACTCTAATGGTTTTTACACCCCCACCGGGTGCGAACCCGCATATTGACTAGGCTCTATTGTGCGAGTCCGCATCTTGCCGGACTCTAATGGTTTTTACACCCCCACTGGGTGTGAACCCGCATCTTGACAAGGTTCTATTGTGCGAGTCCGCATCTTGACGGACTCTAATGGTTTTTACACCCCCATCGGGTGTGAACCCGCATCTTGACAAGGCTCTATTGTGCGAGTCCGCATCTTGCCGGACTCTAATGGTTTTTACACCCCCACTGGGTGTGAACCCGCATCTTGACAAGGTTCTATTGTGCGAGTCCGCATCTTGACGGACTCTAATGGTTTTTACACCCCCACCGGGTGTGAACCCGCATCTTGACAAGGCTCTATTGTGCGAGTCTCGCATCTTGCCGGACTCTAATGGTTTTTACACCCCCACCGGGTGCGAGTCCGCATTTCGACGGACTCGATGAGTACCTACCCCCATCCGGTACGAATCCGCATTTTGACAAATTCTTGGAATGCTCTTTTTGGAATATCTTTTTGATTGATGAGTACGAACCCTCATCCGGTTTCGGCGACTTATTGTCTCTGATCATGCGCCTATGGGGAATAAATTTATTTTTTTTTTTATTTTTTTTGTTTTAGTCATCCGATTTTACCGGGGATTCTTGATTTTTTTGGCTTTTCTTGTTTTAGCCATCCAGCTTTGCTTGGGGATTATGTCGATTGCCTCTTTTTAGGCGGGAATCCTTTGGGGATTTTGAATTCTCTTATTGATTGTGCCTCTTGATTAGGCGAAGATTCACTTGAGGATTTTGTTGTGCCTCTTGATTAGGCGGGAATCCACTGGGGATTTATTGATTCTTGATTGTGCCTCTTGATTAGGCGAGAGCCCACTTGGGGATGTGATTTCTATTTGGTTGTGCCTCTTGATTAGGCGGGAATCCACTGGGGATTTGTTGATTCTTGATTGTGCCTCTTGATTAGGCGAGTGCTTCAATAGTGGTGAAGGCTTTTTACTTGTTGTTTGCCTCTCGAATAGGTCGATGTTCTATTTGAGGATATTTGTTCTTGATAATACCTCCGAGTAGGTAGATGTTTCTTGAAAGCTTTGCTTGTATTACCTCTTTTAGGTCGATTTCCCGTTTCTTGGGGATATCGGCTCTTTGCTTGTTTCGAGTAAGCATAGGCATTCTTGGGAGTGAAGGTTTTGTACTTCGCTGGGGATATTCATATTGGGTGCTTAACTCCCTGTGGATTTGTAATTTGTAATTCGCCTTTGCGGTTAGGCTTACTGGGAAATTTTTTTTTTTTTTTATTTTTTTTTTTTGATGATCCACCTGGGGGTTGATTTGCCTTCCTGTGGATGGAATTTTCTCATTTTCTTCTTTTATAGATTTTTCTTGATGTGCTCTTCTTGGGGATTTTCTTTCGGCTTTTTCTTGCAGTGGCCTTTGTCAGAGGATGAAAGGCTTTTCTCTTCCTTCTTTTTGTTGCCCCCCATTGATGTAAAGGACTTGACTTCGTATGATGGGCTCTTGTGTAACCCTTATTCTCTGTTGGGGAATGAAGTGGAGATCCTTATATGAGTGTGCTTGATGACTCATGTGCTGACGAAGATGAGTCGCGAGGTATTCTTTTTGTTTTGCCTCTGGAGTAGGCAAGGATCCGCTTGGGGATAATTGAGCCTTTCCGTTGGCTTTTCTACATTGATGACTTTTCTGGATGGAAAGATGTTGATTGCAGCTCCAAGTGATTTATGCTTGATGACTCATGTGGTGTAGATATTGAGTCATGGAGTAATTTTGGTTTGCCTTTGGAGTAGGCAAGGATCCGCTTGGGGATTATCAAGCCCTTCGTTGGCTTTTTCGTTTTTGATGTACCTTCTTTTATTGATGGTTGGAACTATTTTCCTTGAAGCTCCTTATTCTCGTCGAAATGGTTCGGATTTCGCCTTTTTCTTTCGCGATCAACGCGGGTTATTTAAAATCTGGCTTTTTGCTATATTACGTGTGCCTTTTTATTTTACACGTAGGCTTTTCAAAATGCAAATGGAAATAACAACTCTTATTTATTATATATTTTGTTTTTTTGATAGTACATTCAAACATTTTTTAAACTACTAGAAAGCATCAGAAAATCTCCTAATCGTCTGCCTCGGGACTGGAGTGAGAGGATGGTGCCGGCGAAGGGAAGCGGCGAGTAGGCGCGCTGGAATCTCGCCTCGAGTTTGGACCAGGCTCTCTATCCGGCGGTCCGTCCTGTCTTGCTCGACAGTGAGCCGGCCAACCGCTGGCGTATAAACCGGAACTCTCCTTCCATATAGGCATGCTCATCATCCAGGCGCCTGTATAAGCTCGGCGTAGTCGGGATCGTAGGACCGCTGCCGGGACTCGAAGTGGTGGGGAAATCCCGTGGCGTGTCGAAATCCCGCATGTCCATCGAGATAGAGAGGATTGGGTTTAAGATAAACCCTGTACCTTGCCTCGCTAAGGATGTTCATATGAGCCGGCACTCCGCCATTGATAGGCTCCGGTCGAAGACTAGCCGGGATGTCTTCTCCGTCGCTACATCCCCAATACTCGGCTAGAGGGGTGAGAAAGGGAGCTATTATGATCGCTCTCGCTGGACCGCGAGTGCCGCAATCCTTGACGGCTTTGAGGAAGGCATACCCTGGGTTGCACCTATGCCCCTGGTGCATACAGTAAACAATGAAAAGGTCGGCCAGAGTTACCTTTCCTTGGCTCTCTTTCCGGCTGTGTATGGTCCCGACCAGCAATTTATGACATACGCGGAGTGGAGGGGAAAAAGCTGCACCCTTCAGATTTGATGGCAGAATGACAGCTCCAGTGATTTCCTTCCACATGGTAGCGGTGGTGAGAGCAACAGGTTTCTCCAAATACGCAGACCGGTACTCTGGAGTTCTTGTATCTGCTCGCTGGCAGAAACCCATAATGACATTAAAGTCATCCAGAGCAGTGGTCCGATAAGCTCCATCCATCCAGTAGGAGACAGCTTGGGTTGGTGGCACCCCGGGAATTGAAGATGGCATTTCCACCATGTTGACGAAGCAAGAAATTCCATCGTGGCGAGTGCGATGGATCCGAGTAGGTAGCTCGCGGAGCGTAAAGTCCCATCCTATGTTGTGGATGTATCTTCTGACATCTTGATCCCAACCGAATGTAGCTAGGATTTCGAAGTCCAATTGCAGTGTGGGGTACCGGGAGAATTGCTCGGATATTTACCAGTCGTAGTTGGTGCGATTCTGCTAGTTGAGTACCGACCGTAGTAGTTCCTCTAGCGGGGTTTCTAGAGCGTTTTCTCCTAGATGAAGATTCTCCGTGCTCCATACTCGCTTAAGAGTGTTAGAAATGTGTAGAAAGGGAGAAGAAGCAAGATAGAAAGCCCGGAATGGGATGCGAAGCTCAAATCCGCGCCTAGCACTTATAGAGCGCGCCGAGCGGTTTGGGACGGCCGTGCGGGTTGGGACGGCCGTCTCAATTAAAAAAACGCACAGGGGCCATCAGCGGGGAAGTGGGACGGCCGTCCCACTCGGGACGCACGTCCCAACTTGATTTGGGGACTTGGGACGGCCGTCTCGACTTCGGGACGGCCGTCTCGAGCCGATGGATGGGATTTTTTGATTTTTTGAGTGATTTTTGATGAATTTGAAGATAGGACCCCCTTCATTTATGTTTTAATGCATGTAATGTTTCATGATATGCATCCTATGATCTATTTCAGTTAATATTTCGAAAGTTTTAACCGATGTGCTTTAACTTCGGGTGCATTCTTGGTGTTGTTTCTTTCCGTCACCATGTTTCTTCTGATTAACAAGCTTGGTTGTACATAATTTACCGTCTTGGAATTTCCTTTGCTATGGTCGAAGAGCAATTTTTCGTTCGTAGAGCAACTGCCATGTCAATGCCCCTCTTCCTTTCCTTAGGAATTTCAACCTTCCTATTGATCACTATATTTCCACATTCCCCTTATTACTTGAATGCTTTTTAATGAAATGGTCAAGAGAAGAGAAAGAAAAGGATTTATATCAAAGGCTTGTGTTTTAGAATGATATTTTTGTAATAAAGGTTTTTGTAAGAATGGTCGGCCAGGGTAGGTCCGTGTTTAGGCTAGTTTAGACAAAACATTTTATTCTTATGACGTAGCGTCGTTGTTTATTGGTTTGTAGCGCCTTTTGGTTGATTGACTAACTTCCCTAGTCCGCCCTTCCGGGTTTTCAGACCTAGGATGTCTGCGCTTTTTGTCCTAACTTTTGTCTAGGTTTCCTTTTTATATTTATTTTTAAGGAATACCTAGCGGACTTTTGATAACCCTAACTTTTGCCCAGGCTACCCTTTATTATTGTTCGGGTCTCCTACGGGTTTACCCTAACTTTTGTGCAGCCCCCTTTGTGGGTTTCCCACGGGTATTTTGCCCTTTTATCTTCTTGTCTCGGCCTTTGACCTTGACGGGCTTTTCTTTTTTATTATGCATATATATATTTTTTTGCACAACATTGTCGAAACTTTGATTTTGTCAAGATAGATTTCATTTGTATTTCTAGTTAATCAATCATTTTTTTGCTTTTCTTTACGGCACTTTAATTATTCTGACGCATTTGGAATAAAACGTTTTATCTAAACCGTGTTTATTAAAATGGGGTATAGATACATTTAGTAAGAAAAGAAGCAGATAGTAAGAATAGCACTCTTTTATAATTTCGGGGAAATGTGTGCCCTAGAGATGCTCGGGGACGGGCAAACCCCGAGGAGTGATCTCTAATAGTCACTAGATTTACATCCCTTAGAATCGGAAGAAGGACACCTAATGACTAACGCTACCCTTTGTGCTAATATCCCTCTTTTTCTGAATATCATCTTCGAGGGGTAAGACCTCCCTATTGTTCGTATGGTTTGATCTTTTGTAGGGTCATACCCTAATCCATACTTTAGCGGATTATCTTTGAAATCTGGTGGCTCTCTTATTCCTTGAGAGTTCTTTCCAAGCCCCTGTCCTGGACGATATCCATATCTTTTCATCATATGGGCCACCTTCATGTTACTAGGGAGTCTTTCGATATTAGCAATCTCGAGCGCTTGAAAAGATGTTTCGAGAGCCTCTTCAGCCGCATCCACATATGGTTGGACAGACGGTTTGCTCGATCGTAAAGTCTTCTTCGGCTTGAACTGTGACGAGTTTATCATTTGTCGCAAACTTGACTTTTTGGTGGAGCGTTGAAGGTATTGCCTTAGCGCTATGAATCCAAGGTCTACCAAGGAGACAATCAGTATGCTCGGTGTGATATCCATCACGTGGAAGTCTATGTTGAAGATAGTAGGGCCGATTTGGATTGGTAGATTGATTTCTCCTACTACTTCTCGTCTTGATCCATCAAAGGCTCGAACAATTGTATTACTCGGGCGCATGTGGGTTCCTTGCACCGTTATCTTGTCGAGTGTACTTTTAGGCATAACATTTAAGGATGATCCATTATCCACTAGAACTTTGGAGATGAGATATTCTTTGCATTTAACAACAATATGCAAGGGCTTGTTGTGATCGGACCCTTCTAAAGGGAGTTCTTCATTTGTGAAGGTAAGGTGATTATTGGCTGTGATATTACCAATAATTCCTTCAAACTTGTCTTGGGATATTGTATGTGGAACGAATGATTCATTCAAAACCTTTAACAGTGCGTTTCGATGTGGTTCCGAACTCATTATAAGTGATAACAAGGTTATCTTTGCAGGAGCACGATTGAGTTGATCGATGATGGAGTACTCACTTTGTCTTATGTATTGGAGTAACTCATCTGTCTCTTCCTTGGATTCTTTTTCCTCTTCGACTTTATTTTTCATTTTATCTTTAGGAATATTATCTTGTAATTCCTTGGGGCGTATATTTTCCCGCTTCTTGTCATGCCCCCAATACCAGGCTATGTTGGAGATATCTTGGTTGACTCGGCGATTCTTCCGAGTATCTCCAGGGTACAACTTTATTTGATTTATAAGGGAAAGGACGAGGCACGAATAAACGTATAGGTGTTATTGCCTTCTCACTTTTGTCAATTGGAATAACCAACGGTGCTTGTTTATTATCATCTTCGGGTTTATCGATTGTCGTAGAGATTTTGATGACGAAAGGCTTCTTTTCCATTTTTCCGATTTGTGGAAAGCACATCGGTTAATCCTTTCTTTTTATTATCTTTATTATTAAAATGAGGAGGGATATATGAATGTATGCAGCTTATGAATGCAATAGACAATTTAAGGAGAGAAAAATAAGTCCTTTTATTAGAAAGTGTAAATCCTTCTATACAATGCTTTGAAGCAAATGCCGACAAAAGCGAAAAAGCTTGAAGAATCCTATAGGTAAATTAGGCTTTCTTCGTAATTCATCTTCGACTGTTCTCACATGGTTTCCGAGTATCTTGATTTGCTCATGTACCGCTTGACTCATATTTTCACTATATCGACGAGCCTCCCTCATCTTTTCTTCTAGATGAACGATCAAAGCGTGTTGTTGGTCAAACCTTTCTCTTATTTGGTCATTTTCACGAAGCAATTGACCATACCGAGCTAATCCTTCTTTTTCTTTATCGTGCAGCTCATCCAGGCTTTTTTTGTATCTTTCAGCGGTTTTCCGCCACTTTTGTGCTTCGATCGAGTTCCCGTTAGGTCATCCCGTATCAATTTGATCATTTTTCCCCGCTTCGCAAGTACCTTCTCAAAACGTGCTATTTCGTCATTCATGTCCTGGAAAAGACTATCTTGCTCAAGCCTCGGAATTTTCATTGTTTGTTTAGCTTCTTTTTGGTAGTCAGCATAATCATTCTTGAGAAGCTCTATTTCATGATCCTTCTTTTTACATTGCCTTTTTAGACCGTCTATTATAATGGCCGATTCTTGCTCTTTTTCTTCAAAAGCCCTTAGCCGAGTTTCCATGACTTCAACTTTTTTGTTTAAGGCATTGACTTGCAATTGTAGCTCTTCGTTGACCAACGCTTTAGTGAATGCATCGATGGTAGGGGTATCCCTCTATTTTTCCTCCATTCTTCATATTCGTGGGATGTAGACACTCGAACCTTTCCAAGTTCTTTATCCCCTGGTATACCTGGTCTTTCCCATGCTTTCCTGGACAGCAGATACTTCTTCAAAGTTATGGGAATAGTGGCATAGACTCGACTTCGAGCTCTTCTTGAGTTGGCGCAGTCCGAGTTCTCATAAGTTGCCTCATAGCTATTTTAGGAGAATATGTTATACAACCTCTAAGACCTAGAAGTGGTATACTTAGGTAGTCTCCGCATCGTATGAGAATATAACCGGCTCGGAACCAAGGACAAACCCATGATACATGCTCTATGTTCCAGTTTTCTAACTCAGTTTTCCACTCTAAGGCTTGACGATGTTGAAGAGGGATTTTTGAGAAACTTCTTAAAGGGTCGGGAAATACACCCATGTGGCTTGAGGCGTAAAAGTGAGTAACACCCCATACATATAGTAGTGAAGTACAACATCCGAGTGTTTTTCCCCGTCTCTGTCGGCAAAATTCTACAGTAAAGTAGGGTATCGGCAAGGATTGCGGGTATAGGACTCCGTGAATATACCTCCCAGGCAAAGAATGCATCCATTGCAGCATGATCCACGATGTTCACATGGAATGGGAATAATATGATTCCGAACATTGCTAATGCTAGAGTCTTGTTGAAGGTAGACCAGTCCTTCTTTTCGGCTAGAGAGACTAAGTGGTCTTCTATTATAGCCATTTTCCAACCTCCGATATTCCCTTTTCCCTCTAGGGTAGATTGATGAGGAGGCAGTCGTATGATAGTAGCAACCTTACTCGCGCCGTATATTCTCTTGAGCAGACATAAACCCCAACCGATTGAGGCCATCTAACCATGAGTTCGTATTCTTCTAAGGTTGGTACCAAGTCAAATTGCGAGAATTCGAGCAGTGTAAATCGAGGACTCCGAAGTGGATTAATGCTCTAACAAATATTGGATCAATGCTCGATTTTCGGGAGGTCAAGAATTCTTCCATAAGACTTCTCAAAGTTAGCATAAACCTCCGCGGCATATATGTACACAAATGCCTTAACTTCTCTACACGGCATAGAAGGACCTCCACTTTCTTTAACTCGTCTATTACTCGGATCCCTCCATTGTCTAGCGAGAAATGAAAATGCATGATATGAGGATGGGTTTTTGTAAATGTATGTATGCAAGTGTTTGTTTTTCTAAGTATTATCATGTTTTGTTCTTAATATGATGTATGATAATACTCGGGTTTTTCTCGGAAAAGAAAGCTTACCTATATGAATGTTTATGGATTTTGATGAAGAGAGTCCTATTTTCTTCTCTTTTTATTTTTGATGAAGAAAAGGTGATATGAATTATGAGACTTTTATTAATAATTTTTTTTATTTTATAACAAAGGTATTTTTATGATTTTAACTTGTTTTTTCATTTTTTATGATTTTTAGGGTTTTTCACTTTTTTTTGTTTGTTGTATGATTACCCTATGCTAATGCATCAATACAAATGCAAGCAAACGTATGCACACACAATTCATACATCCACGAGCAGAGCCACGCTTATTTAATCACGAGGTAGGATTTTCCTGCAGAAACGTGCTTGGTTTAGGTGGTTCTAACTGTTCTCACCAGGCCAAAGGTCCCCAAGGTGCCCCCATTATAGGGACCTCTCAATCTCTCAATCCTCGGGTCATGCACGGAACTCCGTGGCGACACCCTTAGACCAAAAGAAGAGAGTTATCACCTTGAGTTGGTGGTTTTCCGACAACGGCAGTAGCCCCGTGTGCCAACTAACCGATCGTATCTCGCCACCCACTCCCTATAGATATTCACTCTTGCCCCGGGTATAGAGGGACTGTTGTGTGCAAGGGTTTTTGTGTGCAATTTATATTTCAAACAATTGCGTAAATAATCATACAGCAGTTATTAAAGCCATATAATAAAAACATACAGAAGGGTAAAGGCGTAATTTCAAATTTTTACTTAGTTTGAATTTATCTCGTCACTAAATGGGATCAACTCTCTAGCTTCCCCAGTGGAGTCGCCATCCGTCGCCGTCGTCCCTTTCGACGTCCGGAGGACGTCTCGAAACGTTTATGCGAGCGGTCGCGAAAAGATGGTTTAGACTCGCGTATTTGTTTTAAAAGGTTTTCGAAAAGAGGTTCTTATGGAGTCGCCACCAATGTTTTAACCTTAAACATTGGAAAAGGAAAAAATGTTGATTTTAAGAAAAACCGCACTTGGCCATTATAACCGGAGTTGGGTAAGGGAGTTAGTTACGTGTGGGGAAGGTGTTAGCACCCCACAACGCCCCTTTCGGGTTCCCTATGACAGATTAATTCATTTAAATAAAGACTACGAGAAATTACGCGATTACCCTATTTTATTACATAATATTAAATGGCTATCTACATGATTTTATTCTATGTTATATGCATAAAATGATGAATAAAGCTAAATAAAGCAATAAAAGAGATATTAAAATAGCTATCTACATGATTTTACTCTACATGGCATAAATAGTAAATAAAGCTAAATAAAACAATAAATAAAGCAATAAAAGAGAAGAGAATTGAAAAGAACCTCCGTAGCAAGCTTTGTATTGAGAATCTCCAACTATGAGGATGCGTTTTGGCAACCCCTCTCTTTACACGGACTCTCCTCACCAATACAAGATCGACCCCACTAAAAATTTAAAGAAGAATCGAATGCCTGAATATAATTCCTTAACCGATTGTTACCTATTTAAGGCAATCGGAAAGATCATTCAAGAGAAAGAAAGAAATAGACAAGTGCTCTGAGTTGTAGAAAGTGTTTCGAGCTCTCGGAGTGTCCGTGGTGTCAAAAAGTGGCAAATGAGCCTCCTATTTATAGTTTTTCGCATCTCGGCGCACTTTGGGACGGCCGTCCGGGGTGGGACGGCCGTACGGACTCGGGACAGCCGGTCCCAAATGGCAAAATTACACAGCTGGGACCCCCTGGGAACCCGGGACGACCGTCCCACATAACTGGGGCTTGGGACGGCCGTCCCAACTTCGGGACGCGCGTCCCAACTGGCTGGGGCAGATTGGGACGGCCGTCCCAACTGGGACGGCCGTCTCAACCTGTTCTGGCCAGTTTCGCGCGTTTCGGGACTCCGGGAAGCTCTCCTTGCCTGTTTTGGACGTCAATTGATGCCGATATGTGTCTATTGAAGCTTTATCTTCATATGGGAAGTCTCCTTGGCTCTTATTTGTAATGCTAGACGAGCTTTATCTTGTTACGGGTGATCTCCTTTATCTTTTTTGAGAGGCCGGGCAAAATTAGGGGTCTACAACGCCCCTTTTGGGTTCCCTATTATAGGCCAACTATTAAGAAATAATTAAACCAGTGAAAATATGCTTTTACCCTTTTATTTGCAGAATTTAAAGATTATGACTACATGGCCCTACCTATTGCGCAATTTAAATAAAGTGGTAAAAAGGTGAGGGAGAGAGTAGAAACCTTCGAAGCAAGCTTTCTATTTAATTTCTCAATAAATTGGGTGCGTTTTGGCAGCCCTTCACTCTACACAGTGTCAAGAGTCTCTCAAACGCTTAAGAACACTCTAAGAAACGCTCAGAAACTCCGGAAATGCTTCGGAGGGGTTCTAGAGAGAGAAATTCTAGAGAGAAGGAGGAGAAAACTCTGTGTGGTGTGTGGAAATGAGGGAATGGAGCCCCCTATTTATAGTTTTTCGCGCCTGACAGGTCGAGACCGCCGTTCTCGTCTGACAGGGTCGAGACCGCCGTCTTGTCAAACGAGACCGCCATCTCGTCATGCCAAAGTGGTGAGGCCGTCGTCTCGCCAAACGAGATCGCCGTCTCATCATTCGCAGGTGGCGAGACCGCCGTCTCGGCAAACGAGACGACGGTCTCGCCATTTGCATGAGGCGAGACAGCGGTCTCGATTTCGAGACGACGGTCTCGTCCCTAAAAAGGCGAGAAACCTTATTTTCGTGCCAAAAATCCCTCCTATCCTAGTATGGGGCCTAATAGTCTCTCCTAGTGGCTTGTTAGGCTTCATCCATCTTCGAATAGGAGGTCTTCTACTCTTTATTTGGAGGTCGGGCAAGATTTGGGGTCTACAACTGCCCCCCCTTTACTTGACTTTTCGGCTGTTGGCCTATGGTGCTAGACAGATTGACAGGAAGGTAAAGGAGTTGACCCTCTTGCCCGGTTACCCTTCAGATGCTCCGTCTTTGCGTCGGATGATCCTCTAGGGAAATGTTGTGCGCTTCCGGGATGCTCCTTCTGACGGTAGCTGACCCCTTTTGGTGATGAGTACGAACCCCCATCTGGTTTGACGAGTATGAACCCTCACCCGGTAAGCCCTCTTTTGTAAGGCCCAATGAGTATACACCCCCATCTGGTGTTTGACGAGTATGAACCCCCGTCTGGTAAGCCCCCTTTTGTAAGGTCTGATGAGTATACACCCCCATCTGGTGTTTGACGAGTATGAACCCCCGTCTGGTAAGCCCCCTTTTGTAAGGCCTGATGAGTATACACCCCCATCTGGTGTTAGGCTTCCGGATGCTCCATCTTGCGGTAGCTGATCCTTTGGTTGTGGTGGCAGCTTACTGCTCTAGCTCAGGCACCGGTGTGAAACCTTGAGATGCTCCTTTGACGCGGTAGCTGACCCCTTGGTTAACGAGTACGAACCCTCGTCTGGTTTGGTGCCTCTGGATGCCCTTCTTGCGGTAGCTGATCCTTTGGCTATGGTGGCGGCTTACTGCTCTAGCTCATGCGCCGGCTCCCTGGGGAGTGATTTCTGTGTTGGTAGATGTACTTGGACCTCTTTGAATGGTCATCCGGGTTGTGCCGGGGATTTTGTGTTTCATCCAACTTTGTTGGTTGCTGGGGACTCTTCGTTTTTTACTTTTATGGTGATCATCTGACTCTTGCTGATTGGTCGGGTTATCTTGTTTGTTGTTCGACTTTTACTTGGTAGTCGAAGTTTTGTTGATCAAGGTGATTGGCTTGTCTTAATCCAGCCTTTTTCTCGCGGTTTTATCTGTTTTCTTGCGATTTCGGATTTTGGCTTTTTTATTGAGCGTATGCCTTTTTCCCTTTTTTAAGCTTTTTTGTTACGTTGGCTTTTGCAAAAGGTGGCAAAGAGATGCATGAAATAAAATTTTATTTATAAGCAAATTTTATTACAATCACTTTTTATTTTGGCAAGTACAATCCCTAAGGGCTATCATCTGGAGATGATCCGGAGGGGAATTGCTGGTAGAAGTGATAGCGGAAGTCCGCTTGCTCTCGGACTTTGTCGCGGTATTCTTCTTGGAATGTTGTCCATTCCTACCGCATCACCTGCTGGTGCTGATACATCTCCTCCTGCCGAGCATTGTAGGCTTCCTCCCTCTGGGCCTGTTGCTCTTGTCGTACCGTCATCTGGTCGAACTGCCGGCGCAGATCGTTCATGTTGCAGTTTAGGCTGGCGAAATCGTCCATGTACGATGGTGGATGTTGTTGTTGCTGTTGTTGCTGCTGCTGGAACTCGGGAGGTGTGGGGATATCTTGCATCGCCACGAGCCCCTGGAGGTCTAGTGCGAAATCCAGCGAGGGATGAAGGACCAACTCGGTCCCACGGCGTATCAGCATCCCATGCTGACCAGGACTGACCCGTTGATGGATTCGGGTCGCAAGTTGGAGGCCAGCTCTTCCCGGCCAGGGCACCCCCATCTTGAAAGTGATGAAGATCTTATTGAAATACTTTGGCAAAGATCTCATTGATTTGATGAAGTCAAAGATGAAGTCAAAAGCAACTTTGCAGTGGACAAAAGTCGCTACGATAAAAGAGTAGAAGAATTAGTGTGTCTTCAGCTATGCTTAGGTATAATCATTTTATCTTTTCTGCTGCATGAGGTTTCTTCACTTAAAAGATTTTGCAAAATGCCTCTAAAAATGTTTTAAACAATTAAAAACAAAGTATTTTGACAAAAGCTTTCTTAAACAAGTTTTTAACTGATACAGTTTTGAAATAAACGATTAAAATCACTTAGAATGTTTAGAGAAGTGTTTTTACAGTATTTTAATCGATACAACTTGATTTTAATCGATTAAAACCACTTGGAGTTCAGGATGATCGATCAGAATACAATTATGACCAATCAGAATCAGATATAATTGATCAGAATTGAGTTATGACCGATCAGAACTTTTTTAATCGATTAAAACACGTTTCAATCAATTAAAACAACTTAGAAAATTTCTACACAGCGTTTTAATCGATTAAAACTTATTTTTATCAGTTAAAATAACTTGAAAAGTTTTACAAGAAAGTTTTGCAGTATTTCAATCAATTGAATCGTGAAACAATCGATTAAATCAACTTAGAAGATTTTTTGTAAAGTGTTTTAATTGATATAAACATTGTCGTATCAGTTAAAACAAATCTGTTAAAGAATCAAGAACGTATTAATGGATTAAAAGAAGTTTTAACAGATTAAAACTGCACTTTTAACAGATTAAAAGAATCTTTTAACAGATTAATTAAACCAGCAGTTTTGAAAATCTTCTATAAAAACAGTTTGGCTTGAACTTTTTTAACAGACATTGAACATCGGTTTTTACACATCCTTGAGCAATCAATCAAGCAAACTTTAGCACTCCTTTCAAGAAAGATTCACATCAGTTTTTGAGAAGTTCTTTGAAAATCTTTCTTGAGGCAACTTGATTTCTTTTGAAGAAGAAACACTTACAGCAGAATTGCATAAACTGGTTTGAGCATTCTAGTTTCTTCTTTTTCATTTCTTTACATTCTTTTTGTATTGTTTGGTGCCTGGAATTTTGGCACTGGTCTCTCTACAGCTGGAATTTGGTTGTAGAGGTTATCAAGAACTGGAATTTGGTTCTTGGTGAGAGGTTGAGTGCAGGAACTGAAATTTGGTTCTTGTGGTAGATTAAGTGTAAGATTCTAAATCTGTAAAACATTTGATCTAGTGGAACCCAGCTGGAATTTGGCTGAAGACTGGACGTAGCCCTAGTATTGGGTGAACCAGTATAAAACACCGGTGATATCTTTCTTAACCTTTCTCTATTTTAATTCTGTCGCTGCATTTATATTGATTGATTACTTTGTAATTCAAGAACAGATCTGAAATCTTAATTTTTGAATTAGATAATCTGTTATTTGCGAAAAACTTTTAAAGATCAATTCACCCCCCCTCTTGATCTCAGCCTACTTTTCTAACAATTGGTATCAGAGCTAGGTGCTTGAAAGTTATTCAAGTTCTTCGATTGATGGCTGAAAACAGATTACCATTTTCTGAGGGAGCTTCTATTAACAGACCTCCACTGTTTTGTGGAACACATTATCCTTTTTGGAAAATTAGGATGAAGATCTTTATTGAATCTGTTAGTATAAATGTTTGGAATATCATTGAACAAAAAACTGATATTATTAACAAAGATTGGTCTAGCTTAAATGACTGTGAAAAGAAATTAATCCAGGATGAATGTATTGCTAAAAATATAATTACTTCTGCACTTAACATGGATGAGTTTTTTAGGGTCTCCCAATGCAAATCTGCCAAGGAGATGTGGGATGTTCTTGAGGTTACTCATGAAGGGACAACAGATGTAAAAAGAGCCTATGTAGCATGGGATGATAATGGCACTTCATCAACAGACAATTCTGATAATGAAGAAGCCAACCTGTGTCTAATGGCAAATCAAAACCTTTAATCCAGTAGTGTAAGTTCTAATTCTTCTTCAAACTTAGTGGATTATAATTCATTACAAGAAGCATTTAATGAAATGCATGAAGAGGCTAAGAAACTACAAAAAGCAAATGATAGGCTAAAAGGATTGAATAATTGGCTAGTAAATAAAGTAGACTCTCTTGAAAAGAGAATTCTTGAAGATGAAACTGATTGTGATTTCTTAAAATTAATTCATGATAATTCTGATTGTGCATGTAATAAACCCTATAATAATTGTTCAGAATTACAAAAGAAAATTGATTTTTTATCACAAACCGTTTCAAGATTTACACAGGGTCAAGCTAATCTTGACGTTTTACTTGGGTCACAAAAACTAATTTTTGACAAATCTGGCATAGGATTTAAATATAGAATGAAAGTCAGAAAAACAAATGTAAATAGGAAATCATACTCTGTGATTAAATGTTTTTACTGCATGAAAAGAGGTAATTCAGTAAAATACTGTAGAATTAAAAAGTATGTTATTCCTAAAGGTAGAATGAAATGGATTCCAAAGTTAAAGTCATTTCAAATAACCTGATTGGACCCAGTAATTATAAAGGGTACCAGAAACATGTTAAATTTGTTTTGCAGGAACAAAATCTGGAAGTCCCTTGGTATTCAAAACTGCAAATCAGGTTCTTATTTCATTAACTGAATGTTTTAATTAATATAAAACAAGTATTAATCGATTAAAATAACTTACAGAGGATATCAAAAAATCTGTCCGTACCATTTTAATCGATTGAAATGTCGAATTAATCGATTGAAACGTTCTCAGGTTTTGAGTTTAGCTTTTTTAATCGATTAAAAAGAATTTATATCAACTAAAAATACTAAGATGTAAAATTTAATCGATTCCTTTTTCGTTTTAATTGATTTAAATTCTGCTATCTTTTTATTAATTTCATCCTGTACAAGAAACAATCGATTCCTTTATGAAATAATCGATTACTTCACTGTAACAGTTTCAAACCTAATATTAAAAGATCAAATTAATAGGTTAATCAGTTGGTTAATCGATTGATTTGTTTCTGAAAATTAGTTTTATAACATCCAATTAAAGATTGGTAAGCAAACCAAAGTCAAAATCCCAAGTTTTTATAGTAATCAAAATCTGCAAAATGCTTTTAAATATTCTTTGACCAAGTCAAACATCTTTCCAAGAACAAAATAGCTGATGTGCTCAACGTCCAGAAATTTGTGCCTCTGTCTTTGGTAAAGGGGACAATTGCAGTTAAAGCTGAAACATTGCAGTTTTGTCTCTTTGAATTTCAAAATTTTGAAATCCGTTTCTTCATCAAACCAGTCATAAATAGTGGCCAGACAATCATGAATATTGCCGAATGAGTTTCGGACATGTCCAATTCGAGTAGTCTGTTATGGAACATCCAATTTCCTTTCAATGGCACAAATTCTTATGATTGGAAAGCGAAGGCTGAACAAATCTTTGAATTGGAAACTAGACTAGTGGCATAATGTGAGAAAGTTATTGCTGTTATCCATGGATGGAGAGGTTTTTTCATGGCAGCGACATTGCATGCATCAACCCAGTTTCAAGAATAAATCTTGGGAACAAATATCACAAGATATGTCATATCAATTTGATGATCGTACTTTTGAGGATATTGTTGAATTATCATGATTGGTACAAGAGGAAGATTTGGGAGAATATTTGGAAGTTTACAGATAACTTGGAGATTCAATGAACACACGTTTACATTAAATTTCTTGGTATTACCTAGCAATAATTTTGGGTATGCATTGGTTTAAGGCTCTTGGTGAAATTCATTGGAATTGTGCAACTTTGATAATTCGTTTTAATCATCAAGGTCACGAGGTGATACTGTAAGGAGACAAATGTGAGACAGAAATTCAAGAATTTAATGGAAAGCTAAAATTGGCACAGGGTATGTGTGTTTTATTGGCAGTATAGGGATCAATTTTATACTGATGATCTGGCATCCCTAACAACAAACCAACAAGAGGATCTTTCAATAATTCTAAAGGAGGTTCAGATGTTATTGTGGAACCAAGGCAACTGGGATGATTGAGTTTTTTTTTGGACAGAAAGGGTCCCTTCTTATCCCTTCTCATCTTTTATTGCTTATTTCTTTTGATGCTTATTCTAAATTTCTGGGTCTGTAATATTACTGGTTATATACCAGGCACAATCTCTCTAGCTTTGAATTAATATAATGTAGGTTTAATTCGAATCAAACTAGCATAGATAGAATTCAAAATAGATCCCTGAGAGTTTTAGTTGATACAAAATGGAATTAATCGATTAAATTGATTAAAGGAAACACTTTTCATAACAAAATAATTGATTAAAACTTCGTATCAATCGATTAAAATCTTTATAAACTAGCTTACATCAGTTAAATTAGCTAAATAAGATTTTATTCTGATTTTGATGGTTCTATTAGTTAAAATTTAATCGATGTAGTTGATATTATTGTTAAACATCCTTCTAGCTGATCAGTGTTACAAAATATCCACTAAGATTAGGCGTGAGAAATTCGCATCAAACATTACTTAGTTTTCAAAACTGAGTGTTTTATTCAATAAAAATATTTAAATCGATTAAAAGAATTTATACAACATATTTTTCCTTACTGTTTTAATCGATTAAATGTCGAAATAATCGATTAAATGCACTTATGTTTTATATTTCAAATTCCTTCACTGTTTTAATCGATTAAACCTTTATTTCAATCGATTAAAATCATTAAACATGAACTTTTTAATCGATTTTATCCTCGTTTTTAATCGATTTTTATTCCGGAAAGAAAAATTAAAGGCTTTAGTTAATGGTTGTTCTTGTAACATGCTACTAAAGCGTGATTCCCTTATCTTTACACGTATTAATTGTATTCATTACAAACGTGTTAATGAAGATAAGTTTGAATCAACTTTGATTGATCTTTACATGAGTAAAGTATCGTATTTTTCATTTTTTCTATTTTTCAAAATCTTTTCAATACATACCTATGCATTGTTTCTCTTCTATTCCCTATTTTTTTGATGAAGTCAAAAGGGGGAGAAATAGTTGCTTTTACTTTTGATCAATTTAAAGGGAAAAATAACTATTAATTTAGGGGGAGCAACAATTTAGGGGGAGTAATAGGTTGATAATTCATTTTTTATTACTCACTAAATTTGTATTATCAAGTGACTTCTTTTGCAGATTTTTTTTTTCAAAAGTGGTATTTGTCTTCATCAAATAGGGGGAGACTGAAAGTGATGAAGATCTTATTGAAATACTTTGGCAAAGATCTCATTGATTTGATGAAGTCAAAGATGAAGTCAAAAGCAACTTTGCAGTGGACAAAAGTCACTAAGATAAAAGAGTAGAAGAATTAGTGTGTCTTCGACTATGCTTAGGTATAATCATTTTATCTTTTACTGCTGCATGAGGTTTCTTCACTTAAAAGATTTTGCAAAATGCCTCTAAAAATGTTTTAAACAATTAAAAGCAAAGTATTTTGACAAAAGCTTTCTTAAACAAGTTTTTAAGCTGATACGAGTTTTGAAATAAACGATTAAAATCACTTAGAATGTTCGGAGAAGTGTTTTTACAGTATTTTAATCGATACAACTTGATTTTAATCGATTAAAACCACTTGGAGTTCAGGATGATCGATCAGAATACAATTATGACCGATCAGAATCAGATATAATCGATCAGAATTGAGTTATGACCGATCAAAACTTTTTTAATCGATTAAAACGCGTTTCAATTGATTAAAACAACTTAGAAAATTTCTACACAATGTTTTAATCGATTAAAACTTATTTTTATCAGTTAAAATAACTAGAAAAGTTTTACAAGAAAGTTTTGCAGTATTTCAATCGATTGAATCGCGAAACAATCGATTAAATCAACTTAGAAGATTTTTTGTAAAGTGTTTTAATTGATATAAACGTTGTCGTATCAGTTAAAACAAATCTGTTAAAGAATCAAGAACGTATTAATGGATTAAAAGAAGTTTTAACAGATTAAAACTGCACTTTTAACATATTAAAAGAATCTTTTAACAGATTAATTAAACCAGCAATTTTGAAAATCTTCTATAAAAACAGTTTGGCATGAACTTTTTTAACAGACATTGAACATCAGTTTTTACACATCCTTGAGCAATCAATCAAGCAAACTTTAGCAGTCCTTTCAAGAAAGATTCGCATCAGTTTTTGAGAAGTTCTTTGAAAATATTTCTTGAGGCAACTTGATTTCTTTTGAAGAAGAAACACTTACAACAGAATTGCATAAACTGGTTTGAGCATTCTAGTTTCTTCTTTTTCATTTCTTTACATTCTTTTTGTATTGTTTGGTGCCTGGAATTTTGGCACTGGTCTCTCTGCAGCTGGAATTTGGTTGTAGAGGTTATCAAGAACTGGAATTTGGTTCTTGGTGAGAGGTTGAGTGCAGGAAATGGAATTTGGTTCTTGTGGTAGATTAAGTGTAAGATTCTAAATCTGTAAAACATTTGATCTAGTGGAACCCAGCTGGAATTTGGCTGGAGACTGGACGTAGCCCTGGTATTGGGTGAATCAGTATAAAACACCGGTGATATCTTTCTTAACCTTTCTCTATTTTAATTCTGTCGCTGCATTTATATTGATTGATTGCTTTGTAATTCAAGAACAGATCTGAAATCTTAATTTTTGAATTAGATAATCTGTTATTTGCGAAAAACTTTTAAAGATCAATTCACCCCCCCCCTCTTGATCTCAGCCTACTTTTCTAACACATCTTTCTGCCAGGGGAGTGATAAGAGGAGCCATGAGGACGACCCCCGTTGATCTGTTCCCGAAGTCCTTAAGGGCCCTCAGGAAAAAGCCAGGATTGCAGCGCCGCCTCTAGCTCATGCAGTAAAGTATAAAGAGGTCAGGGAGGGTTATCTTACCCTGACTCTCTTTCCTCCCGTGGATGGTCCCCGCCAGCAGCTTGTGGCAGATGCGGAGTGTTGGGGCAAGTGCAGAGCCCCTCATTAGTGTAGGCAGTGTGGTTGCCCCTATGAGCTCGTGCCACATTTCGGAGGCGGTGAGGTTGGTGGGGCCGAGAGCAGATGGCCTCGCGGTATCCCCGAGTCATCACGTCCTCGGGCCGGACGAACCCAATGGCCACATTAAATTCGTCGAGGGTGGTAGTCTGGTATTCTCCACCCATAAAATAAGTTACCATCTTGGTGGGCTGCAGGCCCAGGACCATGGAGGGGACCTCAGCGTAGGAAACGGAGGCCAGGAATTCGAGTACCGCCTGTGGGTACACCTGTGTGGGTGGAGGTTGCAGCAGAAAGCCCCATCCGATACTGTCTATGTGGGCCCAGACATCGTCCTCCCACCTAAATTCAGCCAGGATGCTGAAGTCGAGTCTTAGCATCGGGTGCCAAGGATAAGTCCGGATGTTCTCGAGGCGGGCTTGATGCTGTGGTGACAGTTGAGAGGGATCTTGGGGTGGCGGTGCTGCAGAACTGCTGGCACCGGTAGTGCTCCTTCTCTTTCTTGAGACGCTCCTACTGAACATGTTGACCAGGAAGTGCTTGGGGAGTGCAAGATCTGAGAAATGAAGGTTTTGGAGGCAAGGAGAGTTGTGAGGAACCCCCCAAGCGCGCCTCCTATTTATAGGAAAATTTTCCAATTCGAGACCGTCGTCTGGGAAGGCGAGACGGCGGTCTCGAGTCTCTTACAAGTCGAGACGGCGGTCTCGTTTTCGCCTAAGTCGAGACGGCGGTCTCGTTGGTCGAGACGACGTTCTCGTCTTGCAGGGGGACCGTGACGGCGGTCTCGAATTTCAGGGGTTTTTTTGGTTTTTTTTTTTTTTTTGAAGAGAGAATAGGACCTGGTTCAAAAACATTTTATGCATGCAATGTTTTCATGTTTGATGTCCTATAATGCCTACTTTGATTAAATTTTCATAAGGATTTAACTGACGTGTCTTGTAGCGCCGAGTGCCCTCTGATCTATGCTTTCGTACCTGCTGTACCATGTCGGACTTCTTGTGACCGAAGAGTCATTTTGTTTTTCCTCTCTTCCTTTCCTTTTCCTTTTTTTTTTGTAGCACACTCTTTGTCATGTAGTGCCCCTTTTTCCTCACTTTAGGGATTTCAATCCTCTTGTTGACTATACGCCTCCATATTCCCAAATTAATTATTAGAATATTATTATGAGGGTCAAGAGAAAAGAAACAAAGAGGCAAATTCAATGGCTTGTGTTTTAGAGGGTTAATTTTTATTTAGAAAGTTTTTTGTAAGCATGGCTGGCTAGGGTTCAGCTTAGGTGTTTAAGCTTTTTTCTAAGCAAACAGTTTCCTTTCTTTTTGTATTTGCGCCTTTTGGTTTTATTCCCACTGCTTTTTATGGCTAGCTGACCTCCCTAGATCGCCCTTTGGGTTTTCGAACTAGGATATTGTGTTTTGGCCCTATCTTTTGTCTAGGTTCCTTCTTTTTGTAATTTTTGGAGAATCCTAGTGGACCTTATTTTGTAAGCCTAACTTTTGCCTAGGCTACCCTTTGTTGTTGTTCGGGTATCCCTCCGGGTCGACCCTATCTTTTGCGTAGCCCACTTAGTGGGTTTTCTACCAGGTAATTTGCCCTTTTCTTTGGCCTTTGGCTTCTCTGGGCTTTTCTTTTTTTGTGTATTTTGTTCACAATATTGGCGAAGCATGACTTTCTTTATGGATGAGGTGAAGTCTTATTTTTATGTGCTTCTAATCAACTAGCTTGACGATAATAGCAATGGTAAATGTTGATTATTTGAATGCGCTTTTTATTCTTCTTCTTTTTCGATTACTTAGACAGGGTTATTTATGTGGTCTAGTCAGAAATAGAAAGAAGAGAAGCAGATAGTAAGAATCATTCTTTATTAATTAATAAGGGAATATGTGCCCTGAAATGCCCGGGGGTCGGGCTAGTCCTGGGGGATAATCTCTAACAATCATGGGGTTTACATCCCTTAAACGAAGAAAAAGTTCTCCTAATGACTAGGGTAGCTCTTGACGCTTGCACCCCTCCACTTCGGAAAATTTGCTTGAGTGTGTGGAGGGGAGACTTCCCTTTTCTTCTTTCCGCTCTGCCCTTAATAGGGTTATATCCTAGGCCATGCTTGAAAGGATTGTCTTTGAATTCTGGGGGTTCCCTCATGCCTTGGGAATCTGCCCCCAGTCCTTGGCCAGGATGGTAACCGTGCTTCAACATCATGCGAGCTACTTTTGTGTTTCTGGGAAGTCGCTCTATGCTGGCAATTTCGAGCGCTAGAAAAGATGTTTCAAGGGCCTCTTCAGCCGCATCCACATAAGATTGGGTGGACGGTCCATTGATCAAAATGTCGTCTTCTGCTTGGACCGTGACCAATTTGTCATCCACGATGAACTTGACTTTTTGGTGGAGCGTTGAAGGTGCTGCCTTAGCATAATGAATCCAAGGCCTGCCGAGGAGACAGCTATACGCTGAAGTAATATCCATGACATGGAAATCGACGTCGAAGATAGTGGGTCCAACTTGAATTGGCAAGTTAACCTCTCCCACTACTTCTCGTTTGGATCCGTCGAAGGCTCGAACGATGGTGCTGCTTAGGCGCAGACGGGTTCCTTGTATAGTCAACTTGTCTAGTGTGCACTTGGGCATCATGTTCAAGGAGGACCCGTTATCCACAAGAACTTTGGCGATGAGGTATTCCTTGCACTTGACTGAGATATGCTAGGGCTTGTTATGGTTTGACCCCTCGAGGAGGAGTTCTTCCTCTGTGAAGGTGAGGTGATCACTTGCCGTGATGTGACCGACGATCCTCTCAACCTTTTCTTGGGATATGGTATGAGGTACATGCGCCTCGTTCAAGACCTTCAGCAAGGCATTTCTGTGCGGTTCCGAGCTCATTATCAGAGATAACAATGTTATCTTCGCGGGTGTGCGATTGAGCTGGTCTATGATGGAATGCTCGCTTTGCCTTATAAACTGGAGAAATTCCTTTGTCTCCTCCTTGGATTCTTTATTTTCTTTTTCTTCTTTGGTCTTTTTATTTTTTCCTTTATTTTTGAGGACATCTTCCTGTGTGTCCTTGGGGGAGTAGACTCTTCCACTTCTAGTCATGCCCCCAATGTCGGCTATATTTGTTATTTCTTCTTTTATTGGTGAAGATTCCCCGTATCTCCACGGTACAACTTTATTTGTTTCGTAGGGAAAAGGACGTGGCATAAATAGTCGCACTGGTGTCCTTGCCCCCTCTTCGTTATTCTTGAGGACCAACGGCCGAGGCTTATTTTCCTCTTGCGGCGAGTCGATCGTTGGGGTAAGCTTTATTAGGAGTGACTTTCTCTCCATTCTTCTGATTTGGAAGACGTGTTAGTTAATCCTTCCTTTTTATTATCTTATTTATTAAGCGTGAAGGAAGGGAAATTAGATATGCAAATGAATGTTTATGCATGCAAGTAGACAGTCGTTGAATAAAGAAGAAGATTTAATTCATTCAATAGAAGGTGTACATTCCCCTATTCCATACTACGAAGCAACTTTTGGCAAAAACGGAAAACTTTAAAGAAACCCACAGGCGGGTCTTGATCTCTCTGTAGTTCTCTTTCGGCTTCCCGGACGTGACAAGCAAGTGCTTCGCTTTGTTTTCGGACCGCCTGGCTCATATCTTCAATATACTTCTGAGCCTCTTTGATCTTTGCCTCTTGATGAACGACCAAGGCTTGTAGTTCATCGAGCTTCGCAACGACTCGGTCTTTTTCTTGTAGTACCTAGTCGTACTGAGCTAGCCCGTCTTTTTCTTTGCAGCGTAGCTTAGCGAGACTTATGTTGAGTCTCCGGTTGGCCTCTCGCTCTTGGCGTATATCTAACCGAGTCTTGGTGAGCTCTTGCGACAACTCCTTGATCGTTTGAGCCTGTTTTGCTGATTCGGCCTCAAGGCGTGCTGATTTGGCGGTTATTTCTTGGAGTTGACTATCCGAACTGGTTCTCACAATTTTGGATGCTCGGATAGCTTGTTCATTAGAGTCAGCACATTGATCCTTGAGGCGCTCTATTTCATGATCATTTTTCTTGCCTTGCCTTTGCAGACCGTCAATTGTGAGGATAGATTCTTGCTCTCTTTCCTCAAGGGCCCTTATCTGGGCTCCCATGATTTCTATCCTCTGGGTCAAGGCATCAATTTGAGCCTGCAACTCTTCATTATTGGCGCTCGTAATGGGTGTGGTGGATGGTTGAGCCATCCCTCTTCTTTTTCTCCACGCCTCGCAGTCACTGGTGACCGTCACCCGAGCTTTTCCTAGCTCTCTATCTCCCATGTAGATTGGTTTCTCCCATGCTTTTCTCACAGCTAGTGAGTTGGCGATTGTGCATGGGTCTCCAAAGAAACACAATCCTCCGAGCTCCCCCCGAGAAATGGTAGTTTGGGTCCTCATGAGCTGTCTCATAGCTACTCTAGGTGAATAGGCTATGCAACCCCTGAGTCCTATCAAGGGTACATTCAGATAGTCTCCACATCTGATGAGAACTGGGCCAGGTCGGAACCAAGGGCAGACCCAGGACAAACTGTTGGCGTCCTTTCATTCCAACTCGTCCCTCCATTCTGAAGTTAAGCGACGTTGGAGAGGGATTTTGGAGAAGCTCTTTAAAGGGTCGGGGAACATCCCCATGTGTCTAGAGGCGTATAGGTGCGTGACGCTCCACACAAACAGTAATGAAGACCAGCAGCGAAGTGTTTTTCCTTGCTTTTGGTTGCAGAATTCCACCGAGAGCAAGGTGTCTGCAAGGATTGCAGGCAGGGGACTCTTCAAGTTTACGTCCCAGGCGAAGAAGGCGTCCATGACGGCTTGATCTACTGTGTCGAGGTGGAAAGGGAACAAGATCGTTCCAAAAATGATTAGTGCCAGGGTTTTGTTGAAGGCGACCCACTCTCCCCTTTCAGCCAAGTAGGACAGGTGGTCCTCCAACATTGAGACTTTCCAACCCTGGGTGTTCCCTTTTCCTATCAGGGTACTCTGCCGGAAAGGTAGTTGAATGAGGGCAGCGACTGGTGCTGCAGGAGTGTATGTCTCGTTGCGGATATGGACCCTAGCTGATTTGGGCCATCTCAACATAGTCTCATACTCCTCTAAGGTGTGCACCAGGTCGAACTACGGAAATTCGAAGCACCGCAGACTGGAGTTCCAGAAATGGATTAATACCCTGAGGAACACCTGATCGACACAGATCTTTAGTAGGTCTAAAATCCGTCCATAGGATTTTTCAAAATCGACGTGGACCTCTGGTGGCATTGCCGCGCTAAGCCGTTCCAACTTCTCAGTATGGTAACGGGGAATATCCACCTTCTTTAGCTGTCTACTAGTCCCCTCCATTTTCTAAAACCAAAATGCATGTTTTATAAAAATGATGCTTATTTGAATGAATGTGAGTGTTTATTTTCCTATTTATCATGTTTTTCTCTATGATAATTGCGAATTTTTCTAAAGAATAAACTATCTATATGAATGTTTTATGGGCGTTGTAGACCCCAAATCTTGCCTGGCCTCCAAATAAAGAGAAGAAGACCTCCTATTCGAAGAGGGACGAAGCCTAACAAGTCACTAGGAGAGACTATTAGGCTCCATACTAGGATATGAGGGATTTTCTGCACAAAAAATAAGTTTTCTCGCCTTTTTAGGACGAGACCGCCGTCTCGAAATCGAGACCGCCGTCTCGAAATCGAGACCGCCGTCTCGCCTCACGCAAATGACGAGACGACGGTCTCGCCACCTGCGAAGGTCGAGACGGCGGTCTCGTTTGACGAGACGGCAGTCTCGTCACCTGAGAAGGTCGAGACGGCGGTCTCATTGGGCGAGACGGCGGTCTCAACCCTGTCAGACGAGAACGGCGGTCTCGCCACTGCCAGGCGCGAAAACCTATAAATAGGGGCCTCCCCCCCCCTCATTTCCACACACCACACAACTTTTGCTCTCCCTTCTCTCTAAAACTTCTCTCTAGAATCCCTCCGACGCATTTCCGGAGCTTCTGAGTGCTTTTGTGAGCGGTTTTCGGCATTTAGAAAAGTTTCCAGCGTCGTGCAGAGTGAAGGGCTGCCAAAAAGCACCCATTTTTGTCAAAAAAATAAATAGAAAAGCTTGCTACAAAGGTTTTCTCTTCCTCTTTGTCTATTTACCGCTTTACATAAATTGTGCAAATAGCTATTAGGGCCATGTAGTCATAAATTTAAATTCCGCATAATAAAAGGGCAAAAACGTTATTTTCACCGGTTTAAATATTTTTAGATAGCTGGCCTATCATAGGGAACCCGAAAGGGGCGTAGTAAAGGAACTAATACTTCCTTTACACGTAACTAACTCCCTTACCCAACTCTGGTTCTAACGACCAAAGTTGGTTTTCGAAAACCAACGCCTTTTTAAACACCTTTTCCGATGTTTCCAGTAAAAACATCGGTGGCGACTCCACAGAACCCTACAAAATTAGTCCTTAGGTTAGCCCGGTTATCGGACAACCCAAGGACGCCCTTTCGAAAACCTCGCCCCTAGGTTAGCTGGTTATCAGACAACCTAAAGGCGTTGTAACCACCCATAAAAAAACGCGAAAAATCAAAAAGGGTCGAAACCATCACGTCGCTCTGACCGCCTCTCTTTTTGACGGCGGTGACAGATGGCGACTCCACTAGGGAAGCCTCGAGAGTTGATCCCATTTAGTGATGGGCCGGCTTAAAAATAAATAAACCAAGAAAATAATGCTTTTGCCCTTAACTTGTATTATAACATGTTTTATTGCTTGGCTTTAATAACTGTTGTCTGTTTATACTTCCGCAATTGTGTGAAATACAAACTGTACACAAACCTTTGCACACAACAGTTCCCTCTATACCCGGGGGCAAGTGAGAAATCCATAGGGAGTGGGTGGCAGGTACGGTTCGCTATAGTGAGGGCCTTGTGCCCACCAGTGTGATCGGAAACCACCACTCAAGGTGATAACCTTCCTCTTTTGGCAACAAGACTGACTACGGCCTTAGTGCTAAGCATAGTCGTACGACTAGAGAGTGGGGACCCTATAATGGGGGCACCTTGGGGGCCTTAGCCTGGTGAGAACAGTTAGAACCAACCCTCGCCAATGCACTTTTCTGCAGGAAAACCCTACCTCGTGATAAAAACGAATTCTCGCCTGTTCGCGGATGACCGAATTGTGTTTGCATATGTTTGTTGCATTTGTCTGTTGCATAGCATAAACAAACAACAAAACAAATCACCAAAAATATTTTCACAAATAAACACCCTTATCTCGGACAGTCTGCCTTTTAGCTAGCCTGGTTTCAGGTTCTTTGTAAGCTAAGTAGCCACGCAGTTCCGACAGAAGAGATAAGGGATGTTAAATACCCTTTCGCATAAAGCCATATTTTTATCTCGAACGAGTCTGCCTTTTAGCTAGCTTGGTTTCGGGTTCTTTGCAAGCTAAGTAGCCACGCAGTTCGACGAGAAGAGATAAAAGGCTATAAAATAAAATAAAAAATAAATCCAACATAAATAAAATAATAATAACAAAATGAAAACATTTAATAATTTTGACAAAGTGGTATCATTCACATCGCATCATATCATAAGTGGAAAAACCAAGAGAGAAAATAAATGCATAAGGAGAGTCTGCATACACATCATTTTAATAAATCCCTAAAAAGTGGGTCTTAGAAGCGTTTTTTGGAGAAATTACTGGGCCAAATCCCCTTTGGGATTTGCAACTTGGTTCTTCACCCTTTTCTCTTCGTTTTGACATGTTGTGCGTCCAAATCGGACAACCCAGTCAAAAGTTATTCCACTTTCAATATCTGCTGTCATAAAAAAATATTTTTGTAGAGCATGCATAAATACATTCATTCTAGGGAGCACTAGATATCCCTAAGACAATGGCGAAAGAGGCCCCGAGCACATTTGTGACCTTCGCGACAAGGAAGGGACAAGTGTACTAAGGTGTGATGGTGATTGCCATTATACTTGTCAAATTTGTGATGGGGAAGGAGCCATTACACCGAGGTGGGTAGGATACCCCACAAAGCGTAAGCTTTAAGGAGGATACCTAAGTCATTGTCTTAAAGAATATCCATCTCATAAATCATTCAATAAAAATCTTTTTGCACTCTAAAAAGCGGCTGGTATTCTTCATGCCCTCATCCGCATACAAAAAAAAGAAAACACAAAATCCCAAACACTATCATACATCATGTTAGAAAATAAAACATGATAATGTTTAGGAAAAAACAAACACCTACATACATGCATCCACCAAACTTCATAACATAATAGACAGTCGAAGAAGTGGACATTCCTCAATACCATGAAAAGAGGATTAGGGCATTCGCATGCCATGCACAGGAAGTCAAAAAAGGAAATACATACAAATTTTAAGTAACCTATGTGCTTTGAAACATTGCATTGAGGAATGTACACTGTTTGGATGAAATAAATAAAATTGTTTGTTTTCATCATCCCTTCAAACGTCTATTGCATTCATTACATTCATTGCATTAAGTCTCACTTTAATAATAATAAGATAATAAAAAGAAAGGATTAGTCAATGTGCTTTCCATGAATCGGAATAAGACGGAGAGTAAGCCTTTCGTCATCAAGTTCTCCCCAATGGTTGATCCGCCCAAGGAGGATAACAAGTCTCAACCATTGGATATCCAAGTCAATAAGGAAGAGGGGGCAAGGATGCCGTTACATTTATTTATGTCTCGAACCAAATAAAGTTGTACCACTGAGATACGCAGAAACATCGTCCATCAATGAAGATATCTCCAGCATAGCCAACATTCGGGGGCAGAATTAGAAGTGAAACAATCTACACCCCCAGGAGCTATAAGGCAATGCTCCCAAAAATAAAGGAAAAATAATAAGACCGAAGAAAAACATAATCCAAAAAGTAAATCGAAGAGACTTTGGATTCACGACGCTGAGGCAATTCACGACGCTCCGCCAAAGAGACAAACTCACGGTAGATGATAAACTGGTCACGGTTCGAGCTAAGAAAAGACATTCGGATCAGTAAGTCGTCTGCCCTACCTTGAATGGATGCGGCTGAAGAGAACCTTTGAAATATCTTTTTCCAACATGAAAAGACTTTCCCAACAGTATGAAGGTGACACACATGGTGAGGGAAAATGGATGCCGCCCAAACCAAGGGCTCATTAGAAACTCTCAAGGAATAAGGGAGCCACCAAATTTTAAAAACAATCCTTTAAAGCATGATCCTACAAAGATCAAGCTACATGGAGAAAAGGGAAGTCTCCCCTCTGCAGCTCGAATCAGATTTTCCCAAATAGAGGGGTTCAAGCGTCAAAAGCGACTTTAGTCATTAGGTTTGTAAATCCAATGACTATTAGAGATTACTCCTCAGGGCTAGCCCGACCCCCGAGCATTGTAGGGCACACATTTCCCTATTAATTACAAAGAATGTCATTCTTATTATCTGCTTCTCTTCCTACTATTCATATCTAAACCTCATTAATAACCATGTTTAAACAAATGCTTCAAAAATGCGTCAAAATGCGCCATCGTCAAAATAATCAAACCACTCATCACCACTGATTGACTAGAAACACGAAATAAAGTTTTATCTCGTCATAAATAAAGTCGTGTTTCGCCAATGTTGTGCAAAAAGAAAACAAAAATCAAAAGAAGCCCATAAAAGCTAAAGGCCAAAAAGAGAGGGCAAGATACCCGGTAGGAAACCCATAAAAGGGGGCTACGCAAAAGTTAGGGTAAACCCGCTAGGAAACCTAAACAACCATAAAGGGTAGCCTAGGCAAAAATTAGGGTTACAAAATAAAGTCCGCTAGGTTTCCAAAGCAAGAAAAAAGGAAACCTAGACAAAAGTTAGGACAAAACAAAACACATCATCCTAGACTAAAAACCCAAAGGGCAGACTAGGAAAGTCAATCAGTCATAGCAAGCGCCATAGAATAAGACGCCACTCCATAAACAAAACGTTTGTCTAAACTAGCCTAAAACACTCTAACCAACCTTGGCCAGCCGTGCTTACAAAAACCATTTTTGTCAAAATAAAACAATTCTAAAACACAAGCCTTTGATTTAAATATCCTCTTCCTTCTTTTCTCTTGACCCTTACCACTATGACATTGTAGTAATTAGTAGGGAAATGTGGAAATAGTAATCAATAGGAGGACCGACATCCCCAAGGAAAGGGAGGGGCGCACTAACATGGCAAGTCGCTCTACTATCAACACAATCATTATTCGGTCATGAAAAAATCGAGACGGCGAAATTGGCACAGCCTATCCCTGTCAACGAAAGCACATAACGTCAGAAGCTCATCAGAAGTAAAAGTACATTGGTTAATCCTTTTGAAAAATTAATTGAAATAGTATTATAGGATGCATATCGCCAACATTGCATGCATATGATAGGCTCCTATCTCTCAAAAAAGAAGAGAAAAAAAAATGACAATAAAAAAGAATAATGCCTGCTAGGAGATTCTTAGGCAAAAGTTAGGGTAGCCCGCTAGATCGAAAACCCGCAAAGGGCGGTCTAGGCAAAAGTTAGGGCATTCATAAAAAAGGAATAAGCCCGCTAAGATATCCTAGGCAAAAATTAAGGCAGCCCGCTAGACCGAAAACCCCAAAAGGGCGGTCTAGCCAAAAGATAGGGCTAAACCAAAAAATGAATAAAAAAAGAAGGGTCCTTCATCATAATCATAAAAAGTCCAGCAGGAGAATGCCAGTCACTTTTCCAGATGCATCAATCAATAAGAATAGATTGCATTTAGGGCATCCACACACAAGTAGTCACACACAAAACGACTTTGTCAATGTTAAAAATGAAAGAAATAAAAATTACTTCAGACAAATAACAAAAAACGAAAAAGCATTCATGCATATAAGGAGACTAGCTCCATGTTTGTGATTGAAAACAGGATCACTGAGACTGAGTCTCCAAATAATGACCTCAAGAAAACGGAGCAAGTCGTCAATCAAGCGACTCAGCAGAATAAGAGCTTCTGAAAATTAAGAGCTCCAGCTACCATCCTTCTACCCAGAAAAAAAGGCACAAGAAAGTAATAAGTCTCCAAACATTGCTCTCCCTCAAGAAAGAAGAGCGAGTTGTCATAAGAAGCTTCCAGAAGCCAAAGCTCCAATCATCACCCAATAAAAGAGGGCACAATCATCAGACATCATAAAAGAAAAGCCGATGGAAAGGCTTAGTTATCCCCAAGCGGATCCCTTCCAACTCTGAAGGCAAAACAAAAATACTCCTCACGGCTCAGCATTACCACCACATGAGTCATCGAGCACACTCACCCAAAGTCTCCTCCACACTCCCCAATGGAGAATAAAGGCTTCAAGAGCCCATCATCATCAACAGTCAAAAGAGTCCAATCCATCAAGGGCTCAACAAAAAGAAAGAAGAGAAAAGAAGAGAAAAGAAAACCCTTGCATCCCTAACGGATGTCCAAAAAGGCCATGATAGAGAGGGCCGAATAAAAATCCTCAAGTGGATCTCCAAAAAAATTCTACAAAAAGGAATCATAAATTCCCATCCCCCAGTGGAATAAGAGCTTCACAAGTATAGCTCGCATCAACATCAATCAAGGAGCCAAGACTCCATTCCTAGAAAAGAAAAATCAGATCCCCAAGAAGTCAACTAATTCCCTGGTGGATCACTAAAGAAATAAAAATGTCATCCCTAGTGGACCTCCCCCAAAAAAAAAGAAGAAGGGAAAAAGCCAGCGTAATAAAAGAGACTAAAAAGTAAAAAGGCTTATGCATTATCCCCATAAAAAAGCCAAATTTCAAAATCGCGATAAAAAAGAGATAAATCGCGAAAAAAAAAGGCGAAATCAAAACCATTGTAGCAGAATAAAGAGCTTCAAGGAAAATAGCTCTAACCTTCTACACCAATAAATGAAGGTACACCAGAAAAAGCCAACGGAAAGACTTGATCATCCCCAGCGGAATAAGAGCATAGGCAAAGCCAGCTCAAAACAACAACATCCAACAAGGAGTCAAAAACTCCATTTCTCCCTCAGGGGGCAGATCAAAATTAGATCCCCGGGAAGGAAACCAATTCCCCGGTGGATCAATAAAAAAGAAAGATCATCCCCAATGAGCCTATTGCAAAGGAAAAACTTCAAGTTCATTCTCAGAATGTCATATGCATAGGCAAGACTTGCCAAGCAAGAGCTAGCATCCCCATAAGGGAATATCAGCCTAGTAAGAGGCAAAACAAATGCAGCAAAAAGTCTTCACTTCCGATGAAGCATCTGCCTACTCAGAGGCATTACTAGAAACTCAATGGAGTATCTGCCTGCTCAGAGGCACCATCAAAATCAACAAATTTTCAAATGGATATCCGCCCACTCAAGAGGCGTCACCAAGATCAATAAATCCCCAGAGGATTCCTACCTACCTAAGAGGCACTCATAAAAAACCCCCGACAACCAGCAAAGTCGGATGACAAATACGAAAGATCAAAACAAAGAATCCCCAGCAACCAACAAGCTGGATGAACACCAACAGAATCCCCGGCATAGACCGGACGACCAAATCTCAGAAAGGACAAAGACAAGAGAACACATCTCAACGTTGGCACATGAGTTAGAGTAGTAAGCCGCCACCATAGTCAAAGGATCAGCTACCGCAAGAAGGGGCATCTAGAGGCACCAAACCAGACGAGGGTTCGTACTCGTCAACCGAAGGATCAACTACCGTGTCGAAGGAGCATCCCAAGGTTTCACACCGGTGCATGAGCTAGAGCAGTAAGCCGCCACCACGGCTAGAGGATCAGCTACCGCAAGATGGAGCATCCGAAGGCTTAACACCAGATGGGGGTGTGTACTCATCAGGCCTTACAAAAGGGGGCTTACCGGACGGGGGTTCATACTCGTCAAACCAGATGGGGGTTCGTACTCATCAGCCGAAGGGGTCAGCTACTGTCAGAAGGAGCATCCCAGAAGCGCACCACATTTCCCCAGAGGATCATCCGCCGCAAAGACGGAACATCTGAAGGGCAACCGGGCAAGAGGGTCAACTCCTTTACCCTCTAGTCGATCACATTAGCACAAAAGGCCGGCAGTCGATTGGTCGGGTAAAGGGGGGGCAGCTGTAGACCCCAAATCTTGCCCGGCCTCCAAATAAATAGAAGAAGACCTCCTATTCGAAGATGGACGAAGCCTAACAAGCCACTAGGAGAGACTATTAGGCTCCATACTAGGATAAGAGGGATTTTCTGCACAAAAAATAAGTTTTCTCGCCTTTTTGGGATGAGACCGCCGTCTCGCCTCACGCAAATGACGAGACGACGGTCTCGTTTGACGAGACGGCGGTCTCGCCACCTGCGAAGGTCGAGACGGTGGTCTCGTTTAACGAGACGGCGGTCTCGTCACCTGCAAAGGTCGAGACGGCGGTCTCGTTGGGCGAGACGGCGGTCTCGACCCTGTCAGACGAGAACGGCGGTCTCGCCACTGCCAGGCGCGAAAACCTATAAATAGGGGCCTCCCCCCCCCCCTCATTTCCACACACCACACAACTTTTGCTCTCCCTTCTCTCTAAAACTTCTCTCTAGAATCTATCTGATGCATTTCCGGAGCTTCTGAGTGCTTTTGTGAGAGGTTTTCGGTGTTTAGAAAAGTTTCCAGCATCGTGTAGAGTGAAGGGCTGCCAAAAAGCACCCATTTTTGTCAAAAAAATAAATAGAAAAGCTTGCTACAGAGGTTTTCTCTTCCTCTTTGTCTATTTACCGCTTTACATAAATTGTGCAAATAGCTATTAGGGCCATGTAGTCATAAATTTAAATTCCGCATAATAAAAGGGCAAAAACGTTATTTTCACCGGTTTAAATATTTTTAGATAGCTGGCCTATCATAGGGAACCCAAAAGGGGCGTAGTAAAGGAACTAATACTTCCTTTACACGTAACTAACTCCCCTACCCAACTCTGGTTCTAACGACCAAAGTTGGTTTTCGAAAACCAACGCCTTTTTAAACCCCTTTTCCGATGTTTCTGGTAAAAACATCGGTGGCGACTCCACAGAACCCTACAAAATTAGTCCTTAGGTTAGCCCGGTTATCGGACAACCCAAGGACGCCCTTTCGAAAACCTCGCCCCTAGGTTAGCCCGGTTATCGGACAACCTAAAGGCGTTGTAACCACCCATAAAAAAACGCAAAAAATCAAAAAGGGTCGAAACCATCGCGTCGCTCCAACCGCCTCTCTTTTTTACGGCGGCGACAGGCGTAATATTTTCGGACCAAGTCCCATTTATGGTTTTGGAAACGGATTTTTATTTTTGATTTTTATTGCTTTTTATTTTATAGCCTTTTATCTCTTCTGTCGGAACTGCGTGGCTACTTAGCTTGCAAAGAACCTGAAACAAGGCTAGCTAAAAGGCAGACTGTTCAAGATAAAATGTGGCTTTATGCGAAAGAATATTTTAGCGTCCCTTATCTCTTCTGTCAGAACTGCGTGACTACTTAGCTTACAAAGAACCTGAAACCAGGCTAGCTAAAAGGCAGACTGTCCGAGATAAGGGCGTTTATTTGGAAAAAATATTTTTTTTTTTATTTTTCTTTGTTGTTTGTTTATGCTATGCAACAGACAAATGTAGCACACATATGCACATACAATTCGATCATCCACGAACAGGCGAAAATTCGTTTTTATCACGAGGTAGGGTTTTCCTGCAGAAAAGCGCATTGGCAAAGGTAGGTTCTAACTGTTCTCACCAGGCTAAGGCCCCCAAGGTGCCCCCATTATAGGGTCCCCACTCTCCAGCCTTCCGACCATGCTTAGCACTAAGGCCATAGTCAGTCTTGTTGCCAAAAGAGGAAGGTTATCACCTTGAGTGGTGGTTTCCGATCACACCGGTGGGCACAAGGCCATCACTACAGCGAACCGTACCTGCCACCCACTCCCTATGGATTTCTCACTTGCCCCCGGGTATAGAGGGAACTGTAGTGTGCAAGGGTTTGTGTACAGTTTGTATTTCAAACAATTGCGTAAGTATAAACAAGCAACAGTTATTTAAAGCCAAACCGTAAAACATGTTATAATACAAGGTAAGGGCAAAAGCGTTTATTTTCTTGGTTTATTTATTTTTTTAAGCCGGCCCATCACTAAATGGGATCAACTCTCGAGGCTTCCCCAGTGGAGTCGCCATCTGTCACCGCCGTCAAAAAAGAGGCGGTCGGAGCGACGCGATGGTTTCGACCCTCTTGTTTTTCGCGTTTGGTGATTACAACACCTTTAGGTTGTCCGATAACCAGGATGAACCTAGGGGCGAGGTTTTCGAAAAGGCGCTCTTGGATTGTCCGATAACCAGGCTAATCCAAGAGCTAGTTTTGAAAGGTTCTGTGGAGTCGCCACCGATGTTTTTACCGGAAACATCGGAAAACCAACTTTGGTCGTTAGAACCGGAGTTGGGTAAGGGAGTTAGTTACGTGTAAAGGGAGTATTAGTCCCTTTACGACGCCCCTTTCGGGTTCCCTATGATAGGCCAACTATTAAGAAATAATTAAACCAGTGAAAATATGCTTTTACCCTTTTATTTGCAGAATTTAAAGATTATGACTACATGGCCCTATCTATTGCGCAATTTAAATAAAGCGGTAAAAAGGTGAGGGAGAGAGTAGAAACCTTCGAAGCAAGCTTTCTATTTAATTTCTCAACAAATTGGGTGCGTTTTGGCAGCCCTTCACTCTACACAGTGTCAAAAGTCTCTCAAACGCTCAAGAACACTCTAAGACACACTCAGAAACTCTGGAAATGCTTCAGAGGGGTTCTAGAGAGAGAAATTCTAGAGAGAAGGAGGAGAAAACTCTGTGTGGTGTGTGGAAATGAGGGAATGGATCCCCCTATTTATAGTTTTTTGCGCCTGACAGGTCGAGACAACCGTTCTCGTCTGACAGGGTCGAGACCGCCGTCTCGTCAAACGAGACCGCCGTCTTGTCATGCCAAAGTGGCGAGACCGCCGTCTCGCCAAACGAGACCGTCGTCTCATCATTCGTAGGTGCACTACTGCAGAATGAGCATTCAACGTCGGGTGTAGAAGGCTTTCAACGTCGGTTCCAATGACGTCCCAGGCGTCGTTGAATGTCAAAGGCTTCTACGTCGGTTCATCATACTCGACGTTGAAAGTGACTAAATTCTACGTCGGTTCTTGAATTAACCGACGTTGAACTCGCTCAAGCGACCGGTGTACTCGCTTGAGCGACGAAGCCTTCAAACAAAGGGGACTCTCGGGTGCTGCTTCGCTCAAGCGACCCACGTTTCGCTCAAGCGACCGGTGTAAATTCTACGTCGGTTATTGAACTAACCGACGTTGAAAGTCCTATCTCGCTCAAGCGACCGGTGTACTCGCTTGAGCGACGAAGCCTTCAAACAAAGGGTGCTCGCGGGTGCTGTTTCGCTCAAGCGACGAACGTTTCGCTCAAGCGACTGACGTTACAACGTCGGTTAATGCAATAACCGACGTAGAATATCCCTTTTTTTTTTAATATTTTGGTCTGTTTTTGTGCTACCATACACGACCTGCTATATAAATCTCAGTCCAGCCAGATTTACACAATATATACACAATGTACAAAAATCTCAGCCAGGTCTTTTCACATAATCACTATATATTTACACAATACACAAAAATCTCAGTCCAGCCACATTATGTACATAATACACAAAAATTATCAATCAATCCTATTATTCCTAACTACTTGTACAAACTTTTCTGCCCATTTGTTTCGAACCATGTCTATAGTATCCATAGGCAAAGGTTCTATATCTTTAAATGCCTGTAAGAAGTTCACAATAATAGAATGGTAAACCCTAAGCAATAAAAATAAAGGAATTGAATATAACAACAAATGTCAACTTACCTCGTCCCAACTATCCCGAATGCAACCAAAAATGATGAGCCACATCCAATACATTACATAGTAGCCGCACTCGTAGCCTCCATTTTGTTTGTTACACTAAAAATGAGTAAATATATTAAAAATAACTATTAAATTTGAACGTAAATTAATAGATAGTATAATATATATAAAGGCTACTTACTTTCATAAAATTCCAATTTGGAGTTGTGCTTTTACTTGTGTGTTTTCCATCTAATGTACTACAAACCTTTAAAGCACTATATATTGAAAATAAGGGGATTAGAAATAGAATAATCAAGATGTTTAGACATAATATAATAAATACTTACTCGTTGACAATATTTTTTAGCTCCATGTCCGGTTTTCTTCCCAATGAGCAGAACCAACACACAAGATTCTGCTTTGGACAAATAACTAATAGCTGCCAGTGGTTTCTGTATATACACATGATTAGAATCTATTAAAAAAACTTGTGTAAAACCAGAAGAGGCTGGGATAACTTACGAATGATGGTATGCTCCAAGGTAAATATCTCTTTTAGAGACAGTCATCCAATTCTGGATGTAACTGAGAATTTGACCACGCTTATTCCCAGACTTTTGTATGGATTGAGGCTCGAAGAATCCATACACGTGACCAATGCCCTGCTCCACTATCATTTCGTGCATCATCCTAAAATATGCCAATTTAAGTGAACTTATAGCTTATATATTTACTAAAATGAAAAGAGTCATGAAAGATATGAACTTACAATGTCCAAAATTGTAAAACAGCTATATTTAGACATTGATTGCCCATCCCAATCTCCAGGGCATCAGTGTGGGAAATGTAGAGGGGGATATTGCTAGAAGCCATCCCAAATAATGTACAATCCCATGGAACTTGGAATGACTGCATATATAATTGTGGGGAAAGAGACAAGAGATCAAAAATGGGATTTGGAGAAGTCTCCACAACTGGTGTCTTCTCCTTAGATGCAGAAGGAGTGGCAATAGCTTTACCCAAGTCTTTTGGCTGCCGAACATCCTACATATTTTATAAAATATAATCATAAACAATAAATCAATTTATTTATGTGTTAGATGTATTATAACCATACATATACATACCTTTGCCATGATTGACCTAACTAAATGTCGGGGCCAACTAATGAAGGTCTGAAGGGCTTGGCCCACTGTCTGCACCTCTTCAGTGGGGATAGGGACACTAGCCGCAGCGTCAACCACCTTTTCAACCACTACTTTGACCAAGTTAGGATCCAAAGGCACATTGTGGATGGTTGAAGCCCCTTCATGAACTGATCCATGGGCCACTAGCCTTAGACCTTCATCTACCTCAACCCACAAGCCATATCGATCATCCTTTGTGGATTCAGGATGAATAGATGCCACCTCAGGTGTGACCTCGATAGTGGCTTCAGCACAACTGCCCTTTGTGCTAACTCTTGGACCTACAAATACAGTAAATTCCAATAAGGACTAAGATTTTAGAAACACAAGTCAAGTACCAATCCAATTTGTGGTTGAAAATGCACCTGATGGAGGATGAGCATCGAGAAATGAAGTACCCATGGAGGACATACGCGGCAACCGCTCCTGCACACGTGCAGTGATCGTCTCCTCAAGTCGTGCGGCTGATGGCAGGAGTCAACTCTTCCTCCAATTTTGCCCCGATGGCTGGTGTCAATTTCTCTATGAGAGCCATCTCCAAGGCAGCAATATCTTCTTGGCTCGGGGATGTGGAGGTGCGGATATCCTGTGATGGTGGTCCAAAATAATGTCGGACACCCACACCTTGGCCAACAGCTTGAACACGACCTGGATGTTCTCAGTCGTCCAATAGCAGTGGTCAAGATATCCTGACGACCAGAAGGGATGAAAGTTCCCTGTGTACACTGCTCCTCCAAGGCATCCTACATTATAAAAGTTAATTTTATTAATGAACATGTTACATATAACTAATTCAAACTAAATTAACTTCTTTTACTTACAATCCGAGCAGCAATTTCTCGGGCTTCAGGCGACGTCATGTCACCAGAAGGCTTTGTGCGCGCCCTCTTCCACTTCTGGTGACGTTTTGGAGGAGATGGTGGAGGAATCTGCTCTTCGCTTAAACCAGAAGAGGCTAACTCCGACTGTCGAAGTCTACTCTTCTCCTCCATCATCTTCTGAGTCAATAAGTCGTACCCCCACGAGACGGAAGGTGGGGGTGACATTCTTCCTCTCGAATGTCTTTTGCTTTTTGTCTTCTTTCCTGCAACATAATTGAACACAATATTAGATACACAACTCATTATGAAATATTCAAGTCAATTAAGCCATAAGCTATTACCTCCCACTCTGAACCAAGTCCTACTATGTACAAACTTCTTCCAAGTGTCCTCATCTATGCCATATCTTTGGCAAGGGGTTAATCCCTTGCTAACTTTGTCCTCGAGCATACACCCATTTAGTGGTCAATGTGGACTTGAACTGTCTCCACATTTTTGCTATGGTCTGTCATTATCTTCCTCCTCACTTCCTCAGAATGAACTAAATCAAAGTGTTCCTACGATAGCAAACAAGTTTTAGTTAATCAATTGATAATAATGTATAAACAATATAAACAACTAAATACACATACTTACAAGAAGATCTTGCCATAACAAGTTCTTCACAGTTTCCTCCACATGATCCCAAGTAGGATGGAGAATAGATATCTAAACAACATAAACAACATAAGTATCAACAATATATTTGAAATGAAATTAACTTTGAAATAGAATAAATACCTTCTCTCTAGCTAGTGTACCCAAGTAGCTTCTAAATTGGGTCCTGAAGGGACCTGACACCTTGCCAGTCCTAGGATCAGCAGAAGCAGATAACTTCTCGGCCGGATATGTGTCTAACGGTCAAGCCTTTCAGCCGTGTAGATTGTCGACTCCTCTTCCTGGAAAATGTCTTTCCGGATGCCTGAGGAGATGGTGGAGATGGTGGAGATGGTGGAGGAGATGCCATTTACCTGTAATGAAAAAAACATAGAATTATATCAATACACATGCAAAGTCTCCTCAATTACATGTTAAAAAAATAAATAAATAGAAACATAACTTAGATTGTATTAATATTTTCCCATATGCCTTCATCATGGTCATTGCGAGTAGCATGAACAAAGTCCTCTTCCAATTGGGATATAGCAATAGGCAACCGTGGTGAATTTTGAATGTTAATAAAATCATCTAATTCTTCTCCATTCTCATTTGTGACATCAATCATTTTTCCTTTGAGGACAACTGACCACCTATCATTTGATGGATCAGTGACATAAAACACTTGTTTTGCCTGGTATGCCATTATGAAGGGTTCTTCCTTATGACCAATCTTGTTTATATCAATCAAAGTAAATCCCATTTGGTCTCTTTGGACACCAGTATTGCTATCAACCCATTTACATTTAAATAAAGGCACTTTGAATTTAGTATAGTCGACCTCCCAAATCTCCTCAATCACTCCAAAGTAACTAATTGATGCCATGATGGGGTTTTTGTCCTTTGCACTAGAAAAGTGCATAGATGTTGCCTCAATAGATACTCCACTATTCCGGACCATACTTTTGTCATCTTGTGCCTTCGTATAGAATGAGTATTTGTTAATGTCATACCCTTGCCAAGTTATAACATTATGTCTAGGCCCATGTGCTAGCCATTTCGAGTGTATCGGAGGCATTGTCACTTGAAAATATTTTGCTTTGAAACCAATTGATAAAGTTGTTGTTATGCTCTTTCATCAACCACCTTTCACCCATTTTGGGGTTTAGGTCCTTTAACATTGCTTTATGCGCATCTATGTAAGGAATAACCTCTTCGTATTGTTCAAAATATACAAGTGGGCGGTGGTCAACTCTACATGATCTTTTGTTTGAATTCTAATACCACGAGTTCCCTTACCATTTAGCCTATCATCATGACGATTTCTAGGTACACCCACAGTACGACTCTTGCCAAGTAATCTGAACAAAATTCTATGGCTTCTTCTGCAATATACCGCTCAACAATTGAAGCTTCAGGTCTATATGGATTTTTAGAATACCCTTTGAAGATCTTCATGTATCGCTCAATTGGGTACATCCACCTCAAATAAACCAGCCCACAAATTCGTATCTCCCTCACAACATGAACGATTAAGTGAATCATTATATCAAAGAATGATGGAGGAAAATACATCTCCAATTGACATAGCACAACCGTAGCCTCATTTTCCAACTCATCTAGTGATTTTTCATCGATAACCTTGGCACAAATAGAATTGAAGAAAAAACATAGTCGCATAATGGCATGTCTAACATTCTTAGGCAATATGTTACGTATAGCCACGGTAACAATCGTTGCATCAAAACGTGACAATCATGGGACTTTAATCCAATTAACTTCAGATCTTTCATGGATACAAGACTCTTAATATTTGAAGAGTATCCTTGTGGCACTTTAATACTTGCAAGACAATGACATAAACTACGTTTCTCCTTCTTTGACAAGGTGTGACATGCTGGTGGTAGATATGTTCTATTGCCTTCAGGCCTTGGATGTAATTCAGGACGTATTCCCATCTCACAAAGGTCTTGACGTGCTTTGATCCCATCCTTTGACTTTCCTTGAATGTTTAACAATGTGCCAATGAGACTATCACATACATTCTTCTCCACATGCATAACATCAATACAATGTCGTACTTCTAAATGGCTCCAATATGGAAGATCAAAGAAAATTGATCTCTTCTTCCACATGTTCTTGTCAGAAGACCTTTTTTGGGTCTTTCCAAATGTAATGCTTATGTTCTTCACTCGATCGTAAACTTCTAAACCGGTCGATGGTTCTCTCGGCAATTTCATCCTCCTGTATGCCATTAAAAGCTTTCTTCGAGTCTACGGTATGGATGGTCATGCGGGAGAAATTTTCTGTGCCTGTTATAAACTCGTCTTCTTTCCATGTTTCAATTGTATATAACTGGTCTCTTCTTCACAAATAGGACAAGCATAATGCCCCTTCACACTATACCCACTCAAGTTTCCATAGGCAGGGAAGTCATTAATGGTGCAAAATAACATTGCATGCAACTTGAACTTCTACTGCGATACCCATCAAATGCATCTACTCCTTCCTCCCATAATAGTGTTAAGTCTTCTATCAAAGGACTCAAATACACATCTATGTCATTTCCTGGCTGTCTTGGACCTGAAATCATCATACACAACATGACATATTTGCGCTTCATGCATAACCATGGTGGAAGATTGTAAATCATCAATAAAACGGGCCATGAACTATGGTTACTACTTAAATTTCCAAAAGGATTCATCCCATCTGTTGCTAAGCCAAGTCTAAGGTTTCTTGCATCACTACCAAAACTTGGAAATAGACGGTCAAAATTCTTCCATTGGGGAGAGTCAGATGGATGTCGCATTTGCCCATCACATGTTTTTCTCTTTGAATGCCAAATTAAATTTTCAGCATCTTCGTGAGTGTACAACCGCCTAAATCTTGGAATAATTGGAAGATACCATAAAACTTTTGCAGGAGGACGTTTTTTACCACTCTCCCGACTACAATCATCACCATCCTTCACTTTGTAACGTGATACACCACATGTTGGACATTGGTCTAAAGATGAGAATTCTTTCCTGTATAACACACAATCATTAGGGCAAGCATGTATCTTCCTATATTCTAAACCCATCGGACATAGTATCTTCTTCGCTTCATACATACGGTCCGGCAAGGTGTTATTGTCTGGGAGCATCTCCTTCAAAAGTTGGAGTAATTCATTAAAACTTGTATCACTCCAACCAAATTTTGCTTTTAGATTGACCAATCTTAACACAGATGACAACCGTGTGAAAGTTGTACATCCGGGATACAAAGGTGTCTCTGAATCGGTCCTCAATGTATCATATATAGATGCATGTGCTTCAAGAAACCTCTCTTGACCCACATCACAAAGCATGTCCTCTATTCGATCTTCGCAGGTTACATCATCCTCAATAGTTTGTGATACTGTTGGAATATCAACCACTTCACCGTGCCATGTCCATATGGTGTAATTCTTCATCATCCCATCACAAATAAGATGCTCCCGCGTTGTGTCCATCTCTTGTACTCTGCGATTTACACAATTAACGCATGGGCAGTAGATTTTTCCATTCATTTTGGGAGCATTTTGTTCGGCAAATTTCAAAAAGGAGTCAACTCCATTCTCATACTCTTCTGACATACAACTTGCATTGACCCAAGTTCGATCCATCTAACTACACAAGAAGGCTTGCCTAGATATTCAAGGTTTATTAGAAAAGGTTTAACAAAACAATACAAAAAAAACGTGTACATTGCCTAACAATGCTCTAATGTTCCATACATGCTCTAATGTTCCATATACCACTTCGAAAGCTAAACCTAAACCTAAACCTAAACCTAAACGAAACCTAATGTTCCATATACCACTTCGAAACCTAAACGAACCTAGATCAAATCAAACCATATATACAAAATCATCCATCATCTTTCTAATGTTCATACGCAGGAAATGCTCTAAATAATCCATATTTATGTTAAATGCATGTCGTAAATCATCCATACAACTTAATCTAACCTCGATGAGAGCGCAGCGAGTGGGCGGCGAAGGAGGTAGCAGCGTGCAGGGGCAGAGCACCGCGAGTGGGCGGTGAGTGGGCAGCAGACAACAGTGAATGAGGTAGCAACGGCGAGGAGGCGAGCGAGGGGCGCGAAGGGCGGCGAGGGGCAGCAGTGACGACCGAGGCACAGCGAAGAAGAAGCGAAGGAGGGAATATGTGGGACGAAGAAGAAATTGAATAAGCGCGGCCTTAGATAGGACATTCAACGTCGGGTAAATCATGTAAGCGACGTTGATTTTGGAATTCAACGTCTGCTATACATACCCGACGTTGAAACTCGATTTATCTCCAGTCATGCATATGTTTTAATCGATTGAAACGAGATTTAATCAATTAAAATAGTTCTGATCGGTCATAATTGGATCCTGATCGATCATCCTGACCCTTTAAGACATTTTAATCGATTGAAACGTGTTTTTAATCGATTGAAAAGACTCTGATCGCTCATAATCAAAACCCGATTGATCACATTTGAGTCTGATCGGTCATATTTGTATTCTGATCGGTCATAATGAAACGAGATTCATCTCCAAGTCATATGTTTTAATCGATTGAAACGAGATTTAATCGATTAAAATAGTTCTGATCAGTCATAACTGGATTCTGATCGATCATCCTGACCCTTTAAGAGATTTTAATCGATTGAAACGTGTTTTTAATCGATTGAAATGAGTTTAGAAGGGTTTTCAACGTCGGGTGAGGGCATAACCGACGTCGAAAGCCTACTTTCCACGTCGTGCATGCTAAAACGACGTAGAATGAGTCAAAATTCGACTTTCGACGTCGGTTGGTGACCAACCGACGTTGAAAAGCATGTTCAACGTCGGCTAAGATGTAACCGACGTTAAACAGTGACGTTGAAAGTATATTTTCTAGTAGTGGTGGCGAGAAACCTTATTTTCGTGCCAAAAATTCATCCTATCCTAGTATGGGGCCTAATAGTCTCTCCTAGTGGCTTGTTAGGCTCCGTCCATCTTCGAATAGGAGGTCTTCTACTCTTTATTTGGAGGCCAGGCAAGATTTGGGGTCTACAAGGCCCCATCGAAGAACATGGTCCATGCCTCTTCTTTGGTCTCTTCGTGATTGATGTGCATGATATGTTCATCAGGGAAGTCGTCTTGTAGGGATTGGTATTCGTCTATTGATCCATGGGCTAGATAGTCCGCTAGGGGGCTGCCTTTGATAGCTTTCTGGGTGACATGAATGATATCAAATTCTGAGAGGAGAACTTGCCACCTTCTATTCTTCCAGTTAAAATAGGCTTCTCGAAGAGGTACTTGATTGGGTCCATTTTGGAAACCAACCATGTTGTATGCCGAGCCATATATTGACGAAGACGCTGAGTGACCCACACCAATGCGCAACAGGTTTTTTCGAATGGTGTATAACGGGTTTCATAGTCTAGGAACTTCTTGCTAAGATAGTAAATGGCTCGCTCCTTCTTCCCGGTTTCATCTTGTTGACCGAGCACACATCCCATGGACTCTTCGAGTATTGACAAGTATAGGATCAGAGGTCTCCCTTCAACGGGTGGTACGAATACCGGCGGATTGGTTAAACATGTTTTGATTTTATTGAATGCTTGTTGGCATTCTTCATTCCACACCGTTGGTTGATTTTTGCGCAACAGTTTAAAGATGGGTATTCATTTATCCGTCAACTGCGCGATTAAACGGGCAATGTAGTTCATCCGGCCCAGAAAACCTCTGACCTCTTTTTCCGTGCTTGGTGGAGGCATTTCCAAAATTGCCTTGGTTTTGTCAGGATCCACTTCGATTCCTCTTTTGCTGACAATGAACCCCAATAGTTTTCCTGATCGTACTCCGAAAGTACATTTCACTGGGTTTAGTTTGAGTTGATACTTTCGGAGTCTGTTAAAAAGCTTATTGAGATATTGAATGTGGTCCATCTCATTTCTGGACTTGACGATCATGTCATCCACATATACCTCTATTTCCTTGTGGATCATGTCATGAAACATTGTAACCATAGCCCTTTGATATGTAGCCCCTGCATTCTTGAGTCCAAAAGGCATTACACGGTAGCAAAAGGTCCCCCATGGTGTAATGAAGGAAGTTTTTTCTTTGTCCTTAATGGCCAATTTAATTTGGTTGTACCCCGCATACCCATCCATGAAGGAGTAAAGTGTGTTGGTAGCGGTGTGGTCTACCAGCGTGTCTATATGTGGTAGGGGAAAGTCATCTTTTGGACTAGCTCGATTGAGGTCCCTATAATCCACACATACCCTGACTTTCCCGGTCTTTTTGATGATGGGTACTATGTTGGTCAACCATTCTGGGTATTTGGAAACTACCAGGAAATTGGCGTTCAGTTGTCTTTGTACCTCTTCCTTTATCATTAGGGACCAGTCGGGTTTGATTCTTCTGAGCTTTTGCTTTACAGGTCGGAACCCTTCCTTCAATGGTAATCTATGTTCCACTATACTCGTGTCGAGCCCAGGCATGTCATGATAAGACCAAGAGAATACATCTATATATTCCTTTAGAAGTCGTATCAATCCCTTTTTGATGCTACCTTCCAATTGGGTGTCGATATTTATCTTTTTCTCGTTGTTCCCTTCTCCCAAATTAATAGTTTCCATCTCTTCTTGATGCGGTTGTATAATGCGTGCTTCTTTTTCTAGCATTCTTTGCATGTCTGGAGAAATGGTCTCCTGCTCACTGTCAGACTCGACCCATTCGCTTTCAGTTTCCGGGGTCCACAGAGATTCATCAATCACAGACATGATGTGTTTTAGGTTCTGTTTTAGTCATAGATTTTATTATTCAATTATTTTTGAAAGAATAATAAATGGAAGAGGGAAAAGAATGAATATGAATGAATGCCTCATGTATTAAAGAAAATAAAAATTTATGTACAAGCCCTTTTAATCAGGGTTCCTGCGGCCACGGGCGGGGACCGCAGGAAATACAAGAGAAAGCTTTTAAAAAAGAAAACACCCTAAGTGCTGATCCTCCCAATCCTCCCTCTATGCTATTCTGGCTTAGCCAGCGGTTTGGCGTCGACATCAGAAGCAGTAGCATCGAAGGTTATCCAACCGGCATCAATTAGCTCTTGGACTTTATATTTTAAGGTCAAACAGTTGTCTGCTGAATGCCCTGGTGCATTCGAGTAGTAGCTACATTTTTCATTGGGCTTGTACCACTCGGGGTAGGGAGGCTCCATTTTCTGTGGAGGAACGCGAGCTAGGAGGTTGACCTGTAATAACTGGGGCAGCAACTTCGCATACGAGGTGGGGATAGGGGTGAAATTCCTCTCCTTTCTTCGGGACTACCTCTCCGTTTGAGGAGTGGAGGAAGGGGTTGCAAAATTGATGGCGTGTACTGCCTCTTCCTTCTTTTTGAAGGGTTTCTTGACGAAGTACTGGAGGAAGAGGGTCGTGCTATTTTCCCGCTCCTCAACCCTTGCTCTACTCTCTCTCCTACGGTGACTATGTCTGAAAAAAGATTGGAGGTACTGGCTATTGCCTTATCGTAGTATGCTCTAGTCAGTGAATCTATAAACATAGCCACCATCTCCTTATCGGTTAGCGGAGGCTCTATTTGGGCGGCCATTTCCCTCCATCTTTGGGCATACGCTTTGAAGGATTCGTCATCCCTTTTGCTCAGGGTCCTGAGATCTGACCTGTCGGGGGTCAGATCGATATTGTATCGGTAACGACGAAGGAAAGCGTCAGCCAGTTGCTTCCAGTTTTGAACCTGCCCTCTTTCTAACTGCATGTACCAGTTGAGAGCCGTGTCGGCCAGACTCTCCTAGAAGCAGTGTATCAGGAGTTTTTCGTTCTCAGCATGTGCGGCCATCTTACGACAATACATCGTAAGATGGTTTTTGGGGCAGGTTAACCCGGTGTATTTGGGGAAGTCTGGGACTTTGAACTTGGGAGGGAAATGGATATTCTTTACCAGGCACATATTCGCCACCTCCTTGACGTCGAAATTGTGCCCCTCCACCGCCTTCAGCCTTTCTTCTAAGGCCGAGATTTGTTGCTTGGAAACCTCTGGGGTAAGGATGCGTGCAGTCTTGGCATCCGTCTCACCATAGAAGTGTTCCTCCTCCTCTTCTTCTTCATGGCGAGAGGCATTTTTTGCATGGGCTTCTCCCTTATTTTGCCCCTGACGCACGACCTCCATTAGTTGAGCCATTTGCTCGCGGAGGGTGTTAACTTCTGTAATGAGCTTTCAATTTTTCTCTTTTAGGTTCTCCATTGCTTTGGCCATTTGTGCGCGAGTTCGGATGGGGAGAGGACCAGCCACTTTCTAGAATTCCCGAAAGAATTTTATTAATGCATGTTGAGTGTTGAACTAACATGGATATGTTTATGTATGAGCGATCCTGTTTAAATGATGCTAAATGCGCTCTCACCTTTTATTTTCTCTCTTGGTATTTCTTTACTCGTGATATGATGTAATATGAATGATACGACTTTGTCAAAATTATTTCTATAAATGTTTTAATCTTGTTATTATTATTTATTTTGGATTTGTTTATTATTTTTATAGCCTTTTATCTCTTCTGTCGGAACTGCGTGGCTACTTAGCTTACAAAGAACCTGAAACCAGGCTAGCTAAAAGGCAGACTGTCCGAGATAAAAATATGGCTTCATGCGAAAGAATAGTTAGCGTCCCTTATCTCTTCTGTCGGACTGCGTGGCTACTTAGCTTACAAAGAACCTGAAACCAAGCTAGCTAAAAGGCAGGCTTTCCGAGATAAGGATGTTTATTGCGAAAGAATATTTTTTGTGATTTTTCTGTTGTTTTGTTTATGCTATGCAACAGACAAATGTAGCAAACATATGCACACACAATTCGATCTTCCACGAACAGGCGAGAAGTCGTTTTAATCACGAGGTAGGGTTTTCTTGCAGAAAAGTGCATTGGCGAAGGTAGGTTCTAACTGTTTTCACCAAGGCTAAGGCCCCCAAGGTGCCCCCATTATAGGGTCCCCACTCTCCAGCCTTCCGACCATGCTTAGCACTATGGTCATAGTCATTCTTTGTGCCAAAAGAGGAAGGTTATCACCTTGAGTGGTGGTTTTCGATCACACATGTGGGGACAAGGCCATCACTACAGTGAACCGTACCTGCCACCCACTCCCTATGGATTTCTCACTTGCCCCCGAGTATAGAGGGAACTGTTGTGTGCAAGGGTTTGTGTACAATTTGTATTTCAAACAATTGCGTAAGTATAAACAGACAACAGTTATTAAAGCCAAGCAGTAAAACATGTTATAATACAAGGTAGTGTAAAAGCATAATTTTCTTGGTTTATTTATTTTTTTAGATGGCCCATCACGAAATGGGATCAACTCTCTAGGCTTCCCCAGTGGAGTCGCCATCTGTCGCCGCCGTCAAAATGAGGCGGTCGGAGCGACGCGATGGTTCTAACTTTCCATTTTTCGCATTTTTTATTGGCGTGGTTACAACGCCTTTAGGTTGTTCGATAATCGGGTTGAACCTAGAGGCGAGGTTTTCGAAGGGCGCTCTTGGATTGTCCGATAACCGGGCTAATCCAAGAGCTAGTTTTGAAGGGTTCTCTGGAGTCGCCACCGATGTTTTTACCGGAAACATCGGAAAAGGGGTTAAAAGGCGTTGGTTTTCGAAAAACCAACTTTGGTCGTTAGAACCAGAGTTGGGTAAGGGAGTTAGTTACGTGTAAAGGAAGAGTTAGTTCCTTTACGACGCCCCTTTCAGGTTCCCTATGATAGGCCAACTATTTAAAAATGATTAAACCGGAAAAATATGCTTTTACCCTTTTATTTGCGGAATTTAAAGATTATGACTACATGGCCCTAGTATCTATCACATAATTTAAATAAAGCGATAAAAGGTAAAGGAAGAAAGTAGAAACCTTCGGAGCAAGCTTTCTATTAATTCTTTTTGAAAATAGGGTGCTTTGTGGCAGCCCTTCACTCTACACAGCGTTGGAAACCTCTCGAAACGCTCAGGAACACTCTTAGAAACGGTCAGAAACTCCAGAAATGCTTCGGAGGGATTCTAGAGAGAGAATTTGAAGAGATTTCTAGAGAGAAGGAGGAAGAACTGTGTGGAATGAGGGGAATGGGGGCCATATTTATAGGATCCGCGCCTATCAGGTCGAGACGGCGGTCTCGTCTGACAAGGACGAGACGGCGGTCTCGCCAGTCGAGACGGCGGTCTCACCTTGTAGGAATGGCGAGACGGCCATCTCGCCAAACGAGACGGCGGTCCCGAATCTGGGACGGCGGTCTCGACCTTAAAAGGCGAAAATCCTTATTTTTGTGCTAAAAATCCCTCCTATCTTAGTATGGGGCCTAATAGTCTCTCCTAGTGGCTTCTTACGCTTCATCCATCTTCGAAAAGGAGGTCTTCTAGTCTTTATTATGAGGCCGGACAAGATTTGGGGTCTACACCTATCATACCTCTATACATAGATTGATTAATTTCTAAACATGATTCATCCTTGTCTAAATAGCATGATGTTCCCATGGGTGTGTTAGCTTCCTTTGAAGTGACCATTCTAAATTTCTTGAGAATCTCTTTGTAGTATTTGGTTTGAGACACAAAAATGCCATCTTTAATTTGTTTAATTTGAAGTCCAAGGAAGAATATTAATTCTCCCATCATTGACATTTCAAATTGACTCTGCATTATCTTAGCAAATTCTACACACAAGGAATTATCAGTTGATCCAAAAATGATATCATTAACATATACTTGAACTAATAAGATATGTTCTTTTACTTTCTTAATAAATAAAGTGGAATCAATTTTTCCTCTAGAAAAATCATTTGAAATTAGAAAACTACTTAATCTTTCATACCAAGAGCTAGGAGCTTGTTTCAAACCATATAAAGCTTTCTTCAATTTAAAAATATGGTTAGGATATTTAAAATCTTCAAATCCAAGAGGTTGTCCCACATATACTTCCTCTTTGATAAACCCATTTCAAAATGCAATTTTAACATTGTCGCCGCCGTAAAAAAGAGGCGGTCGAAGCGACACGATGGTTCCGACTTTCCATTTTTCGCATTTTTATGGTTGAGGTTACAACGCCTTTAGGTGGTCCAATAACCTAGCTGAACCTAAGGGCGAGGTTTTCAAAAGGGTGTTCTTAGATCGTCCGATAACTGGGCTGACCTAAGAACAAGTTTGAAAGGGTTCTTATGGAGTCGCCACCGATGTTTTTACTGGAAACATCGAAAAAGGGGATAAAAAGGCGTTGGTTTTTCGAAAACCAACTTTGGTCGTTAAAACCAGAGTTGGGTAAGGGAGTTAGTTACGTGTAAGGGAAGTGTTAGTTCCCTTACAACGCCCCTTTCGGGTTCCCTATGATAGGCCAATTATTTTATAGATAAACTTTTGAAATGACATTTTTACCCTTTTATTTGTAGAATTAAAATGATGACTACATGACCCTAATATCTATTACGCAATTTAACATGAATAAAAAGACAGTAAAAGAGAGGGAGAGAGTGAAGAAACCTCCGGAGCAAGCTTTTGATTAATTCTCTTGAAAAGTAGGGTGCGTTTTGGCATCCCTTCGCTCTTACAACGTTGAAATCACTCTCAAAAACGCTATAAAAACTCTCTTAGACACTCAGAAACTCCGGAAATGCTTCGGAGGGGCTCTAGGAGAAGAATTTTGAGAAATTGTAGAAGGGAAGGTGGAAGAACTGTGTGAAATGAAAGGGAAAGCACTCACTCTTTATAGGGATTCGTGCCTATCAGGTCGAGATGGCGGTCTCGACTGGCAAGGTCAAGATGGTGGTCTCGCCATTCGGGACGGTAGTCTCGACTTGAATCAATGGCAAGACGGCGGTCTTGACTTGCCAAGTGGCGTGAAGGCCTTCTCGCCAAACAGGAGGGGAGTCTCGCCAAGCGAGACGGGGGACTCGACTTACCATTGGTCGAGACGGTGGTCCCGAAAAGCGAGACAGCGGTCTCGACCCCTGAAGGCAAAAATCCTTATTTTTGTCCAGAAAATCCTTCCTACTCTAATATGGGGCCTTATAGTCTCTCCTAGTGGCTTTTTAGGCTTCGTCCATCTTCGAATAGGAGGTCTTTTGCTCTTATTTTGAGGCCGGGCAAGATTTAGGGTCTACGGCTGCCCTCCTTTCACCTGACTAGTCGACTGTTGACCTGTTGTGCCAAGAAGATCGGCTGGAAGGTGAAGAAGTTAACCCTCTTGCCCGGTTGCCCTTTGAATGCTCCGTCTTGTGGTGGTTGATCCTTTGGGGAAAAATGCGTTGTGCGCCTCCAGGATGCTCATTCTGACGATAGTCGATCCTTTTGGTTGACACAAGGTAGAACCTCGGGATACTCCTTCTGACGGTAGCCGATCCCTCGATTGATGGGTATAAACCCCCCATCAGGCTAGTAGTTGCAGTCCACTATGCGTCGGACTGGATGAGTATAGACCCCCCATCAAGCTGATAGTTTTAGTGCACTTTGTGTAGGACTAGATGAGTATAAACCCCCCATCAGGCTGGTAGTTGCAGTCCACTGTGCGTCGGACTAGATGAGTATAAACCCCCCATCAGGCTGGTACAGTCCACTGCGTAGGACTAGTGGTGGTGATGGCTAACTGCTCAGTAGCTCATGCGCCTATCAGGCGCACTTCGTGCGCAAGTTGATGGGTATGAACCCCCATCATGCTGGTACAGTCCACTGCGTGGGACTGGTGGTGGTGGTGGCTTACTGCTCAGTAGCTCATGCGCCGGTGTTGAGATGTGTTCTCTTGTCTTTGTTTTTGACTTTTCTAGAACATTCGTCCGGTTTGTGCCGAGGATTACTTTGGTGGTCATCCAGCTTGTTGGTCGCTGGGTAGTCTTGTTTCATAGTTCGACTTTGCTGATTGTCGAAAAACACTTGGTCAATGTGGTTGACTTGTCTTGTTTTTTATTCCTGCCTTTTTTCGCGGTTTTATCTTATTTCTCGCGATTTCGGATTTTGGCTTTTTCGGGATTAAGCGTAAGTCTTTTTACCTTTTAGTTTCTTTTCGTTACGATGACTTTTTCGAAAAGTAGAACAAAAATGAATGCAATAAATTTTAATTTATGATAATTTTTTTATTACAACGTTTATTTTTTTTGGGAATCCCTAAGACAGTGGACTTGAGCCGGTAAACGATCCGGGAGGAGGGAATTGCCGGTACATGTGTCTCTCAAATTCTGCCTGGTCTCGGGCTGCATCAAGGTGTTCTTGCCGGAACATTACCAGGTCTTGCCTTATTCCCTCTTGTATTTGGCTGAAGGTCTCCATCCTTGTCTCGAAGACATCCTGCCTTAGAGACATTTGGTCCTGTCTTAAGGACATTTGGTCGAATTGCTGGTGCAGGCTGTAGAGGTTGCGGTTGATGCCAGCAAAGTCATCCGTATACTTTTGTTGTTGTTGCTGCTGTTGTTGTTGTTATTGCTGGAACTCCGGGGGTTTCGAGAGATCTTGCATCGCCACCAAGTCCTGGAGGTCAAAAGTCAAGGCTAGCGAGGGGTGGAGGGCCAACCGGGACCCGTGGCGGATCAGCATCCCCATGCTGACAAGGATGGACTCGGGTCGAAGATCGGAGGAGAGGTTCTCTCCGCCACTGCACCCCCATTTTTTTGCCAGTTGGGTGATGAGGGGAGCCATGAGGATGGCTCCCACGGGACGACTCCCGAAGTCCTTGAGGGCCTTCACGAAGAAGTAGCCGGGGTTGGACCGGCGCCCTTGGCTCATGCAGTAGAGGGTGAAGAGGTCTGGGTAGGTGACCTTGCCCTGGCTCTCCTTTCGCCCGTGGATAGTCCCAGCCAGCAGCTTGTGGCAGATGCGGAGAGCGGGGGTGAGTGCGGACCCCTTCAGTAGGGATGGAAAGGTGCGCATGCTGGTGACTTCCTTCCACATCTCCCGGGGGTGAGGGTAGGGGGGCGCTCGCAGATGGCCTCCCAGTATTCCTGAGTCAAGATGTCCTCGGGTCGGACGAAGCCAATAGACACGTTGAATTCGTCCAGGGTCGTCGTCCGGTACGACCCATTTATGTAGTAGGACACCATCTTCGCCGGCGGTAGGCCTGGCACCATCGTAGGGAGCTCGTAGTATGTGATGGAGGCGAGAAACTCCATCACCGCTTGTGAGTAGACGTGGGTGGGGGGAGACTGTCGGAGGAAGCGTCATCCAATGTTGTCGAGGTGGGCGCAGACCTCATCTTCCCAACCGAACTCGGCGAGGATGCCGAAGTCCAAACTCAGTATAGGGTGCCATGTGTACCCTTGAATGTGCTCCAGGCAGGGCTGGTGTTGAGGCAAGAATTGAGTTGGGTCTTGTGGAATTGGGGCCGTGGAAGCGCTTGGGCCAGAAGAACCCCTTCTTTTCCTTAAAGCCTCGCCTCTATGTATTTTTGGTAGGAGAATGCTCAAATGTAGGAGAAAGGAGTATAGGAGTGCAGGAGAGAGTGTTTGAGAACCCCCTCCAAGGCCCCCTATATATAGAGATCTCACCAGGATTCGGGACCGCCGTCTGGGAAGTCGAGACGGCGGTCTCGATTTTGCGTGGTTCGGGACCGCCGTTTGGAACTTAGAGATGGCGGTCTCGTTTTGGTCATAAGTCGGGACGGCCCTCTCGCCAAGCGAGAAGGTCGTCTCGTCTTTATCTAAATCGAGACGGCGGTCTGGGAGGACGAGATGGCAGTCTCGATTTTTAGATGGATTTTTTTCTTTTTTGTTTTTTAGAAAATAGGACCTTGTTCAAAAACATTTTATGCATGCAATGTTTTCATGTTTGATGTCCTATAATGCCTATTTCATTAGTTTTTCAGAAGGATTAACTAGTGTGTCTTGTGGAGACGGGTGCCCTCTGATCTTCGCTTTTCTGCTGTACTTGGCTGTACCGTTCCAGACTTAATGTGATTGAAGAATGACTTTCTCTTCTCTCTTTTTTTTCTATTTTTTGTGTTCTTTTTTTTTGAAAGCACCCTTTGTCATGTTGGTGCCCTTTTTTCTTTGCCTTAGGGATTTCAATCCTCTTGTTGACTATACGCCTCCATATTCCCAAACTAATTGTTAGAATAATGTTGTGAGGGTCAAGAGAAAAGAAGTAAAGGATAAATTCAACGACTTGTGTTTTAGATGGTTGATTTTATTCGGAAAAGATTTTGTAAGAATGGCTGGCTGGGTTAGGCTTAGGTGTTTAAGCTTTTGTCTAAGCCAACGTTTTTCTTTGTGGGTTTGCACCTTAGCCTATTTCCATTGCTTTTTTATGGCTAATTGATTTCCCTAGATCGCCCTTTGGGTTTTCGAACTAGGATATTGTGTTTTGGGTCCTATCTTTTGTCTAGGTTCCTTCCTTTTTCTTTTTTGTTTAGGGAATCCTAGCGGACCTTGTTTTGTAACCCTAACTTTTGCCTAGGCTACCCTTTATTTTTGTTCAGGTATCCTACTAGGTTGACCCTATCTTTTGCGTAGCCCCCTTAATGGGTTTCCTACCGGGTATTTTGCCATTTTCTTTTGGCCTTTGGCTTTTATGGGCTTTTTCTTTTCTTTTTGTTTTTTTTCACAATATTGGCGAAACACGACTTTATTTATGGCGAGGTAAAACCTTATTTTGTACTTCTAATCGACCAGCTTGATTATTATGGCAATGGCATATTTTGATTATTTGGACGCGCTTTTATTCTTCCTTTCTTTTGTTTGTTTAGACAAGGTTATTATGAGGTCTAGACATGAAGTAGCAAGAAGAGAAGTAGGTAGTAAGAAATGTATTATTTATTAATTAATAAGGGAATATGTGCCCCAAAATGCCCGGGGGATAATCTCTAACAATCAATGGGTTTACATCCCTTAAGCAAAGAAAAAGATCTCCTAATGACTAGGGTGGCTCTTGACGCTTGCATCCCTCCGCTTCGAAATATCTGCTTGAGTGTGCGGAGGAGAGACTTCCCTTTTCTTCCTTCTGCTCGGTCCTTTGTAGGGTCAAATCCTAGGCCATACTTAAAGGGGTTATCTTTGAACTATGGGGGTTCTCTTATCCCTTGGGAATCTGCCCCCAATCCTTGGCCAGGATGGTAATTATGCCTTAACATCATGCGGGCTACCTTCGTATTATTGGGAAGTCTCTCTACACTTGCAATTTCGAGCGCTTCAAAAGATGTTTCAAGGGCTTCTTCAGCCGCATCCACATAAGGTTGGGTGGACGGTCCACTAATCAGGATATCGTCTTCTGCTTGGACCGTGACCGATTTGTCATCCTTATAAACTTGACTTTTTGGTGGAGCGTCGAAGGTATTGCCTTAGCATCATGAATCCAAGGTCTGCCGAGGAGACAACTATACGCCGGAGTAATGTCCATTACATGGAAATTGACGTTGAAGATAGTAGGTACGACTTGGATTGGAAAATTGACTTCCCCCACTACTTCTTGATTGGATCCGTAGAAGGCTCAAACGATAGTGCTACTTGGGCGCAAACGGGTTCCTTGGATAGTCAACTTGTCGAGTGTGCATTTGGGAATCACGTTCAAGGATGACCCATTATCCACAAGAACTTTAGCAATGAGGTACTCCTTGCACTTGATGGAAATGTGCAAGGGCTTGTTGTGGCTTGACCCCTCGAGGGGGAGTTCTTCCTCTGTGAAAGTGAGGTGATCGCTTGCCATAATGTGCCCGACGATCATCTCAACTTTTTCTTGGGATATGCTATGAGGTACATACGCTTCGCTCAAGCCCATCATCTGGACGTTTCTATGCGGTTCTGAGCTCATCATTAGAGATAACAGAGTTATCTTTGCAGGTGTATGATTGAGCTGATCAATAATGGAATACTCACTTTGCCTTATAAACTGGAGTAATTCTTCTGTCTCCTCCTTGGATTTTTTATTTTCTTTTTCTTCGGGATGTTTAGTTTTCCCTTTATTCTTGGGGGCATCCTCTTGTAAGTCCTTCGGGGAGTAGATCCTTCCACTTCTAGTCATGCCCCCAATGCCGGCTATATTGGAGATATCCTCCTTTATTGGTGAAGATTCTCCGTATCTCCATGGTACAATTTTATTTTATTCGTAGGGGAAAGGACGTGGCATAAATAGTCGCACATGTGTCCTTGTCCCGTCTTCCTTATTGATTTTGAGCACCAACGGTTGAGGCTTATTATCCTCTTGTGGTGGATCGACCGTTGGGGAGAGCTTGATTAAAAGTGGCTTTCTCTCCATTCTTCTGATTTGGAAGACGTGTCAGTTAATCCTTCCTTTTTATTATCTTGTTTATTAAAAATGAAGGAGGAGAAATTAAATATGCAAATGAATGAATGATATGCATGCAAGTAGACAATCGCTGAATAAAGAAAAATTTCATTTATCCATAGAAGGCGTACATTCCCCTATTCCATACTACGAAGCAAATTTTGACAGAAGCAGAAAAGCCTAAAGAAACCCACAGACGGGTCTTGATCTCTATGTAATTCCCTTTCGGCTTCTCGGACATGACGAGCAAGTGTTTCGCTTTGCTTCTGGACCGCCTGGCTCATATCTTCACTGTACTTTTGAGCCTCTTTGATCTTTGCCTCTTGATGGACGACCAAGGCTTGCAGCTCGTCGAGCTTCACGAGGGCTCGGTCCTTTTCCCATAGTACTTGACCGTACTGAGCTAGCCCATCTCTTTCTTTGCAGCGTAGCTCAGTGAGACTTTTATTGAGTCTCTGGTTGGCCTCTCTCTCATGGCGTATTTGTGACCGAGTCCTTGTGAGGTCTTGTAGGAAATCCTTGATCATCTGAGCCTGTTTTGCACATTCGACCTCAAGGCGTGCTGATTTGGCGGTTATTTCTTTAAGTTGGCTATCCGAGCTGGTTCTAGCAGCTTTGGATGCTCGGATAGCTTGCTTGTTAGAATCAGCACACTGATCCTTGAGGCGCTCTATTTCATGATCCTTTTTCTTGCATTGCCTCTGTAGACCGTCTATGGTGAGGATAGATTCTTGTTCTCTTTATTCAAGGGCCCTCATCTGGGCTCCCATGATTTCTATCCTCTGGGTCAGGGCGTCGACTTGGGTTTGTAGTTCTTCACTATTTGCATGTGTAGCGAGTGAGGTGGATGGTTGCGACATCCCTCTTTTCCGTCTCCATTCCTCATAGTCACTGGAGACAGCTACTCGAGCTTTTCCTAGCTCTCTATCTCCCATAAAGACTAGTTTCTACCATGTTCTTGTCACAACTAGTGAGTTCGCAATAGTGCATGGGTCTCCGAAGAAACAAATTCCTCCGAGCTCCCCTCGGGATATTGTAGTTTGAGTCCTCATGAGTTGTCTCATAGCTACTCTTGGTGAATAGGCTATGCAACCCCTGAGTCCTATCAACGGTATACTCGGGTAATCCCCACATCTGATGATGACTGGGTCGGGTCAGAACCAAGGGCAAACCCAGGATAATTGGTTGGCGTCTCATTGTTCCAACTCGACCTTCCACTCTAAGGTTAGACGTCGGTGGAGAGGGATTTTGGAGAAGCTTCTCAAAGGGTCGGGGAACATCCCCATGTGGCTAGAGGCGTAGAAATGTGTGATTCCCCAAACAAAAAGTAGTGAAGAGCAGCATCTAAGTGTTTTTCCTTGCTTCTGGCAGCAAAATTCCACTAAGAGCAAGGTGTCGGCAAGAAGTGCAGGCAAGGGACTCTTCGAGTTCACGTCCCAGGCGAAGAAGGCGTCCATGACGGCTTGGTCTACTGTGTCGATATGGAAGGGAAACAAGATTGTTCCAAATATAATCAAGGCCAGTGTTTTGTTAAAAGTGACCCATTCTTCCCTTTCAGCCAAAGAGGGACAAATGGTCTTCTAACATCAAGACTTTCCAACCCTGGATGTTCCCTTTTTTCTATTGGGGTAGTCTGTCGAAATGGCAATCAGATGATGGCAGCGATTTGTGTTGCAGAAGTATATGCCCTGTGAAGAATATGGAACCCGGCTGATTTGGCCCATTTTAGCATGATCTCATACTCCTCCAAAGTAGGCACCATATCGAACTGCAGGAATTTGAAGCAATGCAGACTAGAGTTCCAAAAATGAACTAGAACTCTGATAAAAATGGGATTGACACAGATCTTCAATAAGTCGAGGATCCGTCCATAGAATTTTTCGAAGTTGGAGCGGACCTCTGGTGGCATTATCGCGCAAAACCGTTCCAGCTTCTCAGTTTGGTACCGGGGAATGTCCACTTTCTTCAATTGTCTACTAGTCCCCTCCATTTTCTAAAAACCAAAATGCATGTTTTATGAACATGACGCTTATTGTGGGTATGAATGCGAGTGTTTGTTTTTTCCTATTTGTGTATCATGTTTTACTTCTACATGATGTATGATAGTATTTGCGTATTTATTTTTTCGGAAAAATAAACTAATTATATGAATGATTTATGAATTTAATGTTTATGACACAAGGTCCCATTTATTTGATCTGAGTCTTTATTCTATTTTATTTTGGTTTTAGAGCCTTTTATCTCTTCTATCGAACTGCGTGGTTACTTAGCTTACAAAGAACCTGAAGTCAGGCTAGCTAAAAGGCAGACTGTCCGAGATAAAATGGTTTATTGCAAAAGAATAATATTAGTGTCCCTTATCTCTTCTATCGGACTGCGTGACTACTTAGCTTACAAAGAACCTGAAACCAAGCTAGCTAAAAGGCAGACTGTCCGAGATAAGGGTGTTTATTGAAAAAATGTTCTTTTTGTTTTTTTTTTTGTTTTTTGGTTATGCTATGCAATCCAATGCAACAAACAAATGCACATACAATTCACTCATCTGCGAACATGTGAGAAGTCGTTTTAATCACAAGGTAGGGTTTTCCTGTAGAAAAGTGCATTGGCGAAGGTAGGTTCTAATTGTTCTCACCAAGGCTTAGGCCCCCAAGGTGCCCCCATTATAGGGTCCTCACTCTCCAGCCTTCCGACCATGCTTAGTACTAAGGCCATAGTCAGTCTTTGTGCCAAAAGAGGAAGGTTATCACCTTAAGTGGTGGTTTTCGATCATACCGGTGGGCACATGACCATCACTACGGCAAAGCGTACCTGCCACCCACTCCCTATGGATTTCTCACTTGCCCCTGGGTATAGAGGGAACTGTTGTGTGCAAAGGTTTGTGTACAATTTGTATTTCAAACAATTGCGTAAAATAGACAAACAATAGTTATTAAAGCCAAGCAATTAAAACATGTTATAATACAAGGTAGGGTAAAAGCGAAAATTTCTTAGTTTATTTATTAAACTAGCCCATCACTAAATGGGATAAACTCTCTAGGCTTCCCCACCGAAGTCGCCATCTGTCGCTGCTGTCAAAAAGAGGCGGTCAGAGCGACGCGATGGTTTTGACTTTCCATTTTTCGCATTTTTTTGGGTGAGGTTACAACGCCTTTAGGTCGTCCGATAACCAGGCTGAACCTACGGGCGAGTTTTTCGAAAGGGTTTTCTTAGATCGTCCGATAACCAGGATGACCTAAGAACAAGTTTGAAAGGGTTCTTATGGAGTCGGCACCGATGTTTTTACCGGAAACATCAAAAAAGGGGATAAAAAGGCGTTGGTTTTTCGAAACCAAATTTGGTCGTTAAAACCATAGTTGGGTTAGGGAGTTAGTTACGTGTAAGGGAAGTGTTAGTTCCCTTACGATGCCCCTTTCGGGTTCCCTATGACAGGCCAGTTATTTTATAGATAAACTTTTGAAATGACGTTTTTACCCTTTTATTTGTGGAATTAAAATGATGACTACATGTGATCGATGTCGTACTCGGTCAAATAATTAAAACAGATAAATGTAGTACTAGGAAGCTTTCCTAGGTCGTCTCCGAAAGACCACAAATTTCTATCAAAGCTTATCAATTTTTAGTAACAAAAAATTAAAAGGGGAGTTTTTCAAAATTAAAATATTAGGTGAAACAGAACAAAAGCAAATTATAAAAATGCGGATTAAAAACAGATTAAAATGCAATTGATTTTCTGATTCTAATGCAGTGTCACTTATCCTAGATTACAAAATTAATTCGAAATTAACCAACTAAGCGAAGATAAATCCCAAATTATATTCTAATCCAAAATTAATCAACTAAGCAAAGATTAATCTCAAATTAGCTTTAACACTTGTTCCAATATGAAATTAATCAACTAAGCGAAGATTAATTCCAAATTTTCTTTAACCCTTATTCCAACATGAAATTAACCAACTAAGTGAAGATTAACCCCAAATTATTCTTATACAATTAAGCATTGCATACATCACATAATCTCATATCTAACACAGAATTAAGCAAACTGTGATATAAGTTTCGGTTTATTAAGCATAAACAGATTATAATTCAATACTGAAATTAGAAGATGAAGAGTTAAGAGAACAAACAAATTGAAATTGAAGAACAAAACCTCAAAGCTCTACTGCATTCTCCTCGGAAAATCAATATAAAGATTTAGCTATCCATGGAAAATCGAAAACGCAAAAGAAGAGACATATGTAGGGCAGATTTCGTAGTGAATTTTCGACTTCAATTTTGGCCACCTTATGATTGGAATTTAACAATACTCATGAGAGAGAGAATTTTAGCCTTGCCTCTTAGCTTTACAATGTACTTTGAATCGCCCAATTTGGAGTGTAGTAGCTCCAGATATGTCCTTGTCACTGGGCAAAGGTCGGCTGCGCGATGCGGCTTCGCGTTTTTCCTTCCTCCCTTTGATATCTGGCTGCCTCTCCTTTATATGGATAACCCTAACCCTAATCTTAATCTAGGTTTGGGTTCAACTAGCCCACAAAACACATAAAAAATTAAAAACAAAAAAAACTGATTCTAATGGACAGTTGGCATGACATCTGACCCAATCTTCCAAGCCCAAAATTGCTTTAAATTGTCCTGAAAATAATAATGAGCAAAAATTAGATCAAATAGATCCAAATTAATTAAATTTGAATTATTGGCCCAATGAAGCCCAATCAATGAAAATGCACTAATAATAGACAATTAAACACAATGCACCAATTAAGATAAGTACATAAAGATAAGAAAATGCGGGAAAATAATGGCTCATCAACATGGCCCTAATATCTATTACACAATTTAACATGAATAAAAAGACAGTAAAAGAGAGGGAGAGAGTGAAGAAACCTCCGGAGCAAGCTTTTGATTAATTCTCTTGAAAAGTAGGGTGCGTTTTGGCAGCCCTTCGCTTTAACAACGTTGAAATCGCTCTCGAAAATGCTATAAAAATTCTCTTAGACACTCAGAAACTCCGGAAATGCTTCGAAGGGGCTCTAGGAGAAGAATTTTGAGAAATTGTACAAGGGAAGGTGGAAGAACTGTGCGAAATGAAGGGGAGAGTGCTCACTATTTCTAGGGATTCGCGCCTGTCAAGTCGAGACAGCGGTCTCGACTGGCAAGGTCAAGACGGCGGTCTCGCCATTCGGGACGGCGATCTCGACTTGAATCAATGGCGAGACGGCGATATTGACTTGCCAAGTGGCGAGAAGGCATTCTTGCCAAACGGGAGGGGGGTCTCGCCAAGCGAGACGGCGGTCTCGCCAAGCGAGACGGTGGTCTCGACTTACCATTGGTCGAGACGGCGGTCCTGAAAAGCGAGACGGCAGTCTCGACCCTTGAAGGCGAAAATCTTTATTTTTGTACAGAAAATCCTTATTTTTGTACAGAAAATCCTTCCTACTTTAATATGGGGCCTAATAGTCTCTCCTAGTGGCTTTTTAGGCTTCATCCATCTTCGAATAGGAGGTCTTCTGCTCTTATTTTGAGGTCGGGCAAAATTTAGGGTCTACAAACATCCATTTGATATAATTTAAATTTCATCAATGAGGCATAAGCAAGAAGTAGGCGTATAGCCTCTAACCTGACAACAGGAGCATAAGTTTCATCATAATCAATACCTTCCTCTTGACAGTAACCTTTGGCAACAAGTCTGGCTTTATTCTTTGTTATATTTCCATATTCATCAAGTTTGTTTCTAAATACCCATTTTGTTTTGTAGACCCCAAATCTTGTCCGGCCTCAAAATAAAGAGCAGAAGACGTCCAAATCGAAGATGGGCAAGGCCTAAAAATCCACTAGGAGAGACTATTAGGCCTCATATTAGACTAAAAAGTTTTTTCTATACAAAAAATAAGGATTCCCACCTTAAGGGTCGAGACCGCCGTCTCGCTTTTCGGGACCGCCATCTCACTGAATGGCAAAGTCGAGACCGCTGTCTCGTTTGGCGAGATGGCCATCTCGCCACTTGCCATTAGCGAGACCGCCTTCCCGTTTGGCGAGACGGCCCTCTCGCCATTTGTCAAAAACGAGACCGCCATCTGGAATGGCGAGACGACCGTCTCGACCTTGCTACGCGAGACGGCGATCTCGACCTTACAGGCGTGGATCCCTATAAAAGGGGGCGCTCTCCCCTTCATTTCACAGAGTTCTTCCACTTCTCCTTTTACCATTTCTTATAATTCTTCTCCTAGAGCCCCTCCGAAGCATTTCCGAAGTTTTGTGAGTGTCTTTAAGAGTTTTTTATAGTGTTTCGAGAGAGAAATCGACGTTGTAAGAGCGAACGGCTGCCAAAACGCACCCTATCTTTTAAAGAATTAATCAAAGCTTGCTCCGGAGGTTTCTTCATCGTCTCTCTCTCTTTTACTGCATTATCATTTATATATGCATTAATTAGGGCCATGTAGTCGTCATACTTTAATTCTGCAAATAAAGGGTAAAAGCATCATTTTTAATTTATTTATGAAATAACCGACCTATCATAGGGAACCCGAAAGGGGCATCGTAGGAAGCTAATACCTTCCCTACACGTAACTAACTCCCTTACCCAACTCTTGTTATAATGGCCAAAGTTGGTTTTTCTTAAAAAACCAGCGCCTTCTTTTCTCCTTTTTCGGTGTTTCTGGTAAAAACATCGATGGCGAATCCATAAGAACCCCTTCGGAAATCCTAAGAGCTCTCTTTCGAAATCCTCGCCCCTAGGTCCAGCCCGGTTATCGGACAACCTAGAGGCGTTGTAACCTCACCCACAAAACGCGAAAAATGGAAATTTGGAACCATCGCATCGCTCTGACCGCCTCTTTTGACGGCGGCGACATGTTCCAATCAGTTGATGAGATTCTTCTCTTGGAATTAATTCCCAGACTTGATTCCTTTCAAATTGATTAAGTTCTTCTTGCATTGCTATGCACCATTGGTCATCTTTATGATCTTCCTCAACACTTTTGGGTTCAATATGTTAAACAAAAGCTACAAACATACAGAAATTTGTCATATTTTTAGTTCTTACCCCTTTTGAGATATCACCAATTATATTGTCCATTGAAAGTCCTCTTGGTGATTGCCACTCTTTTGCTAATTCATTTGGTTGAGATGGATCATTCTCATTCAAGTACATTTCTTCTAGAGCCTCTCTTATGTACTCATCATCACTTGAAAATTCTTTATTTGACTCAAGAGGATTTCCCTCAAGGTCTACAATTTCATCAAAGGTGACATGTACAGATTCTTCAACATTTAAAGTTCTTCTACTGAACACTCTATATGCTTTGCTAGTTAGTGAATAACCTAAGAAAATGCCCTCATCGGATTTTTAGTCAAATTTTCCTAAGTTATCTTTTCCATTATTTAAAACAAAGCATTTACATCCAAATATTTTTAAATGAGCAACATTAGGCTTTCTACCATTTAACAGTTCATAAGGAGTTGGTTTTATAATTGGCCTAATAAGCATCCTATTCAATACATAACATGCAGTACTTACAGCATCGGCCCAAAAATACTTAGGAACATTTGATTCATTCAACATTGTTCTAGCAAGTTCCTTTAGTGACCTATTTTTCCTTTCTACTACACCATTTTGTTGGGGAGTCCTAGGTGTAGAAAAATTATGCAAAATACCATATTCCTCACGATAAATTTCAAACCATTCATTTTGAAACTCTCCACCATGGTCACTTCTTAGCACCTTAATTCTTAAGTCTTTCTCATTTTGGATTTACTTGGCAAACTTCCTATAGACCTTAAAAGCTTCACTCTTTAAAGTTAAGAAAAATGTCAAGTGTATCTAGAGAAATCATCAACAATTACAAGAGCATAATAATTTCCACCAAAACTTTTTATCCTAGATGGACCAAATAAATCTAAATGTAAAAGTTCTAAAGGTTTTGATGTGGAAATAACATTCTTTGATTTAAAGGATGATTTCACTTGTTTACCTTTTTGACATGCATCACATAATCTATCTTTTTCAAATTTTAACTTAGGCAAACAAACAATTAAGTCCTTTGATATTAATTTGTTTAATTGATGCATGTTTATATGAGCCGCTCTCATGCCATAACCATGGATTTTCTTCCTTAGCAACTAAGCATGTTATACTAGTGTTAGGTACACAATCCAAATCAATCAAATAGATATTATTATGCCTAATGCCTTTCAATGCTATATTTTCGGAATCCTTTAAATGTATGGTACAAAACTTACTCTCAAAGATTACCTTGAATCCTTTGTCACAAAGTTGACTTATACTTAGGAGATTATGCTTTAGCCCATCAACAAGAAGCACATCCTTTATCTCCAAAGTATTTACACCACCAATGTTTTCGATTCCAAGTATTCTTCCTTTGTTGTTGTCCCCATAGGTTACATATCCTTGTTCTTTAGCTTTGAAACTCACAAATTTCGTTTTGTCTCCGGTTATATGTTTTGAACATCCACTATCAAGATACCACATAGACTTCTTGGATTTGGAAGTTTCCTACAAAACAAGAACATAGTAATCTTAGGTCCCCATAACTTTTGGGTCCTTGGGGTTAGAGAGAATCAAATCATTTCACTATAGGAACCCAAACATATTTTCCTTTAGGAACACCAAAATGTTTAATTCTACACCTATTTGAAGTATGACCATGTTTCATACTATAAAAGCATGCATTAGATGTAGTCTTTGAATATGATACATTTCTAACTTTTGAAGTTTTAGTTCGTTTTTCAAACCATACTCTTCTATTTTTATTTTTAGGCTTTTTCAATGGAACATGACATTTTTCTCTGTTTTGAACAATAGCCTTATCCTTATAACTATTACTTATTTCCTTCTTAGCTTTATCAAGAAAATGGCTAAGTATATCAATATCATATTCATACTCTTTACATGATGCACATGCTATATTTTTATTATCATTTTCCTCTAAACATGCAATTTTCGTTTTCAAGGTTTCCACCTCTTTTTCGGATTTATTTAAACACTTTTTTACAGATTTATATTCATTTTTCAAGTCCTTAAAAGCAGTAAATAATTCTCTATATGCATTTTGTAAAGCATCATAATCATTTTCATCATCACTTGAGGAAGAGTCAGAATCACTAACCTCAAAATCGGAAGAGATGTTGTCATTTGCCATCAAGAAAATGTTTCCTTCAATTTCTGAATCACTTGACTCGGAACTTGAGTCACTATCATCCCAAGCAATGTAGGATTTCTTCTTGAAGAATTTCTTGCCTTTATAATCTTCATTTTTCTTATTTGGACATTCGGTTTTTACATGTCCTGTTTCACCACAACCGTAACATTTAATATTTAAGGAAGTACTTTCTCTTACCTTTCCCTTACTTTTGAAGGGTTGCTTCCCTTTGGCTTTCATGAACTTTGTAAACTTCTTTATCATAAGACTCAAATTTTCATCATCTTCATTCTCCGCGTCTTCTTCTTCCTTCTTGTTTTTTCTCTTGGAAATGTCAGTTTTGAAGGCAAGGTTCCTCTTTTGATGTTGGCCTTCTTCATCATTTAGCCTTCCGAGTTCAAGTTCATGTTCTCTCAATTTTCCAAAGAGCGCCGCCATAGACATGGTAGCAAGATTTTGTGACTCTGTGATGGCCGTCACCTTAGGTTGTCATTTCCTATCCAAAGATTTAATAATTTTTACATTTAACTCATCAATATAAAAAATCTTACCTAACCCGGTGAGATGGTTCACAATATGTTTGAAACGCTTTTGAACGTCAAAAATCATTTCCCCTTGTTGCATCCGGAACATCTCATACTCTTGAATCAATGAGTTATTTCTTTCTCTTTTAATGTCATCGGTACCTTCATGGGTTACTCTCAATATTTCCCACATCTCTTGAGCACTTTTACAAACTGAGATCCTGTAAAACTCATCAAGGGTTAACGCAGATGAAATTATATTTCTAGCCCTAACATCATATTGGGCTTTTCTATTTTCTTTCGCTGTCCATCTAGAAAATGGTTTTGGAACATCTACTCCATTTTTAGAAATTTTAGGAATATAGGGACCGTTTAAAATTGCGTCCCAAACACCTCTATTAATAGACTCTAAAAATATTTGCATTCTAACTTTCCAGAAAGGATAATTTTGCCCCGCAAAAAGTGGGGGTCTATTGATAGAAGCACCCTCGGCAAAAGTTTGATTTTGTCCGGCCATTTTCGAAAATTGAATGACTATCAAAGCAAGCTCTGATACCACTTGTTAGAATCGCGCAACGAAATGTTTGCGTTTACGGACAAAAACCAATAGGGGGTGAATTGGTTTCTTAAACAAAAATTAGGGTTTTAAAATTTTTCCCAAATTTCACCGATTAAAATGTTATGTAAAGTAAATAGATAAGGGATAGAAGATTACACAGTTCATTTATACTGGTTTGGATCAAAAGACCCTATGTCCAGTTGCTAATCACTCAAACAAGGGATTAACGTTGTCACTATAATCACAATTTACAAACATTTTACAAATTGAAAAGATAAGGTAAAGAAAACACCTCTCTTGAGTCACACAAGAGATGAACACCTCCTTTGAATCCACAAAGGATGAAGAACAACTTTTCCTAGAGATAGCACTGTTGAAACATACAAGGATATGAATGTTGAAAATACATGGATATGAAGTCTGTAGATTTTGATGATGATTCAAGAACAAAGGACTTAAAGATTTGAAGACTTGTAATGTTATGTAATAACTCTGTTTTGATGATTTTGAGTCTGTAATATTAGAGTGTAAGATAGCCAACACATAGTCTACTCTTTAAAAGCTTCAAAAACTCATTTTTATCAAAAACATACTGGATTAATCGATTAAATGGCAGGATAATCGATTATTACAAAGAGAAAAACCATTTTCTGTATCAGCTCTCTGGAATAATCGATTAAAGCCCCTGTTAATCGATTAACAGGGCTGTTAATCGATTAATTACCCTATTAATCGATTAAACTGCGTGGTTATGGGTTCCAGGTGAATTTGGCTCTGTAATAATCGATTAACACTAAAGATAATCGATTATTTCAGTCAGATATGTGTTTTGAATTTCAAAATTGGACCAAGTTTTGAAAACCCTATTCCCAATTCACCACGTTTCGAAAATTCCCAATTCCCAAACCCTAATCCATCTACTTAAGGTTCTCTAAGGCTCTCTGCAAAGGTAACAACCTTTTTCAAACAAAAGTTGAGAGTTGTGACTGCCAGAGAACTGTTTGTTGGAGGAAAAAGGGGCTTTTGGAACCTAGTGTGGGCTAGAAGCGATAAGAATCACTAAGTGGGTTTTCTTGGTGGATTGTGTGTTCTGTCGTCTCTAGGGAAAGTTGTTATTCATCTCTTGTGTGACTCAAGAGTGGTGTATTCTTTACCTTATCTTCTTATTTGTAATATGATTGTATAACCGTAATTATAGTGACAGCGTTAATCCTCTGTTTGAGTTATTAGCAACTGGACGTAGGGTCTTTTGATCCGAACCAGTATAAATCATCTGTGTAATACTCTATCCTTGCTCTATTTACTTTACACAGCAATTTAATCAGTGAAATTTGGGGAAATTTTTAAAACCCTAATTTTTGTTAAGAAAGCAGTTCACCCCCCTCTTGGTTTTTGTCCGGATACGCAAACATTTCGCTGCGCGATTCTAACAAGTGGTATCAGAGCTTGCTTTGATAGTCATTCAATTTTCGAACATGGCTGGACAAAATCAAACTTTTGCCGAGGGTGCTTCTATCAATAGACCCCCACTTTTTGTGGGGCAAAATTATCCTTTCTGGAAAGTTAGAATGCAAATATTTTTAGAGTCTGTTGATAGAGGTGTTTGGGACGCAATTTTAAACGGTCCCTATATTCCTAAAATTTCTGAAAACGTAGTAGATGTTCCAAAACCATTTTCTAGATGGACAGCGGAAGAAAATAGAAAAGCCCAATATGATGTTAAGGCTAGAAATATAATTTCATCTGCGTTAACCCTTGATGAGTTTTACAGGATCTCAGTTTGTAAAAGTGCTCAAGAGATGTGGGAAATGTTGAGAGTGACCCACGAAGGTACCAACGACGTTAAGAGAGCACGGAAAAATTCATTAATCCAAGAATATGAGATGTTCCGAATGCAACAAGGAGAAACGATCTTTGACGTTAAAAAGCGTTTCACACACATTGTGAACCATCTCACCGGGTTAGGTAAAATTTTTGATGTTGATGAATTAAATGTAAAAAATTTGAAATCTTTGGATAGGAAATGACAACCTAAGGTGACGACTATCACGGAGTTACAAAACCTTGCCACAATGTCTATGGCGGCGCTCTTTGGAAAGTTGACAGAGCATGAGCTTGAACTAGGAAGGCTAAATGATGATGAAGGTCAACACCAAAGGACGAACTTAGCCTTCAAAACCGAAATTTCCAAAAGTAAGAACAAGAAGGTAGAAGAAGACTCAGAAAATGAAGAAGAAGAACAAATGAGTCTTATGATAAAGAAATTTACCAAATTTATGAAAGCCAAAGTAAAGCAACCCTTCAAAGGTTAGGGAAAGGTAAGAGAAAGTACTTCTTTAAATACCAAATGTTATGGTTGTGGTGAAACAGGACATGTAAAAACCGAATGTCCAAACAAGAAGAATGAAGATAACAAAGGCAAGAAATTCTTCAAGAAGAAAGCCTACATCGCTTGGGACAATAGTGATTCGAGTTCGGAGTCAAGTGATTCGAAAATAGAAGCTAACATTTGCTTGATGTCAAAAGACAAGATATCTTTCGACTTTGAGGTTAGTGATTCCGACTCATCCTCAAGTGATGATGAAAATAACTTTGATGAATTACAAAATGCATATGAAGAATTATTTAATGCTTTTAAGGACTTGAAAAATGAATACAAAGTTGTGCAAAAGAGTTTGAATAGATCCAAAAAGGAGGTAGAGTCCTTAAAAACGAAAATTGTATGTTTAGAGGAAAAGGAAACCTTAGAAACGAAAATTGTATGTTTAGAAGAAAAAGATAATAAGAATATAGCATGTGCATCATGTAAAGAGTATGAATATGATATTGATATACTTAATCATTTTCTTGATAAAGCTGAGAAGGAAATAAGTGATAATAATAAGGATAAAGTTGTTATTGCTCAAAATAGAGAAAACCATCATATTTCTTTGAAAAAGCCTAAAATTAAAAATAGAAGAGTATGGGTTGAAAAAGGATCTAAAATGTCAATAGTTAGAAATGTATCAAATTCTAAAACTATATCTAAAGCATGCTTTTATTGTATGAAACATGGTCATACCTCAAATAGATGTAAAATTAAGCATTTTGGTGTTCCTAAAGGAAAATACGTTTGGGTTCCTATTGTTAAATGACTTGTTTGTCTCTAACCCCAAGGACCCAAAAGTTATAGGGACCTAAGTTTACTATGTTCTTGTTTTGTAGGAAACTTCCAAATCCAAAAAGTCTATGTGGTATCTTGATAGTGGATGCTCAAAACATATGACCGGTGACAAAACGAAATTTGTAAGTTTCAAAGCTAAAGAACAAGGGTATGTAACCTATGGGGACAACAACAAAGGAAAGATACTTGGAATTGGAAATATTGGTGGTGCAAACACTTTGGAGATAAAGGATGTGCTTATTGTTGATGGATTAACACATAATCTCCTAAGTATAAGTCAACTTTGTGACAAAGGATTCAAGGTAATCTTTGAAATTAAGTTTTGTACCATACATTTAGTGAATTCTAAAAATGTAGCATTGAAAGGAATTAGGCATAATACTATTTATTTGATTGATTTGGATTGTATACATGATACTAGTATAACATGCTTAGTTGCTAAGGAAGAGAACCCATGGTTATGGCATAAGAGAGCGGCTCAAATAAATATGCATCATTTAAACAAATTAATATCAAAGGACTTAGTTGTTACACAAATTAATATCAAATAAATATGCCTAAGTTAAAGTTTGAAAAAGATAGATTATGTGATGCATGTCAAAAAGGTAAACAAGTAAAATCATCCTTTAAATCAAAGAATGTTATTTCCACATCAAAACCTTTAGAATTATTACATTTAGATTTATTTGGTCCTTCTAGGATAACAAGTTTTGGTGGAAATTATTATGCTCTTATAATTGTTGATGACTTTTCTAAATATACTTGGACATTTTTCTTAACATTGAAAAGTGAAGCTTTTAAGGTCTTTAGGAAGTTTGCAAAGAAAATTTAAAATGAAAAAGACTTAAGAATTAAGGTATTAAGAAGTGACCATAGTGGAGAGTTTCAAAATGAATGGTTTGAAAATTATTGTGAGGAAAATGGAATTTTGCATAATTTTTCTGCACCTAGGACTCCCCAACAAAATGGTGTAGTAGAAAGGAAAAATAGGTCACTAGAGGAACTTGCCAGAACAATTTTGAATGAATCAAATGTTCCTAAATATTTTTGGGTTGATGCTGTAAGTACTGCATGTTATGTGTTAAATAGGATGCTTATTAGGCCAATTATAAAATCAACTCCTTATGAACTATTAAATGGTAGAATGCCTAATATTGCTCATTTGAAAATATTTGGATGTAAATGTTTTGTGTTAAATAATGGAAAGGACAACTTAGGAAAATTTGACTCAAAAATCGATGAGGGCATTTTCTTAGGTTATTCACTAACTAGCAAAGCTTATAGAGTGTTCAATAGAAGAACTTTAAATGTTGAAGAATCTGTACATGTTACTTTTGATGAAATTGTAGACCTTGAGGGAAATCCTCTTGAGTCAAATAAAGAACTTGCAGGTGATGATGAGTACATAAGAGAGGCTCTTGAAGAATTGTATTTAAATGAGAATGAGTCTTCTCAACCAACTGAATTAGCAAAAGAATGGCAATCACCAAGAGGACTTTCAATGGACAATATAATTGGTGATATCTCAAAAGGGGTAAGAACTAGAAATATGACCAATTTATGTATGTCTGTAGCTTTTGTTTCATAGATAGAACCCAAAAGTGTTGAAGAAGCTCTTAAAGATGACCAATGGTGCATAGCAATGCAAGAAGAACTTAATCAATTTGAAAGGAATCAAGTCTGGGAATTAATTCCAAGAGAAGAATCACATCAAGTAATTGGAACAAAATGGGTATTTAGAAACAAACTTGATGAAGATGGAAATATAACAAAGAATGAAGCCAAACTTGTTGCGAAAGGTTACTGTCAAGAGGAAGGTATTGATTATGATGAAACTTATGCTCCTGTTGCCAGGTTAGAGGCTATACGCCTACTTCTTGCTTATGCCTCATTGATGAAATTTAAATTATATCAAATGGATGTTAAAAAGTTCATTTTTAAATGGGTTTATCAAAGAAGAATTATATGTGGAACAACCCCCTGGATTTGAAGATTTTAAATATCCCAATCATATTTTCAAATTGAAGAAAGCATTATATGGTTTGAAACAAGATCCTAGGTCTTGGTATGAAAGATTAAGTAGTTTTCTAACTCCAAATGATTTTTCTAGAGGAAAAATTGATTCTACTTTGTTTATTAAGAAAGTAGAAGAACATATCTTATTAGTTCAAGTATATGTTGATGATATCATTTTTGGATCAACTGATAATTCCTTGTGTGTAGAATTTGCTAAGATAATGCAGGGAGAATTTGAAATGTCAATGATGGGAGAATTAACATTCTTCCTTGGACTTCAAATCAAACAACTTAAAGATGGCATTTTTGTCTCTCAAACAAAATACTGCAAATAGATTCTCAAGAAATTTGGAATGGACACTTCAAAGGAAGCTAACACACCCATGGGAACTTCATGCTATTTAGATAAGGATGAATCAGGTTTGAAAATTAATCAATCTGTGTATAGAGGTATGATAGGTTCACTATTATACTTAACTGCAAGTATACCTGATATTATGCATTTTGTTTGTGTTTGTGCTAGATTTCAAGCATGTCCAAAAGAATCTCATTTAACTGCAGTAAAAAGATTTTTTAAATATTTAAAAGGAACTACAGGTTTTGGTTTATGGTATCCATCTGAAGCCTCTCCTAGTTTAATAGGTTATTCTGATGTTGATTATGGTGGATGTAAAATAGATGGAAAGAGTACTAGTGGAACATGTTACTTGTTAGGATCATCATTAGTGTCTTGGCATTCTAAGAAACAAACATGTGTTGCTTTATCCACTACTAAAGCTGAATATATTGTAGCTGGTAATTGCTATGCTCAAATTTTATGGATGAAACAACAATTAGAAGACTATAGTATCTTTCTATGTGTATTCCATTGATGTGTGATAATACAAGTGCAATAAATCTTACTAAGAATCCAGTAATGCACTCTAGAACTAAGCATATGGAGATTAGACATCACTTCTTAAGAGATCATATTAGCAAAGGAAACTGTAAAATTGAATATGTTGATACAGAGCATCAATTAGTAGATTTTTTTACTAAGCCTCTTCCCAAGGATAGATTCTATGATCTTAAAAGAGACTTAGGTGTTAGAATCGCGCAGCGGAATGTTCGCGTGGTCGGACAAAAACCAAGAGGGGGGGGGGGTGAATTGGTTTCTTAATAAAAATTAGGTTTTCAAAATTTTCCCCAAATTTTACCAATTAAAAACTGTGTAAATGTAAATAGAGAAGAGAAGAGAATCTTACATAGGAGATTTATACTGGTTCGGATCAAAAGACCCTACGTCCAGTTGCTAATCACTCAAACAGAGGATTAACGCTGTCACTATAATCAAGTTGTTACAAACAAATTATAATTGAAAAGATAAAGATAAGAAAACACCTCTCTTGAAATCCACAAGAGATGAAGAACAACTTTCCCTAGAGACGGCACAACACACAATCCACTAAGAACTCCACTTAGTGATTCTTATCGCTTCTAGCCCACACCAGGTTCCAAAAGCCCCTTTTTCTTGCAACAAACAGTTCTCTGGCACTACAACACTTAACTTTTGTATGAAAAAGGTTGTTCTACTTTTCTGAGTGCCATAGAAGAGTTTAAGTAGAGAAATTAGGGTTTAGGAATTGGGGATTTCAAAACTAGGGTTCTTGGAAATAGGGTTTTCGAAAATAGGTTTGATTTGAAGTTAAAAATCAAAATCTGACTAAAATAATCGATTAAATGAAGTGTTAATTGAATAAACCAGAGCCAAAAATCAACAGAACCCAAACCTCTCTGTTTTAATCGATTAAAAGGAGGTTTAATCGATTAAACCACCTGTTAATCGATTAAAAGTTGGTTTAATCGATTAAACCAGTGAGTTGTTACAGAAAATGATATTTCTCACTGTTTTAATCGATTATTTCCCTATTTAATCGATTAAAGCTGAGCCTAGATGATAAATTTGAGCTTTTTGAAGCTTCTAAGGTGCAGACTATGTACCGGCTATCTTAAACTCTAATATTACAGACTCAATCTAATTGAAACAGAGTTATTACAATACAAAACAAGTCTTCAACACTCTAAGTCTTTGTGTTCTTGAATCATCATCAAAATCAACAATCTTCATGTCCATCAAGTGCAACATCAAGTCCTTGAATGTTCAACAATCTCCCCCTTTTTGATGATGATCAAAATTATCTTTTAAAGCCTTGTAATAACCTATTTTATCTGTCATACTAACAAACACATTAAACATAGCAGATAATATTTAAATGCAATTCATAAGAGTCTTTAACTATTTCTCCCCCTATTTTGATTATAATCAAAAATAACTCTGCAATAACAATCATAAGAGCTCCCCCTCAAAATATGCATAAGTTGGAGATAACTCCCCCTCAATCAAAGCATTAAAGAAACATCATATTTTATTGCAGAAACAATCATTCATTACAATAACAAGAGAAAATAACAAAAAAGAAAATAATCAACAAAATTTAAAATTCTTCACTATCATCATCATTAAAGTGTGCATCAAATCTATTTTCTAAATGGCACACTTTATCATCTACATCAGATATACGACGAATTATTTCCTCATGCCGTACTCCAGAAAGAGTGAAGAATGATTGCATCCTCTGATTCATGTCAGATAACATGTCTTCCATGGATTGTCGGGTTTCATGATGAGTAGAGGAAGTTCCAACACTTTGGATTTGGTCAAAGGGAAACTCAGCTGCTGGAGGCATATCTTCATCAGAATCTTCATTAGCATCACCTTGATTAGGAACGTCATCTTTGTGAACATAAATATCATTGACTCGCACCATTTGGAGTTGAATCAATGTGTTGTCCAACATGCGGTTCAAGTTATTTGTTCTAACTGCTTGTTAACCTTCAACATTCACTCCTTTATATTCAAGAATACGAGAGACAAGTAAAGCATATGGAATTTTGAATGTGGGATGACGTTTTGCTTTTAACATGGTCATTGTGACAAGAACACCCCAATCTAACAGCTCATTATTCATTATGGCATGAATAATACGAAGATCAATGGAAAAACATTGGGCATGATTTGTAGCTCGAGGACATAGGATCCAGACAATTAGATGTAGAATCATGCGTTCCTCCTTCTTTAAAGGTCCAGCAAGAAGGAGACGCCCAATCTCCATAGAGGGATTTCGCAGAAAAGAACGGTAAGCTAAGAACCTGTCAAAATCATCTAACTCACCATAAATGTTAATAGCATCGTCTCTAATTGGAAAGTGAGCGACGTTTTCCCAAATATCATCGTCAAGAATAATGGTGACACCCTTTACTCTAGAAGTAGCAATTTGATCTCTAAATTTAAACCTAGAGTAGAATACCCTAACAAGGTCAGGATAATACGTACCTTGCATTTGGATGAAGGGAAGAACTCCTTGAATTTCAAGAAGATTGGGAAAATTGAATCCCCTATTGATGAATTGCTCATCAATAAGAAACTTGGAAGAAATAATAGCACGTTCCTTCCAGTAGGTCAGAAATTCTTGTTGGCCATCTGTATCAGAAATCCATCCTTCTACAGAATTAGGACGGGGACGGGATGAGGGTGCAGATCTTCTTCTAGTAGGGATCTTAGCACGAGAAGATGAGGTCATTGAAAGATTGGAGGAATAACAATAAGATTTAGAAAGCTAAGTGTAGTGAGAAGAGGGCAATTTAGCTAGAATAAGGCAAGAAGGCTTGATTTCAAGAGATAGAAGTGAGTAGAAGTGAAATGAAGGTTCCTATTTATAACCAAGCATCTCCAACATTCATATGGAAGGGAATAATAGTCAAAATATCCGTTGGCAACGGCTAGGAAGCCAACCTGGTCAGATTTAATCGATTAAAATTCAAATTAATCGATTAAATCACTTCAAGACCCATTTAATCGATTATTTTGGGTTGTTAATCGATTAATACTGATTTTAATCGATTAATGGACGAATTAATCGATTATTCCAGAGAGGAATGCCCTGTTTTGAGTGTTTTGGATGCCAATAATCGATTATAACTCCAATTAATCGATTATTCCAGAGAGGAATGCCCTGTTTTGAGTGTTTTAACACATGATAACCTATGAACATCCTACAAAATGAATTATAACATTACAACCATCCAAAAACATTCAAATTAAGCACAATTTAAGATATTTCTAATATCCCTAAGTCTCTTCTAAGATCATAGAATCTATCCTTGGGTAGAGGCTTAGTAAAAATATCTGCTAATTGACGTTTGGTATCTACATACTCTATTTTACAGTTTCCTTTGCTGATATGATCTCTCAAAAAGTGATGTCTTATTTCTATATGTTTAGTCCTAGAGTGAATTACTGGATTCTTAGTAAGATTTATTGCACTCGTATTATCACACATCAACGGAATGTCATTTAAAAAGATACTATAATCTTCTAACTGTTGTTTCATCCATAGAATTTGAGCACAACAACTACCAGCTGCAATATATTCAGCTTCAGTGGTAGATAAAGCAACACATGCCTGTTTCTTAGAATGCCAAGATATTAAGGATGAACCTAACAAAAGACATGTCCCACTAGTACTTTTTTTATCAATTTTACATCCACCATAATCAGCATCAGAATATCCTATTAAACTCATACAAGCATCAGACGGATACCACAAACCAAAACCAGTAGTTCCTTTTAAGTATTTTAAAATATGTTTCACTGCAATTAGATGAGATTCTTTAGGACAAGCTCGAAATCTAGCACACACACAAACAAAATGCATAATATCAGGTCTACTTGCAGTTAAGTATAACAGTGATCCTATCATACCTCTATACATAGTTTGATTAACTTCCAAACCTGATTCATCCTTGTCTAGATAGCATGAAGTTCCCATGGGTGTGTTAGCTTCCTTTGAGGTGTCCATTCCAAACTTTTTAAGAATCTCTTTGCAGTATTTGGTTTGAGAGATGAAAATGCCATCTTTAAGTTGCTTGATTTGTAGTCCAAGGAAGAATGTCAATTCTCCCATCATAGACATTTCAAACTCTCCCTGCATTATCTTAGCAAATTCTACACATAACGAATTATCAATTGATCCAAAAATAATATCATCAACATATACCTGGACCAATAAGATATGTTCTTTAACTTTCTTTATAAATAGTGTAGAATCAATTTTTCCTCTAGAAAAAACATTTGATGTTAGGAAACTACTTAGCCTTTCATACCAAGATCTAGGAGCTTGTTTCAACCCATATAAAGCTTTCTTTAATTTAAAAACATGATTATGAAAACTAAAATCCTCAAAACCAGGGGGTTGCTCCACATAAACTTCTTCTTTAATAAAACCATTCAAAAATGCACTTTTAACATCCATTTGATATAGTTTAAATTTCATTAAAGATGCATAGGCAAGAAGTAGGCGTATAGCCTCTAACCTAGCAACAGGAGCATAAGTTTCATCATAATCTATACCTTCCTCCTGACAATAGCCTTTTGCAACAAGTCTGGCTTTATTCTTTGTTATGTTCCCATCTTCATCAAGTTTATTTCTAAACACCCATTTGGTTCCAATAACTTGATATGATTCTTCCTTTGGGATTAATTCCCAGACTTGATTCCTTTCAAATTGGTTAAGTTCTTCTTGCATTGCTATGCACCATTGGTCATCTTTAAGTGCTTTCTCAACATTTTTGGGTTCAATCTGTGACACAAAAGCTACAGACATACAAAAATTTATCATATTTCTAGTTCTTACCCCTTTTGAGATGTCACCTATGATATTGTCCATTGAGAGTCCTCTAGGTGATTGCCATTCTTTTGCTAATTCAGGCGTTTGAGAAGGCTCATTTTCTTCCAAATATAATTCATCAAGAGCTTCTCTTATATATTCATCATCACCTGCAATTTATTTATTTGACTCAAGAGGATTTCCCCCAAGGTCTACAATCTCATCAAACGTAACATGAATAGATTCTTCTATATTTAAAGTTCTTCTATTAAACACCCTGTAAGCCTTACTAGTTAAAGAATAACCTAAGAAAATGCCTTCATCAGCTTTAGAGTCAAATTTTCCTAAGTTGTCCTTTCCATTATTCAACACAAAGCACTTACATCCAAAATTTTTCAAATGAGCAACATTAGGTTTTCTACCATTAAACAATTCATAGGGAGTAGATTTAATAATTGACCTAATGAGCATTCTATTTAAAACATAACATGCAGTACTAACCGCATCAGCCCAAAAATACTTAGGAACATTAGATTCATTTAACATAGTTCTAGCAAGTTCCTCTAATGACCTATTTTTCCTTTCAACTACACCATTTTGTTGGGGAGTCCTAGGAGCAGAAAAGTTATGTAAAATTCAATTTTCTTCACAATAATTTTCAAACTTTTCATTTTGAAACTCACCACCATGGTCACTTCTTAAAACTTTAATTCTTAAGTCTTTCTCATTTTGAATTTGTTTTGCAAATTTTCTAAACACCTTAAAAGCTTCACTTTTCGTAGTTAGGAAAAATGTCCATGTATATCTAGAGTAATCATCAACAATCACAAGTCCATAATAATTTCCACCAAATCTTTTTATCCTAGAAGGTCCAAATAAATCTAAATGTAATAATTCTAGGGGTTTTGAAGTGGAAATAACATTCTTTGATTTAAATGATGATTTTACTTGTTTACCCTTTTGACATGCATCACATAACCTATCTTTTTCAAATTTTAACTTAGGCAAACCAATAACTAAGTCTTTTGATATCAATTTATTCAAATGATGCATATTTATATGAGCAGCTCTTTTATGCCATAACCAAGGGTTCTCTTCCTTAGCAACTAAACATTTTATACTAGAATCATGTAAACAATCCAAATCAATCAAATATATGTTGTTATGTCTAATGCCTTTCAATGCTACATTTTCGGAATCTATCAAGTGTATGGTGCAAAATTTACTTTCAAAAATTACCTTGAAGCCTTTGTCACATAATTGACTTATACTAAGGAGATTATGCTTAAGTCCATCAACAAGTAGCACATCCTTGATCTCCAAAGTGTTTGCACCACCTATGTTTCCAATTCCAAGAATCTTCCCTTTGTTGTTTTCCCCATAAGTTACATATCCTTGTTCCTTAGCCTTGAAACTCACAAATTTAGATTTATCTCTGGTCATATGTTTTGAGCATCCGCTATCAAGATACCACATAGACTTCTTTGATTTGGAAGTTTCCTACAAAACAAGAATATAGTAAACTTAGGTCCCCACAACTTTTGGGTCCTTGGGGTTAGAGACATAACAATCTATTTAACTATAGGAACCCAAATGTATTTACCTTTAGGTACACCAAAATGTTTAATTTTACATCTATTTGACGTGTGACCTTGTTTCATGCAATAAAAACATGCTTTTGATTTAACATTTGAAAATGATGCATTTCTAATCATAGATGCTCTAGTACCTCTTGCTACCCATACTCTTTTATTTTTCCTTTTAGGCTTCTTCAAAGAAACTTTATGATTTACATTATTTTGAGCAAACACCATTTCATGCCTCTTAAGATCATCTATTTCCTTTTCGGCTTTGTCTAGCAAATGATTAAGAATATCTATATCATATTCATGCTCTTTACAATTTGCACATGCTAGGTCCTTATCATTATCCTCATCTAAGCATACAATTTTCGTTTCTAAGGACTCCTTTTCTTCCAAACATGTGATTTTCATTTTTAAGGAGTCTATTTCCTTTTCGGATCTACTTAAATTCTTCTTTACAACTTTATATTCATTCTTCAAGTTCTTAAAAGAACTAAACAATTCATTATAAGCATCTTGCAATTCATCATAATTATTTTCATCATCACTTGAAGATGAGTCGGAATCACTTACCTCAAAATCAGAAGAAATGTTGTCATTTGCCATTAAGCAAATATTTGCTTCTATTTCCGAGTCACTTGATTCTGAACTAGAATCACTATTGTCCCAAGCAATATAGGCTTTCTTCTTGAAGACCTTTTTGCCTTTGAATTCATCGTTCTTCTTATTTGGACATTCGGTCTTTACATGTCCTGTTTCACCACATCCATAGCATTTTATATTAATGGAAGAATTTTCCCTTACCTTTCCTTTACCTTTGAAGGGATGTCTTCCTTTGGCTTTCATGAATTTGGTGAACTTCTTTATCATTAGACTTAACTCTTCTTCTTCATCGTTTGAGTCTTCTTCTTCCCTTTTCTTTTTATCTTTGGAGATTTCGGTTTTGAAGGCTAGATTCTTCTTTTGAAATTGTCCTTCTTCTTCGTTTAACCTTCCAAGCTCTAACTCGCGTTCTCTAAGTTTTCCAAAGAGCGCCGCCATAGACATAGTGGCAAGATTTTGTGACTCCAAGATGGCCGTCACCTTAGGTTGCAATTTCCTATCCAAAGATTTCAAAATTTTAACATTCAATTCATCAACGTCAAAGATTTTACCTAGTCCGGTGAGATGGTTCACGATATGAGTGAAACGCTTTTGTACGTCAAAGATCGTTTCGCCTTGTTGCATCCGGAACATCTCGTATTCTTGGATTAGAGAATTTTTGCGTGCTCTTTTAACGTCGTCAGTTCCTTCGTGGGTCACTCTAAGCATTTCCCACATTTCCTGTGCACTTTTACAAACAGAAATTCTATAAAACTCGTCAAGGGTTAGAGCAGATGAAATAATATTTCTAGCCCTAACGTCAAATTGGGCTTTCCTATTTTCTTCTGCAGTCCATCTAGAAAAAGCTTTAAGAACGTCAACACCATTCTCAGTAATTTTAGGAACAAATGGACCGTTTAAAATAGCATCCCAAACGCCTCTATCAACAGACTCTAAAAAGATTTGCATACGTACTTTCCAGAAAGGATAATTTTGACCCGCAAAAAGTGGGGGTTTGTTGATAGACGCACCTTCGGCAAAAGTTTGATTTTGTCCGGCCATTTTCGAAAATTTGAATGACTATCAAAGCAAGCTCTGATACCACTTGTTAGAATCGCGCAGCGGAATGTTCGCGTGGTCGGACAAAAACCAAGAGGGGGGGTGAATTGGTTTCTTAATAAAAATTAGGTTTTCAAAATTTTCCCCAAATTTTACCGATTAAAAACTGTGTAAATGTAAATAGAGAAGAGAAGAGAATCTTACACAGGAGATTTATACTGGTTCGGATCAAAAGACCCTACGTCCAGTTGCTAATCACTCAAACAGAGGATTAACGCTATCACTATAATCAAGTTGTTACAAACAAATTACAATTGAAAAGATAAAGATAAGAAAACACCTCTCTTGAAATCCACAAGAGATGAAGAACAGCTTTCCCTAGAGACGGCACAACACACAATCCACTAAGAACTCCACTTAGTGATTCTTATCGCTTCTAGCCCACACCAGGTTCCAAAAGCCCCTTTTTCTTGCAACAAACAGTTCTCTGGCACTACAACACTTAACTTTTGTATGAAAAAGGTTGTTCTACTTTTCTGAGTGCCATAGAAGAGTTTAAGTAGAGAAATTAGGGTTTAGGAATTGGGGATTTCGAAAATAGGGTTCTTGGAAATAGGGTTTTCGAAAATAGGTTTGATTTGAAGTTAAAAATCAAAATCTGACTGAAATAATCGATTAAATGAAGTGTTAATCGAATAAACCAGAGCCAAAAATCAACAGAACCCAAACCTCTCTGCTTTAATCGATTAAAAGGGGGTTTAATCGATTAAACTGCCTGTTAATCGATTAAAAGTTGGTTTAATCGATTAAACCAGTGAGTTGTTACAGAAAATGATATTTCTCACTGTTTTAATCGATTATTTCCCTATTTAATCGATTAAAGCCGAGCCTGGATGATAAATTTGAGCTTTTTGAAGCTTCTAAGGTGCAGACTATGTACCGGATATCTTAAACTCTAATATTACAGACTCAATCTAATTGAAATAGAGTTATTACAATATAAAACAAGTCTTCAACACTCTAAGTCTTTGTGTTTTTGAATCATCATCAAAATCAACAATCTTCATGTCCATCAAGTTGTTGAACATTCAAGGACTTGATGCTGCAAATAATGATCATGAAGAATGTTGATTTTGATGATGATCCAAGAGCTTAAAGACTTAGAGTATTGAAGATTGAAGATTGATGATTTCTGTATTGTAATAACTCTATTTTAGTTTGATTGAGTCTGTAATTATAGAATCTAAGATAGCCGGTACATAGTCTGTAACTTAGAAGCTTCAAAATGCTCAAATTTATCATGCAGGCTCGGCTTTAATCGATTATATAGGTAAATAATCGATTAAAACAGTGAGAAAACCACTTTCTATACAAAGTCACTGTTTTAATCGATTAAACAGCAAAATAATCGATTATTTTGTACTGTTCCGTACAGATAATCGATTATTTCACCAAATAATCGATTAATCCAGAGAGGTTTGGGTTCTGTCGTATTTGGCTCTGTTTTAATCGATTATCACTCCAAATAATCGATTATTTCAGTCTGTTTTTCATTTTAAATTTCAAATTAACCCTATTTTCGAAAACCCAATTACCAAGAACCCTAGTTTCGAAATCCCCAATTTCTAAACCCTAATTTCCCTACTTAAACTCTGCTTTGGCACTCAGAAAGTAAGAACAACTCTTTCCATACAAAAGTTAAGTGCTGTGAGTGCCAGAGAACTGTTTGTTGCAAGGAAAGGGGGCTTTTGGAACCTGGTGTGGGCTAGAAGCGATAAGAATCACTAAGTGGAGTTCTTAGTGGATTGTGTGTTGTGCCGTCTCTGGGGAAAGTTGTTCTTCATCTCTTGTGGATTTCAAGAGAGGTGTTGTCTTTACTTTATCTCTTTCATTTGTAATTTGTTTTGTAACAATTTGTTCTTAGTGACAGCGTTAATCCTCTTTTGAGTGATTAGCAACTGGACGTAGGGTCTTTTGATCCGAACCAGTATAAACCTACTGTGTAATCTTCTCTACTCTTCTCTATTTACATTTACGCAGTTTCTAATCGGTAAAATTTGGGGAAAATTTTGAAAACCTAATTTTTATTAAGAAACCAATTCACCCCCCCTCTTGGTTTTTGTCCGACCACGCGAACATTCCGCTGCGCGATTCTAACACAAGTGCAACATCAAGTCCTTGAATGTTCAACATTAGGAATATTAGAAATAGCTTAAATTTTGCTTAATTAATCAGTTTTTGCATGGTTGTAATGTTATAATCGATTATGTAGGATATTAATAGATTATCATGTGTCTAAACTTCAAAAATTTGATGATCTCTCTGGAATAATCGATTATTTGAAGCAATAATCGATTATTTGCACCTAAATGTCCAAAATTTGAAGTTACTCTCTGGAATAATCGATTATTTCAACCAATAATCGATTAAATGGTTCTGTTGTTGGTTTAATCGATTATTTCCAACTTTAATCGATTAAACTGGGTAGTTTTCATGGACTAGTCGTTTTCAATGGCTCTTTTGGAACTCCTTCACCCTAATGTGACCGTTTATGACCATTATTCATGTCTTCTATATATAGGAAGCCTTCATTTCAGTTCTCCACACCTCAAACTCTTGAATCCAAGCATTCTAGCATCATTCAAGCCTTCTTGCTTTCTCCTAACCTCACTTGTCTTCAAAACTCTTGTTTTTCTTCTAATCCTAAAATGGCCTCATCTTCTCGTGCTAAAATTCCCACAAGAAGAAGATTTGCTCCTGCCTCTCATCCCCGTCCAAATTCTACTGAAGGATGGAGCTCAAATGATGAGGGTAGACAAGAGTTTCTCACCTTCTGGAAGGAAAGAGGTATCATTACTCCAAAATTCATTATTGGTGATCAATTCATCAATAGGGGATTTAATTTTCCGAATCTTCTTGAAATTCAAGGTGTCCTCCCTTTTATCTAAATGCAAGGTACATACTACCCTGATTTAGTTAGGGTATTTTTTTCTCGTTTCAAATTTAGAGATCAAGTAGCCACTTCTAGTGTCAAGGGTGTGATTATCATCCTTGATGACGATATATGGGAAAATGTTCCACATTTTAAAGTAAGAGATGATGCTATGAATATTTTTGCGGATTAGACGATTTTGACAGAATTATGGCTTACCGTTCTTTTCTCCGTAACCCCTCCATGGAGATTGGGCGTCTTCTTCTGGCCGGCCCATTAAAGAAGGAGGAACGCCTGCTACTACATCTACTTGTCTGGATTTTATGTCCCCGGGCAACCAACCATGCCCAATGCTCATCCATAGATCTTCGCATTATTCATGCAATCTTGTGTGACTCAAGAGAAGTGTATTCTTTACCTTATCTTCTTATTTGTAATCTGATTGTATAACCGTGATTATAGTGACAGCGTTAATCCTCTGTTTGAGTGATTAGAAACTGGATGTAGGGTCTTTTGATCCGAACCAGTATAAATAATATGTGTAATACTCTATCCTTGCTCTATTTACTTTACACAGCAATTTAATCGGTGAAATTTGGGAAAAATTTTAAAGCCCTAATTTTTGTTAAGAAACCAATTCACCCCCCCCTCTTGGTTTTTGTCCGGATACGCAAACATTTCGCTGCGCGATTCTAACAAGCACAACACACAATCCACCAAGAAACTCACTCAGTAATTCTTATCGCTTCTAGCCCACACTAGGTTTTTAAAAGCCCCTTTTTCTTCCCTACAGAAGTTCTCTAGCAGTCACAACTTTTAACTTTTGTATGAAAAAGGGTTGTTCAATTTGCAAAGAGCCTTAGAGAACCTTAAGTAGAGAGAATAGGGTCTGGGAATTGGGGATTTTCGAAACTTGATGAACTGGGAATAGGGTTTTCAAAACTTGGTCCAATTTTCAATTTCGAAACACATAACCGACCCAAAAAATCGATTATCTTAAGTGTTAATCGATTATTCCAGAGCCATTCTCGCAAAAAAGCAAGACAAGGCCAGATAATCGATTAACAACCCATTTAATCGATTATTTTCCCCAGATAATCGATTATCTGATGATTTAATCGATTAATCCAGTGAGCATATACTGAAAATGGTTTTCTTTCTGTAATAATCGATTATCCTGTGGTTTAATCGATTATTCCAGTAAATTTTGGATGAAAATGAGTTTTTAGAGCTTTTAAAGAGTGATCTATATGCTGGCTATCTTCGACTCTAATATTACAGACTCAAAAACATAAAAACAGAGTTATTACATAAGATTACAAGTCTTCAAATCTCTAAGTCCTTTTTTCTTGAAACATCATCAAAATCTACAAGCTTCATATCCTTGTATGTTCAACATTCATATCCTTGTATGTTCAACACTTCCTTTGTGGATTCAAAGGAGGTGGTCATCTCTTGTGTGACTCAAGAGAGATGTTTTCTAATCCTTATCTTTTTTCAATTTGTAATCTATTGTAACTTGTGATTATAGTGACAACGTTAATCCTCTTTTAGAGTGATTAACAACTGGACGTAGGGTCTTTTGATCCGAACCAGTAAAAATCATTTGTGTAATCTTCTTTCCCTTTCTCTATTTACAAGTATATTAATCGTTAAAATTTGGGGAAAATTTTTAAAACCCTAATTTTTTATAAGAAACCAATTCACCCCTCTCTTGGTTTTTGTCCCTAAACACGAACATTCTGTTGCACGATTCTAACAGTACCTTCATGGGTTACTCTTAACATTTCCCACATTTCTTGAGCACTCTTGCAAACGGATATCTTGTAAAAATCATTAAGTGTTAAAGCAAACGAAATTATATTCCTATCCCAAACATCATATTGGGCTTTCCTATTTTCTTCATTCGTCCATCTAGAAAATGGTTTTGGTTCTTCTACATCATTTACAGTAACTTTTGGAACAAAAGGACCATTTACAATGGTATCCCATACACCCCTATCAACATACTCCAAAAATATTTGCATTCTTACTTTCCAAAAAGGATAATTTTGCCCCGCAAAAAGTAGGGATCTATTGATAGAAGCACCCTCGGTAAAGGTTTGGTTTTGTCTGACCATTTTCGAAATTTGAATGACTATCAATGCAAGCTCTGATACCACTTGTTAGAATCGCGTAGCGGAATGTTTGCATTTAGGGACTGTCGCCGCCACCAAAAACGAGGGGTGGTCGGAGCGACGCGATGGTTTTGACCCTCTTGATTTTCGCGTTTTTTATGGGTGGTTACAACGCCTTTAGGTTGTCCGATAACCGGGCTAACCTAGGGGCGAGGTTTTCGAAAGGGCGTCCTTGGGTTGTCCGATAACCGGGCTAACCCAAGGACTAATTTTGAAGGGTTCTGTGGAGTCACCACCGATGTTTTTACTGGAAACATCGGAAAAGGAGTTTAAAAGGCGTTGGTTTTCGAAAAACCAACTTTGGTCGTTAGAACCAGAGTTGAGTAAGGGAGTTAGTTACGTGTAAAGGAAGTGTTAGTTCCTTTACGACGCCCCTTTCGGGTTCCCTATGACAGGCCAGCTATTTTGTTAATAAATAAATCGGAAAAACACGCTTTTGCCCTTTTTTGCGGAATTTAAATTTATGACTACATGGCCCTAATATCTATTGCATAGTTTAAAATTAAAGCGGTAAAAGTAGAGAGGGAGAATTTAAACCTCCGAAGCAAGCTTTCTTTTTATTTCTTTAAAAAAAGAGGGTGCTTTGTGGCAGCCCTTCACTCTACACAGCGCTGGAAACTTTTCTAGACGCCGAAAAAACACTCACAAAGGCACTCAGAAGCTCCGGTAATGCGTCGGAGGGATTCTAGAGAGAAGATCTAGAGAGAAGGGAGAGCAAAGTTGTGTGTGGTGTGGAAATGAGGGGGGAGAGCCCCTATTTATAGGTTTTCGTGCCTGGTAGTGGCGAGACCGCCGTTCTCGTCTGACAGGGTCGAGACCGCAGTTTCGCCAAACGAGACCGCCGTCTCGTCATGCCAAAGTGGCGAGACCGCCGTCTCGCCAAACGAGACCGCCGTCTCGTCATTCGCAGGTGGCGAGACTGCCGTCTCATTTGGTGAGACGGCGGTCTCGCCATTTGCGTGAGGCGAGACGGCGGTCTTGATTTCGAGACGGCGGTCTCGTCCCAAAAAGGCGAGAAAACTTATTTTTTGTGCAGAAAATCCTTCCTATCCTAGTATGGGGCCTAATAGTCTCTCCTAGTGGCTTGTTAGGCTTCATCCATCTTCGAATAGGAGGTCTTCTTCTCTTTATTTGGAGGTCGGGCAAGATTTGGGGTCTACAGGGACAAAAATGAACTAAATATACAATAAAATATTCAAATATGAACCCACTTATATACTTATGGTAAAAACTCTTTCCAACGAACCGCTTATAGGGGTTTGAATAAGAGAAATTAAAGCTAGAAAAACAAATTAGAGAATTTTTTTAATTAAATTAAATTAGGGTTGAACACCCCCCTATGAACAAATCAAAGGATCAACAGATAAACACACTTCTCAAGAAATAGTATTCATAAAAGAAAACCCTAACCCCACATAGGATGAAGGCTCAACAGTTCCCACAGAGGAAATCCCAAATAACACAATCAATAAAATAAGAATAGTTACCTTGATGTCCTTGATATCCTTAATTCATCTTGATGTCCTGAATTAATGTTTGGCTTTTGGCCAACCCAATTGGCATAAAATATGAAAATTGAAAATAAAAAATAAAATAAATATTCAAATAACTGAAAATAAAATAAAATAAAAATAGAAACAGAAAAGAAAAGAAAAATAGAAACAAAAAATAAAAATTGAAAACCTAGACAGAAATCTTGGTCCCCTGCAACGACGCCAAATTTGATCGATGCCATACTCAGTCAAATAATTAAAATAGATAAATGTAGAACTAGGAAGCTTTCCTAGGTCATCTCCCAAAGACCACAAATTTCTATCATAGCTTATCAATATTTCGAATAAGAACAGTAACAAAAGGGTTTTTTTTTTCAGAATTAAAATATTAGATGAAACAGAAAATAAGCATATTATAAAAATGCGGATTAAACACAGATTAGAATGCAATTGATTTCTTGATTTCAATGCAGTGTCACTTATCCTAGGTTACAAAATTAATTTGAAATTAACCAACTAAGCTAAGATAAATCCCAAATTATATTCCAATCCAAAATTAATCAACTAAGCGAAGATTAATCCCAAATTAGCTTTAACCCTTATTCCAATATGAAATTAACCAACTAAGCGAAAATTAACCCCAAATTATCCTAACCCTTATTCCAATATGAAATTAACCAACTAAGCGAAGATTAATCCCAAATTATCCTTATACAATTAAGCATTGCATACATCGTATAATCTCATCTCTAACACAGAATTAAGCAAACTGTGATATTAGTTTCAGTTTATTAAGCATAAACAGATTATAATTCAATACTGAGATTAGAAGATGAAGAGTTAAGAGAACAAATGAAATGAAATTGAAGAACAAAACCTCAAAGATCTACTTGCATTCTCATCGAAAAATCAAAACAAAGATTTAGCTATCCATGAAAAATCGAAAACACAGAAGAAGAGACATAATTAAAATCAAAACAAGAATTTAAAATAATGACAGAAGAGTAAATAAACTTGAATACAAATTGCAGAAGATGAAAGGCGGCTGCATGGTTTCGTTCTCTCTTAACCCTACATCTCTAACACATAAATAAACCTAACCCTAATCTTAATCTAGGTTTTGGGCCCAACTGGTCCACAAAACACATCATAAGTTGGCTTCAGTGCAGGTTCGTGAACTTCAAACACGTGCAATATTTTAATACTTATCCAAATTAAGCGATTTTGGTCTCCTTTGAAATCCTTTTGAGTTAGCTTTTAAAACGCCACATATTATACTATTTTCGGAGGTCTAATGAATTTAGGAGACTTAAATTACTAAAGCATGTCCATTGGGCCAGCCTGGTGCGCTTGACCCATTTTGGATAATTTATGTAAAATCTAATTTAACTCTGAATTTAATGATTCTAGATCCTCTGGAAAGATGAATGTGTCCAGTTCATAATTCTTCTAGAATCATGATTTTTGGAGCTCTGTAGAAAAAATGATAAATAAAACAGTCAACCAATGTTAGTACCCATATAGAATAAAATATGACAATTGGCCCAATTTTCTAAGCCCAAAATTACTTTAAATTGTAATATGGCATCTAGCCCAATCTTCTAGGTCCAAAATTGCTTTAAATTGTCCTAAAAATAATAATGAGCAAAATTAGATCAAATAGATTCAAATTAATTAAAATCTGAATTATGTTAGAATCGTGCAGCGGAATGTTCGTGTGGTCGGACAAAAACCAAGAGGGGGGTGAATTGGTTTCTTAATAAAAATTAGGTTTTCAAAATTTTCCCCAAATTTTACCGATTAAAAACTGCGTAAATGTAAATAGAGAAGAGTAGAGAAGATTACACAGTAGGTTTATACTGGTTCGGATCAAAAGACCCTATGTCCAGTTGCTAATCACTCAAAAGAGGATTAACGCTGTCACTAAGAACAAATTGTTACAAACAGATTACAAATGAATAGATAAAGATCAGAATACACCTCTCTTGAAATCCACAAGAGATGATGAACAGCTTTCCCCAGAGACGGCACAACACACAATCCACTAAGAACTCCACTTAGTGATTCTTATCGCTTCTAGCCCACACCAGGTTCAGAAAGCCCCCTTTCCTTGCAACAAACAGTTCTCGGGCACTCACAGCACTTAACTTTTGTATGGAAAAGGTTGTTCTTGTTTTCTGAGTGCCAAAGGAGAGTTTAAGTAGGGAAATTAGGGTTTAGGATTTGGGGATTTCGAAACTAGGGTTCTTGGTAATTGGGTTTTCGAAAATAGGGTTTGTTTGAAGTTTAAAATCAGAAACAAACTGGAATAATCGATTCTTTGGAGTAATAATCGATTAAAACAGAGTCAAATACGTCAGAACCCAATACTCTCGGTTTAATCGATTATTTGGTGAAATAATCGATTATCCGTACTGAACTGTACGGAATAATCGATTATTTTGTCTGTTTAATCGATTAAAGCAATGAGTTTGTACAGAAAATGGTTTTCTCTCGCTTTCAATCGATTATTTACTTATTTAATCGATTAAAGCTCGAGCCTGAATGATAAATTTGAGCTTTTGAAGCTTCTAAGTTACGGACTATGTACCGAGCTATCTTAGATTCTATAATTACGAGACTCAATCAAACTAAAACAGAGTTATTACAATACGGAAATCATCAATCTTCAATCTTCAATACTCTAAGTCTTTAAGCTCTTGGATCATCATCAAAATCAACATTCTTCATGATCATTATTTGCAACATCAAGTCCTTGAATGTTCAACAATCTCCCCCTTTTTGATGATGATCAAAATTATCTTTTTAAAGCCCTTGTAATAACCTGTTTTATCTGTCATACTAACAAACACATTAAACATACCAGATAAAATTTAAAATTGAATATAGGCTTTAAATTTTTCTCCCCCTATTTTGATTATAATAAAAAAGAACTCTGAAAGAACAAACATTAGATCTCTCCCTCAAAATATGCATAATTTAGAGAAAGCTCCCCCTTAATCATAGCATGAAAGAAGCATCATATTTTATTTCATAATCATTCATCCATTACAACATCAAGACAATAACAAAAGAAAATACATAACAGAATTTAAATTTCTTCACTATCATGATCATTAAAGTGTGCATCAAATCTATTCTCTAAACGACACACTTCAATATCCGTTGGCAACGGCTAGGAGGCAAGACTGGTCGCATTTAATCGATTATATCTCAAAATAATCGATTATCTCTATATCAGACAACTTTAATCGATTATTTCTAGCAAATAATCGATTATCTGAGGCATTTAATCGATTATTTCACGAAATAATCGATTATTCCAGAGGAGAATACCCTGTTTTGGACGTTTTGAGGGAAAATAATCGATTATCACTTCCAGTAATCGATTATTCCAAAGGCTATATCAAGTTTTTGAGATTTATATGCATAATAACCTATGAACATGCTACACCACGAATTTTAACATAACAATCATCCAAAAACAGTCAAATTAAGCAGATTTTAAGCTATTTCTAATATCCCTAAGTCTCTTCTAAGATTATAGAATCTATCCTTGGGTAGAGGCTTAGTAAATATATCTGCTAATTGACGTTTAGTGTCTACATACTCTATTTTGCAGTTTCCTTTGCTGATATGATCTCTTAAAAAGTGATGTCTAATCTCAATATGTTTAGTCCTAGAGTGCATTACTGGATTCTTAGTTAGATTGATCGCACTCGTATTATCACACATTAATGGAATGTCATTTAAATATATGCTATAATCCTCTAATTGTTGTTTCATCCACAGAATTTGAGCACAACAACTACCAGCTGCAATATATTCAGCTTCAGTGGTAGATAAAGCAATACATGCCTGTTTCTTGGAATGCCAAGATATTAAGGATGAATTTAACAAATGACATGTCCCACTAGTGCTTTTCCTATCAATTTTACATCCACCATAATCAGCATCAGAATATCCTAATAAACTAATACAAGCATCAGACGGATACCACAAGCCAAACCCAGTAGTTCCTTTTAAGTATTTTAAAATATGTTTTACTGCAATTAGGTGAGATTCTTTAGGACAAGCCTGAAATCTAGCACACACACAGACAGAATGCATAATATCAGGTCTACTAGCAGTTAAGTATAATAGTGATCCTATCATACCTCTATACATAGTTTGATTAACTTCCAAACCTGATTCATCCTTGTCTAAATAGCATGAAGTTCCCATGGGTGTGTTGGCTTCTTTTGAGGTTTCCATACCAAACTTTTTGAGAATCTCCTTACAGTATTTGGTTTGAGAGATGAAATTGCCATCTTTAAGTTGCTTGATTTGAAGTCCAAGGAAGAATGTCAATTCTCCCATCATAGACATTTCAAACTCTCCCTGCATAATCTTAGCAAATTCTACACACAGCGAATTATCAGTTGATCCAAAAATAATATCAATTCTTTAACTTTCAAACTCTCCCAATAAGATATGTTCTTTAACTTTCTTGATAAACAATGTAGAATCAATTCTTCCTCTTGAAAAATCATTTGCAGTTAGGAAGCTACTTAATCTTTCATACCAAGATCTAGGAGCTTGTTTCAACCCATATAATGCTTTCTTTAATTTGAAAATATGATTAGGATAATTAAAATCTTCAAATCCAGCGGGTTGCTCTACATATACTTCTTCTTTGATAAAACCATTTAAAAATGCACTTTTAACATCCATTTGATATAATTTAAATTTCATCATAGATGCATAGGCAAGAAGTAGGCGTATAGCCTCTAACCTGGCAACAGGAGCATAAGTTTCATCATAATCTATACCTTCCTCCTGACAATAGCCTTTTGCAACAAGTCTGGCTTTATTCTTTGTTATATTACCATCTTCATCAAGCTTATTTCTAAATACCCATTTAGTTCCAATGACTTGATGTGACTCTTCTCTTGGAATTAATTCCCAGACTTGATTCCTTTCAAATTGGTTAAGTTCTTCTTGCATGGCTATGCACCATTGATCATCTTTAAGTGCTTCCTCAATGTTTTTAGGTTCTATCTGTGACACAAAAGCAACAGACATACAAAAATTATTCATATTTCTTGTTCTTACCCCTTTTGAGATGTCACCTATGATGTTGTCCATTGAGAGTCCTCTAGGTGATTGTCATTCTTTTGCTAATTGAGGAGTTTGAGAAGGTTCATTATCCTCCAAATATAATTCATCAAGAGCCTCCTTTATATATTCATCATCACCTGCAAGTCTTTTATTTGACTCAAGAGGATTTCCCCCAAGGTCTACAATCTCATCAAAGGTAACATGTATAGATTCTTCTATATTTAAGGTTCTCCTATTAAATACTCTATACGCCTTGCTAGTTAAAGAATAACCTAGAAAAATGCCCTCATCGGCTTTTGAATCAAATTTTCCTAGATTGTCCTTTCCATTATTTAGTACAAAACATTTACAACCAAAAATTTTCAAATGTGCAACATTAGGTTTTCTACCATTAAACAATTCATAGGGAGTAGATTTAATAATTGACCTAATGAGCATTCTATTTAAAACATAACATGCCGTACTAACCGCATCAGCCCAAAAATATTTAGGAACATTAGATTCATTTAACATAGTTCTTGCAAGTTCCTCTAATGACCTATTTTTCCTCTCAACTACACCATTTTGTTGGGGAGTCCTAGGAGCAGAAAAGTTATGTAATATACCATTTTCCTCACAATAATTCTCAAACTTTTCATTTTGAAACTCACCACCATGGTCACTTCTTAAAACTTTAATTCTTAGGTCTTTCTCATTTTGAATTTGTTTAGCAAACTTTCTAAAGACCTTAAAAGCTTCACTTTTCGTAGTTAAGAAAAATGTCCAAGTGTACCTAGAGTAATCATCAACAATTACAAGTCCATAATAATTTCCACCAAAGCTTTTTATCCTAGAAGGTCCAAATAAATCTAAATGTAATAATTCTAGTGGTTTTGAAGTGGAAATCACATTCTTTGATTTAAAAGATGATTTTACTTGTTTACCTTTTTGGCATGCATCACACAATCTATCTTTTTCAAATTTTAACTTAGGCAATCCAATAACTAAGTCTTTTGATATCAATTTATTCAAGTGATGCATGTTTATATGAGCCGCTCTTTTATGCCATAACCAAGGGTTTTCTTCCTTAGCAACTAAACATGTTATACTAGACTCATGTAAACAATCCAAATCAATCAAATATATATTATTATGCCTAATGCCTTTTAATTCTACTTTTTCAGAATCTATTAAATGTATGGTGCAAATTTTGCTTTCAAAAGTTACCTTGAATCCTTTGTCACACAATTGGCTTATGCTAAGAAGGTTATGCTTTAGTCCATCAACAAGAAGCACATCCTTAATCTCCAATGTGTTTGCACCACCTATGTTTCCAATTCCGAGAATCTTTCCTTTGTTGTTATCCCCATAAGTCACATATCCTTGTTCTTTGGCTTTGAAACTCACAAATTTCGATTTATCTCCATTCATATGTTTTGAGCATCCACTATCAAGATACCACATAGACTTCTTTGATTTAGAAGTTTCCTACAAAACAAGAACATAGTAAACTTAGGTCCCCATAACTTTTGGGTCCTTGGGGTTAGAGACAAACAAATTTATTTAACAATTGGAACCCAAATATATTTGCCTTTAGGAACACCAAAATGTTTAATTTCACACCTATTTGAAGTGTGACCTTGTTTCATACAATAGAAGCATGCATTTTTAGAACAAGATACATTATTAACATGACATGCTCTAGTTCCTTTTTCTACCCATACTCTTTTCTTTTTAGTTTTACTCTTTTTCAAAGGAACTCTTTGATTTACATTATTTTTAGAAATTCCCATTTCATGCTTCTTAAGATCATCAATTTCTTTTTCGGCTTTGTCAAGCAAATGGTTAAGAATATCTATGTCATATTCATGCTCTTTACAATTTGCACATGCTAAGTCCTTATCTTCATCTAAGCATACAATTTTCGTATTGGCTACCTCCTTTTCTTCTAAACATGCAATTTTCATTTTTAATGACTCATTTTCCTTTTCGGATCTTCTTAGGTTCTTCTTTACAACTTTAAATTCGTCTTTCATATTCTTAAAGGCAGTAAATAACTCATTATAAGCATTTTGCAATTCATCATGGTCATTTTCATCACTAGAGGATGAATCGGAATCACTAACCTCAAAATCAGATGATATGTTGTCATTTGCCATCAAGCAAATGTTTGCTTCTATCTCCGAGTCGCTTGATCCTGAATTTGAATCACTGTCATCCCAAGCAATATAGACTTTCTTCTTGAATTGCTTTTTGCCCTTATGTTCATCATTTTTCTTGTTTGGGCATTCGGTCTTCATATGCCCTGCTTCACCACAACCATAGCATTTTATATTAACGGAAGAATTTTCTTTTACCTTTCCCTAACCTTTGAAAGGATGTCTTCCTTTTGCTTTCATGAACTTGGTGAATTTTCTTATGAAAAGACTCATCTCTTCTTCATCATTTTCGGAGTCTTCTTCTTCTTCTTTCTTATTTTTGCCTTTTGAAATCTCGGTCTTGAAAGCTAGGTTCTTCTTTTGATATTGACCCTCTTCCTCATTTAGCCTTCCAAGGTCAAGCTCATGCTCCCTTAGCTTTCCAAATAACGCCGCCATAGACATAGTGGCAAGATTTTGTGACTCCGAGATGGCCGTCACCTTAGGTTGCCATTTCCTATCCAGAGATTTCAAAATTTTAACATTTAATTCATCAACGTCAAATACTTTACCTAATTCGGTGAGATGATTCACAATATGAGTGAAACGCTTTTGAACGTCGAAAATCGTTTCTCCTTGTTGCATCCGGAACATCTCGTATTCTTGGATTAGGGAGTTTTTACGCGCTCTTTTAACGTCGTCAGTTCCTTCGTGGGTCACTCTAAGCATTTCCCACATTTCCTGTGCACTTTTACAAACTGAAATTCTATAAAACTCATCAAGGGTTAGAGCAGATGAAATAATGTTTCTAGCCCTAACATCAAATTGTGCTTTTCGACTTTCGTCTGCAGTCCATCTAGAAAAAGGTTTAAGAACGTCAACACCGTTCTCAGTAGTTTTAGGAACAAATGGACCATTTGAAATAGCGTCCCAAACGCCTCTATCAACAGACTCTAAAAATATTTGCATACGTACCTTCCAGAAAGGATAATTTTGACCCGCAAAAAGTGGGGGTCTGTTGATAGATGCACCTTCGGCAAAAGTTTGATTTTGTCCGGCCATTTTCGAAAATTTGAATGACTATCAAAGCAAGCACTGATACCACTTGGTCGGACAAAAACCAAGAGGGGGGGTGAATTGGTTTCTTAATAAAAATTAGGTTTTCAAAATTTTCCCCAAATTTTACCAATTAAAAACTGCGTAAATGTAAATAGAGAAGAGTAGAGAAGATTACACAGTAGGTTTATACTGGTTCGGATCAAAAGACCCTACGTCCAGTTGCTAATCACTCAAAAGAGGATTAACGCTGTCACTAAGAACAAATTGTTACAAACAGATTACAAATGAACAGATAAAGATCAGAATACACCTCTCTTGAAATCCACAAGAGATGATGAACAGCTTTCCCCAGAGACGGCACAACACACAATCCACTAAGAACTCCACTTAGTGATTCTTATCGCTTCTAGCCCACACCAGGTTCAGAAAGCCCCCTTTCCTTGCAACAAACAGTTCTCTGGCACTCACAGCACTTAACTTTTGTATGGAAAAGGTTATTCTTGTTTTCTGAGTGCCAAAGGAGAGTTTAAGTAGGGAAATTAGGGTTTAGGATTTGGGGATTTCGAAACTAGGGTTCTTGGTAATTGGGTTTTCGAAAATAGGGTTTGTTTGAAGTTTAAAATCAGAAATAGACTGGAATAATCGATTATTTGGAGTAATAATCGATTAAAACAGAGCCAAATACGTCAGAACCCAATACTCTCTGGTTTAATCGATTATTTGGTGATATAATCGATTATCTGTACGGAACTGTACGGAATAATCGATTATTTTGCTGTTTAATCGATTAAAGCAGTGAGTTTGTACAGAAAATGGTTTTCTCACTGTTTTAATCGATTATTTACTTATTTAATCGATTAAAGCCGAGCCTGAATGATAAATTTGAGCTTTTTGAAGCTTCTAAGTTACAAACTATGTACCGGCTATCTTAGATTCTATAATTACAGACTTAATCAAACTAAAACAGAGTTATTACAATACAGAAATCATCAATCTTCAATCTTCAATCTTCAATACTCTCTTTAAGATCTTGGATCATCATCAAAATCAACATTCTTCATGATCATTATTTGCAACATCAAGTCCTTGAATGTTCAACAAATTATTGGTCCAATGAAGCCCAATTAATAAAAATTCACTAATAATAGACAGTTAAGCCCAAAACAATAATTAAAATAAGTTCAGAAAGGGAAGAAAATATGAGAATATAATGACGCTTCAGGGGTTCGTACTCGTCAAACCAGATGGGGATGCATACTCATCCAACCCTATGAAGTGGATTGCAAACCAGACTGGGGTTCGTACTCATCAAACCAGATGGGGGTGCGTACTCATCCAGCCCTACGAAGTGGACTGCAAACCAGACGGGGGTTCGTACTCGTCAAACCAGATGGGGATACATACTCATCCAATCCTACAAAGTGGATTGCAAACCAAATGGGGGTTCCTACTCGTCAAACCATATGGGGGTGCGTACTCATCCAACCCTACGAAGTGGACTACAAACCAGACAGGGGTTCGTACTCGTCAAACCAGATGGGGGTGCATACTCATCCAGCCCTACAAAGTGGACTGCAAACCCAATGGGGCTTAGTGCTCATCAACCATGTCAAAGAAGCAGCCCAAAGCTTCACATTCATTGTCCAAAGGGTCAGCTACCCCACCAAAGGAGCATCTGAAGGATGACCCAGCAAAAAGGTCAACTCCTTCACCCACCATCCGGTCTTACAACACATACGGTCTTACAACACATCTGGTCTTACAACACATCCGGTCTTGTAGGTGAAGGGGGGGCAGCTATAGACCCCAAATCTTTCCCAGGTCAAACAGTAGCTCTCAGAAATCTTCCATTTCGAAGATGGTTAAGGCTCCATTAGGCCCTTAGTAGCATTCACTAGGTTCCATTTAAGAATAGGAGATATTTTTGAGAAAATAAAATTTAGAAAAATCAGAAAATATGAGATGGCCGTGCCACATCTCCAGATGCCCATCCCACTTGCCATTTAGGTTGGGACGACCGTCCCACCTTCCTTGAACCTTGGGATGATCGTCCCACTTTCCTAGACGACTGTCCCACTTTCCCAAACAGTCGTCCCAATTTTCCTTGAGCCTGGGATGACCGTCCCACTTTTCTAGATGGCCGCCCCACCTGTCAGAAGCCCAGACGCCCGTCCCGGCCTGCCTGGTGCGATTTGGTAAAAATAGGGGCTCATTTCAGCTCATTTCCACACACTTCCACACTCTCTTATGCTCTGAGGACCTATTTTTGGGACTTCTAAGCAGCTCTGACCATTATTCCAGAGTATGAGTGATCTTTTTAACACTCGAGGAGTTTAGTTAATATTTTTGTTTGAGGGAGGAGTGCCTTTGTAGAGTGCGAGACTACCAAAAAGCGTCCTTTAGTTCAAGATTTATAAAAACTCGCTTTGGAAGTTTTTCTTCATATCTCTTCTCTTTTATTGCTTTCTTTTACTATTTTCCTTGTATGCATTAGTTATTAGGGCCTTGTAGATAACTATTTAAATACTGTAATAAATAAATAGGGTAGAAGCATAATTTTGTTGTCTTTATTTTAAGATTATTCCATCATAGGGAACCTGAAAGGGGCGTTGTGGGGGTGCTAATACCTTCCCCACATGTAACTAACTTCCTTACCTAACTCTTGTTATAATGGCCAAAGTTGGTTTTTCTTAAACCAATGCCTTCTTTTTTTTTCCTTTTCTAATGTTTATAGTAAAAACATTGGTGGCGACTCTAGAACCCATTTACGAAAACCTTGTTCTTAAGGGTAGTTCAGTTATTAGACATCCTAAGATTGATGATCACATTTTAAAACAAACATGAGTCATCAAAACCATCGCGTCTCTCCGACCGCTTTTTTGTGACAGTGATAGGGACCTAGAAGGAATTACATTAGGAATATAGAAGCACATTCTACCCTAAATTTAACCTAGAAGGGGCGACTACCCTTGCTTGCTAGCCAAGACTGAGGCCTTTCTCACCTAGGAGGTCAAAGGTTGACCTTCTCTTCCTTCATGAATTGTCCATGCTCCAATATGTGGATCCAAGGTGCCTTTCATCCACTTGAGAAACTTATTTAGGTATTCCAATGTAGTGTCAAAAGGCATTGTTACATTGTATTTATAGATAAAAAAAGATACAATAGAGAGGATATGGGCATCAGCCCCAACCCTTAGCCCTAGTCTAAGGAAAGATAGAAAAACATCATATCTCAACACTCCCTCTCAAGTTGGAGCATATAGATTGTATGCACCAAGCTTGGAACAAATAAACCGAATCCTAGGACCTCTCAAGTATTTAGTTAAAATGTCTGTCACTTGCTCATTGGAACTTACAAATTTAGTTACAAGTTCCTTAGACATTAACTTTTCTCTAACAAAGTGACAATCAATCTCAATATGTTTTTTTCTTTCATGAAAGATTGGGTTGGAGGCAATGTGGAGAGCTGCCTGATTATCACAAAACAACTTCATCTGCCCATTATCACAAAATTTTAATTCTTGAAGGATTTGTTTGATCCACACAAGTTCACATGTAGCAAGTGCCATAGATCTATACTCAGCTTTTGCACTAGATCGAGCAACAACATTATCTTTTTTACTCTTCCAAGAAATCAAATTCCCTCCAATAAAGATACAATACCCAGTAGTATATTTTCTATCAATGGGACAACCAACCCAATCTGCATCACAATAACCTAGAATTTTAGTATTACCCTTCTCTTCATATAACAATCCTTATCCTAGGGCCCCTTCAATATATCTCAGAATACGAATTAAGGCGTCCGTGTAGACCCCAAATCTTGTCCGGCTTCTTAATAAAGATCAGAAGACTTCCATTCTAAAGATCAGTAAAGCTCCACTAGGCACTTAACAGCATCAACCAGCTTCCGTCCAAGGAAATGAGAGTTTTTCTGAAGAAATAAAAATTGAAAATATGAAGAAACACTTGGGATGGTTGTCCCACATTCCAGATGCCCATCCCAAGTGAGTTTTCAGCACTGAGACACACGTCCGAAAGGCCAGACGCGCGTCCTAGCCAATTTTGCACATTGGGATGATCGTCCCAAATGTCAGACAACCGTCCCAACCCATTTTTGCACTTGGGACGGTCGTCCCAAATGTCCAGACGACCGTCCCACCTGATAGAAGTTGCAACGATCGTCCCGACGTCCTGACACTATGAAAACTATAAATAGGGGCCTCATTTGAAGCTTTTCCACACACCTTGACTCACAGTCACTTCTCTCTATACTTCTAGTACTCGAATGAGCCTTCTGATTACCTAAAAGGTAACAATCAATTAAGGAAATCTCTTTTTGAGAATTTCAGCATTCGATAGTTTAAAGCTTTTCTTGTATTTGGGAGAGGAGAGTCCCTGTAGTGCGAGAGGATAGCCAAAAAGCATCCTTAGAGTTGAAGATTTCTATAAAATCTTGCTTCGGAGGTTCTACCACTACTCTTCTCTTTTATTGCTTTATTTATTGTTTTCCTATATGCAATAGAGATAGGATCATGTAGATAATCATTTTTAATATCGCATAATAAATAGGGTAATAGCGTAATTTCTCTTAATCTTTATTTTATGAATTAATCCGTCATAGGGAACCCGCAAGGGGCATTGTGGGGGTGCTAATATCTTCCCCACATGTAACTAACTCCCTTACCTAACTCTGGTTATGTAGACCCCTAATTTTGCCCGGCCTCTCAAAATAAAAGCTAGAGGAACTTCACCCGAAGATGGAGTTCATCCGGCTTCCCAAAACCGAGGAAACCTCCCGTAACAAACACGGAGATCGCTCGTCTGCACGATAAAGGACAAAGGAGACTTCCTATACAGAGATAAAGCTCGCCCGACATTTCAAATGAAGGCCAAGAAGACTTCCTACACGAAGATAAAGCTTCAACGGACATATATCGGCAGCAATCCACGTCCGAAAACGGCAAGGAAAGCTTCCCGGGGGTCCCAAAACGCAAGAATAGGCCAGAACAAGTTTGGGACGGCTGTCCCAAATTTGGGACGGTGGTCTCAAACGTGCAGGGGGTCCCAGTATGTGTAAAAATGCATTTGGGACGGCCATCCCAACCCAGACGGCCATCCCAACCTTCCAGGGGGTCCCAGCATGTGTAAAAATGCATTTGGGACGGCCATCCCAACCCAGACGGCCATCCCAAACTTCCAGGGCGAAAAAGGCTATAAATAGGAGCCTCATTTGTCTCATTCCACACACCTCAGACACCAGACAACTCAGAAGACTTGTCTACTTCTCTCCCTCTCTCGAATGATCTATCTCATTGCCTTAAATAGGTAACAATCAGTTAAGGAACTAGATTCCAGCATTCGATTCTTCTAGAAATCTTAGTCGAGTCGAGTCTGTATTTGAGAGGAGAGTTGCTGTAGAGCGAAGGATTGCCGCAAAGCATCCTCTGTATAAAGGACTTATAATATAAAGCTTGCTTCGGAGGTTCTTCTCAATTCTCTTCCCTTTTATTACTTTATTTACTGCTTTCTATATGCAATGTAGATAAATCATGTAGATAGCCATATTTATTGTACGAATAAAATAAGGTAAAAGCATAATTTCTTGTAATCTCTACTTAAATGAATTAATCCGTCATAGGGAACCCGAAAGGGGCGTTGTGGGGTGCTAATACCTTCCCCACACGTAACTAACTCCCTTACCCGACTCTGGTTATAATGGCCAAGTTTGGTTTTTATCAAAATCAATGCCTTTTTCTCCTTTTCCAATGTTTATGGTCAAAACATTGGTGGCGACTCCAGAAGAACCCTTTTCGAAAACCTTGCTTTTATTAGAGGATAGTTCAGCGTTGAGCGCCTCGGAAGCAATGAACATATTTTTTACAAAAAACGCGAGTCTCAACCATCTTTTCGCGACCGCTCGCAGAACGTTCGAGATGTCCCAGGACGTCGGAACGGACGGCGACGAAGATGGCGACTCCACTGGGGAAGTCCGAGAGTTGATCCCATTTAGTGACGGATAAATTCAAACTAAGCAAAGATTTGAAATTACGCCTTTACCCTTCTGTATGTTTTTATTGTATGGCTTTAAATAACTGCTGTATGATTATTTCTGCAATTGTTTGAAATATAAATTGCACACAAAAACCCTTGCACACAACAGTCCCTCTATACCCGGGGGCAAGAGTGATTACCTATAGGGAGTGGGTGGCAGATACGACCGGCTTGTTGGCACTCGGGGCTACAACCGTTGTCGGAAAACCACCAACTCAAGGTGATAACTCTCTTCTTTTGGTCTAAGGGTGTCGCCACGGAGTTCCGTGCATGACCCAAGGACTGAAAGATTGAGAGGTCCCTATAATGGGGGCACCTTGGGGACCTTTGGCCTGGTGAGAACAGTTAGAACCACCTAAACCAAGCACGTTTCTGCAGGAAAACCCTACCTCATGATTAAATAAGCGTGGCTCTGCTCGTGGATGTATGAATTGTGTGTGCATACGTTTGCTGCATTTGTATTGATGCATTAGCATAGGGTAATCATACAACAAACAAAAAAATGAAAAACCCTAAAAATCACAAAAAGTGATAAGATAAAAGACCTTTATCTCGGACAGTCTTCAGTTAAGCTAGCCTGGTTTCAGGTTCTTTGTAAGCTAAGTAGCCACGTTGACCGACAGAAGAGATAAAGGGTCATAAAAAAAATATAAAAACAATTTAAAGCCATAAAAATACCTTTTTACAAAATTCTTGGCAAAGTCGTATCATTCATACCACATCATCCAATAAGTGGTAAAACCAAGAGAGAAAATAAATGCACTAAGAAAAGTCTGCATAAACATCATTATAAATCTCTCATACATAAACACATTCATTCTAGGATGCATTAGATATCCTTAGATAATAGCGAAAGAGACCCAAGTGCGTTTATAACCTTCCTAGAAGAGATAAGTGCGCTAAGGTATGATGATAACCTTTTGAAAAAAGGGAACCATCACACTGAAGTGGGTATGGTACTCCTTAAAACATAGGCTTTTGAGAAAATACCAAAGCTATTGTCTAAGGCATATCTATTCCACACTAATCATTCAAAAAAAAATAATAATAAAAATTTTTAAATCATTTAGAAAGTGGTTGGTCTTCCGCCCGTCCTCACTCGCGCTCAAAAAGCCAAGAAGATGGAGAAATTAGAGGAGCAGAACCGTATGCTCACCGTTGAGCTTAATGTCATAAAAGAACAAATAGCGCAATTAACGGAGCTAATGTATCAGCAATGCTTCCACAATACGGTCTCTGAGTAACGAATTTTGCCTTAGAGGAGAGATTAAGGGCATTAGAGGGATACAAATTTGATGTAAAGGAGGTAACTGATGTCGAAAATACTCGATTCCCTCCCAAGTTTAAGAAATCCCACGCATCATTCAAGAAGCCCTTTGGCAAGAAAGAGGAGGGAAGTGTAAATGCCATGAACTTTGCCACTCCTTCTTCCTCCTCGCAGCAAACCAAGCCACGCAGACAAGAGAGGAAATTCACTTCCATACCTACCTCCTACGAAAGTCTGTTTTTGAAATTATTGGACGCCAAGCTCCTCGTACGTGTCCCTCCCAAGAAAATGGAGCCACCATATCCAGAATGGTACAAGTCTAATGAAAACTGTGATTACCATTCGGGCGCTCCGGGACACTCCGTTGAAAACTGTGTGACCTTAAAGCACAAGGTCCAGAATCTAATAGATGCAGGGTGGATTACCTTTGATGCATCTACTCCAAAAGTAGATGACCAGCCTCTTTCCAAGCTCGAATGAAGGATGGGAAGATCAGCAATTTAGGGCTCATCATTTTGTCATCTAATAAAAATAAAATACAAAACATAGATAATAAAAAAAATATATATATATATATATCAAAAAGCTTCCGATGTACTCCTCGTGATCCCTGCCCATGATCAAGAGATTTTTGGTTAATAAGGGCTTTGTAAATATTTTGTTTCTATCAATACAATGAGGCATTTTTCATAATATTCATATGCTTTTCATTCTTTTCTCTCTCACTCCAAGATAATTAAATAAAATCTAGACCTAAATAAGGACCATATAAACAATCATGTCTGTGATTAAAAACTCTCTGCGGGATCTGAAAGCCGAAGGCGAATGGATTGAGTCAGACAGTGAGGAGGGGACCATTTCCTCGGACATGCAAAGACTGCTAGAAAAAGAAGCTCAATTGATACAGCCCCATAAGAAAAAACTGAGGCCTTCAATTTGGGACAAGGAGACAATAAGAAAGAAGTAAATGTCGGTACCCAAATTGATAATGTCAGGGAAGGGGCAATAACGCCTTTGCGCTTATACATTGGATAAAAGTTGTACTGTGGATATGCACAGAAGAATTGTCCGTCAATGAAGATATCTCCAATATAGTCGGTATTGGGGGCACGACGGGAAGCAAAAGAATTTATTCCCCAAGGAGCTACAAGATAATGCTCCTAAAAACAAAGGAAAAATAAAGAAACCGAAGAGAAAAAAAGAAAAAATCCAAGGGGAAGATTAAGCAGACCTTGGATTCAAAGTGCTAAGGCAGTTTCTTCAACGTTCCACCGAAAAATCAAATTCGTGGTAGGTGACAAATTGATCATGGTTCAAGTTAAAGACTAGATTCGAATCAGCGAACCGTCTACCATACCTTAAATGGATGCAGCTGAAGAAGACATTTGAAAATATGAAAAGACTTCCTAGCAGTATAAAAAGTGGCCCATATAATGAAGAGATATGAGTACAGCCCAGACAAGGGCTTGGAAAAGGATGCTCAAAGAATAAGAGAGCCACCAGATTTTAAGGATAATCCTTTAAAGAACAACCCTACAAAAGGACAAGTCGTACGATGAAAAGGGAAGTCTCCCCTCCGTACCTTAAAAAGACGATCTTCCAAAAAGGAGGGATATTAGCATCAAGGGTAGCATTAGTCATTAGATGTCCTTCTTCTGATTCTAAGGGATGTAAACCCAATGACTATTAGAGATCACTCCTCGGGTGTGCCCGACTCCCGAGCATCTTTAGGGCACGCATTTCCCTGAAATTATAAAAGAATGCTATTCTTACTATCTGCTTCTTTTCCTGCTAAACATGTCTATACCCCATTAAATAACCCTGTTTAGACAAACGTTTTGTTCCAAAATGCGTCAAAATAATCAAAACGCCATACACAAAATGAAGCCAAAGTTAACATGATTGATTAGCTAGAGACACGAACAAGAAAATCGTGTTTCAACAATGTTTGAGAAAAGAAATTATTATTAAAAGAAGCCCGTCAAGGTCAAAGACCAAGACAAAAAGATAAAAGGGCAAAATCCTAGGCAGACTAGGAATGTTAATCAGTCATAAAGTAATCAGCTGAAGACGCTACCTCATTAAAACAAAACGTTTGTTTGAACTAGCCTAAACACTGACCAACCTTGGCTAGCCATTCTTACAAAAACTATTATTTCAAAAAAAAAATATCACTAAAACACAAGCCTTTGCAATAAATCCCTTTCCTTCTATTCTCTTGACCCTTCACCACAAAGCATTCAAGTAGTTGACTGGGAAATGTGGAAATATAGTGATCAATAGGAGGATTGAAATCCCTAAGGAAAGGAAGAGGGGCATTGACATGACAATTGCTCTACATTCAAAATGATTACTCTTCGTTTATAGCAAAGATCTAAGACGGCAAATCGGTACAGCTAATCATGTTGACAAAAGCACATGATGATGGAAGAAAAATTAACAGAGGCTGAACGGGTTCGAAGCCGATATAACCAGCTAAACCTTATGAAAGAAAAATGGCTGAATATTATATGTCGTGAGCAAGCCTATCAAAGGAAAGTAAAAAAGGCTTATGAAAAAAGGTCAACCCTCACATTTACCATAAGAAGGATTTAATGGTAAATAAGTTGCTTCCAGCCCAAAAGGATAAAATTGGAAAATGGGCAGTGAACTACGAAGGACCCCTTGTGGTCAAATGAGCTTTCTCGGAAGGGGCTCTTATCCTCATCAATATGGATGGAAAAGAACTTCGACACCTAATCAACTCCGGTACGGTGAAGAAGTATTATGCTTGAAGACATTGCTCAAGACCCGTCAGGAATGAAAATCCGCAAAGGACATTCCTGGGCAAAAGATAGGGTCCATATTCCTCGCTAGGATACGTCCTAGGCAAAAAGAAGAGGTAAAAAAAACGTAAATAAAAAAAAAAAGAAACTAAGAGCAATGGTTACTTTAGTCGAAAACCGAAAAGGCGGCTAAAGTAACATTCTTCCAAAAGCAAGCAGTCTGCATGGTCTTCACTCTGAGCTCAGGCATCTCAACTGAAGCAATTAGGAAAACCGGGGGGCAGATATCATGGACATGATTGTATAAGCCTAAACAGTACAGCCAACCCTGACCACTCATTCTTCTAAATACTTTTGAAATCCTTCTATAAAAAAAATAAAACTTTTGCTCATTTATCAATAAAATTCCCTTTTATTTCCTTTCTCTTGACCAAATATTATGGAAATGCCTCTTTATTGATAAATCATAAATATGCGCAAAGACCTTTAATCAAAGATCAAGCATGCATCTAAAAAAGGGAAGCATAAAAAATAATAAAAGAATAAATGCCTGCTAGGATATTCTTAGGTAAAAACTAGGGTAGCCTGCTAGATCGGAAACCCCAAAAGAACGATCTAGGCAAAAGATAAGGCAAAATCCCCCTAAGATATTCTAGGCAAAAATTAAGGCAGCCCGCTAGATCGAAAACCTGTAAAGGGCGGTCTAGGCAAAAGATAGGGCTAAAACCAAAAGATAAATGAAAAGATGAGCCCATTAGCATGGTCATAAAGGAGGAGTCCATCGGCGTATTCATAAGAAGCCAACGGGAGAATGTCAGTTACTTTCTAAATGCATCAAAAATAAATAAACATTAGATTGCATTTAGGACATCCACACACAAAGTAGTTGCATAATACGACTTTGTCAAAATCAAGAAAAATAATTTTCTTCAAACAAGAATAATAAATATGCATATAAGGAGGATAGTCTCCATGCTTATGATTGAAAAACAGGAGGCGCCAAAATCCAGTCTCCATATGAAAATCAAAATCGCGAAAAGAGAAATCAAAATTATCTTCAGCAAAATAAAGAGCTTTAAGAAAACCATAGCTCCAACCATCAACCTTCTATACCAACAAAAGAAGGTACATCAAAACAGAAAAGCCAATGGAAAAGGCTTGATCATCCTCAAGAGGATCCTTGCCTATTCAAAGGCAGAAAAATACTCCCTGACTCAACACCACCACATGAGTCATCAAACATAGTCATTCAAAGTTGCAATCAGCATCCTTCCATCCAAGAAAGAAGGACACCATCAAAATGAAAAAAGCCAAATGGAAAGGCTTGACCATCCCCAAGAGGATCCTTGCCTACTCCAAAGGCAAAACAAAAAGACTACCTCATGACTCAGCTTCATCGCCACATGAGTCATCAAGCACACTCATGCAAGAGTCTCCGTCACTTCCCCAAAGCAGAATAAGGAGAGTAAGGAGAATAAGGACTACATAAGAGTCCATCAAAGAAAATACGGAATCAAATCCTCCACATCACTAGGGGGCAACCAAAGTAAAAGAAAGAAAAACTTTTTTCAACAGAGGCCATTACAGGAAAAGGCCAAATAAACGTCCCCAAGTAGAGCATATCAAGAAAAATCTACAAAATGGGGAAAATAAGAAATTTCCATCACTCCACTCAAATAAGAGTTTCTCAAAGAGCCAGGAAGTCAAGAAATTCCCCAGGATCGTTCAAACAACTAAACATCCAATAAAGAGTCAGAAACTCTATTCCTCCCTTGGGGGCAATTCAAAATAGATCTCCAGAATAAGATCAATCCCCCAGCGGATCACAAAAATCCATAGCGAGCCTACCAAGTGAAGGCAAAAATACAAGTTTATATCCTTAGGGAATCGCTTATAAATTCCCAAATTCAAATATCCCCAGTGCAACGCAAAAGCCTTCATTTCCAACAGGCAAGCAGAAAGTCAATATCCCCAAGAAATGGGAAATCAACCTATGCAAGAGGTAATCCAAAACCTAAGCATAAAGTCTTCACCACTATTGAAGCATATGCCTAAATCAAGAGGCACAACCAAATAGAAATCACATCCCCAAGTGGGTTCTTGCCTAAACAAAAGGCACAATCAACAAAAAGCTCAAATCCCCAGAGGATTTCCGCCTGATCAAGAGGCGCAACCAAACAAGAATCTCCCCAAGTGGATTTCCGCCTAATCAGAGAGTTTAGCAAACGCGAACTCAAACATAGTGGGGGAAAGTATCCACAAAAATCTAGCAAATACAGACTCGAACCGGGTGGGGGTTTGTACTCATAAGAGCCTTACAAAAGAAGGTTCGGATCAGATGAGGGTTCATTCTCATCAAACCAGATAGGGGTTGGTACCTATCAAAACTATTCATCATCCTGCAAATCAAAGGATTGGCTACCTCACCGAAGGAGCATCCTACAAACCGAAGGATCAGCTTCCTCACCAAAGGAGCATCCTGCACACTGAAGGATCGACTACCTCTCCAAAGGAGCATCCTCCAAACCGAAGGATCGACTACCTCTCCAAAGGAGCATCCAGCACACCGAAGGATCGACTACTTCTCCAAAGGAGCATCCTCCAAACCGAAGGATCGGCTACCTTACCGAAGGAGCATCCTGCAGACCGAAGGATCGGCTACCTCACCAAAAGAGCATCCTGTACACCGAAGGATCGGCTACCTCACCAAAGGAGCTTCCTGCACACCGAAGGATCGACTACCTCACCAAAGGAGCATCCTGCACACCGAAGGATCGGCTACTTCTCCAAAGGAGCATCCTCCAAACCGAAGGATCGGCTACCTTACCGAAGGAGCATCCTGTAGACTGAAAGATTGGCTACCTCACCGAAGGAGCATCTTCCAAACCGAAGGATCGGCTACCTCTCCAAAGGAGCATCCTACAAACCGAAGGATCGACTTCCTCACCAAAGGAGCATCCTGCACACCGACGGATCGGCTACCTCTCCAAAGGAGCATCCTACAAACAGAAGGATCGGCTACCTCACCGAAGGAGCATCCTGCAGACCAAAGGATCGGCTACCTCTCCAAAGGAGCATCCTGCAGACCGAAGGATCAGCCACCTCATCGAAGGAGCATCCTGCAAACCGAAGGATCGGCCACCTCTCCGAAGGAGCATCCTAAGGCTTCACACTCGTCAGCTACCGGGTCAGCTACCGCATCGAAGGAGCATCCCAAAACTACAAAATTCATACTCATTAACCACAGGATCAGCTACCGCATCAAAGGAGCATCCTGGAGGTTCACATTCATTATCCGAGGGGTCAGCTACCGCATCAAAGGAGCACCCTGAAGCTTCACACATATCGACTGAACGATCAGCCTCCCCAGCAAGGAAGCATCCTGAAGACAACAACATAAAATATTTATCATCCGGAGGATCAACAAAGGAGCAGCATCCGAAGGATAGCCGGGCAAAAGGGTTAACTCCTTCCCCTACCAACTAATTTTGTCGGCATATTAAAACCAACGAATTAGTTAGGCAGGTGAAGGGGGGGCAGCTGTAGACCCCTAATTTTGCCCGGCCTCTCAAAATAAAAGCTAGAGGAACTTCACCCGAAGATGGAGTTCATCCGGCTTCCCAAAACTGAGGAAACCTCCCGCAACAAACACAGAGATCGCTCGTCTGCACGATAAAGGACAAAGGAGACTTCCTATACAGAGATAAAGCTCGCCCGACATTTCAAATGAAGGCCAAGAAGACTTCCTACACGAAGATAAAGCTTCAACGGACATATATCGGCAGCAATCCACGTCCGAAAACGGCAAGGAAAGCTTCCTGGGGGTCCCAAAACGCAAGAATAGGCCAGAACAAGTTTGGGACGGCTGTCCCAAATTTGGGACGGTGGTCTCAAACGTGCAGGGGGTCCCAGTATGTGTAAAAATGCATTTGGGACGGCCATCCCAACCCAGACGGCCATCCCAACCTTCCAGGGGGTCCCAGCATGTGTAAAAATGCATTTGGGACGGCCATCCCAACCCAGACGGCCATCCCAAACTTCCAGGGCGAAAAAGGCTATAAATAGGAGCCTCATTTGTCTCATTGCACACACCTCAGACACCAGACAACTCAGAAGACTTGTCTACTTCTCTGCCTCTCTCGAATGATCTCTCTGATTGCCTTAAATAGGTAACAATTAGTTAAGGAACTAGATTCCAGCATTCGATTCTTCTAGAAATCTTAGTCGAGTCGAGTCTGTATTTGAGAGGAGAGTTGCTGTAGAGCGAAGGATTGCCGCAAAGCATCCTCTGTATAAAGGACTTATAATATAAAGCTTGCTTCGGAGGTTCTTCTCAATTCTCTTCCCTTTTATTACTTTATTTACTGCTTTCTGTATGCAATGTAGATAAATCATGTAGATAGCCATATTTATTGTACGAATAAAATAGGGTAAAAGCGTAATTTCTTGTAATCTCTACTTAAATGAATTAATCCGTCATAGGGAACCCGAAAGGGGCGTTGTGGGGTGCTAATACCTTCCCCACACGTAACTAACTCCCTTACCCGACTCTGGTTATAATGGCCAAGTTTGGTTTTTATCAAAATCAATGCCTTTTTCTCCTTTTCCAATGTTTATGGTCAAAACATTGGTGGCGACTCCAGAAGAACCCTTTTCGAAAACCTTGCTTTTATTAGAGGATAGTTCAGCGTTGAGCGCCTCGGAAGCAATGAACATATTTTTTACAAAAAACGCGAGTCTCAACCATCTTTTCGCGACCGCTCGCAGAATGTTCGAGATCTCCCAGGACGTCGGAACGGGCGGCGGCGACAGGTTATAATGGCCAAGTTTGGTTTTTCTTAAAATCAATGCCTTTTTATCCTTTTTCCAATGTTTATGGTAAAAACATTGGTGGCGACTCCATAAAACCTTTTTTACAAAAACCTCGCTTTTATTAAAGATTAGTTCAGTTGATGAGAATCTTGAAAGCAATGATCATATTTTTACAAAAATGCGAGTTTGAACCATCTTATCGCAACCGCTCGCATAAACGTTCATAACATCCTGAGGCATCGGAATGGACAATGGCGACAGATGGCGACTTCACTGGGGAAGCTAGAGAGTTGATCCCATTTAGTGACGGATAAATTCAAACAAAATAGAGATTTGAAATTACGCCTTTACCCTTCCTTGTATTTATAACATGTTTTATTGTATGGCTTCGATAACTGTTGTATGATTATTTTTATGCAATTAGTTGAAATACAAATTGTACACAAAAACCCTTACACACAATAGTCCCTTTATACCTGGGGGCAAATGTGAATAATCCTAGGGAGTGGGTGGCAGATACGACCGGTTATGTTGGCACATGGGGCTATAACAGTTGTTGGAAACCACCAACTCAAGGTGATAACTCTGTTATTTTGGTCTAAGGACATCGACATGGAGATTTGTGAATGGTCCAAAGATTGAGAGATTGAGAGGTCCCTATAATGGGGGCACCTTGGGAGCCTGACTTCGGTGAGAACAATTTAGAACCACCTTAACCATGCACTTTTCTGCAGGAAAATCCTACCTTGTGATTAAACGTCGTCACTCTGTTCGCAGATGAGTGAATTGTGTGTGCATTTGTTTGTTGCATTTTTTGATAATATGCAATCATACAATAGTTAAAACAATTTTTTTTTAAATCTTAAAAAGCAAATAAGAATAAATCAACCTTATCTCGGACAGTCTTCATTTAAGCTAGCCTGGTTTCAGGTTCTTTGTAAGCTAAGTAGCCACGTTGACCAACAGAAGAGATAAAGAGTTGTAAAAATAATTTGAAAAGAAATAATAAAACAATTTTTAAAACAAAAAAATTATGTTAAAATAATAAAAGGAGAAAATAGGGCTCTTTTCATCAAAACCCATAAACATTCATATACATAGTTTCCTTTTGAAAAAAATCAAGTATGAAAAAAAAAAAGTACAAAAACAAAAATATGAACACTATCATGCATCATGTTAGAGAATAAAACATGATAATGTTTAGGTAAAAACAAACACTTGCATACATGCATTCCCAAAATTCATTCTCACAGCATGCATTTTTTGTTTTTTAGATAATGGAGGGATCTGGTAATAGACAGTTGAAGAAAGTAGATATCCTTCTTTGCTGTGTACAGGCTAAAGCAATTTTGCTCATATATGTCATCGGAGGTCCATGCTAATCTTGACCTCCTAAAGATCAGTGTCGATCCTATCTTTGTTAGAGCATTGATCCACTTTTGGAGTTCTAGTCTACACTGTTTTGAGTTCCCGCAATTTGACTTGGTACCAACCTTAGAAGAATATGAGCTCATGATTAGATGGCCCCAATCGGCTGGGGTCTACATTTGCCAAGGAGTTTATGTTGTTGTGAATAAGGTTGCTACTATTATCCAATTGCCGCCTCAGCAATCTGATTTATAGTGGTTCCAATCAAAATACCCTACGTCCAGTTGTTAATCACTCTAAAAGAGGATTAACACTGTCACTATAATCACAATTTACAAATTGAAAAAGATACGGATTAGAAAACACCTCTCTTGAGTCACACAAGAGATGAACACCTCCTTTGAATCCACAGAGGATGAACAACAACTTTTCCTAGAGATGGCACAACACACAATCCACCAAGAAACCCACTTAGTGATTCTTATCGCTTCTAGCCCACACTAGGTTTTCAAAAGCCCCTTTTTCTTCCCTACAGAAAGTTCTCTAGCAATCACAACTCTTAACTTTTGTATGAAAAGGTTTGTTATTTTGCAGAGAGCCTTAGAGAACCTTAAGTAGAGAGATTGGGGTCTGGGCAATAGAAGATTTCGAAACCAGAAGAATTGGGAATAGGGATTTCATAAATTGGTCCAAATTTAAAATTCAAAACTCATAACAATCATAGATAATCAATTATCTTAAGTGATAATCGATTATTACAGAGCCATTTTCGCAGAGGAGTAAGACAAGACCAGGATAATCAATTATCTAGCTTGATAGTTCATTATTCCAGAACTTTCAAATTGGGATAATCGATAATCAACCCAGATAATCAATTATTGCAGAGTGGTTTTGATAAAAATGAACTTTCAGAAGATCAACTATGTGCTGGCTATCTTGGACTCTAATTTTACAAACTCAAAAGTATAAAACAGAGTTATTACAAGTAAATACAAATGCTTATAAGTCTTCAAGACTTCAAGTCCTTTGCTCTAGAATAATCATCAAAATCTTCAGGCATCATACTCATGTATAGTCAACAATCTCCCCCTTTTTTATGATGATCAAAATTTGCTTTAAAGCCTTTTGTAATAACCTGTTTTTACTGTCACAACTAACAAAATTATTAAACATATTGGGCAACATTAAAATTATTAAACATATTAGGCTTTAAATATTTTCTATATCAGCTCACTGTGATAATCGATTAACACACATGTTAATCGATTAACAGGCCTGTTAATCGATTAACAGGGCAAATAATCGATTAAACTAGTGCATTTTGGGGTTATGTTGATTTTGGCTCTATAATAATCGATTAACACTTGAGATAATCGATTATTTCAGTTAGATATGCATTTTGAACTTCAAATTAAACCTATTTTCGAAAACCCTAGTCCCAATACACCAAGTTTCGAAAATCCCCAATTCCCAAACCCTAATTCATCTACTTAAGGTTCTCTATGGCTCTCAGAAAATTGAACAACCTTTTTCAAACAAAAGTTAAGAGTTGTGATTGCCAGAGAACTGTTTATTGGAGGAAAAAGGGGCTTTTGGAACCTGGTGTGGGCTAGAAGCGGTAAGAATCACTAAGTGGAGTTCTTAGTGGATTGTGTGTTGTGCCGTCTCTAGGGAAAGTTGTTCTTCATCTCTTGTGTGACTCAAGAGAGGTGTTTTCATTACTCTATCGTTTCCATTGCTATCTGTTTGTAATAACTTTGATTATAGTGACAACGTTAATCCTCTGTTTGAGTGATTAGTAACTGGACGTAGGGTCTTTTGATCCGAACCAGTATAAATCTTCTATGTAAGACTCTATCCTTATCGTATTTACGTTTAAACAACATTTTAATCGGTAAAATTTGGGGAAAATTTTTAAAACCTAATTTTTGTTAAGAAACCAATTCACCCCCCCTCATGGTTTTTGTCCGTTCACGCAAACATTTTGTTGCGCGATTCTAACAAGTGGTATCAGAGCTTGCTTTGATAGTCATTCAATTTTCGAAAATGGCCGGACAAAATCAAACTTTTGCCGAGGGTGCTTCTATCAATAGACCCCCACTTTTTGCGGGGCAAAATTATCCTTTCTGGAAAGTTAGAATGCAAATATTTTTAGAGTCTGTTGATAAAGGTGTTTGGGACGCAATTTTAAACGGTCCCTATATTCCTAAAATTTTTGAAAATGGAGTAGATGTTCCAAAACCATTTTCTAGATGGACAGTGGAAGAAAATAGAAAAGCCCAATATGATGTTAGGGCTAGAAATATAATTTCATCTGTGTTAACCCTTGATGAGTTTTACAGGATCTCAGTTTGTAAAAGTGCTTAAGAGATATGAGAAATGTTGAGAGTGACCCACGAAGGTACCAACGACCTTTAAGAGAGCACGGAAAAATTCACTAATCCAAGAATATGAGATGTTCCGAATGCAACAAGGAGAAACGATATTTGACGTTCAAAAGCGTTTCACACACATTGTTAACCATTTCACCGAGTTAGGTAAAATTTTTGATGTTGATGAATTAAATGTAAAAATTTTGAAATGTTTGGATAGGAATTGGCAACCTAAGGTGACGACTATCACGGAGTCACAAAACCTTGCCACAATGTCTATGGCGGCGCTCTTTGGAAAGTTGACAGAGCATGAGCTTGAACTAGGAAGGCTAAATGATGAAGAAGGTCAACACCAAAAGAGGAACTTAGCCTTCAAAACCGAAATTTCCAAAAGTAAGAATAAGAAGGTAGAAGAAGACTCAGAAAATGAAGAAGAAGAACAAATGAGTCTTATGATAAAGATATTTACCAAATTTATGAAAGCCAAAGTAAAGCAACCCTTCAAAGGTAAGGGAAAGGTAAGAGAAAGTACTTCTTTAGATACCAAATGTTATGGTTGTGGTGAAACAGGATATGTAAAAACCAAATGTCCAAACAAGAAGAATGAAGATAACAAAGGCAAGAAACTCTTCAAAAAGAAAGCCTACATCGCTTGGGACAATAGTGATTCGAGTTCGGAGTCAAGTGATTCGAAAATCGAAGCTAACATTTGCTTGATGGCAAAAGACAATATATCTTCCGACTTTGACGTTAGTGATTCCGACTCATCCTCAAGTGATGATGAAAATAATTTTGATGAATTACAAAATGCATATGAAGAATTATTTAATGCTTTTAAGGACTTGAAAAATGAATACAAAGCTGTGAAAAAGAGTTTGAATAGATCCGAAAAGGAGGTAGAGTCCTTAAAAACGAAAATTGCATGTTTAGAGGAAAAGGAAACCATAGAAACGAAAATTGTATGTATAGATGAGAATGATGATAAGAATATAGTATGTGCATCTTGTAAAGAGTATGAATATGACATTGATATACTTAATTATTTGCTTGATAAAGCCGAAAAGGAATTAAGTAATAATAATAAGGATAAAGTTGTTATATTCTTATCATAATAAAGACCAGAAGACCTTCTATTTGAAGATGGATGAAGCCTAAGAAGCCACTAGGAGAAACTATTAGGCCCCATACTAGGATAGGAGGGATTTTCTGCATGTATATAAGGATTTTCGCCTTTTAGGGTCGAGACCGCTGTCCCACTTCTCGGGACCGCCGTCTTGCCACTTCTGCAAGTCGAGACCGCCGTCTCGCCACTTGCGAATGGCGAGACGGCCCTCCCAGTTGGCGAGACGGCCGTCTCGACCTTGTCAGACGAGACGGCCGTCTCGACCTTGTCAGACGAGACGACCGTCTCGACTTGACATGCGCAAATCCCTATAAATAGTCGCGCCATTCCCCTCATTTCACACAGTTCTTCCATTCTCTCTCTTGTCACTTCCTCAAATTCTCTTCCAAGAATCCCTTCGAAGCACTTCCGGAGTTTTCTGAGAGTTTCTAAGAGTTTTTATAGCGTGTTTGAGAGGTTTCCGACGCTGTAAAGAGTGAAGGGCTGCCAAAAAGCACCCTCATTTTTAAAAAAGTAATAGAAAGCTTGCCTCGGAGGTTTCTACATTCTCTCTCTCTCCTTTACTGCTTTATTTTTAATTGTGCAGTAGATATTAGGGCCATGTAGTTGTAATTTTAAATTCTGTAAATAAAGGGTAAAAGCGTATTTTCACCGGTTTACTTATTTAAATAGCTGGCTTATCATAGGGAACCCGAAAGGGGCGTCGTAAGGGAACTAACACTTCCCTTACATGTAACTAACTCCCTTACCCAACTCTGGTTCTAATGACCAAAGTTGGTTTTTCGAAAACCAACACCTTTTCACTCCTTTTCCGATGTTTCCGGTAAAAACATTGGTGGCGACTCCAGAAGAACCCTTTCAAATTAGTTCTTGGGTTAGCCCAGTTATCGGATAACTCAAGAACACCTTTTTGAAAACCTTGCCCCTAGGTTCAGCCCAGCTATCGGACGACCTAAAGGCGTTGTAACCACACCCATAAAAACGTGAAAATTAGAAAGTCGGAACCATCGCGTCACTCCGACCGCCTCGTTTTGACGGTGACGACAGATGGCGACTCTGTTGGGGAAGCCTAGAGAGTTTATCCCATTTAGTGATGGACCAGCTTAAATAAATAAACCAAGAAATTACGCTTTTACCCTACCTTGTATTATAACATGTTTTAATGCTTGGCTTTAATAACTGTTGTTTGTTTATATTTACGCAATTGTTTGAAATACAAATTGTACACAAACCCTTGCACACAATAGTTCCCGCTATACCCGGGGGCCAGTGAGAAATCCATAGGGAGTGGGTGGCAGGTACGGTTCGTTGTAGTGATGGCCTTGTGCCCACCAGTGTGATCGGAAACCACCACTCAAGGTGATAACCTTCCTCTTTTGGCACGACGACTGACTATGGCCTTAGTGCTAAGTATGGTCGGAAGGCTGGAGAGTGGGGACCCTATAATGGGGGCACCTTGGGGGCCTTAACCTTGGTGAGAACAGTTAGAACCTACCTTCGCCAATGCACTTTTCTGCAGGAAAACCCTATCTCGTGATTAAAACAACTTCTCGCCTGTTCGCGGATGATTGAATTGTGTGCGCATTTGTTTGTTGCATAGCATAACCAAACAACAGAAAAATCACAAAAAACAATTTTGCAATAAACACCCTTATCTCGGACAGTCTGCCTTTTAGCTAGCCTGGTTTCAGGTTATTTGTAAGCTAAGTGGCCACGCAGTCCAACAGAAGAGATAAAAGGTTATGAATAAACCAAATAAAATAATAATAATGAATAAAAGAATTTTGATAAAGTCGTATCATTCATATTGCATCATTTTATAAGCGGAAGAACCAAGAGAGAAAATAAATGCATAAGGAAATTATGCATACACATCATTTTAATAAATCCCTAAAAAATGGGTCTTAGAAGCATTTTTTGGGAAAATTACTGGGCCAAATCCCCTTTGTGCGTCCAAATTAGACATCTCAGTCAAAAGATATGCCACTTTGAACATCTACTGCCCTTTTGTACTGGTGCATGCATAAATACATTCATTCTAGGGAGCACTAGATATCCCTAAGACAATGGCGAAAGAGGCCCCGAGCACATTTGTGACCTTCGCAACAAGGAAGGGACAAGTGTACTAAGGTATGATGGTGACCCCCATTATACTTTTCAAGTCTTTGATGGGGAAGGAACCATTACACCAAGGTGGGTATGATACCCCACAAAGCGTAAGCTTTAAGGAGGATACCTAAGTCATTGTCTTAAAGAATATACATCTCATAAATCATTCAATAAAAATCTTTTTGCATTCTAGAAAGCGGTTGGTATTCTTCATGCCCTCATCCGCATACAAAAAAACAAAATCCCAAACACTATCATACATCATGTTAGAAAATAAAACTTGATAATATTTAGGAAAAAATAAACACTTTCATACATGCATCCACCAAACTTCATCCTCATAACATGCATCTAGTAGTAGACAGTTGAAGAAAGTAGACATTCCTCAATACCATGTAAAGAGGATAGAGCATTTGCACGGGAAGTCAAAAAGAAATTAAATAGAAATTCTAACCCGCCTATGGGTTCATTTAGGCTTCTCCACTTTTAAAAAAAAATACGTTGAAACATTGCATTGAGGAATGTATACTGTCTGGATGAAATAAATAAAATTGTTTTTTGTCAGCATCTCTTCAACCGTCTATTGCATTCATAAATTGCATTCATTCTCACTTTAATAAGATAATAAAAAGAGAGGATTAGTTGATGTGCTTTCCACAAATCGAAATAAGATGAAGAGCAAAACTTTCGTCGTCAAGTTTTCCCCACGGTTGACCTGCCTAAGATGGATAATAAGCCTCAACTGTCGGTCATCTGAGTAAATAAGGAAGAGGGGGCAAGGATGTCATTACATTTGTTCATGTCTCGAATCGAATAAAGTTGTACCATGGAGATACGTAGAAACATCATCTAGCATAGCCGACATTGGGGGCAGGATTAGAAGTGAAAGGATCTATTCCCCCGAGGAGCTACAAGACAATGCTCCCAAGAATAAAGGAAAAATAATAAGACCGAAGAAAAACATAATCCAAAGAGGAAATTTGTTAGAAAAGTAGTTTTAAATCAAGAGGGGGGGTGAATTGATTTTTGAAAGTTTTTCGCAATACACAGATTATCTAATTCGAAAATTAAGATTACTTATCAATTCACAAATCACAAAGCAATCAAACAGTTTAAGTGCAGCAGCAGAAATTAAAGAGAGAAAGGTTAGGAAAGATTTCACCGGTAATTTTATACTGGTTCACCCAATACCAGGGCTACGTCCAGACTCCAGCCAAATTCCAGCTGGGTTCCACTAGAATAGATGTTTTACAGACTCACCCTCTTACACCTATTCTAACTCTCCACCAAGAACCAAATTCCAGCTCTTGGAAACCTCTGCAACCAAATTCCAGCTAGCAGAGAAACCAAGTGCCCAAATTCCAGGCACCACACACAAGAACCAAATTCCAGCTCTTGCTTTAACCTTTCCACCAAGAACCAAATTCCAGTTCTTGGCAACTTTCTACAACAGCTGCAGAAAACTTGTACCCAAATTCCAGGTACAAAACAAGTACAAATGAATGAATAGAAATTTAAAAGAAGAAACAAAGAAAGCTCAAACCGGATTACACCAATCCACAGTCAGTATCTTCTTCAAAGAAATGCAAAATGCCTCAAGAAAGATTTCAAAAGAAGTTCACAAAAACAGTTGTGTATCTTTCTTGAAAAATGCTAATAGTTGTTTGTATTGATTGCTTGAATTGTGTAAAACTGATATTCAATCTCTTGTTTCAAAGTTTCAAGCAAAACTGTTTTTAAAGAGAATTTTCAAATCTGCTGCATTAATTAATCTGTTGAAAGTTTGTTTTAATCTGTTGAAATAGCCGTTATAATCTGTTAAAAGTCCTTTCAACCCATTAATGCATTCTTGATCTTTAACAGAAAATGTTTTAGTTGATACTGACCACGTTTTTATCAGTTAAAACGTTTTACAAACATTTTCTAAGTATAAAACAATCGATTGAATCGCGTATTAATCGATTGATATGTTTAAAAACCTTCTTATAAAACTTTCTAAGTTATTTTAGCTGATATAAAGTCGTTTCAATCGATTGAAAAACTGCACATATATTTTCAAGTCATTTTAATCGATTGAAAGTTCGTTTTAATCGATTGAAAAGTTTTTCTAAGTTATTTTAATCGATTGAAATGCGTTTTAATCGATTGAAATAAGTCTGATCGGTCATAATTCAATTCTGATCGATCATAACCAACTCTGATCGGTCATAATCTCATTCTGATCGATCATACTGACATCCAAAGTGATTTTAATCGATTGAAACGTGTTTTAATCGATTAAAATAATTCTAATCGCTCATATTTAAGATCTGATCGATTATATTGCATTCTGACCTATTACATTCGAATTCTAATCGGTCATAAAGAGTTTTAATCGATTAAAAGAAGTTTGTATCGATTAAAATATTGTAAAAACACTTTTTAAAACATTCTAAGTGTTTTAAATTGATTCTTTCAAACCTTTATCAGTTAATAACTTGTTTAAGAAAATTCTTTGCCAAAATGCTTTTGTTTTTGATTTGTTAAAAACTGTTTTTGAGGCATTTTGCAAAATGAATGAAGAAGCTTTGTGCAGTGGAAAAGGTAAAGTGGTTTTACCTAAGCTTTCTGTTAAGACACACTAAGTCTTCAGCTCCATTCTTCTGAGTGACTTGTTTGACTGTTGCAGAGTTGACCTTTGACTTTATCTTTGACTTCATCAAATCAATGAGATCTTTGCTAGGATCACTTTCAAAATTGAATAGAATTTGGATTCACGACGCTGAGGCAGTTCTCTCAACGCTCCGCCAAAGAGACAAACTCGCGGTACGCGACAAGTTGGTCACGGTTCGACCTATAGACGACATTCGGATCAGCAAGCCGTCTGCCCTACCTTGAATGAAAGCGGCTGAAGAGGACCTTTGAAATATCCTTCGCCAATATGAAAAGACTTCCCCAACAATATGAAGGTGACCCACATGATAAGGAAATATGGATGCCGCCCAAACCAAGGGCTCATTAGAAACTCTCAAGGTATAAGGGAGCCACCAGATTTTAAAAAACAATCCTTTGAAGCATTACCCTACAAAGGATCAAGCTGCCTGGAGAAAAGGGAAGTCTCCCCTCTGCACCTCAAATCAGATTTTCCCAAAAGGAGGGGTTCAAGCGTCGAGAGCAACTTTAGCCATTAGGTGTTCTCCTTTCAATCTTAAGGGGTTGTAAATCCAATGACTATTAGAGATTACTCCTCGGGGCTAGCCCGACCCCCGAGTATTGTAGGACACATATATCCCTATTAATTACAAAGAATGTCATTCTTACTATCTGCTTCTCTTCTTGCTATTTATATCTAAACCTCATTAATAACCATGTTTAAGCAAACGTTTTCAAAATGCGTCAAAGTAATCAATTGCGCCATTGACCAAAATAAAAGTCAAATCCATTATCACTGATTTACTAGAAGCACAAAATAAAGCTTTACCTTGTCATAAATAAAGTCGTGTTTCGCCAATGTTGTGCAAAGAGAAAGAAAAAAATAAAAAGAAGCTCATAGAAGCTAAAAGCCAAAAAAGAAAGGGCAAGATACTGGTAGGAAACCCACCAAAGGGGGCTATGCAAAAGTTAGGGTAAACCCGCTAGGAAACCCAAACAACCATAAAGGGTAGCCTAGGAAAAAATTAGGGTTACAAAATAAAGTCTGCTAGGTTTCCCAAAGCAAGAAAAAAAAAGAAACCTAGACAAAATTTAGGACAAAACAAAACGCAACATCCTAGACTAAAAACCCAAAGGGCAGATTAGGGAAGTCAATCAGTCATAGCAAGCACCATAGAATAAGACGCCACTCCATACACAAAATGTTTTTTTAAACTAGCCTAAACACTCTAACCAACCTTGGCTAGTCGTGCTTACAAAAACCATTTTTTGTCAAAATAAAACAATTCTAAAACACAAGCCTTTGAATTAAATATCCTCTTCCTTCTCTTCTCTTGACCCTTACCACTACGACATTCTAATAATTAGTAGGGAAATGTGGAGATAGTAATCAATAGGAGGATTGACATCCCCAAGGAAAGGGAGGGGCGCACTGACATGCCAAGTCACTCTACAATCAACACAATCATTCTTCGGTCATGGAAAGATCAAGACGGCAAAATTGGTACAACTTATCATGTCGACGAAAGCACATAACGTCAGAAGCTCATCAAATGTAAAAGCACATTTGATTAATCCTTTTGAAATATTAATTGAAGTAGCATTGTAGGATGCATATCGCAAACATTGCATGCATATGATAGGGTCCTATATCTAAAAAAAAAAAAAAAAGAAGAGAAAGGAAAAATGAAAATAAAAAGAATAATGCCTGCTAGGAGATTCTTAGGCAAAAGTTAGGGTAGCCCGCTAGATTGAAAACCCGCAAAGGGTGGTCTAGAAAAAAGTTAGGGCATTCATAAAAAAGGAAAAAACCCGCTAAGATAACCTAGGCAAAAATTAAGCCAGCCCGCTAGACCGAAAACCCCAAAAGGGCGGTCTAGGAAAAAGATAGGGTTAAACAAAAGAAAAATGAATAAAAGAGAGGGACCCTTCATCATAATCATGAAAGTCCAATAGGAAAATGCTAGTCACTTTTTCAAATGCATCGATCAAAAAGAATAGATTGCATTTAGGACATTCATGCACAAGTAGTAACACAAAACAACTTTGTCAAGATAAAAAATGAAAGAAATAAAAATTACTTAAGATAAATAAACAAAAAATAATACTCATGCATATAGGGAGACTAGCTCCATGTTTGTGATTGAAAACAGGAAGCACCAAAAATAGGTCTCTAAATAACGCTCTCAAGAAAACAGAGCAAGTTGCTACCAATAAGCCAAAAACTCCAGAGCAAAATAGAAGCTTCAGAGCACCCAAAAGCTTCAACCGCTATCCTTCTACCCCAGAAAAAGAAGGCACAAGTGAGAAGTCTCCAAACATTTCTCTCCCTCAAGAAAAAAGAGCGAGTTGTCGTCATCAAATAACCCAAAGCAAAATAAGAGCTTCCAGAAGCCAAAGCTCCGACATTTTCCCTTCCACCCAATAAAAGGAAGGCATAACCATCAAAGAAAGAAAAGTCGACGGAAAGGCTTAGTCATCCCCAAGCGGATCCTTGCCTACTCCAAAAGGCAAAACAAAAATACTCCTCATGACTCAGCATTACCACCACAGGAGTCATCAAGCACACTCAACCAAATCTCTGCCACATTTCCCAATGGAGAATAAAGGCTTCAAGAGCCCATCAACAGTAAAAAAAAATCCAAACCCTCAGGGGCTCAACAAAAAGAAAGAAGAGAAAAGAAAACCCTTCATCTCCAGCAGATGACAAAGAAGGTCATGACAAGAAGGCCAAATAAAAATCCTCAAGTGGATCTCCTAAAAAGCCTTGTCGCCGCCGTCCGTTCCGACGTCCGGGGGACGTCTCGAACGTTCTGCGAGCGGTCGCGAAAAGATGGTTGAGACTCGCGTTTTTTGTTAAGATTGTGTTCATTGCTTCCGAGGTGCTCAACACTGAACTATCCTCTAATAGAAGCAAGGTTTTCGAAAAGGGTTCTTTTGGAGTCGCCACCAATGTTTTGACCATAAACATTGGAAAAGGAGAAAAAGGCATTGATTTTAATAAAAACCAACTTGGCCATTATAACCAGAGTCGGGTAAGGGAGTTAGTTACGTGTGGGGAAGGTATTAGCACCCCACAACGCCCCTTTCGGGTTCCCTATGACGGATCAATTCATTTAAGTCCAGATTATGAGAAATTACGCATTTACCCTTATTTTATTTATTCAATAAATATGGCTATCTACATGATTTATCTACATTGCATACAGAAGTAAATAAAGCAGTAAAGAAGAAGAGAATTGAGAAAAAAAAAACTCCGTAGCAAGCTTTATATTATAAGTCTTTTACAAAGAGGACGCGTTTCGGCAGTCCTTCGCTCTACAGCAACTCTCCTCTCGATTACAGACTCGACTCGACTAAAATTTCTAGAAGAATCGAATGCCGAAATACAAATTCCTTAACCGATTGTTACCTATTAAAGGCAATCGGAAAGATCATTCGAGAGAGGGAGAGAAGAAGACAAGTCCAGGAAATGCTCGGTGTCCGAGGTGTGTGGAATGAGACAAATGAGGCTCCTATTTATAGCCATTTTCGCCCCCTGGACATTTGGGACGGCCGTCCGGACTCGGGACGGCCGTCCCAAATGCATTTTTTGCACTGGGACAGTTTGGGACGGCTCGGCATGTTTGGGATGGCCGTCCCAAACGCATTTTTCTTCATACTGGGACCCCCGGACATTTGGGACGGCCGTCCCACATTCGGGACGCGCGTCCCAACTGCTAAATTGCAGTTGGGACGGCCGTCCCACTTTTGGGATGGCCGTCCCACTTTTGGGATGGTGGTCTCGACCTGTTTTTTCCAGCCTTTGTATTTTGAGACCCCGGGAAGCTTTCCTTGCCGTTTTCGAACATGGATTGGTGCCGATATATGTCCGTTGAAGCTCTATCTTCGTGTAGGAAGTCTTCTTGGCCTTTATTAAGATGCCAGGCGAGCTTTATCTTTGTGTAGGACGTCTCTTTTGTCTTTACTGCGTGAATGAGTGAACCCCATTTTTGTTGCAGGAGGTCTTTCTCTATTTTTGATATGAAGCCGGGCGATCTCCGTGTTTGTTGTTGGAGGTTTCCTCGGTTTTGGGAAGCCGGACGAACTCCATCTTCGGGCGAAGTTCCTCTAGCTTTTATTTTGAGAGGCCGGGCAAAATTAGGGGTCTACAGCTGCCCCCCCTTCACCTGCCTAACTAATTTGTTTGTTTTAATATGTCGACATAATTAGTTGGTAGGGGAAGGAGTTAACCCTTTTGCCCGGCTATCCTTCGGATACTGCTCCTTGCTGATCCTCCGGATGATAAATATTTTGATAGGTACTAACCCCTATCTGGTTTGAGCCTTCTTTTTCTAAGACTCTGGTGAGTACTTACCCTCACCTGGTATAAGTCTGTATTTTACTAGACTTTTGTGGGTACCTACCCTTACTAGGTATGAACCTTGTTCTGCAAGGTTTTGGTGAGTACCTACCCTCACCCGGTATGAGTTCGCATTTTGCTAAACTCTTGTGGGTACTTACTTCCGAGGTGCTCAACATTGAACTATCCTCTAATAGAAGTAAGGTCTTTGCAACCCATTTTTGAAATGCTTAGGTGAGTATTTTTACTCCACCTAATGCATTTTGCTAAGTTTTGATGAGTACCTACCCTCATCTGGTACAAACCTTATTTTTAAGGTTTTGGTGGGTATTTACCCCCACCTGGTGTGAATGATAAGCCTTTTCTCATAAGGCTTAGGTGAGTACACACCCCCACCCGGTATGAATGATAAACCTTTTTTCTCAAGGCTTAGGTGAGTATACACCCCCACCCGGTGTGAATGATAAACCTTTTTTCTCAAGGCTTAGGTGAGTATACACCCCCACCCGGTGTGAATGATAAACCTTTTTCTCAAGGCTTAGGTGAGTATACACCCCCGCCCGGTGTGAATGATAAACCTTTTTTCCCAAGGCTTAGGTGAGTACACACTCCCACCCGGTATGAATGATAAACCTTTTTTCTCAAGGCTTAGGTGAGTATACACCCCCACTCGGTGTGAATGATAAACCTTTTTCTCAAGGCTTAGGTGAGTATACACCCCCACCCGGTGTGAATGATAAACCTTTTTCTCAAGGCTTAGGTGAGTATACACCCCCAACCGGTGTGAATGATAAACCTTTTTTCTCAAGGCTTAGGTGAGTATACACCCCCACCCGGTGTGAATGTTAAACCTTTTTCTCCAGGCTTAGGTGAGTACACACCCCCCACCCGGTGTGAATGATAAACCTTTTTTCTCAAGGCTTAGGTGAGTATACACCCCCACCCGGTGTGAATGATAAACCTTTTTTCTCAAGGCTTAGGTGAGTATACACCCCCACCCGGTGTGAATGTTAAACCTTTTTCTCCAGGCTTAGGTGAGTACACACCCCCACCCGGTGTGAATGATAAACCTTTTTTCTCAAGGCTTAGGTGAGTACACACCCCCACCCGGTATGAATGATAAACCTTTTTTCTCAAGGCTTAGGTGAGTACACACCCCCACCCGGTATGAATGATAAACCTTTTTTCTCAAGGCTTAGGTGAGTATACACCCCCACCCGGTGTGAATGATAAACCTTTTTTCTCAAGGCTTAGGTGAGTATACACCCCCACCCGGTGTGAATGATAAACCTTTTTCTCAAGGCTTAGGTGAGTATACACCCCCACCCGGTGTGAATGATAAACCTTTTTTCTCAAGGCTTAGGTGAGTATACACCCCCACCCGGTGTGAATGTTAAACCTTTTTCTCCAGGCTTAGGTGAGTACACGCCCCCACCCGGTGTGAATGATAAACCTTTTTTCTCAAGGCTTAGGTGAGTATACACCCCCACCCGGTGTGAATGATAAACCTTTTTTCTCAAGGCTTAGGTGAGTACACACCCCCACCCGGTGTGAATGTTAAACCTTTTTCTCCAGGCTTAGGTGAGTACACACCCCCACCCGGTGTGAATGATAAACCTTTTTTCTCAAGGCTTAGGTGAGTACACACCCCCACTCGGTGTGAATGATAAACCTTTTTTCTCAAGGCTTAGGTGAGTACACACCCCCACCCGGTGTGAATGATAAACCTTTTTTCTCAAGGCTTAGGTGAGTACACACCCCCACCCGGTGTGAATGATAAACCTTTGTTCTCAAGGCTTAGGTTAGTACACACCCCCACCTGGTGTGAATGATAAACCTTTTTTCTCAAGGCTTAGGTGAGTACACACCCCCACCCGGTGTGAATGATGAGCCTCATTCTGCAAGGCTTTCAGGATGAATTTTTTGTAGTCAATCCTATGATCATCGGTTTTTTGAAGATGAGTTGACGGCTTACTGTTTTTGATCATGCGTCTCTGGGGAGTAATTTGATTTTTCTTTTTGACTTTTCTATTAGTCATCTGGCGTTACCAGGGATTTCTGTAATTTGGCTTTTCCGTTTAGCCATCCGGCTCTGCCGGGGATTCTTGATTTTTGGCTTTTCTGTTTAGCCATCCGACTTCTGCCGGGGATTTTTATTTTTGGCTTTTCTGTTTAGCCATCCGGCTTTGCCGGGGATTCTTGATTTTTGGCTTTTCTGTTTAGCCATCCGACTTCTGCCGGGGATTTTGTTGTTTTGGCTTTTTTCTTTTAACCATCCGGCTTTTGCCGGGGATTCTTGATTTTTGACTTTTTCTTTTAGTCATCCGGTCTTGCCGGGGATTTCTTGATTTCCGGCTTTTTCTTTTAGCCATCCGGTCTTGGTCGGGATTCTTGATAGTTGCCTTTTTTCGAGTGGGAATCCTCTGGGGATTTTTGAATTCTCTTTTTGATTGTGCCTTTTGTTTAGGCAAGAACCCACTTGGGGATATTGGCTTTACGCTTGCTGTTGGAAGTGAAGATTTTGCTTTTCACTGGGGATATACTGTATTTGGAATTTATACGCGATTCCCTGGGGATATAATCTTGTAGTTTTGCCTTCATTTGGTAGGCTTGCTTGGGGTAGTTTTCTTTGTTGATGATCCACTGGGGATTTGTTGATTTTTTATTGTGCCTCTTGATTAGGCGGATGTTCCACTTGGAGGATATTTGCTCTTGATAATACCTCCGAGTAGGCGGATGCTTTATTGGAAGCTTTGTGCTTTAGACTTGTATTGCCTCTTGCATAGGTTGATTTCCCGTTTCTTGGGGATATCGGCTCTTTGTTTGCCTCTTGAGTAGGCATAGGCATTCTTGGGAGTGAAGGTTTTGCACTTCGCTGGGGATATTCATATTGGGTGTTCCGAAAGGTTAACTCCCTGAGGATATGAATTTGTAATTTGCCCTTGCTGATAGGCTTACTGGGGAAAAATTTTCTTGTTTTGTGATCTACTGGGGGAATTAATTTCATCCCTGAAATCTATCTTGAATTGTCCTTCTATGGAGAAAATGGAGTTTTTTTCGACTCCTTATTTGGCTGCTGTTGTTTGAGCTGGTTTTTGCTTAAGCTCTTATTCCGTTGGGAATGAGTTTTTGCTTTTTTCTCGCGATTATGTTTTTTTCGCGATTTTTGGATTTTTGATTTTAAATGCGTGTGCCTTTTTCCTTTTGTACACGCAGACCCTTTTATTATCTACTGGGGATGAAGAGGTTTTCTTTCTTCTCTTTCCTTTTTAGTGGCCCTGGGGAATTTGTTGGCTCCCTGGGGATCCGACTTTGATGATGGAGTCTTGGCTCCTGGCTTTGTGAAGCTCTTTATTTGAACGGGTAAGATGGAAAAATTTTATTTTCTCCTTTTTGTTTTTTCTTGACGCGTTCTTTTTGGGGATTTTCATGTGGCCTTTCTGTAGTGGCCTCCGTCGTGGAAAGATTTTTTTCTTTTTGTTGCCCCCCAGTGATGTGGGGGATTTCTACTCCATTTTTCTTTGATGGAATTTTATGTAGTCCTTGTTCTCCATTGGGGGATGAAGCGGAGACTCTTGCATGAGTGTGCTTGATGACTCATGTGGCGATGAAGGCTGAGTCGTGAGGTAATCTTTTTGTCTTGCCTTTGGAGTAAGCAAGTATCCTCTTTGGGGATGATCAAGCCTTTCCATTGGCTTTTCTCGCTTTCTTGATGTTTTTCTCGGGTGGAAGGATGCTGATTGTAGCTCCAAGTGATTTATGCTTGACGACTCATTTGGTGGTGTTGAGTCATGAAATAATTTTCTCGCCTTTGAATAGGCAAGGATCCTCTTGAGGATGATCAAACCTTTTCCATTGGCTTTTCTGTGTTGATGGCTTCCTTCTTTTATTGGTGGAAGGATGATGGTCGAATCTTTAAATGACTATGGTCGATGACTCATGTGATGACGATGCTGAGTCGTGGAGTATTTTTGTTTTGCCTTTGGAGTAGGCAAGGATCCGCTTGGGGATGATCAAACCTTTTCCATTGGCCTTTCTTTTGATGGTTTCCTTCTTTCTTGGATGGAAGGATGTTGATTGAAGTTGACGGTTGGAGCTAATTTCCTTGAAGCTCCTTATTCTGCTGAAGATAATTTTGAATTTCGCCTTTTGCGATTGCGATTTAATTTTATCGCGAATGTTTGAAATCCGGCTTTTTAGTATATCATGTGTGCCTTTTATTTTATAGTTTTTGTACACATGGGCTTTTGAAATGTGAAACAGAAACAACTACTTTTATTTATTACTGTTTTTTTTTTGTTTGATACATTCAAGCATTTTTTTTTAAAATACTTTTTAAAAAAACTACTGAAAGACTCCTCCTAATCATCCGCCTCTGGACTGGAGTGGGCGGATGGTACTGGCGATGGAAAGCGGCGAAGTAGGCGGCGCTGCAACCTTGTCTGATTCTGGACCATGCTCTCTATCTGACGGTCCGTCCTATCTTGCCTGACAGTCAACTGGCTAAATTGCTGGCGTATAGACTGGAACTCTCCTTGCATGTATGCATGCTCCTCGTCTAAGCGTCGGTACAAGCCGGAGAGATCATAGTCTCGTGACTGCTGCTGGGATTCTGAGGTAGTAGGAATGTCCTGCGGCGTATTGAAGTCGCGCATATCCCATGAAATCGAGATGATAGGGTTTAAGATGAACCCTGTCCCTTCTCTGCTGAGGATATTCATGTTCGTCAGCACACCTCCGTTGATTGGCTCCGGTTGGAGTTCAGCTGGGAGATCTTCTCCGTCTGTGCATCCCCAATATTCAGCTAGAGGGGTAAGGAAGGGAGCCACCATGATCGTTCCCGCTGGTCCCCGAGTACCGCATTCCTTTACAGCTTTTAGGAATGCGTATCCCGGGTTGCACCGGTGTCCCTGATGCATGCAGTAGACTATAAAAAGATCAGCTAGTGTGACCTTTCCCTGGCTTTCTTTCCGGCTGTGAATGGTCCCAGCAAGCAATTTGTGGCAAATGCGAAGAGGGGGGTTGAAGGCCGCACCCTTCAGGTTAGAGGGGAGATTAATAGCTCCAGTAATCTCCTTCCACATACTGGTGGTGGTAAGAACTGCAGGTTTTTCCAGATATGCGGACCGATATTCCGGGGTTCTTGTGTCGGCCCGCTGGCAGAAACCCATGATGACGTTGAAGTCATCCAAAGCAGTGGTCCGGTAGGCTCCATCCATCCAGTAGGAGATAGCTTGCGTTGGCGGCACTCCAGGAATTATGGATGGCATTTCCATCATGTTGACGGAGGCGAGAAACTCCATTGTAGCGGTGCGATGAATCCGAGTAGGCGGCTCGCGGAGCAGAAAGTCCCATCCTATGTTGTGGATGAACCTTCTGACATCTTGCTCCCAACCAAATGTAGCAAGGATCTCGAAATTTAGTCGCAGCATAGGATACTAGGCAAATTGTTGGATATTTGCCAGTCGTTGTTGATGTGCCTCTGCCATCATCATGTTGGTGACAGGAGTTCTCCTAGAAGTAGTCCTGGTGCGTTTTCTTCTGGATGATGCTTCTCCACGTTCCATTGTGAACTTTGCTCTCTTGGGAATGCTAAAAATGTATGGAGGAGGAGAAAAAGCAAGATAGGAAGCTTGGAATGAGGTGCCAGAGCCAAGATCCGCGCCCAACATATATAGGCCGCGTAGGGAGATTTGGGACGGCCGTCTGGGTTGGGACGGCCGTCTCAAATGGTAAAATTGCACATGGCTCGGCCCCCTCCTGAGATGCACGTCCCAACTGAAAAAATGCACTTGGGACGGCCGTCTGGCCTTTGGGACGGCCGTCCCAAGCTTCTTAAGTTGGTTTTTTGAGTTTTTTGATAGGAAAGAAGATGGGACTCTATTCATTGATGCTTTAATGCATATAATGCTTCATGATATGCATCCTATGATCTATTTTAGTTGATATTTCGAAAGTTTTAACTGATGTGCTTTAACTTCGAGCGTATTCTTGTTGCTGTATCTTAACGTCATCTTGTTTCTTGGATAACAAGCTTAGCTGTATTGATTTGCCGTCTTGGAATTTTATTTGATATGGCCGAAGAGCAATCTTTTGTTTGTAAGGCAACTGCCATATCAATGCCTTCCTTCCTTTCCTTAGGGATTTCGACCTTCCTATTGATCACTATATTACCACATTCCCCTTTATTACTTGAATGCTTTATAGTGAAAATGGTCAAGAGAAGAGAAAGAAAAGAATTTGTATCAAAGGCTTGTGTTTTAGAGGGATATTTTTGTATGAAAGGTCTTTGTAAGAATGGCTAGCCCAGGTTGGTCGGTGTTTAGGCTAGTTTAGACAAAACGTTTTATTCTTATGATGTGGCGTCGTTGTTTACTGATTTGTGGCGCCTTTTTGGTTGATTGACTAACTTCCCTAGTCCGCCCTTTCGGGTTTTCAGCCTAGGATGCTGTGCTTTTTGTCCTAACTTTTGTCTAGGTTTCCTTTTTGTATTTATTTTTTAGGAATAACTAGCGGACTTTTCATAACCCTAACTTTTGCCCAGGCTACCCTTTATTATTGTTCGGGTCTCCTGCTGGGTTTACCCTAACTTTTGTGCGGCCCCCTTTTGTGGGTTTCCCGCCGGGTATTTTGCCCTTTTATCTTCTTGTCTTGGCCTTTGACCTTGACGGGCTCTTTCTTTTTATATGCATATATTTTTTTTGCACAACATTGTCGAAACTGGATTTTATTGAGATAGATTTTATCCGTGTCTCTAATTAGTCAATCATTTTTTACTTTACTTTGTAGCGCTTTAATTATTCGGACGCATTTGGAACAAAACGCTTTATCTAAACCTTGTTTATTAAAATGGGGTATGGATACATTTAGTAAGAAAAGAAGCAGATAGTAAGAATAGCATTCTTTTGTAATTTCAGGGAAATGTGTGCCCTAAAGATGCTCGGGGGTCGGGCATACCCCGAGGAGTGATCTCTAATAGTCACTAGGTCTACATCCCTTAGAATTGGAAGAAGGACACCTAATGACTAACGCTACCTTTTGCGCTAATACCCCTCCTTTTCGGAATATCGTCTTCGAGGGGTAAGACTTCCCTGTCTTCCGTATGGTTTGATCTTTCGTGGGGTCATACCCTAAACCATACTTTAACGGATTGTCCTTGAAATCCGGTGGCTCTCTTATTCCTTGAGCGTTCTTTCCGAGCCCCTGTCCTGGGTGATATCCATATTTTTTCATCATATGTGCCACCTTCATGTTATTAGGGAGTCTTTCTATATTGGCAATTTCGAGTGCTTGAAAAGATGTTTCAAGAGCCTCTTCGACCGCATCCACATATGGTTGGACAGACGGTTTGCTTATCGAGAAAGTTTTCTTCAGCCTTGAATTGTGACGAGTTTATCATTTGTCACAAACTTGATTTTCTCGGTGGAGCGTTGAAGGTATTGCCTTAGCGCTATGAATCCAAGGTCTACCAAGGAGACAACTGTATGCTGGCGTGATATCCATCACGTGGAAGTCTATGTTGAAAATAGTAGGTCCGATTTGGATTGGTAGACTAATCTCTCCTACTACTTCACGCCTTGATCCGTCAAAGGCTCGAACAACTGTATTACTCGGTCGCATGTGGGTTCCTTGTATCGTTATCTTGTCGAGTGTACTTTTAGGCATAACATTTAGGGATGACCCATTATCCACAAGTACTTTGGAAATGAGATACTCTTTGCATTTGACGAGAGATATGCAAAGGCTTATTATGATTTGACCCTTCCAAAGGGAATTCTTCGTTGGTGAAGGTAAGATGATTATTAGTCTGTAATATTACTAATAATTCCTTCGAACTTGTCTTGGGATATTGCATGCGGAACGAATGATTCATTCAAAACCTTTAACAGTGCGTTTCGATGTGGTTCCGAACTCATGATGAGGGATAACAAAGTTATTTTTTCTGGAGTACGATTGAGTTGATCTATGATGGAGTACTCGCTTTGTCTTATGTACTTGGAGTAACTCATCTATCTCCTCCTTGGATTCGTTTTCTTCTTCGGCTTTATTTTTCATTTTATCTTTAGGAATATTATCTTGTAATTCCTTGGGGGAATATATTCTTCCGCTTCTTGTCATGCCCCCAATACGGCTATGTTGGAGATATCTTGATTGACTGACGATTCTTCCGAGTATCTCCAAGGTACAACTTTATTTGATTCATAAGGGAAAGGACGCTGTACGAATAAGCGTAAAGGCGTTATTGCTTCTTCCCTTTTAGTGTTTGGAATGATTAACGGTGCTTGTTTGTTATCATCTTCGGATTTATTGACCATCGTAGAGATTTTGATGACGAAAGGCTTCTTTTCCATTTTTCGATTTGTGAAAAGCACATCGGTTAATCCTTTCTTTTTATTATCTTTATTATTAAATGAGGAGGGATATGTGAATGTATGCAATTTATGAATGCAATAGACAATTTAAGGAGAGAAAAATAAATCCTTTTTATTAGAAAGTGTAAATCCTTCTATACAATGCTTTGAAGCAAGTGTTGACAAAAGCGAAAAAGCTTGAAGAATCCTATAGGTAAATTAGGCTTTCTTCGTAATTCGTCTTCAGCTGTTATCACGTGATTTCTGAGCGTCTTGATTTGCTCAGATACCGCCTGGCTCATATCTTCATTGTATCGATGAGCCTCTTTTATCTTTTCTTCTTGATGAACGATCAAGGCATGCTGCTGATCAGACCTCTCTATTAGTCGGTCCTTTTCACGAAGTAATTGACCGTATTGAGCTAATCCATCTTTTTCTTTTTCACGTAGCTCTTCTAGGTCTTCTCTGTATTTTTCAGCGGTTTCCCACCATTTTTGTGCTTCTGACCGAGTATTTGCTAGGTCATCTTGTATTAACTTGATCGTTCTTGCCTGTTCTGCAAGCGTGTTTTCGAGATGTGCTATTTCGTCATTCAAGTCCCGGAACAGACTATCTTGCTCAAGTCTTGGAATCTTTAATGCTTGCTTAGTCTCTTCCTGATAATCAGCACAATCGTTCTTAAGACGCTCTATTTCGTGGTCCTTCTTTTTACATTGCCTTTTTAGGCCATCTATTATAAGGGTTGACTCTTGATCTTTTTCTTCGAAGGCTCTTAGCTGAGCTTCCATGACTTCAACCCTTTTGTTTAAGGCATTGACCCGCAATTGTAGCTCTTCACCGACTAAAGTTGTAGTGAATGCAGCAGATGGTTGGGGTATCCCTCTATTTTTTCTCCATTCTTCATATTCATGGGACGTAGAAACTCGAACCTTTCCGAGTTCTTTATCTCCCATGTAGACTGGTCTTTCCCATGCTTTCCGGACAGCGGATACTTCTTTAAAGTTATGGGAATAATGACATAGACTCGAGCCCTCCGAGCTCTTCTTCGAGTTGGTGCGGTCCGGGTTCTCATAAGTTGTCTCATAGCCATCTTAGGAGAGTAGGCTATACAACCCACGAGGCCTAGTAATGGTATGCTCGGGTAATCTCCACATCGTACGAGAATATAAGCTGGGTCGGAACCAAGGGCATACCCAGGATATGTGTTCTATGTTCCAGCTTTCCAACTCGGTTTTCCATTCTATCACTTGACGATGCTTGAAGAGGGATTTTTGAAAAACTCCTTAAAGGATCGGGAAATACGCCCATATGGCTTGAGGCGTAGAAATGAGTAATACCCCACACGTATAGTAGTGAAGTGCAGGCATCTAAGTGTTTTCCCCTGTTTCGTCGGCAAAAATCTATGGAAAGCGGGGTGTCGGCAAGAATTGCGGGTATAGGACTCTTTCAATATACATCCCGGGCAAAGAATGCGTCCATTGCAGGCATGATCCACGATGTTCACATGGAATGAGAATAATATGATTCCGAACATTGCTAATGCTAGAGTCTTGTTGAATGTAGACCAATCCTTCTTTTCAGCTAAAGAGACTAAGTGGTCTTCTATTATAGCCATTTTCCAACCTCTGATATTCCCTTTTCCCTCTAGGGTGGATTGATGAGGAGGCGGTCGTATAATAGTAGCAACCTTACTCACGGTCGTATATACTCCCGAGCAAACGTAGACCCCAACCGATCGAGGCCATCTGACCATGAGTTCATATTCTTCTAAGGTTGGTACCAAGTCAAGCTGCGGGAACTCGAAGCGGTGTAAATCGGGACTCCGAAGTGGACTAATGCTCTAACAAATATTGGATCAATGCTGATCTTTAGGAGGTCAAGAATTCTTCCGTAGGACTTCTCAAAGCTAGTATAGACCTCCGGCGGCATATATGTACACAAATGCCTTAACTTCTCTACACGGCACAGAAGGATTTCCACTTTCTTTATTTGTCTATTACCGGATCCCTCCATTATCTAGCAAAATTGAAAATGCATGATATGAGGATGAATTTTTGTAAATGCATGTATGCAAGTGTTTATTTTTCTAAGTATTATCATGTTTTATTCCTAATATGATGCATGATAATACCAGGTTTTCCTTGAAAGAAAAGCTTATCTATATGAATGTTTATGGATTTCAATGAAGAGAATCCTATTTTCTTCCCCTTTTTTATTTTTATGAAGAAAAGGTAATATGAATTATAAGACTTTTGCTAATAATTTTGATTTTGTAACAGAGGTATTTTTATGACTTTAATCTGTTTTTATATTTTTTATGACCCCTTTATCTCTTCTGTCGGTCAACGTGGCTACTTAGCTTACAAAGAACCTGAAACCAGGCTAGCTTAACTGAAGACTATCCGAGATAAAGGCCTTTTATCTTTTCGCTTTTTGTGATTTTTAGGGTTTTTCATTTTTTTTGTTTGTTGTATGATTACCCTATGCTAATGCATCAATACAAATGCAGCAAACAAATGCACACACAATTCGTACATCCCCGAAGCGAGCCATGCTTATTTAATCACGAGGTAGGGTTTTCCTGCAGAAACGTGCTTGGTTTAGGTGGTTCTAACTGTTCTCACCAGGCCAAAGGTCCCCAAGGTGCCCCCATTATAGGGACCTCTCAACTTTCAATCCTCGGGTCATGCACGGAACTCCGTGTCGACATCCTTAGACCAAAAGAAGAGAGTTATCACCTTGAGTTGGTGGTTTTCCGACAACGGTAGTAGCCCCGTGTGCCAACTAACCGATCGTATCTGCCACCCACTCCCTATAGGTATTCACTCTTGCCCCCGGGTATAGAGGGACTGTTGTGTGCAAGGGTTTTTGTGTGCAATTTATATTTCAAACAATTGCAAAAATAATCATACAGCAGTTATTTAAAGCCATACAATAAACATACAGAAGGGTAAAGGTGCAATTTCAAATCTTTGCTTAGTTTGAATTTATCCGTCACTAAATGGGATCAACTCTCGGACTTCCCCAGCGGAGTCGCCATCTATCGCCGCCGTCCGTTCCGACGTCCGGGGGACGTCTCGAACGTTCTGCGAGCGGTCGCGAAAAGATGGTTGAGACTCGCGTTTTTTGTTAAGATTGTGTTCATTGCTTCCGAGGTGCTCAACACTGAACTATCCTCTAATAGAAGCAAGGTTTTCGAAAAGGGTTCTTTTGGAGTCGCCACCAATGTTTTGACCATAAACATTGGAAAAGGAGAAAAAGGCATTGATTTTAATAAAAACCAACTTGGCCATTATAACCAGAGTCGGGTAAGGGAGTTAGTTACGTGTGGGGAAGGTATTAGCACCCCACAACGCCCCTTTCGGGTTCCCTATGACGGATCAATTCATTTAAGTCCAGATTATGAGAAATTACGCATTTACCCTTATTTTATTTATTCAATAAATATGGCTATCTACATGATTTATCTACATTGCATACGAAGTAAATAAAGCGAGTAAAGAAGAAGAGAATTGAGAAAAAAACCTCCGTAGCAAGCTTTATATTATAAGTCTTTTACAAAGAGGACGCGTTTCCGCAGTCCTTCGCTCTACAGCAACTCTCCTCTCGATTACGAGACTCGACTCGACTAAAATTTCTAGAAGAATCGAATGCCGGAATACAAATTCCTTAACCGATTGTTACCTATTAAAGGCAATCGAAAGATCATTCGAGAGAGGGAGAGAAGAAGACAAGTCCAGGAAATGCTCCGGTGTCCGAGGTGTGTGGAATGAGACAAATGAGGCTCCTATTTATAGCCATTTTCGCCCCTGGACATTTGGGACGGCCGTCCGGATCGGGACGACCGTCCCAAATGCATTTTTGCACTCGGGACAGTTTGGGACGGCCTGGCATGTTTGGGATGGCCGTCCCAAACGCATTTTCTTCATACTGGGACCCCGGACATTTGGGACGGCCGTCCCACATTCGGGACGCGCGTCCCAACCGCTAAATTGCGGTTGGGACGGCCGTCCCACTTTTGGGATGGTGGTCTCGACCTGTTTTGTCCAGCCTTTGTATTTTGGGACCCCGGAAGCTTTCCTTGCCGTTTTCGAACATGGATTGGTGCCGATATATGTCCGTTGAAGCTCTATCTTCGTGTAGGAAGTCTTCTTGGCCTTTATTAAGATGCCAGGCGAGCTTTATCTTTGTGTAGGACGTCTCTTTTGTCTTTACTGCGTGAATGAGTGAACCCCGTTTTTGTTGCAGGAGGTCTTTCTCTATTTTTGATATGAAGTAGGGCGATCTCCGTGTTTGTTGTGGGAGGTTTCCTCGGTTTTGGGAAGCCGGACGAACTCCATCTTCGGGCGAAGTTCCTCTAGCTTTTATTTTGAGAGGCCGGGCAAAATTAGGGGTCTACAAGCCTACAAAAAAGAATCAGAAATTCCCATCCCCCAGTGGAATAAGAGCTTCACAAGTTTAGCTCGCATCAACATCTATCAAGGAGTCAAGACTCCATCCCTAGAAAAGAAAAATCAGATCCCTAGGAAGTCAACTAATTCCCTGGTGGATCACCAAAAAAAGAAAACTTCATCCCGAGTGGACCTCCCAAAAAGAAGGAAAAAGTTGTGTGCATAAAAGAAACTAAAAAGTAAAAAGGTGCACGCATTATCCCCATAAAAAAAGCCAAAATCGCAATAAAAAAGAGATAAATCACGGAAAAAGGCGAAATCAAAATCCTAACCTTTACGAAATCAATAAAATCCCTAAGTGGGTCACCTCAGAAAAAGGGAAAATCAACAAAAAGAAATTGGAAATTCCATTCCCCCAATAGAATAAGAGCATCGCAGAGCCATCTCGCACTCATATCAATTAAGGAAGCAAAACTCCATTCCCTCAGGGGGTAAATCAAAATTAGATCCCCGGGAAGGCAATCAATTCCCCGGTGGATCACCAAAAAGAGAAAGATCATCCCCAGTGAGCCTATTGCAAAGGCAAAACTTCAGATTCATCCTCAGAATGTCATTTGCCTACGTATAGGCAAGACCTGGCAAGCAAGAGCCAGCATCCCCATAAGGGAATATCAGCTTAGTCAGAGGCAAAACAAATGCAGCCAAAAGTCTTAATTTCCGATGAAGCATCTATCTACACAGAGGCATTACTAGAAACTCAATGGAGTATCTGCCTGCTCATATCAATTAAGGAAGCAAAACTCCATTCCCTCAGGGGGTAAATCAAAATTAGATCCCCTGGAAGGCAATCAATTCCCCGGTGGATCACCAAAAAGAGAAAGATCATCCCCAGTGAGCCTATTGCAAAGGCAAAACTTCAGATTCATCCTCAGAATGTCATTTGCCTACGTATAGGCAAGACCTGGCAAGCAAGAGCCAGCATCCCCATAAGTGAATATCAACTTAGTCAGAGGCAAAACAAATGCAGCCAAAAGTCTTAATTTCCGATGAAGCATCTGTCTACTCAGAGGCATTACTAGAAACTCAATGGAGTATCTGCTTGCTCAGAGGCACCATCAAAATAAGCAAATTTTCAATAGATATACGCCTACTCAAGAGGCATCACCAAGATCAACAAATCCCCAGAGGATTCCTGCCTACCTAAGAGGCACTCATCAAAAATCCCCGACAACCAGCAAAGTCGGATGACCACTCCCAGAAAAGACAAAATACAAGACAAAGGAAAGTATCTCAACACACGGCGCATGAGCCACCTGAGCAGTAAGCCGCCTCCACCACCAGTCCTACGCAGTGGACTGTACCAGCCTCAAGACAGATCAGTAAGTCGCAACTACCAGCCTGATGGGGGGTTCATACTCATCCAGTCCTATGCATAGTGGGATGTAACTACCAACTGTTGAACATTCAAGGACTTGATGTTGAACTTACATGGACATGAAACTTGTTGATTTTTATGATGATTCAAGAACACAAGACTTAGAGAGTTGAAGACTTGTTTTATAGTATAATAACTCTGTTTTGATTAGTTTGAGTTTGTAATATTAGAGTTTAAGATAGTCGGTACATAGTCTGCACTTTAGAAGCTTCAAAAACTCAAATTTATCTTTTTGCCTCGGCTTTAATCGATTAAATGGTCAAATAATCGATTATTACAGGGAGAAAAACCATTTTCTGTATCTGTTCACTGTAATAATCGATTAACACACCTGTTAATCGATTAACAGGGTTTTTAATCGATTAAAACAGTGAGTTTTGGGGTCTGTTGATTTTGGTTCTGTAATAATCGATTAACACTTCATTTAATTGATTATTTCAGTCAGATTTTGATTTTCAACTTCAAATCAACCCTATTTTCGAAAACCCTAATCCCAAGACTCCTAGTTCCGAAAATCCCAATTCCCTAACCCTAATTTTTCTACTTAAGCTTCTCTATGGCACTCAGAAAAATTGAACAACCTCTTTCAAACAAAAGTTAAGTGTTGTGAGTGCCAGAGAACTGTTTGTTGGAGGAAAAAGGGGCTTTTGGAACCTGGTGTGGGCTAGAAGCGATAAGAATCACTAAGTGGAGTTCTTAGTGGATTGTGTGTTGTGCCGTCTCTGGGGAAAGTTGTTCTTCATCTCTTGTGGGTTTCAAGAGAGGTGTTTTCTTTACTTTATCTTTTTCATTGTAATCTGTTTGTAACAACTGTGATTATAGTGACAACGTTAATCCTCTGTTTGAGTGATTAGCAACTGGACGTACGGTCTTTTGATCCGAACCAGTATAAATCTCCTGTGTAAGACTCTATCTCTATCTTATTTACGTTTACACAGCTTTTTAATCGGTAAAATTTGGGGAAAATTTTTAAAACCTAATTTTTGTTAAGAAACCAATTCACCCCCCCTCTTGGTTTTTGTCCGATCACGCAAACATTTTGTTGCACGATTCTAACAAGTGGTATCAGAGCTTGCTTTGATAGTCATTCAAACTTTTCGAAAATGGCCGGACAAAATCAAACTTTTGCCAAAGGTGCGTCTATCAACAGACCCCCACTTTTTGGGGGTCAAAATTATCCTTTCTGGAAAGTAAGAATGAAAATATTTTTAGAGTTTGTTCATAGAGGTATTTGGGATGCTATTTTAAATGGTCCATATGTTCCTAAAGTTACTGAGAATGGTGTTGACGTTCCCAAACCTTTTTCTAGATGGACAACAGAGGAAAACAGAAAAGCACAATTTGACGTTAGGGCTAGAAATATAATTTCATCTGCTTTAATCCTTGACGAGTTTTACTGGATTTCTGTTTGCAAAAGTGCTCAGGAGATGTTGGAAATGCTAAGAGTGACCCACGAAGGTACCGACGACGTTAAGAGAGCATGGAAAAATTCCCTAATCCAAGAATACGAGATGTTCCGGATGCAACAAGGCGAAACGATATTCAACGTTCAAAAGCGTTTCACTCATATTGTGAACCATCTCACCGGATTAGGTAAAATATTTGACGTTGATGAATTGAATGTTAGAATTTTAAAATCTTTGCATAGGAAATGGCAACCTAAGGTGACGGCCATCTCGGAGTCACAAAACCTTTCCACAATGTCTATGGCGGCGCTATTTGGAAAGCTAAGAGAGCATGAGCTAGAGCTTGGAAGGCTAAATGAAGAAGAAGGACAATATCAAAAGAAGAACTTAGCCTTCAAAACCGAAATCTCCAAAGGTAAAAATAAAAAGGAAGAAGAAGACTCGGAGAACGAAGAAGAAGACCTGAGTCTTATGATAAAGAAGTTCACCAAATTCATGAAAGCTAAAGGAAGGCATACATTCAAAGGTAAGGGAAAGGTAAGAGAAAGTACTTCCGTAAATATAAAATGTTATGGTTGTGGTGAAGCAGGACATGTAAAGACCGAATGTCCAAATAAGAAGAACGAAGAAATCAAAAGCAAAAAGTTCTTCAAGAAGAAAGCTTATATTGCTTGGGACAACAGTGATTCAAGTTCGGAATCAAGTGACTTAGAAGTAGAAGCAAATATTTGCTTAATGGCAAATGACAACATATCTTCCGACTTTGAGGTAAGTGATTCCGACTCATCCTCAAGTGATGATGAAAATAACTATGATGAACTGGAAAATGCTTACAATGAAATGTTTAGTGCCTTTAAGAATTTGAAAAATGAATATAAAGTTGTGAAGAAGAGTTTAAGTAGATCCGAAAAGGAAATTGACTAATTAAAAACGAAAATCACATGTTTAGAAGAAAAGGAATCCTTAGAAACGAAAATTGTATAATTAGATGAGAATGATGATAAAAACTTAGCATGTGCAACTTGTAAAGAGTATGAATATGACATAGATATTCTTAACCATTTGCTAGACAAAGCCGAAAAGGAGTGTTGCCGCCGTCAAAACGAGGCGGTCGGAGCGACGCGATGGTTTTGACTTTCCTTTTTTCGCGTTTTTATTGGTGTGGTTACAACGCCTTTAGGTTGTCCGATAACTGGGCTGAACCTAGAGGCGAGGTTTTCAAAAGGGTGTTCTTGGATTGTCCGATAACCTGGCTAAACCAAGAACTAGTTTTTTAAGGGTTCTCTGGAGTCGCCACCGATGTTTTTACCGGAAACATCGGAAAAGGGTTTTAAAAGGCGTTGGTTTTCGAAAAACCAACTTTGGTCATTAGAACCAGAGTCGGGTAAGGGAGTTAGTTACGCGTAAAGGATTCGGGTTCCCTATGATAGGCCAGCTATTTAAAAATAATTAAACCGGTGAAAATACGATTTTACCCTTTTATTTGCGGAATTTAAAGATTATGACTACATGGCCCTAGTATCTATCGCATAATTTAAATAAAGCGATAAAAGGTTAAGGAAGAAAGTAGAAACCTTCGGAGCAAGCTTTCTATTAATTCTTTAAAATTTAGGGTGCTATGTGGCAGCCCTTCACTCTACACAACGTCGAAAACCTCTCGAAACGCTTGAAAACACTCTTAAAAACGCTCAGAAACTCCGTAAAATGCTTCGGAGGGGTTCTAGAGAGAGAAATTTGAGAGATTTCTAGAGAGAAGGAGGAAGAACTGTGTGGAATGAGGGGAATGGGGGCCCTATTTATAGGGATTCGCGCCTGTCAGGTCGAGACGGGTCGTCTCGTCTGACAAGGTCGAGACGGTCGTCTTGCCTTGCAAGAATGGCGAGACGGCAGTCTCGCCAAACGAGACGGTGGTCTCGCCATTCGCGAGTGGCGAGACGGCCGTCTCGCCAAACGAGACGATGATCTCGCCAATCGTGCAAGGTGAGACAGCGGTCCCGAATCTAGGACGGCGGTCTCGACCTTAAAAGGCGAAAATCCTTATTTTTGTGCTAAAAAAACCCTCCTATCCTAGTATGGGGCCTAATAGTCTCTCCTAGTGGCTTCTTAGGCTTCATCCATCTTCGAAAAGGGGGTATTCTGGTCTTTATTATGAGGTCGGGCAAGATTTGGGGTCTACAGTTGTCCCCCCTTTACCTGACTAGTCGGCTGTTGGCCTATTGTGCCCGACAGATCGACAGGAAGGTAAAGGAGTTGACCCTCTTGCTCGGTTGTCCTTCAGATGTCCCGTCTTGCGGCGGTTGATCTTCTGGGGAAAAGTTGTGATGTGCACCTCCAGGATACTCCTTCTGACGGTAGCCGATCCCTTCGGTTGACACATGGTAGAACCTCAGGATACTCCTTCTGACGGTAGCCGATCTTTCGGTTGATGGGTATAAACCTCCCATTTGGTTTGATGAGTATGAACCCCCGTCCGGTAAGCCTCCTTTTGTAAGGCCCAATGAGTATGCAACCCCATCTGGTGTTTGTGCCTCCGGATGCTCCTTCTTGTGGTAGATGATCCTTTGGCAGTGATGGCGGCTTACTGCTCTAGCTCATGCGTCGATTGTTGAGACGTGCTTGCTTTTGTTTGTCTTTTCTGGGAATTGTCATCCAGTCTGTGTCGGGGGTTTTGTTGGTGTTCATCCAGCTTGTTGATTGCTGGGGATTCTTTGCTTTTTATCTTTTGGTAGTGGTCATCCGACTTTGCTGGTTGTCGGGAATTTTTTATGAGTGCCTTTTAGGTAGGCAGGAATCCTCTGGGGATATGTTGATCCTGGTGAGGCCTCTTAAGTAGGCAGATTCTTCATCGGAAGTGAAGACTTTTGGCTACATTTGTTGACTAGGCTGATATTCCCTTATGGGGATGCTAGCTCTTGCTTGACAGGTCTTGCCTATGCGTAGGCAAATGACATTCTGAGGATGAACTTGAAGTTTTGCCTTTGCAGTAGGCTCACTGAGATGATCTTTCTTTTTTATTGATCCACCGGGGAATTTGTTGACTTTCCGGGGGTCAGATTTTGGTAGCCCTTTGGGGGAATGGAGTTTTGACTCCTTATTGGATGTTGTTGGTATGAGATGGCTTTGCCGATACTCTTGTTTCATTGGGATTTCCGATTCCTTCTTTTTCGTTGATTTTTCCTTTTCTGTGGTGACCTACTTAGGGATTTTATTGATTGCCTAAAAGTTAGGATTGATTTCGCCTTTTTTTCGCGATTTATCTCTTTTTTATCGCGATTTTGAAATCTGGCTTTTTTATGGGGATAATGCGTAAGCCTTTTTACTTTTTAGTCTATTTTTATTACACTGGCTTTTTCCCTTCTTTTTGGGGGGGTCCACTAGTGAGGAAGTTTTCTTTCTTTGGTGATCCGCCAGGGAATTAGTTGACTTCCTGGGGATCTGATTTTTCTTTTCTAGGGATGGAGTCTTGGCTCCTTGATTGATGTTGATGCGAGCTAAACTTGTGAAGCTCTTATTCCACTGGAGGATGGGAATTTCTGATTCTTTTTTGTAGACTTTTTAGGATTTTTAGGAGATCCACTTGAGGATTTTTATTCGGCCTTCTCTGTTGTTGCCTTTTCTTTTGGACATCCTCTGGCGATGCAAGAGTTTTCTTCTTTTTTCCTTTTTTTGTTGAACCCTTGATGGTTTGGACTCTTTTGACTGTTTGATGATGATGGGCTCTTGAAGCCTTTATTCTCCATTGGGGAGTGTGGAGGAGACTTTGGGTGAGTGTGCTCGATGACTCATGTGGTGGTAATGTTGAGCCGTGAGGAGTATTTTTGTTAACCCTTCGGAGTAGGCAAGGATCCTCTTGAGGATAACTAAGCCTTTCTGTCGGCTTTTTTATGATGTCTGATGATTGTGCCCTCTTTTATTGGGTGATGATTGGAGCTTTGGCTTCTGGAAGCTTCTTATGACAACTCGCTCTTCTTTCTTGAGGGAGAGCAATGTTTGGAGACTTATTACTTTCTTGTGCCTTCTTTTCTGGGTAGAAGGATGGTAGCTGGAGCTCTTGATTTTCAGAAGCTCTTATTCTGCTGAGTCGCTTGATTGACAACTTGCTCCATTTTCTTAAGGGTATTATTTGGAGACTCAGTCTCAATGATCCTATTTTCAATCACAAACATGGAGCTAGTCTCCTTATATGCATGAATGCTTTTCATTTTTTGTTATTTGTCTGAAGTAATTTTTATTTCTTTCATTTTTGACATTGGCAAAGTCGTTTTGTGCGACTACTTGTGTGTGGATGCCCTAAATGCAATCTATTCTTTTTGATTGATGCATCTGGAAAAGTGACTGGCATTCTCCTGCTAGACTTTTTTTATGATTATGATGAAGGGCTCTTCTCTTTTATTCATTTTTTGGTTTAGCCCTATCTTTTGCCTAGACCGCCCTTTTGGGGTTTTCGGTCTAGCGGGCTGCCTTAATTTTTGCCTAGGATATCTTAGCGGGTTTTTTCCTTTTTTATGAATGCCCTAACTTTTTCCTAGACCGCCCTTTGCGGGTTTTCGATCTAGCAGGCTACCCTAACTTTTGCCTAAGAATCCCCTAGCAGGCATTATTCTTTTTATTGTCATTTTTTCTTTCTCTTCTTTTTTTAAGAGATAGGAGCCTATCATATGCATGCAATGTTTGCGATATGCATCCTATAATACTATTTTAATTAATTTTTCAAAAGGATTAACCAATGTGCTTTTACTTCTGATGAGCTTCTGACGTTATGTGCTTTCGTTGACAGAATGGGTTGTACCGATTTCGCCATCTTGACTTTGTCGTGACCGCAGAATGATTGTGTTTATTGTAGAACGACTTGCTATGGCAGTGCGCCCCTCCCTTTTTTTGGGGGTGTCAATCCTCCTATTGATCACTATCTCCACATTTCCCTACTAATTACTAGAATGTTGTAGTGGTAAGGGTCAAGAGAAAAAAAGGAAGAGGATATTTAATTCAAAGGCTTGTGTTTTAGAATTGTTTTATTTTGACAAAAAATGGTTTTTGTAAGCACGGCTAGCCAAGGTTGGTTAAAGTGTTTAGGCTAGTTTATGAAAGTGATGAAGATCTTATTGAAATACTCTATCAAAGATCTTGTTGATTTGATGAAGTCAAGAATGAAGTCAAAGGCAACTTTGTGGCAGTCAAGAGTCACTTAGATAAAAGAGTAGAGGGATTAGTGTGTCTGCAGCTCTGCTTAGGTATAATCATTTTTATCTTTTCTGCTGCATGAGGTTTCTTCACTTAAAAGATTTTGCAAAATGCCTCTAAAAGCGTTTAAACGGTCAAAACCAAAGTATTTTGATAAAAGCTTTCTTAATCAACTATTTTAACTAATAGCATATAAGCTTTATCAACTAAAATGTTCTTCACACTTTTATAACAGGTTTTTAACTGATATAACTTCGAAATAATCGATTGAATTCATTAAAAGAAGTTTTGAAAACCTTCTGTCAGTATTTTAACTGATACAGCTTCGAAATAACCGATTAAAATCACTTAAAATGTTCAGAGAAGTATTTTGGCAGTATTTTAATCGATAAAACTTCGTTTTAATCGATTAAATTCATTTGGCATACTGTATGATCGATCAGAATGCAATTATGACCGATCAAAATGTGATTATGATTGATCAGAATTTAGTTATGACCGATCAGAACTATTTCAATCGATTAAATTACGTTTCAATCGATTAAATCAACTTAAGAAAATTTATACTACGCATTTTAATCGATTAATACGAGTTTTTCTCAGTTAAAATCACTTGGAAAAGTTTACAAGAAAGTTTTGCAGTATTTTAATCGATTGAAACACGAAACAATCGATTAAAACAAATTAGAAGATTTTTTACAAAGAGTTTTCATTGATATAAACGTTGTCGTATCAGTTAAAACAAATCTGGAAAATAATCAAGAACGTTTTAATGGATTAAAAGAAGTTTTAACAGATTAAAACAAGGCTTTTAACAGATTAAAAGATTATTTTAACAGATTAATTAAACCAGCAGTTTTGAAAATCTTCTGTAAAAATAGAGTTGCTTAATCATTTTAAACACACATCTGAAATACATCTTTTAGCAATCATTCAAGCAACCAAAAGTGCTACTTTCAAGAAAGAATCACGCTAGTTTTTGTGAAGTTCATCAAAGTTCTTTCTTGAGGCAAAACTGCATTCTTTTGAAGAAGAAACAGCATAGTGCAGAACTGCATAAAATTGGTTTGAGCGTCTTAGTTTCTTCTGTTTGTTTCTTTACATTCTTTTCTGTATTGTTGGTGCCTGGAATTGTGGGCAATGGTTTCTCTGCAGCTGGAATTTGGTTGTAGAGGTTGTCAAGAACTGGAATTTGGTTCTTGGTGAAAGGTTAGGTGTAGGAACTGGAATTGTGGTTCTTGTGGTAGATTGAGTGTGTGATTAAGGTTGTAATCTGTAAAACATTCAATCTAGTGGAACCCAGTTGGAATTTGGCTAGAGACTGGACGTAGCCCTGGGATTGGGTGAACCAGTATAAACCTTGGTGATATCTTTCTAATCCTTTCTTTTCTTTAATTCTGTTGCTGCATTTATTTTTTGATTGCTTGCTCTGTGATTCAAGAACACATATGAAATCTTAATTTTTGAAATAGATAATCTGTTAATTGCGAAAATATTTCAAAGATCAATTCACCCCCCCTCTTGATCTCAGCCTCTTGTTCTAACAATTGGTATCAAGAGCAAGGTTCTTGAGAGTTATTCAAGTCGATTCAAATCTTTAATGGCTGAAAACAAATTACCGTTTTCTGAGGGAGCTTCTATTAAAAGACCTCCACTGTTTTGTGGAACAGATTATCCATTTTGGAAAATTAGGATGAAGATCTTTATTGAATCTATTGATAGGAATGTTTGGGATGTAATTGCTAATGGTCCATTAATTACAGAAAAAGAATGGTCCAGTTTAAATGATGAAGAAAAGAAAAAAGTTCAAAGTGATTGCACTGCGAAAAATATAATTACTTCTGCACTAAATATGGATGAGTTTTTCAGGGTCTCTCAATGCAAATCTGCCAAGGAAATGTGGGAAGTTCTTCAGTTTACTCATGAAGGGACTGCTGATGTAAAGAGAGCCAGAAAACATACTCTCATAAGAGAATATGAGTTGTTCAAAATGCAAACTGGAGAAAGTATTGCAGATGTGCAAAAGCGCTTCACTCACATCATCAATCACCTAATGGGCCTTGGTAAAACTTTTGATAAAGAAGAATTAAACATTAAAGTCTTGAAATGTCTTGACAGGTCATGGCAGCCCAAGGTCACAGCTATTTCAGAATCAAAAGATTTATCAGTCATGACAACAACCTCCTTGTTTGGTAAACTCAGAGAACATGAAATGGAAATTAACAGATTCAATGAGCAAGAAGTCTCTGAGAAGAAAGGCAGAAGTATAGCACTCAAAGTTGAAGAAAGGAATCAAGAATCAGAGGAGGAAAGTGAAAATCTTGGACTGCTTGTCAGAAAGTTCAACAAATTTCTCAAGAAAAAAATTCAAGACAAAGAAAAACATAAAAGGTATGAGAAAAAAACTGATTCTTCTAACTATAAATGTTATGGGATGACAAGAAAGAATAAATACAGCAAGAAAGAATAAATGTTATGGGATGACAAGAAAAAAATTGATTCTTCTAACTGATTCTTCCATAAAAGAATAAATACAATGACAAGAAAGAAGAGAAAGTCAAAAGAAGAGCCTATATAGCATGAGATGACAATGATACTTCATCAACAGAAAATTCTAATAATGAAGAAGCCAACTTATGTCTAATGGCAAATCAAAATCTTCAATCCAGCAATGTAAGTTCTAATTCTTCTTCAAATTTAGTGAATTATAATTCATTACAAGAAGCTTTTAATGAAATGCATGAAGAAGCCAAGAAACTGCAAAAAGAAAATGATAGGCTAAAAGGCTTAAATAATTGGCTAGTAAATAAAGTAGACTCTCTTGAAAAGAAAATTCTTGAAGATGAAACTGATCTTGACTTTTTAAAATTAATCCATGATAATTCTGACTGTGTATGTAATAAACCATGTAATAACTGTTCAGAATTACAAAAGAAGATTGATTTTTTATCACAAACTGTTTCAAAGTTTACACAAGGTCAAGCTAATCTTGATGTTCTTCTTGGGTCACAAAAACTTATTTTTGACAAATCAGGAATTGGATTTAAATCTAACAAATTCAGAAAAACAAATAGGAAATCATACTCTGTGATTAAATGTTTTTACTGCATGAAAAAAGGTCATTCTGTAAAAAATTGTAGAATTAAGAAGTATGCTATTCCTAGAGGTAGAATGAAATGGATTCCCAAAAATTCATTTTATATAACATAATTGGACCCAGTAATTAAAAAAGGGGTACCAGAAATATGCCTAATCTGTTTTGCAGGAACAAAATCTGGAAGTCCCCTGGTGTTCAAAACAGCAAATCAGGTTCTGGTTTCTTAAACTGAATGTTTTAATTGATATAAAATAGTTTTAATCGGTTAAAATCACTTACAGAGAATATCAGAAAATATGTCCGTACAGTTTTAATCGATTGAAATTCGAATTAATCGATTAAAATGCTCTCAGGAATTTTAGTTTAACTGTTTTAATCGATTAAAAAGGATTTATATCAACTAAAATCACTAAGATGTCAAATTAAATCGATTCTTTTTCGTTTTAATCGGTTAAAATTCTGTTATCACATTATTGAATTTCTCCAAGTACAAAATTAATCGATTCTGTTGTGTATTAATCGATTACTCCACTGTTACAGTCTCAAAACCTAATATTAAAAATCAAATTAATAGGTTAATTTGCTGATTGATCGATTAAATCGTTCCTGAAAACCATTTTTACAAATTCCAATTGAAAATTGGTCAATAAATCAAAGTCAAAACTTCAAGTTTTGTGTTAAATCAAAATCTGCATAATACATTTATTACATCTGTTGACCAAGTCAAAAATTCATCCAAGAACAAAATAGCTGCAGTACCCACTGTCCTGAAATCTGTGCCTCTGCCTTCAGTCAAGGGGACATGTGAAATTAAAGCTGTTTGTTGCAGGTTCTGTCGAATTGAACTACAATTCACAAAATTTGACATTCGTAACTCTTCTTGCTCACTTGAAGTCCATTATTCTAATTCTTCAATCTTTGGTTCAAGTTTCTTCTCTCTTTCTTCTTGTACTCACGTTTCAAAATCCCTCTCTAAAACTATACAACAAAATACTGTAGAAGAATTTGTCCATGTTGTATTTGATGAGACTAACCCAATTGTGCAGAATATTTCTGAATTTAGTACAGAAGATGATGTTTTAACTGATAAAATGTATCAGTTAAAACTGCCAGAATCTCCAGCTTCTCAAAAGCAGGTTGAAGAAGTTGAAGAAACTGAAGAACAGTTGCCTAAAGATTGGAAAACTCCAAGAAATCTTTCAATAGACAACATCATTGGTGAAATAAATCAGGGAGTTTCCACTAGAAGATCTTTAAATAAATTTTGCAATCATATGGCATTTGTATCTCAAATTGAACCTAAAACGGTATCTGATGCATTAAAGGATAATAACTGGATTAATGTTATGCATGATGAATTAAATCAATTCACTAGAAATGAAGTATGGGAATTAATTCCAAAACCAGATAATGCAAATATTGTAGGTACAAAATGGGTTTTTAGAAATAAAATGGATGAAAATGGTATAATCACTAGAAACAAGGCCAGATTAGTTGTTAAAGGATATAATCAGCAAGAAGGAATTGATTTTGATGAGACATATGCTCCTGTTGCTAGATTAGAGGCCGTTAGACTTTTGCTTGCCTATGCTTCAATAAAAAGTTTCGAGGTTATTTCAAATGGATGTCAAAAGTGCTTTCTTAAATGGCTACTTGAATGAAGAAGTTTTTGTTTCACAACCACCTGGTTTTGAAGATCACATTCATCCGAATATGTTTATAGACTAAAGAAAGCTTTGTATGGTCTCAAACAAGCCCCAAGACAATGGTATGAAAGGTTAAGTAATTTTCTCATTTCTAAGGGCTATCAAAGAGGGTTGGTTGATAAAACTTTATTCCTGAAAAAATTAAATAATGAGGTAATTCTAGTACAAGTATATGTTGATGACATCATATTTGGAGCCACTAATGTTTCTTTATGTAAAGATTTTATCAAAGATATGCAAGGAGAATTTGAGATGTCTATGATGGGAGAACTCAACTACTTTCTTGGATTACAAGTTAAACAACTTAAAGAAGGAAGTTTTCTTCATCAATCTAAATACTACACAGAACTTTTGAAGAAATTTGAGATGGAACATTGCAAAGAAGCATCAACACCTATGTCCACAAATTGCTATCTTGATTCTGATGAAAAGGAAAAGCTGTTGATGAAACCAAGTATAGAGGACTTATTGGTTCTTTGCTATATCTAACAGCAAGTAGACCTGACATTATGTTCAGTGTTTGTATGTGTGCCAGGTTTCAATCTGCACCAAAAGAATCACATCTTACTGCTGCAAAGAGAATCCTCAAATATCTCAAAGGAACTTTAAATGTTGGGTTATGGTATCCTGGTGAGTCCAAATTAAATTTAATTGGATACTCTGACTCAGATTTTGCAGGTTGTAAGCTTGACAGGAAAAGTACTAGTGGCACCTGTCATCTTCTTGGAAGCAGTCTAATTTCATGGCACAGTAAAAAGCAATCATATGTTGCTCTTTCTACGTAACGAGCGTAATACATTGCAGCTGGAAGTTGTTGTGCTCAATCTCTTTGGATCAAACAACAACTTGAGGATAATGGTTTAATTCTCGGAAAGATTCCTCTCGTTATGTGATAATACTAGTGCCATTATGTTAACTAAAAACCCAATTCAACATTCTAGGACAAAACATATAGAAATTAGACATCATTTCATTAGAGATCATGTTTTGAAAGGTGATTGTGAAATTTTCTTCATAGAAACTGAAAAACAACTAGTAGATATTTTTACAAAACCTCTTGCTCGTGACCGGTTTTACAAAATTCGTACTGAACTAGGCATTTTAGATGCATCAAACATCTCTTAGTTTTCAAAACTCGGTTGTTTTAATCAATAAAAAAATCTTTTAAATCGATTAAAAGAATTTATACATCATTTTTCTTACTATTTTAATCGATTAAATGTCGAATTAATCGATTAAATGAACTTATGTTTCAAACTTTTGAATTCCTTCACTGTTTTAATCGATTAAACCTTTATTTCAATCGATTAAAACCATTAACAAGAAATTTTTAATCGATTTTGTCCTGTTTTTAATCGATTTTTATTCTGGAAAGAAAAATTAAAGGCTTTTGTTAATGGTTGTTCTTGTAACATGCTACTAAAGTGTGGTTCCCTTATCTTTACACGTGTTAATTGTATTCATTACAAACGTGTTAATGAAGATAAGCTTGAATCAACTTTGATTTGTCTTTACATGAGTAAAGTATCGTATCCATTTTTTTTTTCTATTTTCGAAATCTAAGACATGATAGATACCATGAATTGTTTTTCTTTTGTTCCCTATTTTTGATGAAGTCAAAAGGGCGAGAAAGAGTTGAGAGTTGCTTTACTTTTTAATTTAGGGGGAGCAACAATTTAGGGGGAGAAATAGGAAAATAATTCATTTTGGTTACTCACTAATCTATATTATCAAGTGACTTCTTTTGCAGAGTTATTATTCAAATTGGTGTTTGTCTTCATCAAATAGGGGGAGACTGAAAGTGATGAAGATCTTATTGAAATACTCTATCAAAGATCTTGTTGATTTGATGAAGTCAAGAATGAAGTCAAAGGCAACTTTGTGGCAGTCAAGAGTCACTTAGATAAAAGAGTAGAGGGATTAGTGTGTCTGCAGCTCTGCTTAGGTATAATCATTTTTATCTTTTCTGTTGCATGAGGTTTCTTCACTTAAAAGATTTTGCAAAATGCCTCTAAAAGCGTTTAAACGGTCAAAACCAAAGTATTTTGATAAAAGCTTTCTTAATCAACTATTTTAACTAATAGCATATAAGCTTTATCAACTAAAATCTTCTTCACACTTTTATAACAAGTTTTTAACTGATATAACTTCGAAATAATAGATTGAATTCATTAAAAGAAGTTTTGAAAACCTTCTGTCAGTATTTTAACTGATAAAACTTCGAAATAACCGATTAAAATCACTTAAAATGTTCAGAGAAGTATTTTGGCAGTATTTTAATCGATACAACTTCGTTTTAATCGATTAATTTCATTTGGCATACTGTATGATCGATCAGAATGCAATTATGACCGATCAGAATGTGATTATGATCGATCAGAATTTAGTTATGACCAATCAGAACTATTTCAATTGATTAAATTACGTTTCAATCGATTAAATCAACTTAAGAAAATTTATACTACGCGTTTTAATCGATTAATACGATTTTTAATCAGTTAAAATCACTTGGAAAAGTTTACAAGAAAGTTTTGCAGTATTTTAATCGATTGAAACACGAAACAATCGATTAAAACAAATTAGAAGATTTTTTACAAAGAGTTTTAATTGATATAAACGTTGTCGTATTAGTTAAAACAAATCTAGAAAATAATCAAGAACGTTTTAATGGATTAAAAGAAGTTTTAACAGATTAAAACAAGGCTTTTAACAGATTAAAAGATTATTTTAACAGATTAATTAAACTATTAGTTTTGAAAATCTTCTATAAAAACAGAGTTGCTTGATCATTTTAAACACACATCTGAAATACATCTTTTAGCAATCATTCAAGCAATCAAAAGTGCTACTTTCAAGAAAGAATCACACTAGTTTTTGTGAAGTTCATCAAAGTTCTTTCTTAAGGCAAAACTGCATTCTTTTGAAGAAGAAACAACATAGTGCAGAACTGCATAAAACTTGTTTGATCGTTTTAGTTTCTTCTGTTTGTTTCTTTACATTCTTTTGTGTATTGTTGGTTCCTGGAATTGTGGGCACTAGTTTCTCTGCAGCAGGAATTTGGTTGTAGAGGTTGTCAAGAACTGGAATTTGGTTCTTGGTGAAAGGTTAGGTGCAGGAACTGGAATTGTGGTTCTTGTGGTAGATTGAGTGTGTGATTAAGGTTGTAATCTGTAAAACATTCAATCTAGTGGAACCCAGCTGGAATTTGGCTGGAGACTGGACGTAGCCCTGGGATTGGGTGAACCAGTATAAACGTTGGTGATATCTTTCTAATCCTTTTTTTTCTTTAATTTTGTTGCTGCATTTATTTTTTGATTGCTTGCTCTGTGATTCAAGAACACATATGAAATCTTAATTTTTGAAATAGATAATCTGTTAATTGCGAAAATCTTTCAAAGATCAATTCACCCCCCCTCTTGATCTCAGCCTCTTTTTCTAACAGTTTAAACAAATGTTTTGTTTATGGAGTGGCATCTTATTCTATGGCTGTCGCCGCCGTCAAAACGAGGCGGTCGGAGCGACGCGATGGTTTTTTCGACCCTCTTTGATTTTTGCGTTTGTTATGGGTGGGTACAACGTCCTTAGGTTGTCCGATAACCGGGCTAACCTAGAGACGAGGTTTTTGAAAAGTGTTCTTGGGTTGTCCGATAACCGGGCTAACCCAAGAACGGGTTTTGAAGGGTTCGTGGAGTCGCCACCGATGTTTTTACCGGAAACATCGGAAAAGGGGTTTTCAAAAAAGGCGTTGGTTTTCGAAAACCAACTTTGGTCATTAGAACCAGAGTTGGGTAAGGGAGTTAGTTACATGTAAAGGAAGTGTTAGTTCCTTTACGACGCCCCTTTCGGGTTCCCTATGATGGGCCGACTACTTTGGATAAATAATTAAACTAGAAAATTGCTCTTTTACCCTTTTATTATGCGGTATTTAAATTTGTGACTACATGGCCCTAGCGTCTATTGCATAATTTTAAATGAAAGCAGTAAAATTAGGAAGAGAGAGAATGCACCTCCAAAGCAAGCTTTTTATATTTTTCTTTAAAGAGTGGGTGTTTTTTGGCAACCCTTCACTCTACAACTCTCAGAAACTCCGGAGATGCCTCGGAGGGATTCTAAAGAAGATTTAGACGCTCAATTTATACCTAGAGACACTCAGAAACTCCGAAAATGCTTCGGAGGGATTCTAGAGAGAGAAAATCTAGAGAGAAGGGAGAGCTACTGTGCTTGGTGTGTGGAAATGAGGGGAGGGAGCCCCTAGTTATAGGTTTTCGCGCCTGAAGGTGGCAAGACCGCCGGTCTCGTCTGACAAGGTCGAGACCGCCGTCTGGACAATCCAGACCGCCGTCTCGACCATAGCAGGGATCGAGACCGCCGTCTGGAAAACCCAGACCGCCGTCTCGACTTTTTGCAATGGCGAGACCGCCGTCTGGACAAGCGAGACGGCGGTCTCGTCCCTGGAGTGAGGCGAGACGACGGTCTAGTCTTTCCAGACGGTGGTCTCGTCCCTTCAGGCGCGAGAACTTTATTTTTCAGGCCAAAAAGCCCTCCTATCTTAGTACGGGGGCCTAATAGTCTCTCCTAGTGGCTTGTTAGGCTTCGACCGTCTTCAAATAGGAAGTTTTCTGACTTTATTCTGAGGTCGGGCAAGATTTGGGGTCTACAGTTGCCCCCCGTTTACCTGACTAGTCGGCTGTTGGCTTTTGTTGTTCCAGACAGATAGACAGGAAGGTAAAGGAGTTGACCCTCTCGCCCGGCTACCCTTCGGACGTCCCGTCTGGTGGCGGATGATCCTTTGGGGAGATGTTGTATTTGTGCGCCTCTGGGATACTACTTCTGACGTAGCCGATCCTTTTGGTTGACACGTGGTAGAACCTCCGGACACTACTCCTGACGTAGCCGATCCTTCGGTTGATGGGTATAAACCCCCCATCAGGTTGGTAGTTACAGTCCGTTGTGTGGGACTGGATGGGTATGAACCCCCCATCAGGCTGGTACGGTCCGTTGTGTGGGACCGGATGGGTATGAACCCCCCATCAGGGTGGTACGGTCCGTTGTGTGGGACCGGATGGGTATGATCCCCCCATCAGGGTGGTAGTGGCGGCTTACTGTTCAGGTGGCCCATGCGCTGTTTAGGCACTCCTTATGTGTTGTTTGATAGGTATAAACCCCCTATCAGGCTGGTACAGTCCGTTGTGTGGGACTGGATGGGTATGGCCCCCCATCAGGGTGGTACAGTTCACTCTGGTGAACTGGTGGTGGTGGTGGCGTCTTACAGCTCAGGTGGCTCATGCGCCGGTGACTGGGGAGTGATGTTGGTAGATGCTCTTGGATTTCTTGGATGGTCGCCCAGGCTGCTCCTGGGGACTTTGTTGGTTGTCCATCCAGCTTTGTTGGTTGCAGGGGATTCTTTGTTTTTGTTTTTTTGGTGGTAGTTATCCGACTCTTGCTGGTTGGTCGGGTTATCTCTCTTCTCTTTTGTTTTTGGTTTTTGCTTGGTGGTTGGAATTTTGTAGTTGTTTTGTTTTGATCCTGCCTTTTTTCTCACGGTTTTATCTCTTTTTTCTCGCGATTTTGGATTTTGGCTTTTTTGAGCCTATGCCTTTTCTCTTTTAAGTTATTTTTGTTACGTTGACTTTTGTAAAAGAAGGCAAAGAATGCATGGAATAAGATTTTATTCATGGAAAATTTTACAACAACTTTTATTTAGATAAATGCAGCCCCTAAGGACTGTCATCAGGGGAATCGGGGTAAGGGTACTATTTGTACACATGATATTGGAAGTCCACTTGCTCTTGAACTTCGTCATGGTAGTCCTCCTGGAATGTTGTCCATTCCTTCCGCAACCTCTGCTGCTCCTGGTAGATCTCGTCTTGGCGAGCTTGATAGGCCTGTTGGCAAGCATCGTGGTCCTGTTGCCACTGGGTCTGCTGCTCTCGCCACACTGCCATTTGGGCGAACTGCTGGCTTATATCGTTCATGTGTTGGTGCATGCCAGCAAAGTCATCCGTGTACAGTGGTGGTTGTTGCTGCTGCTGGGAGCCGGGAGACGTGGGCATATCCTGCATCGCCACTAGTCCTTGGATGTCCAGCTCGAAGTCCAGGGAGGGGTGCAGGGCGAACTGGTGTCCCCTACGTATCAGCATCCCCATGCTGACCAGCATTAGCCCATTGATGGGCTCGGGTCGTAGGTTGTGGGCCAGCTCTTCCCGGCCCGGGCACCCCATTCTCTCTGCCAGGGGGGTGATGAGGGGAGCTACGAGGATGGCCCCCGTGGATCTACTCCCAAAATCCTTAAGGGCTCTCAGGAGGAAATATCCAGGGTTGCAGTGCCGCCTCTGGTGCATGCAGTAGAGGACGAAGAGATCAAGGAGAGATATCTTACCTTGGCTCTCCTTCCTCCCATGGATCGTGCCTGCCAGCAGCTTGTGGCAAATGCGGAGTGCCGGCTGCAGTGCGGAGCCTCTCATTAAGGTGGGCAGCGTGGTTGCTCCTGTGAGGTCTCGCCACATGTCCGCAGAGGTGAGGTTGGCGGGCCGAGGCAGATGGCCTCTCGGTATTCCCGAGTTAGTGCTTCCTCGGGCCGGATGAATCCAATGGCCACATTGAATTCCTCCAGGGTGGTGGTCTGGTATTGCCCGCCCATGAAATAATCACTAGTGGAAAAATAGTTTTCTATGACGGGTTTTTATCACGGTCGTAATCCACCCGTCATAGTATGTGGCGCGGTGGCAATTTTGTAATAAAATCATAAACTTTCTATGTCGGGTAAGTTTTAACCGACATAGTAAGTGGAAAGGTCACTTTCTATGTCGGGTAAAATTTACCCGACATAGAAAGTGAACTTTCTATGTCTGCTATAATTTACCCGACATAGAAAGTGAACTTTCTATGTCTGCTAAGTTTTACCCGACATAGAAAGTGAACTTTTATGTCGGTTAAATTTTAACCGACATAGAAAGTACTTTTATGTCGGTTAAATTTTTAACCGACATAAAAGTACTTTCTATGCTCGGTTGAAATTTAACCGACATAGAAAGTGTATATTAAATAAAAAAAATTAAATATATAAGTATATAAATATTTATATATCAAAATATATAAATATATTTGTATTTATATATTTTGTATATAAATATAATTTATTTGTAAGTTATGTATCGAAATTCGTAGTAGTTTAGTGGTTGGAGTATCAGTCTCCAACGCTAAGGTATTGGGTTCGAATCTTGTTAGACACAAATCTCTTAAACAGATAATAAATCCTACCAGTGACAATTTTCGTAAAAATTCCATTACTTTCTATGTCGGTTCATTACAACCGACATAAAAAGTCATACTTTCTATGACGGTTCATCACAACCGACGTAAAAAGTCATACTTTCTATGACCCCTGTATCTATGTCGCCTCTTTAACCGACGTAAAAAGCTCATTTTAACCGACATAAAAAGCCTTTTTTGCACTAGTGAATTGACCATTTTGGTGGGCTGCATGCCTGAGGCCATGGAGGGGATCTCAATGAGGGAGACGGAGGCCAGGAATTCCTGTACTGCTTGGGGGTACACATATGTGGGTGGGGGTTGTAGCAAAAAACCCCACCCAATGCTGTCAATGTGGGCCCTGACGTCCTCCTCCCATCCAAATTCGGCTAGAACGCCGAAGTCTAGTGTTAGCATGGAGTGCCACTGGTAGCTCCTAATATTGTCCAGGCGGGCCTGGTGCTGTGGTGATAGTTGAGAAGGATCTAGGGGTGGCGGTGGTGCCGAGCTACTAGCACCAGCGGTGCTCCTTCGCTTCCTGGAGGCACTTCTGCTGAACATCTTGAGCAGGGAAGGCTTGGAGGAGTAGAATGAGAGTTTTTGAGGCTCTGGAGGCTTAGGAGGCAAGGAGAGTTGTGAGGAAACCCATCCAGGCGCGCCCCTTATATAGGGAATTTTTTTCAATTCGAGACCGCCGTCTGGGAAGTCGAGACGGCGGTCTCGAGATTCCAGACGGCGGTCTCGACTTTGCCTAAATCGAGACGACGGTCTGGTTTCTCGAGACGGCGGTCTCGAAGTGCAAGGGAATCGAGACGGCAGTCTGGAATGTCCAGACGGCGGTCTGGAATGTCCAGACGGCGGTCTCGGATTTCTGGTGCATTTTTTTTTTTTTATTTTTTTTTTTTGCATAAGAAATAGGACCTGGTTCAAAAACACTTTATGCATGCAAATGTTTTCATGTTTGATACCCTATAATGCCTATTTTAATTAGTTTTTCAGAAGGATTTAACCAACGCGTCTTGTTGTGCTGAAAGCCTTCTGATTCGCTGTGTTTACCTTCGACTGTACCATGCCGGATTTCTTGTGACCGAAGGGTAATTTCTTTCTTTCTCTATTTTTCTCTTTTTTCGTTTTTTTTTTTTTGTAGAGCACTTTTGTCATGTAGTGTCCCTTTTTCCTTGCTTTAGGGATTTCAACCCTCTTGTTGACTATACGCCTCCATATTCCCAAATTAATTATTTAGAATATTGTCGTGAGGGTCAAGAGAAAAGAAGTAAAGGGGTAAAAATCAATGGTTTGTGTTTTAGAGGGTTGATTTTTATTGATAAAAGGATCTGTAAGAATGGCTGGCTAAGGTTAAGCCTAGGTGTTTAAGCTTTGTCTAAGCAAACATTTTTCCTCTTTTTTATTTTGCGCTCTTTGGTTTGATCTCCATTGCTTTTAAATGGCTAGCTGATTTCCCTAGATCGCCCTTTGGGTTTTCGAACTAGGATACTGTGTTTTTGGCCCTAACTTTTGTCTAGGTTCCTTCCTTTGTAAAATTTTGGAGAAATCCTAGCGGACCTTATTTGTAACCCTAACTTTTGCCTAGGCTACCCTTTATTGTTGTTCGGGTATCCTACCGGGTTGACCCTATCTTTTGCGTAGCCCCCTTAGTGGGTTTCCTACCGGGTAATTTGCCCTTTTCTTTGGCCTTTGGCTTCTCTGGGCTTCTTTCTTTTTTGTGGATTTATTTTTTGTTCACAGTATTGGCGAAGCATGACTTTCTTTATGGGTGGAGTGAAGTCTTATTCTTAGGTGCTTCTAATCAACTAACTTGATGACAATGTTTAAACGTTGATTATTTGGAAGCGCTTTTTATTCTTCTCTTTTTTATGTTTACTTAGACAGGGTTATTTATGTGGTCCAGTCAGAAGTAGAAGGAAGAGAAGCAGATAGAAAGAATCATTCTTATTAATTAATGAGGGAACATGTGCCCTAAAATGCCCGGGGGTCGGGCTCGCCCCGGGGGATAATCTCTAACAATCATGGGGTTTACATCCCTTGAACAAAGAAAAAGATTTCCTAATGACTAGAGTGGCTCTTGACGCTTGCACCCCTCCACTTCGGAAAACTTGCTTGAGTGTGCGGAGGGGAGACTTCCCTTTTCTTCTTTCCGCCCGGCCCTTGGTAGGGTCATATCCTAAGCCATACTTGCAAGGATTGTCTTTGAATTATGGGGGTTCCTTCATGCCTTGGGAATCTGCCCCCAGTCCTTGGCCAGGATGGTAGCCATGCTTCAACATCATGCGGGCTACTTTTGTGTTTCTGGGAAGTCGCTCTATACTGGCAATTTCGAGCGCTTGAAAAGATGTTTCAAGGGCCTCTTCAGCCGTATCCACATAAGGTTGGGTGGACGGTCCACTGATCAGGATATCGTCTTCTGCTCGGACTGTGACCAGTTTATCGTCCACTATGAACTTGACTTTCTGGTGGAGCGTCGAAGGTACTGCCTTTGCGTCATGAATCCAAGGCCTGCCGAGGAGACAGCTGTATGCTGGAGTAATGTCCATTACATGGAAATCGACGTTGAAGGTAGTGGGTCCAACATGGATTGGCAAATCGATTTCTCCCACTACTTCTTGTTTTGATCCGTCGAAGGCTCGAACGATGGTGCTGCTTGGGCGCAGACGGGTTCCTTGGATAGTCAATTTATCCAGCGTGCACTTGGGCATCACGTTCAGGGACGACCCGTTATCCACAAGAACTTTGGCAATGAGGTATTCCTTGCATTTAACTGAGATATGCAAGGGCTTGTTATGTTTTGGCCCCTCGAGGGGGAGTTCTTCCTCTGTGAAGGTGAGGTGATTGTTTGCCATGATGTGACCGACGATCCTCTCAACCTTTTCTTGGGATATTGTGTGAGGTACATGCGCCTCGCTCAAGACCTTCAGCAGGGCATTCCGGTGCGGTTCCGAGCTCATTATCAAAGATAGCAACGTGATCTTTGCGGGTGTGCGATTGAGCTGGTCTATAATCGAATACTCACTCTGCCTTATAAACTGGAGTAGTTCCTCTGTCTCCTCCTTGGATTCCTTATTTTCTTTTTCTTCTTCGGTCTTTTTATTTTTTCCTTTATTTTTGAGGACCTCTTCTTGTGTGTCCTTGGGGGAGTAGATTCTTCCACTTCTAGTTGTGCTCCCAATGCCGGCTATGTTTGTTATTTCTTCTTTTATCGGTGAAGATTCCCCATATCTCCATGGTACAACTTTATTTGACTCGTAGGGGAAAGGACGTGGCATAAATAGTCGCACTGGCGTCCTTGCCCCCTCTTCTTTACTCTTGAGGACCAACGACCGAGGTTTATTTCCCTCTTGTGATGACTCGACCGTTGGGGTGCGCTTTATTAGGAGTGGCTTTCTCTCCATTCTTCTGAGTTGGAAGACGTGTTAGTTAATCCTTCCTTTTTATTATCTTATTTATTAAGCGTGAAGGAGGGGAAATTAAATATGCAAATGCATGTTCATGTATGCAAGTAGACAACTGTTGAATAAGGAAAAAGATTTCATTAATTCAGTGGAAAGTGTACATTCTCCTATTCCATACTACGAAGCGTCTTTTGGCAAAAACGGAAAAGCCTAAAGAAACCCACAGGCGGGTCTTGATTCCTATGTAGTTCTCTCTCGGCTTCCCGGACATGGTGAGCGAGCTCTTCGCTTTGCTTGCGGACTGCCTGGCTCATATCTTCATTGTACTTTTGAGCCTCTTTGATCTTCGCTTCTTGATGAACGACCAAGGCTTGTAGTTCGTCGAGCTTTGCAACGGCTCGGTCTTTCTCTTGAAGTACTTGGTCGTACTGAGCTAGCCCGTCTTTTTCCTTAAGGCGTAGCTCAGAGAGACTTTTGGTGAGTCTCCTGTTGGCCTCTCGCTCTTGGCGGATGTCTAACCGAGCTTTAAGGAGCCCTTCCGACAACTCCTTGATCGTTTGGGCCTGCATAGCTGATTCGGCCTCAAGGTGTGCTGTTTTGGCGTTTATTTCTTGTAGCTGGCTATCCGAACTGGTTTTAGCAATTTTGGATGCTCGGATAGCTTTTTCGTTAGCGTCAGCACATTGGTCCTTGAGGCGCTCTATTTCATGATCCTTTTTCTTGCCTTGCCTTTGTAGACCGTCAATCGTGAGGATAGATGCTTGCTCTTTTTCCTCAAGGGCCCGTATCTCGGGATCCCATGATTTCTACCCTCCGGGTCAAGGCATTGACTTGTGCCTCGCAGCTCTTCGTTGTTGGCGATTGGCACGGGTGTGGTGGATGGTTGAGCCATCCCTCTTCTTCTTCTCCATGCCTCGTAGTCACCGGTGACAGCTACCCGAGCTTTTCCTAGCTCTCTGTCTCCCATGTAGACCGGCCTCTCCCATGCTTTTCTCATGGTTGATGAGTTGGTGATCGTGCACGTGTCTCCAAAGAAGCACAAGCCCTCCGAGCTCCCTTTGGGAAATAGTAGTTTGGGTCCTCATGAGTTGCCTCATAGCTACTCTAGGTGAGTAGGCTATGCAACCCCGAGTCCTATCAAGGGTATGTTCGGATAGTCCCCACATCCGATGAGAACGGGGCCAGGTCGGAACCAAGGGCGGACCCAAGATATACTATTGGCGTCCTTTCGTTCTAACTCATCCCTCCATTCTATGGTCAGGCGTCGTTGGAGGGGGATCTTGGAGAAACTTCTCAAAGGGTCTGGGAATATCCCCATGTGACTCGGAGGCGTAAAGATGCGTGATGCTCCACACGTATAGTAATGAAGAGCAAGCAGCGAGTGTTCTTCCTTGCTTCGATGGCAAAAATCCACCGAGAGCAAGGTGTCGGCAAGAATAGCAGTGCAAGGGACTCTTCGAGTATACGTCCCAAGCGAAGAAGGCGCCCATGACGGCTTGATCTATGGTGTCGAGGTGGAAGGGGAACAGGATTGTTCCAAAAATTATGAGTGTCGTGGTTTTGTTGAAGGCAACCCACTCGTCCTTTCAGCCAGTGTAGGACAGGTGGTCTTCTAACATCGATACTTTCCACCCTCGGGTGTTCCCTCTTCCTATCGTGGTACTCTGTCGGAATCGGTAGATGGATAAGGGCAGCGACCGATGCCGCAGGAGTATACGCCTCGTGGCGAATATGGGCCCCGGCTGATTTAGGCCATTTCAACATAGCTTCATACTCCTCTAAGGTGGGCACCATGTCGAACTGCGGAAATTCAAAGCACCGCAGACTGGAGTTCCAAAAGTGAATCAGTACCCTGAGGAAGACCTGATCGATACTAATCTTTAGGAGGTCCAAAATTCGTCCATAAGACTTTTCAAAATCGGCGCGGACCTCTGGTGGCATTGTTGCACTAAGTCGTTCCAACTTCTCAGTATGGTTTCGGAGAATGTCCACCTTCCCCACTTGTCTACTTGTCCCCTCCATTTTCTAAAATCAAAATGTATGATTTGATGAAGATGATGTTTATTGTATGAATGTGAGTGTTTATTCTTTCTATTTATCATGTTTTTCTACATGATGTATGGTATATATACTTCTTTTTTTTTTGGAAAGAATAAACTATCTATATGAATGCTTTATGAGTGTAATTTTTGGACTAGGTCTTATGTTGGAAAAAATGGATTTTTTTTTGTTTTATTTTTATTTGTTGTTTATTTGCTTATTTTATAGCCTTTTATCTCTTCTGTCGGAACTGCGTGGCTACTTAGCTTACAAAGAACCTGAAACCAGGCTAGCTAAAAGGCAGACTGTCCGAGATAAAATATGGCTTTATGCGAAACAATATTTAGCGTCCCTTATCTCTTCTGTCGGAACTGCGTGGCTACTTAGCTTACAAAGAACCTGAAACCAAGCTAGCAAAAAGGCAGACTATCCGAGATAAGGGTGTTTATTTGTAAAATATTTTTGGGTTTTTGTTCTGTTGTTTGTTTATGCTATGCAACATACAAATGCAACAATCATATGCACACACAATTCGATCATCCCCGAACAGGCAAGATTTCGCTTTTATCACGAGGTAGGGTTTTCCTGCAGAAAAGTGCATTGGTCAGGGTAGGTTCTAACTGTTCTCACCAGGCTAAGGCCCCCAAGGTGCCCCCATTATAGGGTCCCCACTCTCCAGCTCGTCCGACCATGCTCAACACTAAGGCCAGAGTCAGTCTTGTTGCCAAAAGAGGAAGGTTATCACCTTGAGTGGTGGTTTCCGATCACACTGGTGGGCACAAGGCCCTGACTACAGCGAACCGTACCTGCCACCCACTCCCTATGGTTATCTCACTTGCCCCCGGGTATAGAGGGAATTGTAGTGTGCGAGGGTTTGTGTGCAATTTATATTTCAATCAATTGCGTAAATATAAACAAGCAACAGTTATTTGAAAGCCAAACAATAAAGCATGTTATAATACAAGGCAGGGTAAAAGCGCTATTTTCTTGGTTTAATTATTTTTGAGCCAGCCCATCACTAAATGGGATCAACTCTCTAGGCTTCCCCAGTGGAGTCGCCATCTGTCGCCGCCGTCAAAACGAGGCGGTCGGAGCGACACGATGGTTTTTTCGACCCTCTTTGATTTTCGCGTTTGTTATGGGTGGGTACAACGTCCTTAGGTTGTCCGATAACCGGGCTAACCTAGAGACGAGGTTTTCGAAAAGTGTTCTTGGGTTGTCCGATAACCGGGCTAACCCAAGAACGGGTTTTGAAGGGTTCGTGGAGTCGCCACCGATGTTTTTACCGGAAACATCGGAAAAGGGGTTTTAAAAAAAGGCGTTGGTTTTCAAAAACCAACTTTGGTCATTAGAACCAGAGTTGGGTAAGGGAGTTAGTTACGTGTAAAGGAAATGTTAGTTCCTTTACGACGCCCCTTTCGGGTTCCCTATGATGGGCCGGCTACTTTGGATAAATAATTAAACTAGAAAATTGCGCTTTTACCCTTTTATTATGCGGTATTTAAATTTGTGACTACATGGCCCTGACGTCTATTGCATAATTTTAAATGAAAGCGGTAAAATTAGGAAGAGAGAGAATGCACCTCCAAAGCAAGCTTTTTATATTTTTCTTTAAAGAGTGGGTGCTTTTTGGCAACCCTTCACTCTACAACTCTCAGAAACTCCGGAAATGCCTCGGAGGGATTCTAAAGAAGATTTAGACGCTCAATTTATACCTAGAGACACTCAGATACTTCGGAAATGCTTCGGAGGGATTCTAGAGAGAGAAAATCTAGAGAGAAGGGAGAGCTACTGTGCTTGGTGTGTGGAAATGAGGGGAGGGAGCCCCTATTTATAGGTTTTCGCGCCTGACAGTGGCGAGACCGCCGGTCTCGTCTGACAAGGTCGAGACCGCCGTCTGGACAATCCAGACCGTCGTCTCGACCATAGCAGGGGTCGAGACCGCCGTCTAGGAAACCCAGACTGCCGTCTCGACCATAGCAGGGATCGAGACCGCCATCTGGAAAACCCAAACCGCCGTCTTGACTTTTTGCAATGGCGAGACCGCCGTCTGGACAAGCGAGACGGCGGTCTCGTCCCTGGAGTGAGGCGAGACGGCGGTCTGGTCTTTCCAGATGGCGGTCTCGTCCCTTCAGGCGCGAGAACTTTATTTTTCGGGCCAAAAAGCCCTCCTATCTTAGTACGGGGGCCTAATAGTCTCTCCTAGTGGCTTGTTAGGCTTCGACCGTCTTCAAATAGGAAGTTTTCTGACTTTATTCTGAGGCCGGACAAGATTTGGGGTCTACAATGGCGCTTGCTATGACTGATTGACTTCCCTAGTCTGCCCTTTGGGTTTTCAGCTTAGGATGTTGTGTTTTGTTTTGTCCTAACTTTTGTCTAGGTTTCTTTTTTCTTGCTTTGGGAAGCCTAGCGGACTTTATTTTGTAACCCTAGTTTTTGCCTAGGCTACCCTTTATGGTTGTTCGGGTTTCCTAGCGGGTTTACCCTAACTTTTGCGTAGCCTCCTTTGGTTGGTTTCCTACCGGGTATCTTGCCCTCTCTTTTGGCCTTTAGCTTTTATGGGCTTCTTTTGATTTTTGTTTTCTGTTTTCTCTTTATACAACATTGGCGAAACACGACTTTATTATGATGAGGTAGAACTTTTATTTTTTGTTTCTAGTCAATCAGTGATGATGGATTTGACTTTTATTTTGGTCAATGGCACAGTTTGATTACCTTGACACGTTTTGAAAACGTTTGCCTAAACATGGTTATTAATGAGGTTTAGACATGAATAGCAAGAAGAGAAGCAGATAGTAAGAATGATATTCTTTGTAATTGATAGGGAAATGTGTGCCCTACAATGCTCGGGGGTCGGGCTAGCCCCGAGGAGTAATCTCTAATAGTCATTGGATTTACAAACCCTAAGAATCAGAAGGAGAACACCTAATGACTACAGTCGCTTTTGACGCTTGACCCTCTTTGTTTGGAAAAATCTTATTCGAGCTGTAGAGGGGAGACTTCCCTTTTCTCTGTGCAGCTTGATCCTTTATAGGGTAATGCTTTAAAGGATTGTCTTTAAAATTTGGTGGCTCCCTTATTCCTTGAGAGTTTCTAATGAGCCCTTGGTTTGGGCGGGATCCATATTTCCTCACCATGTGGGTCACCTTCATATCGTTGGGGAAGTCTTTTCATATCGGAAAAAGATATTTCAAAGGTCCTCTTCAGCCGCATCCATTCAAGGTAGGGCAGACGACTTGTTGATCTGAATGTCGTCTTTAGCTCGAACCGTGACCAGCTTGTTGCCTACCCTGAGTTTGTCTCTTTGGTGGAGCGTTGAGAGAACTACCTTAGCGTCGTGAATCCAAAGTCTACTCAGTTTCCTCTTTGGATTATGTTTTTCTTCGGTCTTTTTATTTTTTCTTTATTTGTAGGAGCGTCATCTTGCAGCTCCTTGGGGGAATAAATTCTTTCATTTCTAATTTTGCCCCCAATGCCAGCTATGCTGGAGATATCCTCATTAATGGGCGGTGTTTTTGCACATCTCCACGGTACCACCTTATTCGATTCGAGGCGTGAACAAAATATAATGGCATCCTTGCCCCCTCTTCCTTATTTACTCAGATGACCAACGGTTGAGGCTTATTATCCTTCTTAGGCAGATCAACCGTTGGAGATAACTTGATGACAAAATGTTTGCTCTTCATCTTATTCCGATTCATGGAAAACACATCAATTCATCCTTTCTTTTTATTATCTTATTAAAGTGAGAATGAATGCAATTTATGAATGCAATAGACGTTTGAAGAGATGATGAAAACAAACAATTTTATTTATTTCATCCAGACAGTGTACATTCCTCAATGCAATGTTTCGAAGTTTTTTATTATTATTTTTTTTTAATAAAAAGTGGAGAAGCTTAAATGAACCCATAGGCGGGTTAGAATTTCTATGCATTTGAATTCCCGTGCATGGCATGCGAATGCCCTAATCCTCTTTTCATGGTATTGAGGAATGTCCACTTCTTCGATTGTCTATTATTAGATGCATGTTATGAGGATGAAGTTTGGTGGATGCATGTATGTAGGTGCTTGTTTTATCCTAAACATTATCATGTTTTATTTTCTAACATGATATATGATAGTGTTTGGGATTTTGTGTTTTTTTTTTTTTTTGTATGCGGATGAGGGCATGAAGAATACCAGCCGCTTTCTAGAATGCAAAAAGATTTTTATTGAATAATTTATGAGATGGATATTCCTTAAGACAATGGCTTAGGTATCCTCCTTAAAGCTTATGCTTTGTGGGGTATCATACCCACCTCGGTGGAATGGTTCCCTTCCCATCACAGACTTGACAAGTATAATGAGGGTCACTATCACACCTTAGTACACTTGTCCCTCTCTTGTCGCGAAGGTCACAAATGTGCTCGGGGCCTCTTTCGCCACTGTCTTAGGGATATCTAGTGCTCCCTAGAATGAATGTATTTATGCATGCACCAGTTCAAAAGGACGGTAGATGTTCAAAGTGGCATAACTTTTGACTGAGATGTTCGATTGGGACGCACAACATATCAAAACGAAGAGAAAAAAGTGAGGAATCAAGATAAAAATACCCAAAGGGGATTTGGCCCAGTAATTTTCCCAAAACACGCTTCTAAGACCCATTTTTTAGGGATTTATTAAAATGATGCGTATGCATACTTTCCTTATGCATTTATTTTTTTCTCTTGATTTTTCCACTTATGACATGATGCAATATGAATGATACGACTTTGTCAAAATTATTTTTATAAATGTTTTGATTTTGTTATTATTTTGTTTATTTATTATTTTATAGTCTTTTATCTCTTCTGTCGGAACTGCGTGGCTACTTAGCTTACAAAGAACCTGAAACCAGGCTAGCTAAAAGGCAGACTGTCCGAGATAAAAATATGGCTTTATGCGAAAGGGTTATTTAGCGTCCCTTATCTCTTTTGTCGGAACTGCGTGGCTAGTTAGCTTACAAAGAACCTGAAACCAGGCTAGCTAAAAGGCAGACTGTCCGAGATAAGAGCGTTTATTGCAAAAATGTTTTTTTGTGATTTTTGTTGTTTTTTTATGCTATGCAACAGACAAATGCAACAAACGTATGCCCACACAATTCAATCATCCGCGAACACGCGAGAAGTCATTTTAATCACGAGGTAGGATTTTCCTGCAGAAAAGTGCATTGGCAAAGGTGGGTTCTAACTGTTCTCACTAAGGCTAAGGCCCCCAAGGTGCCCCCATTATAGGGTCCCCACTCTCCAGCATTCCGACCATGCTTAACACTAAGGCCATAGTCAGTCTTTGTGCCAAAAGAGGAAGGTTATCACCTTGAGTGGTGGTTTCTGATCACATCGGTGGGCACAAGGCCATCACTACAACGAACCGTACCTGCCACCCACTCCCTATGGATTTCTCACTTGCCCCCGGGTATAGAGGGAACTGTAGTGTGCAAGGGTTTGTGTACAATTTGTATTTCAAACAATTGCGTAAGTATAAACAAGCAACAGTTATTGAAGCCAAGCAAGAAAACATGTTATAATACAAGGCAGGGTAAAAGCGTAATTTTCTTGGTTTATTTATTTTTAAGCTGGCCCATCACTAAATGGGATCAACTCTCAACAAATTCCCCAGTGGAGTCGCCATCTGTCGCCGCCGTCAAAACTAGGCGGTCAGAGCGACGCGATGGTTTCGACTTTCCTTTTTTCGCGTTTTTATTGGTGTGGTTACAACGCCTTTAGGTTGTCCAGTAACTGGGTTGAACCTAGAGGCGAGGTTTTCGAAAGGGCATTCTTGGATTGTCCGATAACCGGGTTAAACCAAGAACTAGTTTTTTAAGGGTTCTCTGGAGTCGCCACCGATGTTTTTACCGGAAACATCGGAAAAGGGTTTTAAAAGGCGTTGGTTTTCGAAAAACCAACTTTGGTCATTAGAACCAGAGTCGGGTAAGGGAGTTAGTTACGCGTAAAGAAAGTGTTAGTTCCTTTACGGCGCCCCTTCCGGGTTCCCTATGATAGGCCATCTATTTAAAAATAATTAAACCGGTGAAAATACGCTTTTACCCCTTTTATTTGCGGAATTTAAAGATTATGACTACATGGCCCTAGTATCTATCGCATAATTTAAATAAAGCGATAAAAGGTAAAGGAAGAAAGTAGAAACCTTCGGAGCAAGCTTTCTATTAATTCTTTAAAATTTAGGGTGCTATGTGGCAGCCCTTCACTCTACACAGCGTCGGAAACCTCTCGAAACGCTTGAAACACTCTTAAAAACGCTCAGAAACTCCAGAAATGCTTCAGAGGGTTCTAGAGAGAGAAATTTGAGAGATTTCTAGAGAGAAGGAGGAAGAACTGTGTGGAATGAGGGGAATGGGGGCCCTATTTATAGGGATTCGCGCCTATCAGGTCGAGACGGGCCGTCTCGTCTGACAAGGTCGAGACGGTCGTCTCGCCAGTCGAGACAGCCGTCTCGCCTTGCAAGAATGACGAGACGGCGGTCTCGCCAATCGTGCAAGGTGAGACGGCGGTCCCGAATCTGGGACGGTGGTCTCGACCTTAAAAGGTGAAAATCCTTATTTTTGTGCTAAAAAAACCCTCCTATCCTAGTATGGGGCCTAATAGTCTCTCCTAGTGGCTTCTTAGGCTTCATCCATCTTCGAAAAGGAGGTATTCTGGTCTTTATTATGAGGCCGGGCAAGATTAGGGGTCTACAAGGAGATAGGTGATCTTTAGAAGCATGAAATTGTGTTAGCTCAAAAAAGTGTAAATCATCAAGTTCCTTTGAAAAAGCCTAAAAGGAAAAACAAAAGAGTATGGGTAGAAAAAGGAACTAGAGCATGTTTTGTTAGTAATGCATCTTATTCTAAAGCTGCATCAAAAGCATGTTTTTATTGTATGAAACAAGGTCACACTTCAAATAAATGTAAAATAAAACATTTTGGTGTTCCTAAAGGTAAATATATTTGGGTTCCTATTGTTAAATAATTTGTTTGTCTTTAACCCCAAGGACCCAAAAGTTATGCGGACCTAAGTTTACTATGTTCTTGTTTTGTACGAAACTTCCAAATCAAAGAAGTCTATGTGGTATCTTGATAGTGGATGCTCAAAGCATATGATCGGTGATAAAACAAAATTTGTGAGTTTCAAAGCTAAAGAACAAGGATATGTAACTTATGGGGACAACAACAAAGGGAAAATTCTTGGAATTGGAAATATAGGTGTTGCAAACACCTTGGAGATTAAGGATGTGCTTCTTGTTGATGGACTAAAGCATAATCTCCTTAGCATAAGTCAACTATGTGACAAAGGATTTAAGATAATCTTTGAAAGTAAATTTTGCACCATACATTTGATAGATTCCGAAAATGTAGAATTAAAAGGCATTAGGCATAATAACATATACTTGATTGATTTGGATTGTTTACATGATTCTAGTATAACATGTTTAGCTGCTAAGGAAGAGAACCCTTGGTTATGGCATAAGAGAGCGGCTCATATAAATATGCATCAATTGAACAAATTGATTTCAAAATACTTAGTTATTGGTTTGCCTAAGTTAAAATTTGAAAAAGATAGATTGTGTGATGCATGTCAAAAAGGTAAACAAGTAAAATCATCATTTAAATCAAAGAATGTTATTTCCACTTCAAAACCCCTAGAATTATTACATTTAGATTTATTTGGACCTTCTAGGATAAAAAGCTTTGGTGGAAATTATGATGGCCTTGTGATTGTTGATGATTACTCTAGATATACTTGGACATTTTTCCTAACTATGAAAAGTGAAGCCTTTAAGGTCTTTAGAAAATTTGCAAAACAAATTCAAAATGAGAAAGACGTAAGAATTAAAGTTTTAAAAACTGACCATGGTGGTAAGTTTCAAAATGAAAACTTTGAAACTTATTGTGAAGAAAATGGAATATTACATAACTTTTCTGCTCCTAGGACTCCCCAACAAAATGGTGTAGTTGAAAGGAAAAATAGGTCATTAGAGGAACTTGCTAGAACAATGTTAAATGAATCTAACGTTCCTAAACATTTTTGGGCTGATGCAGTTAGTACTGCTTGTTATGTGTTGAATAGAATGCTCATTAGGTCAATTATAAAATCAACTCCCTATGAATTGTTAAATGGTAGAAAGCCTAATGTTGCTCATTTGAAAATTTTTGGATGTAAGTGCTTTGTGTTAAATAATGGAAAGGACAACTTAGGAAAATTTGACTCAAAAGCCGATGAGGGCATTTTCTTAGGTTATTCATTAACTAGCAAGGCTTACAGGGTGTTTAATAGAAGAACCTTAAATATTGAAGAATCTATTCATGTTACTTTTGATGAAATTGTAGACCTTGGGGGAAATCCTCTTGAGTCAAATAAAGAACTTGCAGGTGATGATTGAGTATATAAGAGAGGCTCTTGATGAATTATATTTGGAAGAAAATGAGCCTTCTCAAACACCTGAATTAGCAAAAGAATGGCAATCACCAAGAGGACTCTCAATGGACAATATCATTGGTGATATCTCAAAAGGGTAAGAACTAGAAATATGACTAACTTCTGCATTTCTGTAGCTTTTGTGTCACAGATAGAACCCAAAAATGTTGAGGAAGCACTTAAAGATGACCAATGGTGCATAGCTATGCAAGAGGAACTTAACCAATTTGAAAGGAATCAAGTCTGGGAATTAATCCCAAGAGAAGAATCACATCAAGTAATTGGAACTAAATGGGTATTTAGAAATTGTTAGAAAAAGAGGCTGAGATCAAGAGGGGGGGTGAATTGATCTTTGAAATATTTTCGCAATTAATAGATTATCTATTTCAAAAATTAAGATTTCAGATCTGTTCTTGAATCACACAGCAAGAAATCAAAAAATAAATGCAGCAACAGAATTAAAGAAAAGAAAGGTTTAGAAAGATATCACCAAGGTTTATACTGGTTCACCCAATCCCAGGGCTACGTCCAGTCTCCAGCCAAATTCCAACTGGGTTCCACTAGATTGAATGTTTTACAGATTACAACCTTAACCTTACACTCAATCTACCACAAGAACCACAATTCTAGTTCCTGCACCTAACCTTTCACCAAGAACCAAATTCCAGTTCTTGACAACCTCTACAACCAAATTCCAGCTGCAGAGAAACTAGTGCCCACAATTCCAGGCACCAACAATACAGAAAAGAATGTAAAGAAACAAACCGAAGAAACTAAAACGCTCAAACCAGTTTTATACAATTCTGCAATATGTTGTTTCTTCTTCAAAAGAATGCAGTTTTGCCTCAAGAAAGAAATTTGATGAACTTCACAAAAACTAGCATGATTCTTTCTTGAAAGTAGTATTTTTGATTGCTTGATTGATTGCAAAAAGCTATGTATCAGATGTGTATTAAAATGATCAAGCAACTCTGTTTATATAGAAGATTTTCAAAACTGCTGGTTTAATTAATATGTTAAAATAATCTTTTAATCTGTTAAAAGCCTTGTTTTAATCTGTTAAAACTTCTTTTAATCCATTAAAACGTTCTTGATTATTTTCCAGATTTGTTTTAACTGATACGACAACGTTTATATCAATTAAAACTCTTTGTAAAAAATCTTCTAATTTGTTTTAATCGATTGTTTCATGTTTCAATCGATTAAAATACTGCAAAACTTTCTTGTAAACTTTTCCAAGTGATTTTAACTGATAAAAACTCGTATTAATTGATTAAAACGCGTAGTATAAATTTTCTTAAGTTGATTTAATCGATTGAAACATAATTTAATCGATTGAAATAATTCTGATCGGTCATAACTAAATTCTGATCGGTCATAATCGCATTCTGATCGGTCATACAGTATACCAAATGAAATTAATCGATTAAAACGAAGTTGTATCGATTAAAATACTGCCAAAACACTTCTCTGAACATGTTAAGTGATTTTAATCGGTTATTTCGAAGCTGTCTCAGTTAAAATACTGACAGAAGGTTTTCAAAACTTTCTTTAATGAAAACAATCGGTTATTTCGAAATTATAGCAGTTAAAAACCTGTTATAAAAGTGTGAAGAACATTTTAGTTGATAAAGCTTATATGCTATTAGTTAAAATAGTTGATTAAGAAAGCTTTTATCAAAATACTTTGGTTTTGACCGTTTAATCACTTTTAGAGGCATTTTGAAAAATCTTTTAAGTGAAGAAACCTCATGCAGCAGAAAAGATAAAAATGATTATACCTAAGCAGAGCTGCAGACACACTAATCCCTCTACTCTTTTATCTAAGTGACTTTTTGACTGCAACAAAGTTGCCTTTGACTTCATTCTTGACTTCATCAAATCAACAAGATCTTTGCCAGAGTCTTTCAATAAGATCTTCATCACTTTCAGTCTCCCCCTATTTGATGAAGACAAACACCACTTTGAATAATAACTCTGCAAAAGAAATCACTTGATAATGTAGATTAGTGAGTAACCAAAAATGAATTATTTTCCTATTTCTCCCCCTAAATTGTTGCTCCCCCTAAATTAAAAAGTAAAGCAACTCTTTCTCCCCCTTTTGACTTCATCAAAAATAGGGAACAGAAGAAAAACAATGCACGGTATGTATCATGTCTTAGATTTCGAAAATAGAAAAAAAATGGATACGATACTTTACTCATGTAAAGACAAATCAAAGTTGATTCAAGCTTATCTTCATTAACACGTTTGTAATGAATACAATTAACACGTGTAAAGAAAAAGGAACCACGCTTTAGTAGCATGTTACAAGAACAACCATTAACTAAAGCCTTTAATTTTTCTTTCTAGAATAAAAATCGATTAAAAACAGGACAAAATCGATTAAAAATTTCTTGTTATGGTTTTAATCGATTGAAATAAAGGTTTAATCGATTAAAACAGTGAATGAATTCAAAAGTTTGAAACAAAAGTTCATTTAATCGATTAATTCGAAATTTAATCGATTAAAATAGTAAGAAAAATGATGTATAAATTCTTTTAATCGATTTAAAAGATTTTTTTATTGATTAAAACAACCAGTTTTGAAAACTAAGTAATGTTTGATGCATCTAAAATGCCTAGTTCAGTACGAATTTTGTAAAACCGATCACGAGCAAGAGGTTTTGTAAAAATATCTGCTAGTTTTTTTTTCAGTTTCTATGAACAAATTTTACAATCACCTTTCAAAACATGATCTCTAATGAAATGATGTCTAATTTCTATATGTTTTGTCCTAGAATGTTGAATTGGGTTTTTAGTTAACATAATGGCACTAGTATTATCACATAACAGAGGAATTTTTTTGAGAATTAAACCATAATCCTCAAGCTGTTGTTTGATCCAAAGAGATTGAGCACAACAACTTCCAGCTGTAATGTACTCCGCTTCAGCTGTAGAAAGCGCAACACATGATTGCTTTTTACTGTGCCATGAAATTAGACTACTCCCAAGAAGATGACAGGTGCCACTGGTACTTTTCCTGTCAAGCTTACAACCTGCAAAATCTGAGTCAGAGTATCCAATTAAATTTAATTTGGACTCTCCAGGATACCATAACCCAACATTTAAAGTTTCTTTGAGATATTTGAGGATTCTTTTTGCAGCAGTAAGATGTGATTCTTTTGGTGCAGATTGAAACCTGGCACACATACAAACACTGAACATAATGTTAGGTCTACTTGCTGTTAGATATAGCAAAGAACCAATAAGTCCTCTATATTTGGTTTCATCAACAACTTTTCTTTTTTCATCAGAATCAAGATAGCAATTTGTGGACATAGGTGTTGATGCTTCTTTGCAATGTTCCATCTCAAATTTCTTCAAAAGTTCTGTGCACTATTTATATTGATGCAGAAAACTTCCTTCTTTAAGTTGTTTAACTTGTAATCCAAGAAAGTAGTTAAGTTCTCCCATCATAAACATCTCAAATTCTCCCTACATATCTTTGATAAAATCTTTACATAAAGAGACATTAGTGGCTCCAAATATGATGTCATCAACATATACTTGAACTAGAATTACCTCATTATTTAATTTTTTCAGGAATAAAGTTTTATCAACCAAACCTCTTTTATAGCCCTTAGAAATGAGAAAATTACTTAACCTTTCATACCATTGTCTTGGGGCTTGTTTGAGACCATACAAAGCTTTCTTTAGTCTATAAACATATTCTGGATGAATATGATCTTCAAAACCAGGTGGTTGTGTAACAAAAACTTCTTCATTCAAGTAGCCATTTAAGAAAGCACTTTTGACATCCATTTGAAATAACCTGAAACTTTTTATTGAAGCATAGGCAAGCAAAAGTCTAACAACCTCTAATCTAGCAACAGAAGCATATGTCTCATCAAAATCAATTTCTTCTTGCTGATTATACCCTTTAGCAACTAATCTGGCCTTGTTTCTAGTGATTATACCATTTTCATCCATTTTATTTCTAAAAACCCATTTTGTACCTACAATATTTGCATTATCTGGTTTTGGAATTAATTCCCATACTTCATTTCTAGTGATTTGATTTAATTCATCATGCATAGCATTAATCCAGTTATTATCCTTTAATGCATCAGATACAGTTTTAGGTTCAATTTGAGATACAAATGCCATATGATTGCAAAATTGATTTAAAGATCTTCTAGTGGAAACTCCCTGATTTATTTCACCAATGATGTTGTCTATTGAAAGATTTCTTGGAGTTTTCCAATCTTTAGGTAGTTGTTCTTCAGTTTCTTCAACTTCTTCAACCTGCTTTTGAGAAGCTGGTGATTCTGGCAGTTTTAACTGATACATTTTATCAGTTAAAATATCATCTTTTGTACTATATTCAGAAATATTCTGCACACTTGGGTTAGTCTCATCAAATACAACATGGACAGATTCTTCTACAGTATTTAGCCTTTTGTTAAAGATTCTACAAGCATGGTTATCAAATGAATACCCCAAGAATATTTTTAGATGTTTTATGCAGATCCCGATTAACATACAAACTTGAAGTTTTGACTCTGATTTACTAACCAATTTTCAATTGGATGTTTGTAAAAATGATTTTCAGGAACAAATTAATCGATTAATCAACAATTTACCTATTAATTTGATTTTTAATACTAGGTTTGAAAATGCTACAGTGACATAATGGATTAATACATAAAAGAATTGATTGTTCCTGTACTGGAAGAGATTTAGAAAATGATATCAGAATTTAAATCGATTAAAACGAAGAAGAATCGATTAAATTTGACCTCTTAGTGATTTTAACTGATATAAATCCTTTTTAATCGATTAAAACAGTTAAACTAAAATTCCTGAGAGAATTTTAATCGATTAATTCGAATGTTAATCGATTAAAACTGTACGGACAACTTTTCTGGTATTCTCTGTAAGTGATTTCAACCGATTAAAACTATTTTATATCAATTAAAACATTCAGTTTAAGAAACCAGAACCTGATTTGCTCTTTTGAGCACCAGGGGACTTCCAAATTTTGTTCCTGCAAAACAGATTAGGCATATTTCTGGTACCCCTTTTTGATTACTGGGTCCAATCATGTTATTTGAAATGGCTTTTTAGGTATCCACTTCATTTTACCTTTAGGAATAGCATATTTCTTAATTCTGCAATATTTCACAGAATGACCTTTCTTCATGCAGTAAAAACAATTAACAAATGGAGATGACACAGATTTACTATATGTAAAATAGTTTTTAAGTACTCTAGTTTTCTTTCCAATGGGAGGTGTAAAACCTATTCCACCACGGTTAATAACTAATTTATGAGAGTCAAGTATCATATCAAGACTAGTCTTTCCTTTTGCTAGTTTAGATGCAGTCTTTATTATATATGTTACTTTCTCTTGCAACTCAGAATAATTTTTCCAATCTTTAACATTACACATGCAATCAAAGTTATTACCTATATCTGAATTTTCATTTTTGATTTCTTCATCAACAATTTTCTTTTCAAGAATAGTGATCTTGTTTTCTAATAGATTATTCATACTTTTTAATCTTTTGTTTTCAATTTCTAATCTTTTAGCTACAGCATGCATTTCATAAAAGGCATCTTGTAAAGAACTATAGTTCAGAGTAGTTGTTGAGTCAGAACTTACACTGGTTATTGGAGAATCCGAATTGACCATTAAGCATGTCTCTGTAGTTTCTTCATAGGCCATTTCAAGGGGTTTCCACATTTGTGCAGCAGTTTGACAATGTGCTATCCTGAAAAAATTGTTTCTGTTAAGTGCAGATATAATGATATTTTTGGCAATACAATCATCTTGGATTAATTTTTTTTCACAGTCATTTAAGCTAGACCAATCTTTGTTAAAAATATCAGTTTCTTATTCAATGATATTCCAAACATTTATACTAACAGATTCAATAAAGATCTTCATCCTAATCTTCCAAAATGAATAATCTGTTCCACAAAACAGTGGAGGTCTATCAATACAAGCACCCTGAGAAAATTTATTTTCAGCCATGGATCGAAAGACTTGAATAACTCTCAAGAACCTTCCTCTGATACCAATTGTTAGAAAAAGAGGCTGAGATCAAGAGGGGGGGGGGGTGAATTGATCTTTGAAAGATTTTCGTAATTAACAAATTATCTATTTCAAAAATTAAGATTTCAGATTTGTTCTTGAATCACACAGCAAGCAATCAAAAAATAAATGCAGCAACAAAATTAAAGAAAAGAAAGGTTTAGAAAGATATCACCAAGGTTTCTACTGGTTCACCCAATCCCAAGGCTACGTCCAGTCTCCAGCCAAATTTTAGCTGGGTTCCACTAGATTGAACGTTTTATAGATTACAACCTTAACCTTACACTCAATCTACCACAAGAACCACAATTCCAGTTCCTGCACCTAACCTTTCACCAAGAACCAAATTCCAGTTCTTGACAATCTCTACAACCAAATTCTAGCTGCAGAGAAACCAGTGCCCACAATTCCCGGCACCCACAATACAGAAAAGAATGTAAAGAAACAAACAGAAGAAACTAAAACGCTCAAACAAGTTTTATGCAGTTCTGCAATATGTTGTTTCTTCTTCAAAAGAATGCAGTTTTGCCTCAAGAAAGAACTTTGATGAACTTCACAAAAACTAGCATGATTCTTTCTTGAAAGTAGTACTTTTGGTTGCTTGATTGATTGCAAAAAGATGTGTATCAGATGTGTATTAAAATGATCAAGCAACTCTGTTTTATATAGAAGATTTTCAAAACTGCTGGTTTAATTAATCTGTTAAAATAATTTTTTAATCTGTTAAAAGCCTTGTTTTAATCTGTTAAAACTTCTTTTAATCCATTAAAATGTTCTTGATTATTTTCCATATTTGTTTTAACTGATACGACAACGTTTATATCAATTAAAACTCTTTGTAAAAAATCTTCTAATTTGTTTTAATCGATTGTTTCGTGTTTCAATCGATTAAAATACTGCAAAACTTTCTTCTAAACTTTTCCAAGTGATTTTAACTGATAAAAACTCGTATTAATTGATTAAAACGCGTAGTATAAATTTTCTTAAGTTGATTTAATCAATTGAAACGTAATTTAATCGATTGAAATAATTCTGATCGGTCATAACTAAATTCTGATCGATCATATCTGATTCTGATCAGTCATAATCGCATTCTGATCGGTCATACAGTATACCAAATGAAATTAATCGATTAAAACGAAGTTGTATCGATTAAAATACTGCCAAAACACTTCTCTGAACATGTTAAGTGATTTTAATCGGTTATTTCGAAGTTGTATCAGTTAAAATACTGACAGAAGGTTTTCGAAACTTTCTTTAATCAAAACAATCGGTTATTTCAAAATTATATCAGTTAAAAACCTGTTATAAAAGTGTGAAGAACATTTTAGTTGATAAAGCTTATATGCTATTAGTTAAAATAGTTGATTAAGAAAGCTTTTATCAAAATACTTTGGTTTTGATTGTTTAATCTCTTTTAGAGGCATTTTGCAAAATCTTTTAAGTGAAGAAACCTCATGCAGCAGAAAAGATAAAAATGATTATACCTAAGCAGAGCTGCAGACACACTAATCCCTCTACTCTTTTATCTAAGTGACTTTTTTACTGCCACAAAGTTTCCTTTGACTTCATTCTTGACTTCATCAAATCAACAAGATCTTTTCCAGAGTATTTCAATAAGATCTTCATCACTTTCAGAAATAAACTTGATGAAGATGGAAACATAACAAAGAATAAAGCCAGACTTGTTGCCAAAGGCTATTGTCAAGAGGAAGGTATTGACTATGATGAAACTTATGCTCCTATTGCCAGGTTAGAGGCTATACGCCTACTTCTTGGTTATGCATCTTTGATGAAATTTAAATTATATCAAATGGATGTTAAGAGTGCATTTTTTAATGGTTTTATTAAAGAAGAAGTTTATGTGGAGCAACCCCCTGGATTTGAAGATTTTAGTTATCCTAATCATATTTTTAAATTAAAGAAAGCATTATATGGGTTGAAACAAGCTCCTAGGTCTTGGTACGAAAGACTAAGTAGTTTCCTAACTTCAAATGATTTTTCTAGAGGAAAAATTGATTCTACACTGTTTATAAAGAAAGTAAAAGAACATATCTTATTGGTCCAGGTATATGTTGATGATATTACTTTTGGATCAACTGATAATTCGTTATGTGTAGAATTTGCTAAGATAATGCAGGGAGAGTTTGAAATGTCTATGATGGGAGAATTGACATTCTTTCTTGGACTTCAAATCAAGCAACTTAAAGATGGCATTTTCATCTCTCAAACCAAATACTGCAAAGAGATCCTTAAAAAGTTTGGAATGGACACCTCAAAGGAAGCTAACACACCCATGGGACCTTCATGCTATCTAGACAAGGATGAATCAGGTTTGGAAGTTAATTAATCTATGTATAGAGGTATGATAGGTTCACTGTTATACTTAACTACAAGTAGACCTGATATTATGCATTTTGTTTGTGTGTGTGCTAGATTTCAGGCTTGTCCAAAAGAATCTCACCTAATTGCAGTAAAACATATTTTAAAATATTTAAAAGGAACTACTGGTTTTGGTTTATGATATCCATCTGATGCTTGTACTAGTTTAATAGGATATTCTTATGCTGATTATGGTGGATGCAAAATTGATAGAAAGAGTACTAGTGGGACATGTCATTTGTTAGGTTCATCCTTAGTATCTTGGCATTCTAAGAAACAGGCATGTGTTGCTTTATCCACCACTGAAGCTGAATATTTTGCAGCTGGTAATTGTAGTGCTCAAATTTTGTGGATGAAACAACAGCTAGAAGATTATAGTATATTTCTAAATGACATACCTTTGATGTGTGATAATACGAGTGCAATCAATCTTACTAAGAATCCAGTAATGCACTCTAGGACTAAGCATATAGAGATTAGACATCACTTTTTGAGAGATCATATCAGCAAAGGAAACTGTAAAATAGAGTACGTTGATACAAAGCATCAATTAGAAGATATTTTTACTAAGCCTCTACCCAAGGATAGATTCTATGATCTTAGAAGAGACTTAGGGATATTAGAAATAGCTTAAATTCTGCTTAATTAGACAGTTTTTGGATGGTTGTAATGTTAAAATCCATTATGTAGGATGTTAAAAGATTATCATGTGTATAAACCTCAAAAATTTGATGAACTCTCTGGAATAATCGATTAATTGGAGTTATAATCGATTATTTGCACCCAAAACACCCAAAACATGACATTTCTCTCTGGATTAATCGATTAACTCACCCACTAATCGATTAAACTCAGTGTTAATCGATTAACAGCTCAAATTAATCGATTAAATGGTTCTGGTACTGGTTTAATCGATTAATTCAAGTTTTAATCGATTAAACCTAGCAAGTTTTGGTTCCTAGCCGTTGCCAATGACTCTTTTGACCCTTACTCACTTCCATATGACCATTGGAGATGCTTGATTATAAATAGGGTCCTCCATTTCACTTCTACTCACTTCTATCTCTTGCATTCAAGCTTTCTTGCCTTATTCTATCACTCTTGCCTTCTTTTAACTTCACTTGTCCTCCTAAATCTTCTTGTTACTCTTCTAATCCTAAAATGGCCTCATCTTCTCGTGCTAAAATTCCCACCAGAAGAAGATCTGCACCCTCATCTCATCCCCTTCCTAATTCTGTAGAAGGATGGATCTCTGATGCAGAAGGCCGACAAGAATTTCTGTCTTATTGGAAGGAACGTGGTATTATTTCTCCTAAGTTCCTTATTGGTGATCAGTTCATCAATAGGGGATTCAACTTTCCTAATCTCCTTGAAATTCAAGGAGTTCTCCCTTTCATCCAAATGCAAGGTACGTATTATCCTGACTTAGTTAGGGTATTTTACTCTAGGTTCAAATTTAGAGATCAAATTGCTACCTCTCGAGTAAAGGGGGTCACAATTATTCTTGATGATGATATTTGGGAAAACGTTGCCCACTTTCCTATTAGAGAAGATGTTATTAACGTGTATGGTGAGTTAGATGATTTTGACAGGATCATGGCATACCGTTCTTTTCTGCGAAACCCCTCCATGGAGATTGGGCGTCTCCTTCTATCTGGACCTTTGAAGAAGGAGGAACGCTTGGTTTTACATCTACTTGTCTGGATCCTATGTCCCCGGGCTACGAATCATGCTCAATGTTCTTAAATTGATCTTCGTATTATTCATGCCATAATGAATAATGAGCCTTTAGATTGGGGCGTTCTTGTCACCATGACTATGTTAAAAGCCAAATGCCATCCCACCTTCAAAATTCCATATGCCCTCCTTGTCTCTCGCATTCTTGAATACAAAGGAGTAAATGTCGAAGGTGAACAAACAGTACGAATGAATAACTTAAATTGCATGTTGGACAACACATTAATCCAACTCCAAATGGTGCGTGTAAACGATATTTATGTTCACAAGGATGACGTTCCAAACGAAGGTGACGATAATGAAGATTCTGATGAAGATATGCCTCCTGCTGCTGAGTTTCCCTCTGATCAAATCCAAAGTGTTGGAACTTCCTCTTCTCATCATGAAACCCGACAATCTATGGAAGACATGTTATCTGATATGAATCAGAGGATGCAGGCATTCTTCACTCTTTCTGGAGTACGGCATGAGGAAATAATTCGCCGTATATCTGATGTAGATGATAAAGTGTGCCATTTAGAAAATAGATTTGATGCACACTTTCATAGTGATGATAGTGAAGAATTTTAAATTTGCTTTTTATTTGTAATGTATTTTCATTTCTGAAATAAAATGTGGTGTTCTTTTAATGCTTTAATTGAGAGGGAGTTATCTCCAAGTTATGCATATTTTGAGGGGGATCTCTTATGATTATTATAGAAGAATTATTTTTTATTATAATCAAAATAGGTGGAGAAATATTTAAAGCCTACTATGATTGATTTTAAATATTATCTGGTATGTTTAATGTGTTTGTTAGTATGACAGATAAAACAGGTTATTACAAGGCTTTAAAAGAAAATTTTGATCATCATAAAAAAGGGGGAGATTGTTGAACATTCAAGGACTTGATGTTGAACTTACATGGACATGAAGCTTGTTGATTTTGATGATGATTCAAGAACACAAGACTTAGAGAGTTGAAGACTTGTTTTATTGTATAATAACTCTGTTTTGATTAGTTTGAGTCTGTAATATTAGAGTTTAAGATAGCCGATACATAGTGTGCACTTTAGAAGCTTCAAAAACTCAAATTTATCTTTTTGCCTCGACTTTAATCGATTAAATGGTCAAATAATCGATTATTACAGTGAGAAAAACCATTTTCTATATCTGTTCACTGTAATAATCGATTAACACACCTGTTAATCAATTACCAGGGTTTTTAATCGATTAAAACAGTGAGTTTTGGGGTTCTGTTGATTTTGGCTCTGTAAAAATAGATTAACACTTCATTTAATCGATTATTTCAGTCAGATTTTGATTTTCAACTTCAAATCAACCCTATTTTTGAAAACCCTAATCCCAAGACTCCTAGTTCCGAAAATCCCAATTCCCAAACCTTAATTTCTCTACTTAAGCTTCTCTATGGCACTCAGAAAAATTGAACAACCTTTTTCAAACAAAAGTTAAGTGTTGTAAGTGCAAGAGAATTGTTTGTTGGAGGAAAAAGGGGCTTTTGGAACCTGGTGTGGGCTAGAAGCGATAAGAATCACTAAGTGGAGTTCTTAGTGGATGGTGTGTTGTGCCGTCTCTAGGGAAAGTTGTTCTTCATCTCTTGTGGGTTTCAAGAGAGGTGTTTTCTTTACTTTATCTTTTCCATTGTAATCTGTTTGTAACAACTGTGATTATAGTGACAACGTTAATCCTCTGTTTGAGTGATTAGCAACTGGACGTAGGGTCTTTTGATCCGAACAAGTATAAATCTCCTGTGTAAGACTCTATCTCTATCTTATTTACGTTTACACAGCTTTTTAATTGGTAAAATTTGGGGAAAATTTTTAAAACCTAATTTTTGTTAAGAAACCAATTCACCCCCCCTCTTGGTTTTTGTCCGACCACGCGAACATTCCGCTGCGCGATTCTAACACCAGCCTGATGGGGGGTTTATACCCATCAACCGAAGGATCGGCTACCGTCAGAAGGAGTATCCTGAGGATCTACCACGTGTCAACTAAAGGGATCGACTAGCATCAGAAGGAGTATCTTAGAGGTGCACAACACAAATTTTCCCCAGAAGATCAACCGCCGCAAGACGGAGCATCCGAAGGGTAACCGGGCAAGAGGGTCAACTCCTTTACCTTCAAGTCGATCGTCTTGGCACAACAGGCCAACAGTCGACTGGTTAGGTAAAGGGGGGGCAGCTGTAGACCCCAAATCTTGCCTGGCCTCATAATAAAGACCAGAAGACCTTCTATTCAAAGATGGACGAAGCCTAAGAAGCCACTAGGAGAGACTATTAGGACCCATACTAGGATAGGAGGGATTTTCTACATGTAAATAAGGATTTTTGCCTTTTAGGGTCGAGACCGCCGTCCCGCTTCTCGGGACCGCCGTCTCGCCACTTTTGCAAGTCGAAACCGTCGTCTCATTTGGCGAGACGACCCTCCCGGTTGGCGAGACGGTCGTCTCGACCTGACAGGCGCGAATCCCTATAAATAGTCACACCATTCCATTCATTTCACACAGTTCTTCCATTCTCTCTCTTGGCACTTCCTCAAATTATCTTCCTAGTATTCCTCCAAAGCACTTCCGGAGTTTTTTGAGAGTTTCTAAGAGTTTTTATAGCGTGTTTGAGAGGTTTCTGACACTGTAAAGAGTGAAGGGCTGTCAAAAAGCACCCAAATTTCAAGAAATTAATAGAAAGCTTACCTCAGAGGTTTCTACATTCTCTCTCTCTCCTTTACTGCTTTATTTTTGAAAGTGATGAAGATCTTATTGAAATACTTTGGCAAATATCTCATTGATTTGATGAAGTCAAAGATGAAATCAAAAGCAACTTTGCAGTGGACAAAAGTCACTAAGATAGAAGAGTAGAAAGATTAGTGTGTCCGCAGCTATGCTTAGGTATAATCATTTTATCTTTTCTGCTGCATGAGGTTTCTTCACCTAAAAGATTTTGCAAAATGCCTCTAAAAATGTTTTAAACAATTAAAAACAAAGTATTTTGACAAAAGCTTTCTTAAACAAGTTTTTAACTGATACAGTTTTGAAATAAATGATTAAAATCACTTAGAATGTTCAGAGAAGTGTTTTTACAGTATTTTAATCGATACAACTTGATTTTAATCGATAAAAACCACTTGGAGTCCAGGATGATCGATCAGAATGAAATTATGACCGATCAGAATCAGTTATGATCGATCAGAATTGAGTTATGACTGATCAGAACTTTTTCAATCGATTAAAACATGTTTCAATCGATTAAAACAACTTAGAAATTTTCTACACAGCGTTTTAATTGATTAAAACTTATTTTTATCAGTTAAAATAACTTGAAAAGTTTGACAAGAAAGTTTTGCAGTATTTCAATCGATTGAATCGCGAAACAATCGATTAAATCAACTTAGAAGATTTTTTGTAAAGTGTTTTAATTGATATAAACGTTGTCGTATCAGTTAAAACAAATCTATTAAAGAATCAAGAACGTATTAATGGATTAAAAGAAGTTTTAACAGATTAAAACTGCACTTTTAACATATTAAAAGAATCTTTTAACAGATTAATTAAACCAGCAGTTTTGAAAATCTTCTATAAAAACAGTTTGGCTTGAACTTTTTTAAACACACAATTGTACATCAATCTTTAGCAATCAATCAAGCAAACTTCAACACTCTTTTCAAGAAAGATTCACATCAATTTTTGAGAAGTTCTTTGAAAATCTTTCTTGAGGCAATTTGATTTCTTTTGAAGAAGAAACATGTACAGCAGAATTGCATAAACTGGTTTGAGCATTCTAGTTTCTTCTTTTTCATTTCTTTACATTCTTTTTGTATTGTTGGTGCCTGGAATTTGGGCACTGGTTTCTCTGCAGCTGGAATTTGGTTGTAGAGGTTGTCAAGAACTGGAATTTGGTTCTTGGTGAAAGGTTAGGTGTTGGTGCCTGGAATTTGGGCACTCGGTTTCTCTCGAGCTGGAATTTGGTTGTAGAGGTTATCAAGAACTGGAATTTGGTTCTTGGTGAGAGGTTGAGTGCAGGAACTGGAATTTGGTTCTTGTGGTAGATTAAGTGTAAGATTGTAAATCGTAGAAACATTTGATCTAGTGGAACCCAACTGGAATTTGGCTCGGAGACTCGGACGTAACCCTGGTATTGGGTGAACCAAGTATAAAACACCGGTGATATCTTTCTTAACCTTTCTCTATTTTAATTCCGTCACTGCATTTATATTGATTGATTGCTTTGTAATTCAAGAACAGATCTGAATTCTTAATTTTTGAATTAGATAATCTGTTATTTGCGAAAAACTTTTAAAGATCAATTCACCCCCCCTCTTGATCTCAGCCTACTTTTCTAACAATTGGCATCAGAGCGAGGTGCTTGAAAGTTATTCAAGTTCTTCGATCCATGGCTGAAAACAGATTACCATTTTCTGAGGGAGCTTCTAATAACAGACCTCCACTATTTTGTGGAACAGATTATCCTTTTTGGAAAATTAGGATGAAGATCTTTATTGAATCCATTGATAGAAATGTTTGGGATGTAATTTCTAATGGCCCTTTAATTACAGAAAAAGAAAAAAGTTCAAAATGATCCAGTCTAAATGATGAGGAAAAGAAAAAAGTTCAAAATGATTGCACTGCTAAAAATATTATTACTTCTGCACTTAAAATGGATGAGTTTTTCAGGGTATCCCATTGCAAATCTGCCAAGGAGATGTGGGATGTTCGTGAGGTTACTCATGAAGGGACAATAGATGTAAAAAGAGCCTATGTAGCATGGGATGACAATGACACTTCATCAACAGACAATTCTGATAATGAAGAAGCCAACCTGTGTCTAATGGCAAATCAAAATCTTCAATCCATCAGTGTAAGTTCTAATTCTTCTTCAAACTTAGTGGATTATAATTCATTACAAGAAGCATTTAAAGAAATGCATGAAGAGGCTAAGAAACTACAAAAAGAAAATGATAGGCTAAAAGGATTGAATAATTGGCTAGTAAATAAAGTAGACTCTCTTGAAAAGAGAATTCTTGAAGATGAAACTGATTGTGATTTCTTAAAATTAATTCATGATAATTCTGATTGTGCATGTAATAAACCCTGTAATAATTGTTCAGAATTACAAAAGAAAATTGATTTTTTATCACAAACCGTTTCAAGATTTACACAAGGTCAAGCTAATCTTGACGTTTTACTTGGGTCACAAAAACTAATTTTTGACAAATCTGGCATAGGATTTAAATCTAGAATGAAAGTCAGAAAAACAAATGTAAATAGGAAATCATACTCTGTGATTGAATGTTTTTACTGCATGAAAAGAGGTCATTCAGTAAAATACTGTAGAATTAAAAAGTATGCTATTCCTAAAGGTAGAATGAAATTGATTCCAAAGTTAAAGTCATTTCAAATAACCTGATTGGACCCAGTAATTATAAAGGGTACCAGAAACATGTTAAATTTGTTTTGCAGGAACAAAATCTGGGAGTCCCTTGATGTTCAAAGCAGCAAATTAGGTTCTGTTTTCATAAACTGATTGTTTTAATTGATATAAAACAGTATTAATCGATTATAGAGGATATCAAAAAATTTGTCTGTACTGTTTTAATCGATTGAAATGTCAAATTAATCGATTGAAACGTTCTCAGGCTTTGAGTTTAGCTATTTTAATCGATTAAAAAGAATTTATATCAACTAAAAATACTAAGATGTAAAATTTAATCAATTCCTTTTTCGTTTTAATTGATTTAAATTCTGTTATCATTTTATTAATTTCATCCTGTACAAGAAACAATCGATTCCTTTATGAAACAATCGATTACTTCACTGTAACAGTTTCAAACCTAATATTAAAAGATCAAATTAATAGGTTAATCAGTTGATTAATTGATTGATTTGTTTCTGAAAATTAGTTTTATAACATCCAATTAAAGATTGGTAAGCAAACCAAATTCAAAATCCCAAGTTTTTATGGTAATCAAAATCTGCATAATTCTTTTAAAATTTCTTTGACCGAGTCAAACATCTTTCCAAGAACAAAATAGCTGATGTGCCCAACGTCCAGAAATTTGTGCCTCTGTCTTTGGTAAAGGGGACAATTGCAGTTAAAGCTGAAACATTGCAGTTTTGTCTCTTTGAATTTCAAAAATTTGAAATCCGGTTCTTCATCAAACCAGGTTCTGAACTTATTAACTTATCATCTTTCTTCTGTTTTCATATTTTCAAAATCTCCTCTCAAATCTCTGCTGCATACATATCATTGATTCACTGTAGTATACATTAGAGAATTTAGTTTCTTCCATTACAGTCATAAATTGCGGCTAGACAATCATGAATATTCCAGAATGAGTTTCGGACATGTCCAATTCGAGTAGTCTGTTATAGAACATCCAATTTCCTTTCAATAGCACAAATTCATTAACTGGAAAGCAAAGACTGAACAAATCTTTGAATTAGGAAACTAGACTAGTGGAATAATTTGGAAAAGTTATTGTTGTTATCCATGGATGGAAAGGCTTTTTCATGACAGAGACATTGCATGCATCAACCCTGTTTCAAGAATAATTCTTGGGAACAAATTTCACAAGATATGTCATATCAATTTGATGATCGTGCTTTTGAGGATATTGTTGAATTAGTAAGATTGTAACAAGAGGAAGATTTGGGAGAATATTTGGTATGAAAACTAAACTGAAAAACCACAGTCTCTGCAAGAAGGTATGCATCTTGCAAGACTTCGCTGAAAACAAGAGTCCAATTCGGAAACACAAACAAGATATACAAGAACATGGTCAACTCCGGTCATTCTACAACCAGTTTGAAGCTTTAGGTGTTTGTTTCAGCAACTACCGATTCGGTAGGTTATGTGGTGACAAATTAGATCAACATAGACATAATTCAAGCTGCAGATGTCTACATTTCTCCTAAAACTTTAGGAAGTGTGAACAGATAACTTGGAGATTCAATGAACACACGTTTACATTAAATCTCTTGGTATTACCTAGCAATACATTTGGAATAATTTTGGGCATGCATTGGTTCAAGACTCGTGGTGAAATTCATTGGAATTGTGCAACATTGATAACTTGTTTTAATCATCAAGGTCACGAGGTGATACTGTAAGGAGACAAAAATTCAAGAATTGAATGGAAAGATTGGCACAGGGTATGTGTGTTTTATTGGCAGTATAGGGATCAATTTTATACTGATGACCTGGCATCCCTAACAACAAACCAACAAGAGGATCTTTCAATAATTCTGAAAGAGTTTCAGATGTTATTGTGGAACCAAGGCAACTGGGATGATTGAGTTTTTTTTGGACAGAAAGGGTCCCTTCTTATCCCTTCTCATCTTTTATTGCTTATTTCTTTTGATGCATATTCTAAATCTCTGGGTCTGTAATATTACTGGTTATATACCAGGCACAATCTCTCTAGCTTTGAATTAATATAATGTAGGTTTAATTCGAATCAAACTAGCATAGATAGAATTCAAAATAGATCCCTGAGAGTTTTAGCTGATACAAAATGGAATTAATCGATTAAATTGATTAAAGGAAACACTTTTCATAACAAAATAATCAATTAAAACTTCGTATCAATCGATTAAAATCTTTATAAACTAGCTTACATCAGTTAAATTAGCTAAATAAAATTTTATTCTGATTTTGATGGATCTATTAGTTGAAATTTAATCGATGTAGTTGATATTATTGTTAAACATCCTTCTAGCTGATCAGTGTTACAAAATATCCACTAAGATTAGGCATGAGAAATTCACATCAAACATTACTTAGTTTTCAAAACTGAGTGTTTTATTCAATAAAAAAATCTTTTAAATCGATTAAAAGAATTTATTGAACATTTTTCCTTACTATTTTAATCGATTAAATGTCGAAATAATCGATTAAATGCACTTATGTGTTATATTTCAATGTCCTTCACTATTTTAATTGATTAAACCTTTATTTCAATCGATTAAAATCATTAAACATGAACTTTTTAATCGATTTTATCCTATTTTTAATCGATTTTTATTCTGGAAAGAAAAATTAAAGGCTTGAGTTAATGGCTATTCTTGTAACATGCTACTAAAGCGTGATTCCTTTATCTTTACACGTATTAATTGTATTCATTACAAACGTGTTAATGAAGATAAATTTGAATCAACTTTGATTGATCTTTACATGAGTAAAGTATCGTATGTTTCATTTTTTTTCAATTTTCAAAATCTTTTCAATACATACCTATGCATTGTTTCTCTTCTATTCCCTATTTTTTGATGAAGTCAAAAGGGGGAGAAATAGTTGCTTTCACTTTTGATCAATTTAAAGGGAGAAATAACTCTTAATTTAGGGGGAGCAACAATTTTAGGGGGAGAAATAGGAAGATAATTCATTTTTTATTACTCACTAATCTGTTTTATCAAGTAACTTCTTTTGCAGAGTTTTTTTTTTCAAAAGTGGTATTTGTCTTCATCAAATAGGGGGAGACTGAAAGTGATGAAGATCTTATTGAAATACTTTGGCAAAGATCTCATTGATTTGATGAAGTCAAAGATGAAGTCAAAAGCAACTTTGCAGTGAACAAAAGTCACTAAGATAGAAGAGTAGAAAGATTAGTGTGTCTGCAGCTATGCTTAGGTATAATCATTTTATCTTTTCTGCTGCATGAGGTTTCTTCACCTAAAAGATTTTGCAAAATGCCTCTAAAAATGTTTTAAACAATTAAAAACAAAGTATTTTGACAAAAGCTTTCTTAAACAAGTTTTTAACTGATACAGTTTTGAAATAAACGATTAAAATCACTTAGAATGTTCAGAGAAGTGTTTTTACAGTATTTTAATCGATACAACTTGATTTTAATCGAATAAAACCACTTGGAGTCCAGGATGATCGATCAGAATGAAATTATGACCGATCAGAATCAGTTATGATCGATCAGAATTGAGTTATGACCGATCAGAACTTTTTCAATCGATTTAAACACGTTTCAATCGATTAAAACAACTTAGAAATTTTCTACACAGCGTTTTAATCGATTAAAACTTATTTTTATCAGTTAAAATAACTTGAAAAGTTTCACAAGAAAGTTTTGCAGTATTTCAATCGATTGAATCGCGAAATAATCGATTAAATCAACTTAGAAGATTTTTTGTAAAGTGTTTTAATTGATATAAACGTTGTCGTATCAGTTAAAACAAATTTGTTAAAGAATCAAGAACGTATTAATTGATTAAAAGAAGTTTTAACAGATTAATTAAACCAGCAGTTTTGAAAATCTTCTATAAAAACAGTTTGGCTTGAACTTTTTTAAACACACAATTGTACATCAATCTTTAGCAATCAATCAAGCAAACTTCAACACTCTTTTCAAGAAAGATTCACATCAGTTTTTGAGAAGTTCTTTGAAAATCTTTCTTGAGGCAATTTGATTTCTTTTGAAGAAGAAACACGTACAGCAGAATTGTATAAACTGGTTTGAGCATTCTAGTTTCTTCTTTTTCATTTCTTTACATTCTTTTTGTATTGTTGGTGCCTGGAATTTGGGCACTGGTTTCTCTGCAGCTGGAATTTGGTTGTAGAGGTTATCAAGAACTGGAATTTGGTTATTGGTGAGAGGTTGAGTGCAGGAACTGGAATTTGGTTCTTGTGGTAGATTAAGTGTAAGATTGTAAATCTGTAAAACATTTGATCTAGTGGAACCCAGCTAGAATTTGGCTGGAGACTGGACGTAGCCCTGGTATTGGGTGAACCAGTATAAAACACCAGTGATATCTTTCTTAACCTTTCTCTATTTTAATTTTGTCGCTGCATTTATATTGATTGATTGCTTTTTAATTCAAGAACAGATCTGAATTCTTAATTTTTGAATTAGATAATCTGTTATTTGCGAAAAATTTTAAAGATCAATTCACCCCCCCTCTTGATCTCATCCTACTTTTCTAACAATTTTTAATTGCGCAGTAGATATTAGGGCCATGTAGTTGTAATTTTAAATTTCGTAAATAAAGGGTAAAAGCGTATTTTCACCGGTTTACTTATTTAAATAGTTGGCTTATCATAGGGAATCCGAAAGGGGCGTGGTAAGGGAACTAACACTTCCCTTACACGTAACTAACTCCCTTACCCAACTCTGGTTCTAATGACCAAAGTTGGTTTTTCGAAGACCAACGCCTTTTCACTCCTTTTCCGATGTTTCCGATAAAAACATCGGTGGCGACTCCAGAAGAACCCTTTCAAATTAGTTCTTGGGTTAGCCCGGTTATCGAACAACTCAAGAACACCTTTTCGAAAACCTCGCCCCTAAGTTCAGCCCGGTTATCAGACAACCTAAAGGCGTTGTAACCACACCCATAAAAATGCGAAAATTGGAAAGTTGGAACCATCACGTTGCTCCGACCGCCTCGTTTTGACGGCGCCGACAACCCCCATACACTCCCATATGACCGTTGGAGATGTTTGGTTATAAATAGGAACCTCCATTTCACTTCTCCTCACCTCTCACTCTTGAATCCAAGATTTCTTGCTTCATTCTATCATTCTTGCCTTCTTCTAACATCACTTGTCTTCCTAATCTTTCTTGTTACTCCTCTAATTCTAAAATGGCCTCATCTTCTCGTGCTAAAATTCTCACCAGAAGAAGATTTGCACCTGCATCTCATCCCCGTCCTAATTCTATCGAAGGATGGATCTCTGATGCTGAGGGCCGACAGGAATTTCTGACTTTTTAGAAGGAACGAGGTATTATCACTCCCAAATTCCTTATTGGTGATCAATTCATCAATAGGGGATTTAATTTCCTAATCTTCTTGAAATTCAAGGAGTTCTCCCTTTTATCGAAATGCAAGGTACATACTATCCTGACTTAGGGTATTTTACTCTCGCTTTAAATTTAGAGATCAAGTAGCTACCTCTCGTGTTAAGGGAGTATCCATTATTCTTGATGACAATATTTTCCTATAAGAGATGATGCTATTAATGTTTTTGGTGAGTTAGATGACTTTGACAGGATCATTGCTTACCGTTCTTTTCTTCGTAACCCTTCCATGGAGATTGGGCGTCTCCTTCTAGCTGGACCTTTGAAGAAGGAGGAACGCATGCTCTTGCATTTTCTTGTCTGGATCCTATGTCCCCGGGCAACCAATCATGCCCAATGCTCTTCAATAGATCTTCGCATTATTCATGCAATAATGAATAATGAGCCACTAGATTGGGGCAGCCTCGTCACCATAACTATGTTGAAAGACAAATGTCATCCCACCTTCAAAATTCCATATGCCCTCCTTATTTCTCGCATTCTTGAATACAAAGGAGTGAATGTCGAAGGTGAACAAATAGTTCGAACGACAAACTTAAACCGCATGCTAGACAACACATTAACCCAACTCCAAATGGTGCGTGTCAATAATACTTTTGTTCACAAGGATGATGTTCCAAACATAGATGCAGATGATGAAGATTCTGACGAAGATATGCCTCCTGCTGCTGAGTTTCCCTCTGATCAGATCCAAAGTGCTGGAACTTCTTCTGCACATCATGCAACCCATCAATCTGTGGAAGACATGTTATCTAATATGAACCAGAGGATGCAGGCATTTTTCACTCTTTCTGGAGTACGACATGAGTAAATCATTCACAGTATCTCTAACGTAGATGATAAAGTGTGTCACTTAGAAAATAAATTTGATGCTCACTTTCATAGCGATAGTGAAGAATTTTAATATTACTTTCATTTCTTATGTTGTAAATTACTCACAATTATGAAATAAAATTTGTGTATTTGTGTTATGCATAGATTAAGGGGGAGCTATTTTTTATATTATGCATATTTTGAGGGGGAGCTCTTAATGTTTTGATCATAATCAAAATAGGGGGAGAAATATTTAAAGCCTAAAGCCTCTTATGATTAAATTTAAATATTATCTGGTACATTTAATGTGTTTGTTAGTGTGACAGATAAAACAGGTTATTACAAGGCTTTAAAAGAAAATTTTGATCATCATAATAAAGGGGGAGATTGTTGAACATACAAGGACTTGATGTTGAACTTACATGGGCATGAAGCTTGTTGATTTTGATGATGATTCATGAACAAAGAACTTAGAGAGTTGAAGACTTGTATTATTGTGTAATAACTCTGTTTTGATGAGTTTGAGTACATAATATTAGAGTCTAAGATAGCCAGTACATAGTCTACTCTTTAGAAGCTTCAAAAGCTCATTTTTATCAAAAAGCCTCGGGTTTAATCGATTAAAAGACCAAATAATTGATTATTACAGTGAGAAAAACCATTTTCTGTGTCAGCTCACTGTGATAATCGATTAACACACCTGTTAATCGATTAACAGTCCTGTTAATCGATTAACAGGGCAAATAATCGATTAAACCAGTGCGTTTTGGGGTTCTATTGATTTTGGCTCTGTAATAGTCGATTAACACTTGAGATAATCGATTATTTTAGTCAGATATGCATTTTGAACTTCAAATAAACCTATTTTCGAAAACCATAGTCCCAATACACCAAGTTTCGAAAATCCCCAATTCCCAAACCCTAATTCATCTACTTAAGGTTCTCTAAGGCTCTCAGAAAATTGAACAACCTTTTTCAAACAAAAGTTGAGAGTTGTGATTGCTAGAGAACTGTTTGTTGGAGGAAAAAGGGACTTTTGGAACTTGGTGTGGGCTAGAAGCGATAAGAATCACTAAGTGGAGTTCTTAGTGGATTGTGTGTTGTGCCGTCTCTAGGGAAAGTTGTTCTTCATCCCTTGTGTGACTCAAGAGAGGTGTTTTCATTACTCTATCTTTTCCATTGTTATCTGTTTGTAATAACTTTGATTATAGTGACAACGTTAATCCTCTGTTTGAGTGATTAGCATTTGGACGTAGGGTCTTTTGATCCGGACCAGTATAAATCTTCTGTGTAAGACTCTATGCTTATCCTATTTACGTTTACACAGCATTTTAATCGGTAAAATTTGGGGAAAAATTTTAAAACCTTATTTTTGTTAAGAAACCAATTCACCCCCCTCTTGGTTTTTGTCTGTTCACGCAAACATTCCGCTGTGCGATTCTATCACAAACAAGATAAAAGAACAAACAAGAATTTTGAGGAATTTAGAACTCTTCACTCTCATCACTATTGAATTGTGCATCAAATCTATCTTCTAAATTACTTACACGATCGTCCACATTCGAAATTCGTCTTAAGATTTGGAAAAGAATTCTTGCATTCTCTGATTCATATCAAACAACATGTCTTCAATGGGAGGATGGGGATATAGAGTGAGCAGCAGAAGACGTTGCAACAACATGAACATCAGCAATAGGCATATCCTCATCATCAGTATCTTGAGCAACGTTAGCCATGTGATGAGCATCATCTTTATGAACGTAAACTCCATTTACATTCACCATCTACAACTGAGTAAGCGTGCTGTCAAGCATTCTGTTAGAATTTAATGTCCTAGCCTGTTGTTCCCCTTCAACATTTACACCTTTATATTCAAGAATCCTGGAGATAAGAAGAGCATAGGAAATCTTGAAGGTTGGGTGACGCTTCGCTTTGAGCATTGTCAAAGTGACATGGCTGGGCCAATCAATTGGCTTGTTGTTCATGATAGCATGGATGATGCGAAGGTCAGCGGTAGAACATTGAGCATGGTTGGTGGCTCGAGGACATAGAATCTAGACAAGAAGATGTAGTAGCATACATTCTTCTTTCTTCAAAGGACTGGCCAGAAGTTGTCTGCCAATTTCAATGGTAGGATTGCAAAGGAAGGAACGATATGCCAGAATGTGGTTTAAATCCTTCAAATCAACAAGGACATTGATAACATCATCTCTAATAGGAAAATGAGAAATATTTTCCCAAATGTCATCATCAAGAATGATGGTGACCCCTTTTACTCTGGATGTGGCAATGTTATCTCTAAATTTGAACAGGGAATAGAATACCCTGACCAAGTCAGGATAATATGTACCCTGCATTTCAATGAAGGGCAGAACTCCTTATTGTTCAAGGGCAGAACACCGCTCAATGAAATGCTCCCCAATAAGAAACTTAGGAGATATAATACTTCTTTCCTTCCAAAAATTGAGAAATTCATGTCTTCCTTCCTCATCATAGATCCACCCATCAATAGAATTTGGGTGTGGATGAGAAGCAGGAGCAGATCTTCTCCTAGTGGGAATCTTACATCTGGAAGAGGAAGCAATTTGGGAAGATTTGATTGTGGGAAAGATGAAGGATATAAGGTTTTGAGAAGAGAAAGACCTTTAGAAAGACAAGAGAGCTTGAAATCTATGAAGAATGCTTTGAATTGAAGTTTGGAAGTGTTTGGATTAAATTTTGAGCCCTTCTATATGTAGGAAATGATTCCAACAACCATAAACGACTAGTTTGATAAGAATTAAAGCATAAAGAGTCGTTACAAATGACTAGATTATCTCTAACGATGCCAAATAATCGATTATCACCAGTGATAATTGATTATTTCTTCATTCTTGTCCAGAAAATGCATGAATAATCGATTATTTCTTGAGATAATCAATTATTTCAGAGAGAAATTACTAATTTGGGTCAATGAATCACAGATAATCGATTATTGGTCCAAATAATCAATTATTATAGAAATATTTTTCATGAATCATATAATTAAGCTTCAATAATCGATTATTACCCAAGATAATGGATTATTCTAGAGAGATTGACAAACTTAACATGTATTAGACACATGATAATTGATAATTTCCCAAAATAATCGATTATTCCATTACAGAATGAAAAGATTTTACATTTTAGCAGAGTTTAGACTATTTCTAATATTCCTAGGTCTCTTCTAAGTTCATAGAATCTATCCTTGGGAAGAGGTTTGGTAAATATGTCTGCTAACTAATGCTTTGTGTTTATATACTCAATTTTACAATTTCCTTTAGAAATGTGATCTCTTAAAAAATGATGCCTAATCTCAATGTGTTTAGTTCTAGAATACATAACAAGATTCTTTGTGAGATTAATTTCACTTGTATTATCACACATAAAAGGAATGTCTTAGAAAAATATTATAATCTTCTAGTTGTTGCTTCATCTATAGAATTTGAGCACAACAATTTCTAGCTGCCATATATTTAGCCTTAGTTGTGGATAAAGCAACACAAGCTTGTTTCTTACAATGCCATGAAACTAAGGATGATCCTAATAAATGACAAGTACCACTAGTGCTTTTTCTATCTACTTTACAACCTCCATAATCAACAACAGAATAACCTAATAAACTAGGAGATGCTTCAGATGGGTACCATAAACCAAATCCTGTAGTTCCTTTTAAATATTTTAATATTCTTTTTATTGCAGTTAGATGAGATTCTTTTGGACAAGCTTCAAATCTAGCACATACACATACAAATTGCATGATATCAGGTCTACTTGCAGTTAAATATAATAGTGAACCTATCATACCTCTATACATAGACTGATTTATTTCCAAACCCGATTTGTCCTTATCTAGATAGCAAGACGTTCCCATTGGAGTGTGTGCATCTTTTTCATAATCCATTTCAAATATCTTGAGAATCTCTTTGCAGTATTTGGTTTGTGACACAAAAGTGTCATCATTAAAATTATTAAACATATGAGGCTTTAAATAATTTCTCCCCTTATTTTGATTATAATAAAAAAATGAAAGCCCCCCTTCAATAAGTGCATAAGAAAAACAACTCCCCCTCAATCAATGCAAAAAGAAAATTTTATTCAATGAAGCAATGTAGTGCAAACAACAAGAAATGTTTGAAAAGATCAGAACTCTTCACTCTCATCACTATTAAACAGCGCGTCAAATCTATCTTCTAAATTACACGCCCGATCGTCTACATCCGAAATTCGTTTGCTAATTTCTTGATGTCGTTCTTGAGATATAGAGAAGAATTCCTACATTCTATGATTCATGTTGAACAACATGTCTTCCATGGAAGGACGGGATGTAGAGTGAGCAACAGATGACGTTCCAGCAGCATGAACATTATCAGCTAGCATATCAACAACAAACATGTCCTCATCATCAAAATCTTGAGCAATGTCAGCCATGTGAGGAGCATCATCTTTATGAACATAAAATCTGTTTACATTCACCATCTGCAGCTGAGTAAGCGTGTTGTCCAACATTCTGTTTGAATTAAGTGTTCAGGCCCGTTATTCCCCTTCAACATTGACACCTTTATATTCAAGAATCTTGGAGATGAGAAGAGCGTAAGGAATCTTGAAGGTTGGGTGACGCTTCGCCTTGAGCATTGTCAATGTGACAAGACTTGGCCAATCAATTGGCTCGTTATTCATGATGAAATGGATGATGTGAAAGTCAGTAGAAGAACATTCTGCATGGTTGGTCGCTCGAGGACACAGAATTCATACAAGAAGATGCAACAACATGCGTTCTTCTTTCTTCAAAAGTCTGGCCAAAAGTTGTTAGCCAATTTCCATGGCAGGATTGTGAAGAAAAGAACGGTATGCCAGAATGCGATTAAAATACTCTAAATCAGCGAGGACATTTACAACATCATCTCGTATAGGAAAATGAGCAACATTTTTCCAAATATCATCATCAAGGATGATGGTTACACCCTTGACTCTAGAAGTAGCAACATGATCCCTATATTTGAAGCAAGAATAGAACACCCGAACTAGATTCGAATAATATGTACCTTGCATTTTGATAAATGGAAGAACACCTTGTTGCTCAAAAAGATTGGGAAAGTTGAATCCCCTGTTTATGAATTTCTCTCGAAGAAGAAATTTAGGAGTAATAATACCCCTTTCTTTCCAGAAATTTAGAAATTCCTGCCTTCCGTCATCATCAGAAATCCACCCTTCAAGAGAATTAGGGCGGGGATGAGAAGCAAGGGCGGATCTTCTCCTTGTTGGAATCTTTCTACGGAAAGATGAAGCCATTTAGAATTAAATGAGAGGAAGATAAGGAGTTTTGAAGAGAAGTAAGGCTTAGAAGATACAAGAGAGCTTAGAATGTGTGAAGAATGCTTTGAATTAAAGTTTGGAAGTGTTTGGATTTGATTTTGAGCCCTCCTATATATAGAAAATGATCTTAACAGCCATAAACGACTAGCTTTACAAGAATTAAAGCTTAAAGAGCCGTTACCAACAACTAGAATAACCTTAACGTCGCCAAATAATCAATTATCACCTGTGATAATAGATTATTTCTGCATCCCTACCCAGAAAGTGCATGAATAATCGATTATCTGGCCTAATAATCGATTATTCCAGAGAGAAATCACTGATTTTGGCCAATTCAGTATAGATAATTGATTATTACCCCAAATAATTGATTATTACATAAATATTTTTCATGAACCACTCAATTAAGCTTCAATAATCGATTATTACCCAAGATAATCAATTATTCCAGAGAGATTAGCAATTTTATCATGTATTAGACACAAGATAATCGATTATTCCCCTATATAATCGATTATTCCAGTACAAAATGCAAATATTTTTCAGTTAAGCAGAGTTTAGACTATTTCTAATATTCCTAAGTCTCTCCTAAGTTCATAGAATCTATACTTTGGAAGAGGTTTGGTAAATATGTCTGCTAACTAATGCTTTGTGTATATATACTCAATTTTACAATTTCCTTTAGATATGTGACCTCTTAAAAAATGATGCCTAATCTCAATGTGTTTGGTTCTAGAATGAATTACAGGATTCTTTGTGAGATTAATGGAACTTGTATTATCACACATTAAAGGAATATCACTTAGAAAAATATTATAATCTTGTAGTTGTTGTTTCATCCATAGAATTTGAGCAACACAATTTCTAGCTGCAATATATTCAGCTTCAGTTGTGGATAAAGCAACATAGGCTTGTTTCTTAAAATGCCAAGATACTAAGGATGATCCTAACAGATGACATGTTCCACTAGTACTTTTTCTATCTATTTTACATCCTCCATAATCAGCGTCAGAATAACCTATTAAACTAGGAGAAACTTTATATGGATACCATAATCCAAATCCTGTAGTTCCTTTTAAATATTTTAAAATTCGTTTTATTGCAGTTAAATGAGATTCTTTTGGACATGCTTGAAATCTAGCACACACATAAACAAAATGCATAATATCAAGTGTACTTGCAGTTAAGTATAATAGAGAACCTATCATACCTCTACACATTGATTAATTAATTTCCAAACCTGATTCATCTTTATCCAAATAGCATGATGTTCCCATGGGTGTGTTAGCTTCCTTTGAAGTGTCCATTCCAAATTTCTTGAGAATCTCTTTGCAGTATTTGGTTTGTGATATAAACGTGCCATCTTTAAGTAGCTTAATTTGAAGTCCAAGAAAGAATGTTAATGCTCCCATCATGGACATTTCAAATTCACCTTGCATTATCTTAGCAAATCCTTCACACAAGGAATTATTAGTTGATCCAAAAATAATATCATCAACATATACTTGAACTAACAGAATATGTTCTTTTACTTTCTTAATAAACAAGGTGGAATCAAATTTTCCTCTAGAAAAATCACTTGAAATTAGAAAACTACTTAATCTTACATACCAAGACCTAGGAACTTGTTTCAAACCATATAAAGCTTTCTTCAGTTTAAAAATGTGATTAGGATATTTAAAATCTTCAAATCCAGGGGGTTGTTCCACATATACTTCCTCTTTGATAAACCCATTTGAAAATTCACTTTTAACATCCATTTGATATAGTTTAAATTTAATCAATGAGGCATAAGCATGAAGTAGGCGTATAGCCTCTAACTTGGCAACAGGAGCATAGGTTTCATCATAATCAATACCTTCCTCTTGACAGTAACCTTTGACAATAAGTGTGGCTTTATTCTTTGTTATATTTCCATCTTCATTAGGTTTGTTTCTAAATACCCATTTTTTTCCAATAACGTGATGAGATTCTTCTCTTGGAATTAATTCCCAGACTTGGTTTCTTTCAAATTGATTTAGTTCTTCTTGCATTGAAATGCACCCATTGGTCATCTTTGAGAGCTTCCTCAACACTTTTGGGTTCAATTAATCTGTGAAACAAAAGCTACAGACATACAAAAATTTGTCATATTTCTAGTTCTTACCTGTCACCGCTATCAAAAGAGGCGGTCAGGGCGACACGATGGTTTTGCTTCGACTCGCGTTTTTTAAAGTGATGTTACAACGCCTTTAGGTTGTCCGATAACTAGGCTGGACCTAAAGGCGAGGTTTTCGAAAAGGGTTTTGGAGTCGCCACCAATGCTTTATCCAGAAATATTTGAAAAGGAAGAAAAAGAAGGCGTTGGTTTAGAAAAACCAACTTTGGCCATTATAACCAGAGTTGGGTAAGGGAGTTAGTTACGTGTAGGGAAGGTATTAGCTTCCCTACAACGCCCCTTTCGGGTTCCCTACGATCGACAATTTATCTTATAAATAAACAACTCTTAAAATTATGCTTTTACCCTTATTTATTCATTTGCCAAATTTAAATTGTTGACTACATGGCCCTAAGGAAGAGAATGTGTAGGAACCTTCGAAGCAAGCTTTTATATGAATTCTTTGAAATAGGGTGCTTTTTGGTAATCCCCCGCTCTACAATGTTGGTCGCTCTTCCTTGCAACACTACAAAACGCTCTATAAGAATACTAAGAAACTCTGGAAATGCTTCGGAGGGATCCTAGGAGAATAATTTGAACCAAGTGTAGAAGGGAAAGTGGAAGAATCCTGTGAAAAGGGTGAGGAAGTCCCCCCCCCTTTTATAGAAATTTTCATCTGTCAGGTCGGGACCGCCATCTCGCCAAATGAGACGGTGGTCTCACCTTCAGCAAGTGGCGAGATGGCGGTCTCGCCATTGGCGATTGGCGAGACGGCGGTCTCGGCCCTTTTCGCCGCCGTCAAAAAGAGGCAGTCGAAGCGATGCGATGGTTTCGAATTTCCATTTTTTTGCCTTTTTATGGGTGAGGTTACAACGCCTTTAGGTTGTCCAATAACCAGGATGAACCTAAGGGCGAGGTTTTCGAAAGAGTGTTCTTAGATTGTCCGATAACCGAGCTTACCTAAGAACAAATTTGAGGGTGTTCTTATGGAGTCGCCACCGATGTTTTTACCAGAAATATCGAAAAAGGAAAGAAAAAGGCGTTGGTTTTTAAAAAAAAACAAACTTTGGTTGTTAAAACCAGAGTTGGGTAAGGGAGTTAGTTACGTGTAAGGGATGTATTAGCTCCCTTACGACGCCCCTTTCGGGTTCCCTATGATGGGCCAGTTATTTTATAAATAAACTTTTGAAAAGACGCTTTTACCCTTTTATTTGCAGAATAAAAATGATGACTACATGGCCTTAATAACTATTGTGCAATTTAATGTAAGTAAAAAAGGACAATAAAAGAGAGGGAGAGACTGAAGAAACCTCCGGAGCAAGCTTTGATTAATTCTCTTGAAAAATAGGGTGCGTTTTAGCAGCCCTTTGCTCTTAGAACGTCGAATTTTCTCTCGAAAATGCTATAAAAGCTCTCTTAAAACACTCAAAAACTCCGAAAATGCTTCGGAGGGGCTCTAAAAGAAGAATTTTGAGAAATTGCAGAAGGAAAGGTGGAAGAACTGTGTGAAATGAAGGGGAGAGTGATCCCTATTTATAGGGATGAACGCCTGTCAGGTCGGGACCGTCGTCTCGACTTGCCAAATGGTGAGAGGGTCGTCTCGCCAAACAGGAGGGGGGTCTCGCCAAAGGCAAGTGGCGAAACGGCCGTCTCACCAAACGAGACGGCGGTCTCAATTCGCCCTTTGGCGAGATGGCGGTCTCAAAAAGTGAGAAGGCGGTGTCGAAAAGCGAGACGGCGGTCTCGAAAAGCGAGATGGCGGTCTTGACCCTTTTAAGGCAAGAATCCTTATTTTTTGTACAGAAAAACCTTCCTACTCTAATATGGACCCTAATAGTCTCTCCTAGTGGCTTTTTAGGCTTTGTCCATCTTAGAATAGGAGGTCTTCTGCTCTTTATTTTGAAGTCGGGCAAGATTTGGGGTCTACAGCCCTTTAGGTGAAATTTCTAATTTTTCGCACACAAAAAACCTTCCTATTCTAATATGGGGCCTATTGATCAATCCTAGGGACCTTTTAGGATTTGCCCATCTTCGAACAGAAGTCTTGTGCTCTTTATTTTGAGGTCAGGCAAGATTTGGGGTCTACAACTGCCCCTCCTTCACCTGACTAGCCGATTGTTGGCTCGACATGCCAAAGAGATCGACTGGAGGGTGAAGGAGTTAACCCTCTTGCCCGGATGTCCTTCGGATGCTCTTTCTTGCGGTAGCCGACCCCTCGGTTGATGAGTATGAACCCCCATCTTGTTGTTTGTAGCTTCAAGATGCTCCTTCTTGCGGTAGCCGACCCCTCAGTTGATGAGTATGAACCTCTCATCTGGCTGGTAGAGTTTGCAGTCCACCATTGTAGGATTGGATGAGTATGAACCCCTCATCTGGCTGGTAGAGTCCACTTTGTAGGACTGGTTGCGACTTACTGCTCTGGCTCATGCGCAGGTTTTGCCTGTGTGCAGGTCTTTGTCTGTCCATGGGGAGTGATCTTTGCTTTGGTGAATGTTTTTTATTTTTCTGGTAAAGTCTTCTGGTGTGTCGGGGATTCTTTGATTTTGGCTTTTCCTGATAGCCATCCAGCTTGTTGATTGTTGGGGATTCTTTGTTTTTTTTTTTTGCTTTTCTTGATAGCCATCCAGCTTGTTGATTGTTGTGGATTCTTTGTTTTGATGTTTTGGTAGTGGTAACGCCTCTGAGCAGGCGGGCCTTTTGCTTGTTTACCTTTTCCTCTTTGTCGGGAGAATGGTGGCTAATGTTTTGGAAATAATCTCGCTTTTTTCCATGGTTTATCTTTTCTCTCGCGATTTGGATTATGGCTTTTTCGGGATAGCGCATAAGCCTTTTTACTTTTTAGTCTCTTTTTATTACGCTGGCTTTTTCTTTTTCGGAAAAGAATAAAGGAAAACAGTTTTACCAAAAGATTTTATTCATATATCATAAAATTTGTACAATGATTATACAAATACAATGATGTCCCTAAGGCGGCGATGGAGTCGACTGCAAGCCTGAAGACGACCCAGGAGGAGGGAAATGCCGGAGCATATGCCTCTAAAACTCCTCCTGGCTCCGGATGATGTTGAGATGACGTTGGGTGATCGTGTCCAGGCCATGAGTCATTCCCTCCTGCCTCCAGTTGATGGTCTCTAGCCGCATCTCAAAGATGTCCTGCCTTAGGGACATCAGGTCCAGCTACTGGCGAATGTCATCCATGTGACGGTGCATGCCAGGAAAGTCATCCCCCTACTGCTGCTGCTCGAACTCCGGTGGGATTGAGAGCTCCTGCATCGCATCCAGACCCTAAATGTCTAGGGTCATGGCGAGCACAGAGTGGAGGACCACCTGGGACCCCTGCTTGATAAGCAACCCCATGCTGACGAGCATCGACCCGCTGATGTATTCAGGTCGGAGGATGGAGGGAATGTCCTCCTTGCCGGTGCACCCCCATCTCTCGACCAGCAAGGTGATGAGAGGACCCATGAGGATGGCTCCAACAGGGCGACTCCCGAAGTCCTTCAGAGCCTTTAGGAAGAAGTAGTCAGGGTTACACCGACGTCCATGTAGCATGCAGTGCAGCACGAAGAGGTCAGGCTGAGTGATCTTCCCCTGAATTTCCTTCCGTGCATGGATCGTCCCTGCCAGTAGCTTTTGGCAGATGCGGAGAGGAGGGCTAAGCGCCAACCCTTTCATCAGGACCGGTAGAATCTGTGACCCGGTGAGATCCTCCCATATCTCACCGGTTGTGAGGGCTCACAGATAGCTCCCTGATATTCCAGCATCAGGGTGTCCGCAGGATGAATGAAGCCTATGGCGACGTTGAACTCATCCAACGTCATCGTCCGGTAGGTCTCGTTCAGACTACAAAAAAAACGCCTATTACCTACGGATAAAAATCCGTAGATAAATTTTACATTACCTACGGATATTACCCACGGATGAAAATCCGTAGGTAAATTGTACATTACCTACGGATATTACCTACGGAATTCTATCCGTAGGTAATTATCCATTACCTACGGATATTACCTACGGAATTCTATCCGTAGGTAATTATCCATTACCTACGGAATTCTATCCGTAGGTAATTATCCATTACCTACGGATATTATCCGTAGGTAATGTAATCCGTGGATAATTCCGTAGGTAATTACCTACGTAATTACTATCCGTAGGTAAAGTGTATTTTACCTACGGATATTACCTACGGAATTCTATCCGTGAGTAATTATCCATTACCTACGGATATTATCCGTAGGTAATGTCATACGTGGGTAATTACCTATGGAATTAGTATCCGTAAGTAAATTATATTAAACTAAGAGAATTGTCACTGGCAAGAATCGAACCCAAGTACCTTAAAGTTAAAAATTGATACTCCAACGCTAAATTATTAAGATATTCTAATAATAAATTATAACTAAATTATACTTATATTTATTCGTGTAAATATATAAATATAAAATATATAAATATATAAATATATAAATATATAAATATATAAATATATAAATATATAAATATATAAATATATAAATATATAAATATATAAATATATAAATATATAAATATATAAATATATAAATATATAAATATATAAATATATAAATATATAAATATATAAATATATAAATATATAAATATATAAATATATAAATATATAAATATATAAATATATAAATATATAAATATATAAATATATAAATATATAAATATATAAATATATAAATATATAAATATATAAATATATAAATATATAAATATATAAATATATAAATATATAAATATATAAATATATAAATATATAAATATATAAATATATAAATATATAAATATATAAATATATAAATATATAAATATATAAATATATAAATATATAAATATATAAATATATAAATATATAAATATATAAATATATAAATATATAAATATATAAATATATAAATATATAAATATATAAATATATAAATATATAAATATATAAATATATAAATATATCAAAATATAAATATATTTTATATTTATATATATTTTATATTTATATATATTTTATATTTATATATATTTTATATTTATATATATTTTATATTTATATATTTACACGGATAAATATAAATATAATTTATTTGTATATTATTATCAAAATATCCTAATAGTTTAGTGGTTGGAGTATCAACCTCCAACTCTGAGGTACTCGGGTTCAAATCCTGCTAATGACAATTTCCTTAATCTAATAATAATTCAAAGTTCGAAAATATAATAAATAATAAAAATATAATATAAAGGGGAGGGGGTTGTAATAAATAAAAATATTTTGTTTAGGTGAGTGCATTACCTATGAATTATAATCCGTTGGTAACTCCAGCGAGTGCATTACCTACGGATTATATTCCTTAGGTAAATTATCTACGGAAAAAAATCCGTAGGTAATTACCTACGACCAAATTATATACGGATTTTCTACCGAAAGAAATCTGTAGGTAAAATGACATTGCCTACGGATTTTTGTCATTACCTACGAATTTTACCCGTAGATAATAAGCGTTTTTTTTGTAGTGTACGAGACCATCCTCACCGGAGGGACACCCGGAAATATCATGAGCATGTCGATCATCGTAACGGAGGCGAGGAACTCCATTACGGCTTGCTTGTAGATGCGAGTCAGAGGGGCCTGGAGGAGTGTCGCCGCCGTCAAAAGAGAGGTGGTCGGAGCGGCGTGATGGTTTTGACTTTCGTTTTTCGCGTTTAATATGGGTGGGGTTACAACGCCTTTAGGTTGTCCAATAACTAGGTTGAACCTAAGGGCGAGGTTTTCAAAAGAGAGCTTTTAGATCGTCCGATAACTGGACTGACCTAAGAGCAAGATTGAGAGGGTTCTTATGGAGTCGCCACCGATGTTTTTACCAGAAACATCGAAAAAGGAAAGAAAAAGGTGTTGTTTTTTTTTTAAGAAAAACCAACTTTGGTCGTTAAAACCAGAGTTGGGTAAGGGAGTTAATTACGTGTAAGGGAGGTATTAGCTCCCCTACGACGCCCCTTTCGAGTTCCCTATGATAGGCCAGTTATTTTATAAATAAACTTTTGAAATGACGTTTTTACCCTTTTATTTGCGGAATTAAAAAAATTAATGACTACATGGCCCTAGTAGCTATTGCACAATTTAATATAAGTAAAATAAGGCAATAAAAGAGAGGGAGAGAGTGTAGAAACCTCCAGAGCAAGATTTTGATTAAGTCTCTTGAAAAATAGGGTGTGTTTTGGTAGCCCTTCGCTCTAGAACGTCGAATTCTCTCTCGAAATGCTATAAAAACTCTCTTAAAACACTCAGAAACTCCGAAAATGCTTCGGAGGGGCTCTAAAAGAGGAATTCTAAGAAATTATAAGAGGGAAAGTAAAAGAGCTGTGTGAAATGAAGGGGAGAGCACCCCCTATTTATAGGGATTCACGCCTATCAGATCGGGACCGCCGTCTCGACTAACAAGGTCGAGACGGCGGTCTTGCCAATCGGGACGGCGGTCTCGATTTTGCCAAATGGCGAGTGTAGACCCCAAATCTTGCCCGACCTCCAAATAAAGAGTAGAAGACCTCCTATTCGAAGATGGACGAAGCCTAAAAAGCCACTAGGAGAAACTATTAGGCCCCATACCAGGATAGGAGGGAATTTCGGCACAAAAATAAAATTTTCTCGCCTTTTTGGGACGAGACCGCCGTCTCGCCTCACGCAAATGGCGAGATCGCCGTCTCGCCGAACGAGACGACGGTCTCGCCACCTGCGAATGACGAGACGACGGTTTTGTTTAGCGAGACGACGGTCTCATTTGGCGAGACGGCGGTCTCGCCACTTTGGCATGGCGAGACGGCGGTCTCGTTTGACGAGACGGCAGTCTCGACCCTATCAGACGAGACGGCGGTCTCGACCTGTCAGGCGCGAAAAACTATAAATAGGGGGCTCCATTCCCTCATTGCCACACACCACACAGAGTTTTCTCCTTCTTCTCGCTAGAAAATCACTAGATCTTCTCTCTAGAATCCCTCCGACGCATTTCCGGAGCTTCTGAGTGTTTTTGTGAGTGTTTTTCGGCGCTTCGAGAAGTTTCCGACGCTGTGTAGAGTGAAGGGCTGCCACAAAGCACCCTCTTTTAAAAAGAATTAATATAAAAGCGTGCTTCAGAGGTTTATATTCTCCCTCTCTACTTTTATCGCTTTAATTTTAAATTATGCAATAGATACTAGGGCCATGTAGTCATAATTTTAAATTCCGCAGAATAAAAGGGTAAAAGCGTAATTTTCACCAGTTTAAATATTTTTTAAACAGCTAGCCTGTCATAGGGAACCCGAAAGCGGCGTCGTAAAGGGACTAACACTTCCTTTACACGTAACTAACTCCCTTACCCAACTCTGGTTCTAACGACCAAAGTTGGTTTTTCGAAAACCAACGCCTTTTAACTCCTTTCCCGATGTTTCCGGTAAAAACATCGATGGCGACTCCACAGAACCCTTTCAAAACCAGCTCTTGGATTAGCCCGGTTATCGGACAATCCAAGAGCACCTTTTCGAAAACCTCGCCCCTAGGTTCAACCCGGTTATCGGACAACCTAAAGGCGTTGTAACCACCAACAAAAAACGCGAAAAACAAGAGGGTCGAAACCATCGCGTCGCTCTGACCGCCTCTTTTTGACGGTGGCGACAGATGGCGACTCCACTGGGGAAGCCTCGAGAGTTGATCCCATTTAGTGATGGGCCGGCTTAAAAAAATAAATAAACCAAGAAAATAACGCTTTTGCCCTTACCTTATATTATAACATGTTTTACGGTTTGGCTTTAAATAACTGTTGCTTGTTTATACTTACACAATTGTTTGAAATACAAACTGTACACAAACCCTTGCACACAACAGTTCCCTCTATACCTGGGGGTAAGTGAGAAATCCATAGGGAGTGGGTGGCAGGTACTGTTCGTTGTAGTGATGGCCTTGTGCCCACCAGTGTGATCGGAAACCACCACTCAAGGTGATAACCTTCCTCTTTTAGCAACAAGACTGACTATGGCCTTAGTGCTAAGCATCGTCGGAAGGCTGGAGAGTGGGGACCCTATAATGGGGGCACCTTGGGGGCCTTAGCCTGGTGAGAACAGTTAGAACCTACCCTCGCCAATGCACTTTTCTGCAGGAAAACCCTACCTCGTGATAAAAACGAATTCTCGCCTGTTCGTGGATGATCGAATTGTGTGTGCATATGTTTGCTGCATTTGTCTGCTGCATAGCATAAACAAACAACAGAAGAAAAAAAATCACAAAAAATATTTTTTTCCAAATAAACGCCCTTATCTCGGACAGTCTGCCTTTTAGCTAGCCTGGTTTTAGGTTCTTTGTAAGCTAAGTAGCCACGCAGTTCCAACAGAAGAGATAAGGGACGCTAAATACTTCTTTCGCATAAAGCCACATTTTATCTCGGACAGTCTGCCTTTTAGCTAGCCTGGTTTCAGGTTCTTTGCAAGCTAAGTAGCCACGCAGTTCCGACAGAAGAGATAAGGGATGCTAAATACTTCTTTCGCATAAAGCCACATTTTATCTCGAACAGTCTGCCTTTTAGCTAGCCTGGTTTCAGGTTCTTTGCAAGCTAAGTAGCCACGCAGTTCTGACAGAAGAGATAAAAGGCTATAAAATAAAAAGCAATAAAAAATCAAAAGAAAAATCCAAAATAAATAAAATAATAACAATAAAACATTTATAAAAAATAATTTTGACAAAGTTGTATCATTCATATTACATCATGTCATAAGGGGAAAAACCAAGAGAGAAAATAAAAAGTGAGAGCGCATCCAGCATCATTCAAACAGAATCTCTCATGCATAAGCATATCCATGTTAGTTTAAACACTCAACATGCATTAATAAACCTTTTTCGGGAATTATAGAAAGTGGCTGGTCCTCTCTCCATCCGAACTCACGCGCAAAAAGCTAAAGCAATGGAAAATTTAGAGGAGAAAAACCGAAAGCTCACTGCGGAGGTCAATACCCTCCGCGAGCAAGTGGCCCAACTGATGGAGGTCGTACGCCAGGGTCAGAGTAAGGGCGAAGACCAAGCTGAACATGTCCCTCACTATGAGGAGGAGGAAGAGGAATACTTCTATGATGGGAAGGATGCTAAGACTGCACGCATCCTTACCCCAGAAGTGTCCAAACAACAACTCTCCGCCCTAGAGGAGAGGCTTAAGGCAGTGGAAGGGCACAACTTCGACGTCAAGGAGGTGGCAGATATGTGCCTAGTAAAGAATATCCACTTCCCTCCCAAATTCAAGATCCCGGATTTCCCCAAATACGCCGGGATGACCTGCCCAAAGAACCATCTTACAATGTATTGTCGTAAGATGGCCGCCCATGCTGAAAACGAAAAACTCCTGATCCACTGCTTCCAGGAGAGTCTGGCGGACACAACTCTCAATTGGTATATGCAGCTAGAGAGAGGGCAGGTCCAGAGCTGGAAACAATTGGCTGATGTTTTTCTTTGTCGCTACCGATACAACATTGATCTGACTCCTGATAGGTCAGATCTCAGGACTCTGAGCAAAAGGAACGACGAACCTTTTAAAGCATACGCCCAAAGATGGAGGGAAATGGCTGTCCAAATAGAGCCTCCTTTGACGGATAAGGAGACAGTGGCTATGTTCATCGATTCACTGACTGGAGCGTACTACGACAAGGCAATAGCCAGTACCTCCAACCTTTTCTCAGACATAGTCACTGTAGGGGAAAGAGTAGAGTAGGGACTAAGGAGCGGGAAGATAGCACAGTCTTCCCAAGCTGGGGTCTCATTCAAGAAGCCCGCTGGCAAGAAGAAGGACGAATCTGTGCATGCAATCAACTTTGCCACTCCTTCTTCTACCCCACCAATGGCTAGGCAGCCTCGCAAGAAAGAGAGGAAGTTCACTCCAATCTCCACTTCCTATGGAATGTTGCTCCCTCAGCTGTTGGAGGCTAAGCTCCTAACCTGCGTTCCTCCCAAGAAGCAGTTGGAACCTCCCTACCCCGAATGGTATAAGCCAAACGAAAAATGCGCTTACCATTCGGGTTTGCCCGGACACTCTATAGAAAATTGCTTGACCCTTAAATATCGGGTTCAAGAATTAATTGACGCCGGGTGGATAACTTTCGACGCCTCTGCTTCTGATGTCGACACCAAACCCTTGTCGAAGCCAGAGTAGCAGAAAGGGAGGACTGGGAGGATCAGCCATAGGGTGTCTGTTTTTTAAAGCTTTTCTCTATATCTCCTGCGGTCCCCGCCCGTGGCCGCAGGAATTTTGATTAAAAGGGCTTGTACATACATTTTCATTTTCATTAATACACGAGGCATTTTGTCATATTCATTCTTTTCCCTCTTTTATTTATTATTCTTTCAAAGATAAATTGAATAATAAAATCTATGACTAAAACAGAACCTAAAATACATCATGTCTGTGATTGATGAATCTCCGTGGACCCCGGAAACTGAAAGCGAATGGGTTGAGTCCGACATGCAAAGAATGCTGGAAAAAGAAACGCGTATCATACAACCGCATCAGGAAGAGATAGAAACCATTAATTTGGGAGAAGGGGATGATGAGAAAAAGGTGAACATCGGTACCCAAATAGAACGCAGCATAAAAAGGGGATTGATACAGCTTCTGAAGGAATATATATGTATTCGCTTGGTCTTATCATGACATGCCTGGGCTTGACACTAGTATAGTGGAACATAGATTGCCATTAAAAGAGGGGTTCCGACCTGTGAAACAGAAACTCATGAGAATCAAACCGGATTGGTCCTTAATGATAAAGGAGGAGGTGCAAAGGCAGTTGGATGCCAATTTCCTTGTAGTTTCGAAATACCCAGAATGGTTGACCAACATAGTACCCGTGATCAAAAAGACCGGCAAGGTCAGGGTCTGCGTGGATTATAGGGACCTCAATCGAGCAAGTCCAAAAGATGACTTTCCCCTACCGCATATAGACACACTAGTAGACCATACCGCTACCAACACACTTTACTCCTTCATGGATGGGTATGCGGGATACAACCAAATCAAGTTGGCCATTGAGGATAGAGAAAAAACCTCCTTTATCACACCATGGGGCACCTTTTGCTATTGCGTAATGCCCTTCGGACTCAAAAATGCAGGGGCAACTTATCAAAGGGCTATGGTCACGCTATTTCATGACATAATCCACAAGGAAATAGAAGTATACGTGGACGACATGATTGCCAAGTCCAGAAATGAAATGGACCACATTCAATATCTCAAAAAGCTTTTTGATCGACTCCGGAAGTACCAACTTAAACTGAACCCAGCAAAGTGTACTTTCGGAGTACGATCAGGAAAACTCCTAGGGTTCATTGTCAGCGAGAGGGGAATTGAGGTGGACCCCGACAAAACTAAGGCAATTTTGGAAATGCCTCCACCAAGCACAGAAAAGGAGGTCAGAGGTTTTCTAGGCCGAATTAATTACATTGCCCGTTTCATCGCACAATTGACGGACAAATGCATACCCATCTTTAAACTGTTGCGCAAAAATCAACCAACGGTGTGGAATGAAGAATGCCAACAAGCATTCGATAAGATCAAAACTTGTTTAACCAATCCGCCAGTATTGGTACCACCCGTTGAAGGGAGACCTCTCATCCTATATTTGTCAATACTCGAAGAGTCCATGGGATGTGTGCTCGGTCAACAAGATGAAACTGGGAAGAAAGAACGAGCCATTTATTATCTCAGTAAGAAATTCCTAGACTACGAAACCCGTTATACACCATTCGAAAAAACCTGTTGCGCATTGGTGTGGGTCACTCAGCGTCTCCGACAATATATGGCTCGGCATACAACATGGTTGGTCTCTAAAATGGACCCAATCAAATACCTCTTCGAAAAGCCCATTTTAACTGGAAGAATAGCTAGGTGGCAGGTTCTCCTCTCAGAATTCGATATCATTCATGTCACCCAAAAAGCTATTAAAGGAAGTCCCCTAGCAGATTATCTAGCCCATGGATCAATAAACGAATATCAGTCCCTACAAGGCGACTTTCCCGATGAGCATATCATGCACATTGAACACAAAGAGACCAAAGAAGAGGTATGGACTATGTTTTTCGATGGGGCTTCAAACATGCTTGGACACAGGATAGGAGCTATTTTGATATCCCCTGAAAAGAAACACATTCCCGTAACGGCCAGACTAAATTTTGATTGTACCAACAACATGGCTGAGTACGAAGCATGTGCGCTAGGGATCGAAGCGGCTTTAGATCATGAGGTTACTAAGCTCAAAGTCTTTGGTGATTCATCCCTTGTCATCTATCAACTCAAAGGTGAATGGGAAACCCGCAACTCAAAACTAATCCCATATCTAGAACACATCCAAGACTTAGTTTCAAGAATGGAGAGCGTCACCTTCCAATATATCCCTAGGGAGGACAATCAATTTGTCGACGCCCTTGCCACCCTATCATCCATGTTTGCCTTGGATCAAGAACATGAGATTCCAATTATCCACATTAAGCTGCATGACAAACAAGCTTTCTGCATGGCAGTAAATGGCGAGCGCGACCAAAACCCCTGGTACCATGACATCAAGCAGTACCTCATGAAGGGCGAATATCCCGAAGGAATCAGTAACAATGACAAGCGAACCATTCGCAAAAGGGCCATAGGGTTCACATTGATTGAAGGAACCCTCTACAAAACGAGTCTCGATTCCACTCTCTTAAGGTGTGTGGACCATGAAGAAGCCCAGACCTTGATAAAAGAAATCCACAAAGGAGCTTTTGGGACCCACGCACCTGGGCATGTCATGGCCAAGAAGATTTTAAGGGCAGGATACTTTTGGTCCACAATGGAAACCGACTATCACCAGTATGCCAAAAAGTGTCACAAATGCCAAATTTATGCTGACAATATCCACGTACCGCCCGCACCACTCAGTACCCTAGCTACACCATGACCATTCTCTATGTGGGGTATGGACGTCATTGGACCCATAGAGCCTAAAGCCTCCAATGGTCACCGTTTTATCTTGGTGGCCATTGACTACTTCACCAAATGGGTTGAGGCAGCGTCATATGCGCATGTGACTCGGAAAGTAGTGACCACCTTCATCAAGAAAAACATTATATGTCGATACGGCATCCCTCATAAGCTCATTACTAATAATGGGACCAATCTCAACAATAAAATGATGGGGGAGTTATGTCAGGACTTCAAAATCCAGCACCACAATTCCTCTCCGTACCGACCAAAGATGAACGGTGCAGTAGAGGCAACCAATAAGAATGTTAAGAAAATCATCTAGAAAATGGTAGTAACCTACAAAGATTGGCATGAAATGCTTCCCTTCGCCTTACAAGGTTACCGAACGTCGGTACAAACCTCCACAGGGGCTACCCCGTTTTCTCTCGTATACGGCATGGAGGCCGTACTACCCGTAGAGGTCGAAATACCTTCCCTACGAGTTGTTATGGAAGCAAAATTGACAGAAGCCGAATGGGTCCAAAGTCGGTACGACCAGTTGAACCTAATCGAAGAAAAACAGCTGGATGCCATATGTCGAGGGCAAGCTTACCAAAAGAAGATCAAGAAAGCCTACGACAAGAAGGTCAATCCTCGCACTTTCCAAGAAGGGGATCTGGTGATAAAGAAATTGCTTCCAGCCCCGAAAGACAAAATTGGGAAGTGGACAGCAAACTACGAAGGACCCTTTGTGGTCAAGCGAGCCTTCTCAGGAGGAGCCCTTATCCTCACCAACATGGATGGAAAAGAGCTCCGATATCCTGTCAACTCAGATGCGGTAAAGAAATACTATGCTTAAAGACATTGCTCACGACCCGTCAGGATGAAAACTCGCAAAGGGCATCCTGGGCAAAAAATAGGGTCCACATTCCTCGCTAGGATATGTCCTAAGCAAAAATTAGACGTTCCAAAAAAAAAAAAAAAAAAAAAAAGAGAGAGAGCAATGATTACCTTAGCCGAAAACTGCAAAGGCAACTAAGGTAATACCTTCATGAAAGCAAGCAGACCTCGCATAGTCTTCACTCCGGATTCAAACATCTCAACTGAAGGGACCAGGAAAAATGGGGAAACAAAGATCACAGACATGATTGTGGCACCCTCATACAGTTTAGCCAACCCTGGCCAGCCTTGCTTACAAATTCTTTTGTAAATCCCCATGTAAAAATAAACCATCTGTTTATATCAATAAAAATTGTCTTTTCTTCTCTTTACCTACTTGTGTGAATGCCTCTGTATTAACGAAATATGAGCATGCATAAAACAAGCAATTCAAGAAAGCATAAAAACAAGACGAATGACACAAACCAGGGCCAAGCAAAAATTACAAGGCAGCCTGCTAGATCGAAAACCCGCAAAGGGCGGTCTAGGCAAAAGATAAGGCTTTCACAAGAAAGGAAAAAATCCCACCAAAATATCTTAGGCGAAAATCAAAGCCCGCTAGATCGAAAACCCACAAAGGGCGGTCTAGGCAAAAGAGAGGGTTAAAACAAAAAGTGCAAAAGAATAGAACAAAAAAAAAGAAAGTACCGGTCACTTTCTAGGTGCCCTCAACTAAAATAACTTGCATCAATAGCATCCACACAGAAGTAATCACACAAATAGGACTTTGTCAGAATCAAAACAAACAAACACACTTCATAACAAAAAAAAAAAAGGACATTCATGTCAAGAAGATCATCTTCATGTTTGCATAGAAGGTACCCCGGTAAGACTTTGTCAAATCATATATCCAACCAAAAAAGTTTCGACGACCAAAGCAGAGTCGAACGAACAAACAAGATAACCCGACCAATCAGCAAGAGTCAGATGATCACCACCAAAAGTCAAAAACAAAGAGTCCCCAGCAGCCAACAAAGCTGGATGAAACACAAAATCCCCCGCACAACCCGGATGACCATTCAAAGAGGTCTAAGTACATCTACCAACACAGAAATCACTCCCCAGGCACCAGGCGCATGGGCCACCTGAACAGTAAGCCGCCACTACCACCAGTCCTACACAGTGGACTGTACCAGCCAGATAGGGGGTTTATTCCTATCAACCTGCGCACGCGCTGTGCCTGATCTGCGCTCGAGCCAGATCAGTAAGTCGCATTACCACCCTGATGGGGGGTTCATACCCATCCAGTCCCACACAACGGACTGCAATTACCAGCCTGATGGGGGGTTCATACCCATCCAGTCCCACACAACAGACTGCAACTACCAGCCTGATGGGGGGTTTATACCCATGAACCGAAAGATCGACTACCGTCAGAAGGAGTATCCGGAGGTTCCAGCACGTGTTAACCAAAGGGATCGGCTACGTCAGAAGTAGTATCCTGGAGGTGTACAGCACCAATTTTCCCCAGAAGATCAACCGCCACAAGACGGGACATCTGAGGGGTAGCCGGGCAAGAGGGTCAACTCCTTTACCTTCCTGTCAATCTGTCTGGAACAATAAGCCAACAACCGACTAGTCAGGTAAAGGGGGGGCAGCTGTAGACCCCAAATCTTGCTCGGCCTCCAAATAAAGAGTAGAAGACCTCCTATTCGAAGATGGACGAAGCCTAAAAATCCACTAGGAGAGACTATTAGGCCCCATACCAGGATAGGAGGGATTTTTGGCACAAAAATAAAGTTTTCTCGCCTTTTTGGAACGAGACCGCCGTCTCGAAATCGAGACCGCCGTCTCGCCTCACGCAAATGGCGAAACCACCGTCTCGCCGAACGAGACGGCGGTCTCGCCACCTGCGAATGACGAGACGACGGTCTCGCCACTTTGGCATGGTGAGACGACAGTCTCGTTTGACGAGACGACGGTCTCGACCCTATTAGACGAGACGGCGGTCTCGACCTGTCAGACGCGAAAAACTATAAATAGGGGGTGTCGCCACCGTCCGTCCCGATGTCCAGGGACATCTCGAACGTTTAATGCGAGCAGTCGCGAAAAGATGGTTTAGACTCGCGTTTTTTGTTAAAATCATGTTCATTGCTTCCGAGGTGCTCAACAACTGAACTATCCTCTAATAAAAGCAAGGTTTTCGAAAAGGGGTTCTTTTGGAGTCGCCACCAATGTTTTGACCGTAAACATTGGAAAAAGATGAAAGGCGTTGATTTTATTAAAAACCAAACTTGGTCATTATAACCTGAGTTAGGTAAGGGAGTTAGTTACGTGTGGGGAAGGTGTTAGCACCCCACAACGCCCCTTTTGGGTTCCCTATGACGGATTAATTCATTTAAGTAGAGATTACAAGAAATTACGCTATTACCCTATTTTATTCGCACAATAAATATGGCTATATACATGATTTTATTTACATTTTATAAAGCAATAAATAAAGCAGTAAAAGAGAAGAGATTTGAGAAGAACCTCCGTAGCAAGCTTTATATAGCAACTCTGTTACAATAAGGACGCGTTTCGGCAGTCCTTCGCTCTACAACGACTCTCCTCACGACAAAACTTGACTCGACTAAAATTTTCTAGAAGAATTGAATGTCGGAATCTAATTCCTTAACTGATTGTTACCTATATCAGGCAATCAGAAAGATCATTCGAAAGAGGGAGAGAAGTAGACAAGTGCTCTGAGTTGTCTGGAGTGTCTGAGATGTGAAAAAGTGCCAAATGAGCCTCCTATTTATAGTTTTCGCTGTCTGGCACATCTGGGACGGCCGTCTGGGGTGGGACGACCGTCCCACTTGAATTTTTAACACAGAGCCTGCCCCCCTGGGAAGTGGGACGGCCGTCCCACATGTGGGACGCGCGTCTCACTTGTCCCAGGATAGTTGGGACGACCGTCCCAACTCTGGGACGGTGGTCTCGACTTGTTTTGTCCAGTTTTTGTGTTTTGGGACCCTGGGAAGCTTTCCTTGCTATTTTTGGACATTGTTTGATGCCGATAGATGTCCCCTGAAGCTTTATCTTTATATGGGAAGTCTTTTTGACCCTTATTGAGATGCCAGACGAACTTTTATCTTTGTTTATAGGAGGTCTCTTCGGCCTTTGTCGAGGAATTGGATGAACTCCGTGTGATAGTAGGAGGTCTTCTTGGTGTTTATTGATAAGCTGGGCGATCTTTATCTTCGTGTGACGTTTCCCTAGCTTTTATTGAGAGGCCGGGCAAAATTAGGGGTCTATAGCTGCCCCCCCTTCACCTGCCTAGCTAACTTGTTGGCTTGATATGCCGAAAAATTAGTTGGTAGGGGAAGGAGTTAACCCTTTTGCCCGGTCATCCTTCGGATGCTGCTCCTTCGGATGATAAATATTTTGATAGGTACCAACCCCTATTTGGTTTGAGCCTTCTTTTATAAGGCTCTGGTGAGTATTTACCCTCACCCGGTATAAGTCTGTATTTTACTAGACTTTAGTGAGTACCTACCCCCACTAGGTATGAACCTTGTTCTGCAAGGTTTTGGTGAGTACCTACCCTCACCTGGTATGAGTTCGCATTTTGCTTAAACTCTTGTGGGTACTTACTTCCGAGGTGCTCAACACTGAACTATCCTCTAATAGAAGCAAAGTTTTTGCACCCATTTTTGTAATGCTTCTGGTGAGTATTTTACTCTACCTGATGCATTTTGCTAAGTTTTGATGAGTACCTACCCTCATCTGGTATAAACCTTATTTTATAAGGTTTTGGTGGGTACCTACCCCCACCTGGTTCGAATCTGCATTTTGACAGATTCTGATGGGTACCTACCCCCACCCGGTCCGAATCGCATTTTGACAGATTCTCGATGGGTACCTACCCCCACCTGGTCCGAATCCGCATTTTGAGAGATTCCGATGGGTACCTACCCCCACCTGGTCCGAATCCGCATTTTGACAGATTCTGATGGGTACCTACCCCCACTCGGTCCGAACCGCATTTTGACAGATTCTCGATGGGTACCTACCCCAACCTCGGTCCGAATCCGCATTTTGACAGATTTTGATGGGTACCTACCCCGCCTCGGTCCGAATCCGCATTTTGACAGATTCCGATGGGTACCTACCCCGCCTCGGTCCGAACTCGCATTTTGACGATTCTGATGGGTACCTACCCCCACCCGGTCCGAATCCGCATTTTGACAGATTCCGATGGGTACCTACCCCCATCCGGTCCGAATCTACATTTTGACAGATTCTCGATGGGTACCTACCCCCACCTGGTCCGAATCCGCATTTTGATAGATTCCGATGGGTATCTACCCCCACCTGGTCCGAATCTGCATTTTGACAGATTCTGATGGGTACCTACCCCCACCTGGTCCGAACCTTGTTTTGCAAGGCTCTTAGGATGACTTTTTGATAATCTATCCTGTGGTCATCTAGTTTTGGAGATGTGTTGGCGACTTATTGTTTCTGTTTATGCGCCTATTCCGTGGAGAATATTTGATTTGACTTTTTGACTTTTTTGTTAGTCATCCAGTTTTACCGGGGATTCTTTGTTTTTGGCTTTTTCGTTTAGCCATCCGGCTTTGCCGGGGATTTCTTGTTTTTGGCTTTGCTTGTTTAGCCATGCGGCTTTACCGGGGATTCTTTGTTGGTTGCCTCTTATTTAGGCAGGAATCCATTGGGGATTTTTGGTTTGATTGTGCCTCTTGATTAGGCAGATGCTTCAATAGTGGTGAAGGCTTTTTACTTGTTGTTTTTCGCCTCTGACTAGGCTGATGTTCTATTTTGAGGATATTTGTTCTTGATAATACCTCTGAGTAGGCAAATGCTTTTTTTTGAAAGCTTTGTGCTTGTATTGCCTCTTGCATAGGTTGATTTCCCGTTTCTTGGGGATATCGGCTCTTTGCTTGTTTCTGATTAAGCATAGGCATTCTTGGGAGTGAAGGTTTTGCCTTTCACTAGGGATATTCATATATAATCGATTAACTCCCTGAGGATATGAATTTGTATTTTGCCTTTGCTGATAGGCTTACTGGGGAAAAAATTTCTTTTTGGTGATCCGCCGGGGGATTGATTTGCCCCCTGGGGAGGAATGGAGTTTTGACTCCTTGTTGGATGTTTGCTGTTTTGAGCTGGCTTTGCCTATACTCTTATTCCATTGGGGAATGGGTTTTTGCTTTTTTCTCGCGATTGTGCTTTTTCGCGATTTTGGATTTTTGATTTTAAATGGGTGTGCCCTTTTTCTTTTGTGCACGCAGGCTTTTTATCATCTCGTCGGGGATGAAGAGGTTTTCTTTTCTTCTCTTTCCTTTTTATCTGCCCTGGGGAATTTGTTGGCTTCCCGGGGGTACGATGGAGTTCCGACTCCTGGCTTTGTGAAGCTCTTTATTGAGTGGGGTGAAGATATTTTCTTCTTTTTCTTTCTTTTTGTGGACTTTTCTTGATATGCTCTGCTTGGGGATTTTCATGTGGCCTTTTTCTGTAGTGGCCTCCGTGAGGGGATGAAAAGTTCTTCTTTCTTTTCCTTCTATTGCCCCCTGGTGATGTGGAGGATTTGACTCCGTATTTTCTTTGATGGACTCTTATTCTCCTTTGGTGAATGAAGTGGAGATTCTGGATGATTTAGGTTGTTGACTCATGTGGCGATGTAGCTGAGTCGTGAGGTAGTCTTTTTGCTTTGCCTCTGGAGTAGGCATGAATCCTCTTGGGGATAATCGAGCCTTTCCATTGGCTTTTTCATTTTGATGGTTTCCTTCTTTCTTGGATGGAAGGATGTTGATTTAGAGCTATTTCTTTAAAGCTCTTTATTTTGCTGAAATGGTTTTGATTTCGCCTTTTACTTTCGCGATCTTGATCTTTATCGCGAGTTATTTGAAATCTGGCTTTTTAATATATCACGTGTGCCTTTTAAGTTTGTACACGTGGGCTTTTCGGAATGTAAACAGAAATAACAACTTTTATTTATTACTTCGCTTTTTTTTGTGGTACATTTAAGCCCTTTCAAAGTACCAAAATACTAAAAGTTATTAAGAACTACTCCTACTGATCTGCCTCAGGACTGGAATGGGAGCATGGTGTTGGTGAAGGAATGCGGCGGAGCAAGCGGTGCTGGAACCTCGCCTGAGTCTGGACCAAGCCTTCTATCTGGCGGTCTGTCCTGTCTTGCCTCGTGGTCAGCTGGCTAAACTGCTGTCGCATGAACTGGAACTGTTCTTCCATATAAGCATGCTCGTCGTCCAGGCGTCGGTATAGGCCAGCATAGTCAGGATCATATGACTGCTGCTGAGATTCTGAGGTCGCAGGGATGTCCTGCGGTGTGTCGAAATCCCGCATATCCATCGAGATCGAGACGATTGGGTTTAAGATAAACCCGGATCCTTGCCTACTGAGGATGTTCATGTGGGTCAATATCGCGCCATTGATCGGCTCCGGTTGGAGGCTAGCCGGGATGTCTTCTCCATCAGTACATCCCCAATATTCAGCTAGAGGGGTGAGAAGGGGGGCTATTATGATGGCTCCTACTGGACCACGAGTTTCGTAGTCCTTAATAGCTTTCAGAAAGGCATAGCCGGGGTTGCACCTATGCCCCTGGTGCATGCAGTAAACGATGAAAAGGTCGGCTAATGTTACTTTCCCCTGGCTCTCCTTCCGGCCATGTAAGGTCCCGGCTAGCAGTTTATGGCATACGCGAAGTGGGGGAGAGAAGGATGCCCCTTTCAAGTGTGTTGGCAGGTTGTGAGCTCCAGTGATCTCTTTCCACATGTTGGTGGTGGTGAGGGTAGCTGGCTTCTCGAGATATGTCGCCCTATACTCACCAACATGGATGGAGAAGAACTTCAACACCCGGTGAACTCTGATACGGTGAAGAAGTATTATGCTTGAAGGACATTGCTCATGACTCGCCAGGATGAAAACACACAAAGGGCATCCGGGGCAAAATTTAGGATCCACTCGCCTCGTGTCCTAGGCAGAATTTAGGGGCTTCTCTAAAAAAAAAATAAAAAAAATCCCTAAAAAGCAATGGTTACTTTAGCCGAAAACCGCAAGGCGACTAAGGTAACACCCTTCCAGAAGCAAGCAACCTTGCATAGTCTTCACCCCGGGCTCGAGCATCTCAACTAAGGCAATTAGGAGAACCAGGGGGGCAAATATCATAAGACATGATTGTTGAAGCCCATACAGTGTAGCCAACCTGGGCCAGCCGTTCTTCTAAATTCCATTTGTAAACCTTCTGTGAAAATAATAAACCTTTGCTCATACATATCAATAAAACTCTCATTCATTTCACTTCTCTTGACCAGTTTATGAAATTGCCTCTACATTGATAAATCATAAATATGTGCAAAGTTATTTTGTCAGTGTCTTTTCGTGCATCATAAACAAGGAAGCATTGAAAAAGAAAAAGAAAAATTAAGGCAGCCCGCTAGATTGAAAACCCCAAAGGGGTAGTCTAGGCAAAAGTTAGGGCTTGACTAAAAAATGAATAAAAAAGGGAGTCCATCAGCATAATCGTGAAAGTACAGCAGGAGAATACCAGTCACTTTTCTAAGATGCATCTCATAAAAGGATAGATTGCATTTAGGACATCCACCCACAAATAGTCGCACAAAACGACTCTGTCAAAATCAAAAATAAATTTTTTGCAAATAAATAACAAAAAACATTCATGCATGTAAGGAGACTAGCTCCATGTTTGTGTTTGAAAACAGGAAGCATTCAAAACAAGCCTCCAAATAATGTTCTCCCTCAAGAAAATAGAGCAAGCTGCAAACAACTTCAGAGCAAAATAAAAAGCTTCCAAGAACCAGAGCTCCATCCTTCTACCCGGAAAAAGAAAACACAAATAAGAAGTCTCCAAACTTTGCTCTCTCTCCCTCAAGAAGAAGAGCGAGCTGTCATCATCTAATAACTCAGAGGAAATAAGAGCTTCCATAAGTCAAGGCTCCAGTCGCTATCCTTCTACCCAATAAAGGAAGGGCATAATCAGCAACGGAAAGCTGATGGAAAGGCTTAGTCATCTTCAAGCAAATCATTGCCTACCCCTAGAGGCAAACAAAAATAATTCCCCACGGCTCAGCATCACCCCCACTTGAGTCATCAAGCACACTCACCCAAGGTCTCCTCCACACCCCCCAATGGAGAATAAAGGCTCCAAGAGCCCATCATCATCAATAATCAAAAGAGTCCAATCCCCATATCATCAAGTTTTCAACAAAAGAAGAATCAGAAATTCCCATCACAAGGGCAGGCCAGCTCACATCAACACCAAAATCAGATCCCCAAGAAGTCAACCAATTCCCTGATGGATCACCAAAAAGAAAAGCCTTCATCCCCAGCAGATGCCCAAGAAGAAAAGGCCAGGAAAGGCCAATAAATCCCCAATAGATTCCTGCCTACACCAAAAGGCAATCGTCAAAAACCCCCGGCAACCAACAAGTCGGACGATTGAAGAAAAAGACAAAAATTAGGAATTCCATTTCCCCAACAGAATAAGATCTTGACGAAGCCAGCTCGTACCCATACCAATTAAGGAGCCGAGACCCCATTCCCCCAAAGGGCTATCAAAATTTGATCCCCAAGGAGTCAACCAAATCTCTGGTGGATCACCAAAAAGAAGAATTTACACCCAAATGCAATCTTCATGATCATATCCTCAGAGGCAAAACATTACAGCCAAAAGTCTTCACTTCCGATGAAGCATCTGCCTACTTAGAGGCAATACCAGAACCTCAATGAAATATCTGCCTACCCAGAGGCGTCACCAGAATCAACAAATCCAAAATGGATCCCTGCCTACCTAAGAGGCATTCATCAAGAATCCCCAGTAGTCAAGAAGCTGGACGACTAAACAAAAAAGCCAAAAGCGAAGAATCCCTGGCATACCGGACGACTACAAAAAAGTCAAGAACAATTACTCCCCATGGAGTCGGCGCATGATCAGAAACAGTAAGCCGCCGCCACCTCTTCAGGAAAAGGAAAGACCTGAAGACGAAGACCTGTACACAGGCAAAACTGGCGCATGATCAGAAACAGTAAGCCGCCACTACCTCTTCAAGAAACGGAAAGACCTGAAGATGAAGACATGCACACAGGCAAAGTCGGCGCATGGCCAGAAGCAGTAAGCTGCCACCACAGCCGAGGGGTCAGCTACCGCATCGAAGGAGCATCCTGAAAGTCTCTACGTGTCAGCCGAAGGGTCAGCTACCACACTGAAGGAGCATCCTGAAGCCTCACAACATCTCGTCCGAGGGGTCAGCTACCGCATCGAAGGAGCATCCCGAAAGTCTCTACGTGTCAGCAGAAGGGTCAGCTACCGCACCGAAGGAGCATCCTGAAGCCTCACAACATCTCGTCCGAGGGGTCAGCTACCGCATCGAAGGAGCATCCTGAAAGTCTCTACGTGTCAGCCGAAGGGTCAGCTACCGCACCAAAGGAGCATCCTGAAGCCTCACAGCATATCGTCCGAAGGGTCAGCCTCCACAGCAAGAGGAGCATCCAGAAGACAACCGGGCAAGAGGGTTAACTCCTTCACCCGCCATTTGACCTCATAGTATGTTAACCCCTAGTCAATTGGTCGGGTAAAGGGGGGGCAGCTGTAAACCCCAAATCTTGCCTGGACTCCTAATAAAGCCGAAGATCGCTCATTCCGAAGATGGTTAAGACTCTATCAAGTCCCTAGTAGCTTGTTCTAGGTTCCATTTAGGATAGGAAGGGTTTTTAGAGGCATTAAAAATTGGGAAATCCTCCGGAGACAGCAGATGGCCGTCCAAAACAGGCGGATGGCCGTCCAGAGCAGGCAGACGACCGTCCATGGCAAGCAGAAGGCCGTCCATGGCAACTTTAAGGCCATGGACGACCGTCCACTTAGCTTGGACGGCCGTCCATGGCAAAAAGTCGCCATGGACGACCGTCCACACTACATAGATGGCCGTCCATGGCCACTTTTTTCCCTGGACGGCCATCCGCTTTGTCCAGACGGCCGTTCGCCTTTTCCTGGCCCGAATCCCTATAAAAAAGGACCTCATTCCTCCGAATTTACACACTTTTTCCACTCCTCCACTCTCTTGGAAGCTTTTTGGCACTGGAGAGTGACCCTGAGCATTATTCCGGGGTTCGAGGGAGCTTTCCGATTTCCGTTAAGGTTGAAATCGGTTAAGGAAGCCTCTTTTTGAGGCATCCGGCCCTCGGTAGAGTGACTTTTCTTTATTCTGCGGAGAGGAGAGTGCTTGTAGAGTGCGGGGACTGCCAAAAAGCGTCCTCACGATTTAGAAGAGTTAATATAAAAGCTAGCTTCGGAGGTTCTTTCTCTATTCTTTGTCTCTTTTACTGTTTTCTTTATCGTTTTCCTTGTGTGCATTAGATAGTAGAGCCATGTAGATATTTAAATTCTGCAAGTAGATCAAATAATAGGGTAAAAATGTAATTTCTTTAAGTATTTATTTTCTAAGTTAGTCCATCATAGGGAACCCGAAAGGGGCGTTGTGGGGGTGCTAACACCTTCCCCGCACGTAACTAACTCCCTTACTCGACTCTGGTTGTAATGACCAAAGTTGGTTTTTTATAAAACCACTGCCTTTTTCTTTTTTACCTTTTTCAGTGTTTAAGGTTAAAACACTGATGGCGACTCCTCGAACCTATTCGAAAACCTCGCCCTTAGGTCTAGCCCGGTTATCAGACGGCCTAAAGGCGTTGAACCGTTTCTTTCAAAGAAAACGCGAGTCAATTAAAAACCAACGCGTCGCTCCGACCTCCTCTTCTGACGACGGTGACAGTCCTAACTTTTGTCTAGGTTCCTTTTTTCTTGTTTTGGGAATCCTAGCTGACCTTATTTTGTGACCATAACTTCTGTCTAGGCTACCCTTTGTAGACCCCAAATCTTGCTCGGCCTCCAAATAAAGACCAGAAGACCTCCTATTTGAAGATGGACGAAGCCTAACAAGCCATTAGGAGAGACTATTAGGCCCCATACTAGGATAGGAAGGATTTTCTGCACAAAAAATAAGTTTTCTCGCCTTGTTGAGACGAGAACGCCGTCTGGATTTCCTAGACTGCCGTCTTGCCTCATGCAAGTGGCGAGACCGCCGTCTCGCTTGACGAGACGATGGTCTCGCCACCTACGAAGGGCGAGACGACGGTCTCGTTTCCCCAGACGGAGGTCTCGCCGCGTTTGCCAGGTCGAGACGGCGGTCTCGTTGGACGAGATGGCGGTCTCGACCCTGTCAGATGAGACCGGCGGTCTCGCCACTGCCAGGCGCGAAAACCTATAAATAGGGGCTCTTCCCCCCTCATTTCCACACACCACAAGCTTCTAGCTCTGCCTTCTCTCTAAAACTTCTCTCTAGAATCCCTCCGACGCATTTCCGGAGTTTCTGAGTGTCTTTGAGAGCTTTTTTTGGCGTCCAGAAGAGTTTCCGGCGTCTTGTAGAGTGAAGGGCTACCAAAAAGCACCCATTTATTTTAAAGAAATATAAAACAAAGCTTGCTTCAGAAGTTTAATTTCTCCCCCTCTACTTTTACTGCTTTAATTTAAATTATGCAATAGATTAGGGCCATGTAGTCATAACTTTAAATTCCGCACAATAAAAAGGGCAAAAGCATATTTTCCGGTTTATTTATTAATAATAAAAGCTGGCCTATCATAGGGAACCCGAAAGGGGCGTAGTAAAGGAACTAATACTTCCTTTACAACGTAACTAACTCCCTTACCCAACTCTGGTTCTAATGACCAAAGTTGGTTTTCAAAAACCAACGCCTTTCAAAAAACCTTTTCCGATGTTTCTGGTAAAAACGTCGATGGCGACTCCATAGAACCCAAAATAAATAAGTCCTTGGGTTAGCCCGGTTATCGAAAAATCCAAGGACATCTTTCGAAAACCTCGCCCCTAGGTTAGCCCGGTTATCGGACAACCTAAAGGCGTTGTAACCACCCATAAAAAACGCGAAAACAAGAGGGTCGAAAAACCATCGCGTCGCTCTGACCGACCATCTCTTTTGAGACGGCGGCGACAGATGGCGACTCCGCTAGGGAAGCCTCGAGAGTTGATCCCATTTAGTGATGGGCCAGCTAAAATAATAAATAAACCAAGAAAATAACGCCTTTGCCCTTAACTTGTATTTATAACATGTTTTAATGTTTGACTTTAATAAATTGTTGTTTGTTTATACTTGCGCAAATTGCTTGAAATATAAACTGCACACAATCCCTTGCACACAACAGTTCCCCCTATACCCGGGGGCAAGTGAGATAACCATAGGGAGTGGGTGGCAGGTACGGTTCGCTGTAGTGAGGGCCTTGAGCCCACCAGTGTGATCGGAAACCACCACTCAAGGTGATAACCTTCCTCTTTTGGCAATAAGACTGACTATGGCCTTAGTGCTAAGCATGGTTGGACGGCTGGAGAGTGGGGACCCTATAATGGGGGCACCTTGGGGGCCTTAGCCTGGTGAGAACAGTTAGAACCAACGGCTGGAGAGTGGGGACCCTATAATGGGGGCACCTTGGGCACCTTGCCAATGCACTTTTCTGCAGGAAAACCCTACCTCGTGATAAAAACGAAATCTCGCCTGTTCGGGGATGATCGAATTGTGTGTGCATATGATTGTTGCATTTGTTTGTTGCATAGCATAAACAAACAACAAAACAACAAAAACCAAAAATATTTTTCACAAATAAACACCTTTATCTCGGACAGTCTGCCTTTTAGCTAGCGTGGTTTCAGGTTCTTTGTAAGCTAAGTAGCCACGCAGTTCCGACAGAAGAGATAAGGGACGCTAAATATTCTTTCACATAAAGCCACATTTTATCTCGGACAGTCTTCCTTTTAGCTAGCCTGGTTTCAGGTTCTTTGTAAGCTAAGTAGCCACGCAGTTCCGACAGAAGAGATAAAAGGCTATAAAATAAACAAACAAATAAAAATAAAATCCATTTTTTCCAAAGTCTGTAAATAAGACCTGGCCCAAAAATGTTATACTCATAAAACATTCATATAGATAGTTTATTCTTCCAAAATAAAAATACGCAAACATCATGTAGAAAAACATGATAAATAGAAAATAAACACTCACATACATTCAAATAATCATCCATTTCATCAAAAATGCATTTTGGTTTTAGAAATGGAGGGGACAAGTAGGCAGACAAAGAAGGTGGACATTCCCCATTTCCATACTGAGAGGTTGGAACGGCTAAGCGCAGTGATGCCATCGGAGGTCCGCGCCGACTTCGAAAAATCCTACGGACGGATTTTAGACCTCCTAAAGATATGTGTCGATCAGGTGTTCTTAAGGGCACTAATCCACTACTGGAATCCAAATCTGCGATGTTTCGAGTTTCCGCAGTTCGACCTGGTGCCCACCCTAGAGGAGTATGAGACCATGTTGAGGTGGCCTAAATCAGCTGGGGTCCACGTTCGCCACGAAGCATATACTCCTGCAGCACCAGTCGCTGCCCTTATCCAGTTGCCATTCCGGCAGAGTGCCCTGATAAAGAAGGGGAACACCCAGGGTTGGAGACTAACGATGTTAGAAGACCACCTGTCCTACCTGGCTGAACCGACAGAGTGGGTTGCCTTTAACAAAACCCTGGCACTCATAATTTTTGGAACAGTCTTGTTCCCCTTCCATTTCGACACAATAGATCAGGCCGTCATGGACGCCTTCTTTGCCTGGGACGTGAATTCAAAAAGTCCCCTGCCTGCTATTCTTGCCGACACCCTGCTCTCGGTGGAATTCTGTCACCAGAAGCAGGGCAAAATACTTCGCTGCTGCTCTTCATTGCTATTTGTGTGGAGCGCCACTCACCTGTACGCCTCCAGTCACATGGGGATATTCCCCGACCCTTTGAGAAGTTTCTCCAAGATCCCCCCCCAGCGTCGTCTGACCTCAGAATGGAGGGATGAGTGGGAACGCAAGGACGCTAACAGTATATCCTGGGTCTGTCCTTGGTTCCGACCCGGCCCAGTTCTCATTAGATGTGGGGACTATCCGAGTGTACCCTTGATCGGACTCAGGGGCTGCATAGCCTACTCACCTAAAGTAGCTATGAGGCAGCTCATGAGGACCCAAACTACCATTTCCCGAGGGGAGCTCGGAGGACTGTGCTTCTTTGGAGACCCATGCACCATCGCCAACTCATTAGCCGTGAGAAAAGCATGGGAGAGGCCAGTCTACATGGGAGACAGAGAGCTAGGAAAAGCTCGGGTGGCTGTCACCAGTGACTATGAGGCATGGAGAAATAGAAGAGGAGTGGCTCAATCATCCACCACACCCACCATGAGCGCCAGAAATGAAGGGCTGCAGGCTCAAATCGACGCCTTGACCCAGAGGATAGAGATCATGGGAGCCCAGATGAGGGCCCTTGAAAAAAAAGAGCAAGAATCTATCCTCACGATTGATGGTCTGCGAAGGCAAGGCAAGAAAAAGGATCATGAAATAGAGCGCCTCAAGGACTAATGTGCTAACGCTAACAAACAAGCTATGCGAACATCGAAAACTGCCAGAACCAGTTCGGATAGCCAACTGCAAGAGATAACCACCAAAACGGCACACCTTGAGGCCGAATCAGCTAAACAGGCTCAAATGATCAAGGAGTTGTCGGAAGGGCTCCTCAAGGCTCGGTTAGACATCCGCCAAGAGCGAGAGGCCAACAGGAGACTCACCAAAAGTCTCTCTAAGCTACGCCACAAAGAAAAAGAAGGGCTAGCTCAATATGACCAAGTACTTCAAGAGAAAGACCGAGCCGTTGAAAAGCTCGATGAACTACAAGCCTTGGTCGTTCATCAAGAGGCGAAGATCAAAGAGGCTCAACAATACAGTGAAGATATGAGTCAGGCGGTCCGCAAGCAAAGCGAAGCACTTGCTTGTCATGTCCGGGAAGCTGAAAGGGAACTACAGAGGAATCAAGACCCTCCTGTGGGTTTCTTTAAAGTTTTCCACTTTTTCCAAAAGTTGCTTCACAGTATAGAATAGGGGAATGTACACCTTTTTGAATAAATAAAATTCCTTTTGTTCAATGACTGTCTACTTGCATGCATGAGCATTCATTCACATATTTTAAATTTCCCCTCCTTCACGCCTAATAAATAAGATAATAAAAAGGAAGGATTAACTAACACGTCTCCTAACTCAGAAGAATGGAGAGAAAGCCACTCCTAATAAAGCTCACCCCAATGGTCGAATCATCGCAGGAGGAAAATCAACCTCGGCCGTTGGTCCTCAAGAATAAAGAAGAGGGAGCAAGGACACCAGTGCGACTATTTATGCCACGTCCTTTCCCCTACGAAACAAATAAAGCTGTACCGTGGAGATATGGGGAATCTTCACCGATAAAAGAAGAAATAACAAACATAGCCGACATTGGGGGCACAACTAGAAGTGGAAGAATCTACTCCCCCAAGGACACACAAGAAGAGGTCCTCAAAAATAAAGGAAAAAATAAAAAAACCGAAGAAGAAAAAGAAAATAAAGAATCCAAAGAGGAGACAGAGGAATTACTACAGTTTATAAGGCAAAGTGAGTATTCCATTATAGACCAGCTCAACCATACACCTGCAAAGATCACATTGCTATCTTTGATAATGAGCTCGGAACCGCATAGAAACGCCCTGCTGAAGGTCTTGAGCGAGGCGCATGTACCTCACACAATATCCCAAGAAAAGGTCGAGAGGATCGTCGGTCACATCACGGCAAACGATCACCTCACCTTCACAGAGGAAGAACTCCCCCTAGAGGGGTCAAGCCACAACAAGCCCTTGCATATCTCAGTTAAATGCAAGGAGTACCTTATCGCCAAAGTCCTTGTGGATAATGGGTCATCCTTGAACGTGATGCCCAAGTGCACACTGGATAAGTTGACTATCCAAGGAACCCGTCTGCGCCCAAGCAGCACCATCGTTCGAGCCTTCGATGGATCAAAATGAGAAGTAGTGGGAGAGATCAATTTGCCAATCCAAGTTGGACCCACTACCTTCAACGTCGATTTCCATGTAATGGACATTACTCCAGCATACAGCTGTCTCCTCGGCAGGCCTTGGATTCATGACGCTAAGGCAGTACCTTCAACGCTCCACCAAAAAGTCAAGTTCATAGTGGACGACAAACTGGTCACAGTCCAAGCAGAAGACGATATCCTGATTAGTGGACCGTCCAAGCAGAAAAAGCCAAAACAATGAAATCCCCGGCAAAAGTCGGATGGCTAAAAGAAAAAGCCAAAACAAAGAATCCCCGGCCAAAGCCGGATGGCTAAAAGAAAAAGCCAAAACAATAAAATCCCCGGTAAAAACCGGATGACTAAAAAGTCAAGAAGAAAAACCAAATCATTCCCCAAGGAATAGGCGCATGATCAAAGACAATAAGCCGCCAAACACATCTCTAAAACCAGATGACCATAGGATGGATTACAAAAGAATACATCCTAAAGAGTCTGTCAAGATGCAGACTCGCACCCAGTGGGGGTGTAAAATCAACTAGAGCCTTGTCAAGATGCAGGTTCGCACCCAGTGGGGGTGTAAAAACCGCTAGATCCTTGTCAAGATGCAGGTTCGCACCCAGTGGCAGTGTAAAAACCACTAGAGCCTTGTCAAGATGCAGGTTCGCACCTAGTGGGGGTGTAAAAACCACTAGAGCCTTGTCAAGATGCAGGTTCGCACCCAGTGGGGGTGTAAAAACCACTAGAGCCTTGTCAAGATGCAGGTTCGCACCCAGTGGGGGTGTAAAAACCACTAGAGCCTTGTCAAGATGCAGGTTCGCACCCAGTGGGGGTGTAAAAACCACTAGCGCCTTGTCAAGATGCAGGTTCGCACCCAGTGGGGGTGTAAAAACCACTAAGAACCTTGTCAAGATGCAGGTTCGCACTCAGTGGGGGTGTAAAAAACCACTAGAGTCTGTCAAGATGCAGATTCGCACCTAGTGGAGGTGTAAAAACCACTAGAATCTGTCAAGATGCAGATTCGTACCCGGTGGAAGAATAAACCCACCAAAGCCTTATAAAATAAGGTTTATACCAGATGAGGGTAAATACTCATCAGAAAACCTAGCAAAATGCATCAGGTAGAATAAAATACTCACCATAAGCATTACAAAAAACGGGTGCAAAAACCTTGCTTCTATTAGAGGATAGATCAGCGTTGAGCACCTCGGAAGTAAGTACCCACAAGAGTTTAGCAAAGTGCGAACTCATACCAGGTGAGGGTAAGTACTCACCAAAACCTTGTAGAACAAGGTTCATACCTAGTGGGGGTAGGTACTCACTAAAGTCTAGTAAAATACAGACTTATACCTGGTGAAGGGTAAATACTCACTAGAGCCTTATAAAAGAAGGCTCAAACCAGATAGGGGTTGGTACCTATCAAAATATTTATCATCCGGAGGATCAACAAAGGAGCAGCATCCGAAGGATAACCGGGCAAAAGGGTTAACTCCTTCCCCTACCAACTAATTTTGTCGGCATATTAAAACCAACAAATTAGTTAGGCAGGTGAAGGGGGGCAGCTGTAGACCCCTAATTTTGCCCGGCCTCTCAATAAAAGTTAGGGAAACTTCACATGAAGATAAAGTTTGTCCAGCTTCTCAATAAAAACCAAGAAGACCTCCTACAACAACACGGAGTTCATCCAGTTACTCAATAAAAGCTAAAGAGACCTCCTACAACAAGGATAAAGTTTGTCCGGCATCTCAATAAGGGTCAAGAAGACTTCCTATAAGAAGATCAAGCTTCAACGGACACCTATCGGCATCAACCAACGTCCGAAAAAAGCAAGGAAAGCTTCCTGGGGTCCCAGAACGCAAAAACTGGACAAAACAGGTCGAGACCCCCGTCCCAGAGTTGGGACGACCGTCCCAACTAACCTAGGACAAGTGAGACGCGCGTCCCACATGTGGGATTGTAGACCCCTAATTTTGCCCGGCCTCTCAATAAAAGCTAGGGAAACGTCACACGAAGATAAAGATCGCCCAGCTTATCAATAAACACCAAGAAGACCTCCTACTATCACACGGAGTTCATCCAATTCCTCGACAAAGGCCGAAGAGACCTCCTATAAACAAAGATAAAAGTTCGTCCGGCATCTCAATAAGGGTCAAAAAGACTTCCCATATAAAGATAAAGCTTCAGGGGACATCTATCGGCATCAAACAATGTCCAAAAATATCAAGGAAAGCTTCCCAGGGTCCCAGAACACAAAAACTGGACAAAACAAGTCGAGACCACCGTCCCAGAGTTGGGACGGCCGTCCCAACTATCCTAGGACAAGTGAGACGCGCGTCCCACATGTGGGACGGCCGTCCCACTTCCCAGGGGGGGCAGGCTCTGTGTTAAAAATTCAAGTGGGATGGTCGTCCCACCCCAGACGGTCGTCCCGGCCCAGACGGCCGTCCCTGATGTGCCAGGCAGCGAAAACTATAAATAGGAGGCTCATTTGGCACTTTTTCACACCTCAGACACTCGAGACAACTCAGAGCACTTGTCTACTTCTCTCTCTTTCGAATGATCTTTCTGATTGCCTTAAAGAGGTAACAATCAGTTAAGGAATTATATTCCGACATTCGATTCTTCTATAAAATTTTTAGTCGAGTCGAGTTTATTTGTGAGGAGAGTCGTTGTAGAGCGAGGGACTGCCGAAACGCGTCCTATTGTAAAAGAGTTGCAATACAAAGCTTGCTACAGAGGTTCTTTCCAATTCTCTTCTTTTTACTGCTTTATTTATTGCTTGATACATGAAATGTAAATAAAATCATGTAGATAGCCATATTTAAATATTGTACGAATAAAATAGGGTAATAGCGTAATTTCTTGTATCTTCACTTAAATGAATTAATCCGTCATAGGGAACCCGAAAGGGGCGTTGTGGGGTGCTAACACCTTCCCCACACGTAACTAACTCCCTTACCTAACTCTGGTTATAATGGCCAAGTGCGGCTTTTCTTAAAATCAACATTTTTTCCTTTTCCAATGTTTAAGGTTAAAACATTGGTGGCGACTCCAAAAGAACCCCTTTTTCGAAAACCTTGCTTCTATTAGAGGATAGTTCAGTTGTTGAGCACCTCGGAAGCAATGAACATATTTTAAACATAAACCATCTTTTTGCGACCGCTCGCATTAAACGTTCGAGATGTCTCTGGACGTCGGAACGGACGGCGGCGACAGATGGCGACTCCACTGGGGAAGCTAGAGAGTTGATCCCATTTAGTGATGGATAAATTCAAACTAAGTAAAGATTTGAAATTACGCCTTTACCCTTCTTTCGTATGTTTTATTGTATGGCTTTAATAAATTGCTGTATGATTATTTTCTTCAAATTGTCTGAAATATAAATTGCACACAAAAACCCTTGCACACAACAGTCCCTCTATACCCGGGGGCAAGAGTGAATACCTATAGGGAGTGGGTGGCAGATACGACCGGCTTGTTGGCACACGGGGCTACAACCGTTGTCGGAAACCACCAACTCAAGGTGATAACTCTCTTCTTTTGGTCTAAGGATGTCGACACGGAGTTCCGTGCATGACCCAAGGACTGAGAGATTGAGAGGTCCCTATAATGGGGGCACCTTGGGGACCTTTGGCCTTGGTGAGAACAGTTTAGAACCACCTAAACCAAGCACGTTTCTGCAGGAAAACCCTACCTCGTGATTAAATAAGTGTGGCTTTGCTCGTGGGTGTATGAATTGTGTGTGCAGTCGTTTGCTGCATTTGTATTGATGCATTAGCATAGGGTAATCATACAACAAAATAATGAAAAACCCTAAAAATAAAAAAGTGATAAGATAACCACCTTTATCTCGGACAGTCTTCAGTTAAGCTAGCCTGGTTTCAGGTTCTTTGTAAGCTAAGTAGCCACGTTGACCGACAGAAGAGATAAAGGGTCATAAAAAATTTAAAAACAATTAAAGCCATAAAAATACTTCCTATAATAAAAAAATTCTTGATAAAGGTCTTATAATTAATACAACCTTTGTTCATAAAAATAATAAGAGAAGAAAATAGGACTCTCTTCATCAAAACTCATAAACATCCATACAGATAGTTTGTTTCCAAAGAAAAAACCAAGTACTATCATGTATCATATTAGGAATAAAACATGATAATACTTAGAAAAACAAACACTTACATGCATGCATTTACAAGAGCTCATCCTCATATCATGCATTTCTCATTTCTTCTAGATAATGGAGGGATCCAGTAATAGACAGTTAAAGAAAGTGGAAATCCTTCTATGCCGTGTAGAGATTGAGTACATATATGCCGCCAGAGGTCATTGCTAATTTCGAGAAATCTTATGGAAGAATTCTTGACCTCCTGAAAATCAGCATCGATCCAATTTTTGTTAGAGCATTGGTCCACTTCTGGAATCCCAATCTACACTGTTTTGAGTTTTCGCAGTTTGACCTAGTGCCAACCTTAGAAGAATATGAACTCATGGTTAGATAGCCTCAATCAATCGGGGTCTATATCTATTCAGGAGTATATGTGGCCGTGAGTAAGGTTGCTACTATCATACGACTGCCTCCTCATCAATCCACCCTAGAGGGGAAAGGGAACATCCGAGGTTGGAAAATGACTATAATAGAAGACCACTTAATCTCTTTGGCTGAAAAGAAAGATTGGTCTACCTTTAGCAAAGCTCTAGCATTGGCTATGTTCGGAATCGTATTATTCCCATTTCATGTGAATGTTGTGGATCATGCTGCAATAGATGCATTCTTTGGCTGGGACGTGTATTCTAAGAGTCCTATACCTGAAATTCTTGCTGATACCCTGCTTTCAGTAGACTTCTGCCAATAGAAACAGGGGAAAACACTTAGATGCTGCACTTCATTGCTATACGTATGGGGCGTCACTCACTTTTACGCTTCAAGTCACATGGGTGTATTCCTCGATCCTTTAAGGAGTTTTTCAAAGATCCCTCTTCAACATCGTCAAGCTTTAGAGTGGAAAACCGAGTTAGAAAATTGGAACATAGAGCATGTATCATGGGTTTGCCCTTGGTTCCGACCCGGTTATATCCTTATACGATGCGGAGATTACCTGAGCATACCACTACTAGGCCTCAGGGGTTGTATAACTTACTCCCCTAAAATAGCTATGAGACAACTCATAAGGACCCAAACTGTGCCAACTCAAGAAGATCTCAGAGGGCTGAGTCTATGCCATTATTCCCATAGATTTGAAGAAGTATCCACTGTCCGGAAAGCATGGGAAAGACCAGTCTACATGGGGGATAAAGAACTCGGAAAGGTTCAGGTATCTACATCCCGTGAATATGAAGAATGGAGGAAAAGTAGAGGGATACCCCAACCATCTGCTACAATCACTACAACGTTAGTCAATGAAGAGCTACAATTGCAGGTCAACGCCTTAAACAAAAGGGTTGAAGTCATGGAAGCTTAGCTAAGGGCCTTCGAAGAAAGAGAGCAAGAAGCAACCCTTATAATAGATGGTCTAAAAAGGCAATGTAAAAAGAAGGACCATGAAATAGAGCGCCTTAAGAATGATTGTGCTGATTATCAAGAAGAGACCAAACAAGCATATAAAATTCCAAGGCTTGAACAAGATAGTCTATTCCGGGACATGAATGACGAAATAACACATCTTGAGAGTGCGCTTGCAGAACAGGCAAAAACGATCAAGTTAATACAGGATGACCTAGCAGAAACTCGGTCAGAAGCACAAAAGTGGTGGGAAACCGCTGAAAAATACAGAGAAGACCTAGAAGAGATACATGATAAAGAAAGAGATGGATTAGCTCAATATGGTCAATTGCTTCATGAAAGAGACCAAGTAATAGAAAGTCTGACCAACAACATGCCTTGATCATTCATCAAGAAGAAAAGATAAAAGAGGCTCGTCGATATAATGAAGATATGAGCCAGGCGGTACATGAGCAAATCAAGACGCTTAGAAGCCATGTGAGAATAGTTGAAGACGAATTACGAAGAAAGCCTAATTTGCCTATAGGATTCTTCAAGCTTCTCCGTTTTTGTCAAAACCTGCTTCAAAGCATTGTATAGAAGGATAAACACTTTCTAATTGAAATAAAAAGTTTTTTTTTTAACTTTCTATTGCACTCATAAGTTCCATACATTCATACATCCCTCCTCATTTTAATAACAAAGATAATAAAAAGGAAGGATTAATTGATGTGCTTTCCACAAATCAGAATAAATGGAAAAGAAGCCTTTCGTCATCAAAATCTCTACAACGGTCGATAGACCCAAAGATGATAATAAACAAGCACCGTTGATTATTCCAATCAATAAAAGGGAAGAGGCAATAACACCTTTACGTTTATTCGTGCCTCGGCCTTTTCCTTATTCATCAAATAAAGTTGTACCTTGGAGATACTCAGAAGAATCGTCAGCCAATCAAGATATCTCCAACATAGCCGGTATTGGGGGCATGACAAGAAGCGGAAGAATATACTTCCCCAAGGAATTACAAGATAATATTCCTAAAGATAAAATGAAAAATAAAGCCGAAGAAGAAAAGGAATCCAAGGAGGAGACAGACGAGTTACTCCAGTACATAAGACAAAGCGAGTACTCCATCATCGATCAACTCAATCGTACTCCTGCCAAGATAACCTTGTTATCACTCATAATGAGTTCGGAACCGCATCGAAACGCACTGATAAAGGTTTTGAATGAATCATTTGTTCCGCATGCAATATCCCAAGACAAGTTTGAAGGGATTATTGGTAATATTACAGCCAATAATCATCTTACTTTCACCAATGAAGAACTCCCTTTGGAAGGGTCAAATCATAACAAACCCTTGCATATCTCTGTCAAATGCAAGGAATACCTCATTTCCAAAGTTCTTGTGGATAATGGATCATCCTTAAACGTCATGCCTAAAGGCACACTCGACAAGATCATAGTACAAGGAACCCACATGCGCCCGAGTAATACAATTGTTCGAGCCTTTGACGGGTCAAGACGAGAAGTAGTAGGAGAGATTAGTCTACCAATTCAAATTGGTCCTACTATTTTTAACATAGACTTCCACGTGATGGATATCACGCCAGCATACAGTTGTCTCCTTGGTAGACCTTGGATTCACAGCGCTAAGGCAATACCTTCAACGCTTCACCAGAAAGTCAAGTTTGTGACAAATGATAAACTAGTCACAGTTCAAGCTGAAGAAGACTTTCTAATTAGCAAACCGTCTGTCCAACCATATGTGGATGCGGCTGAAGAGGCTCTTGAAACATCTTTTCAAGCGCTCGAAATTGCCAACATAGAAAGACTCCCTGGTAATACAAAGGTGGCCCATATGATGAAAGGATATGGATATCGCCCAGGACAGGGGCTCAGAAAAAATGCTCAAGGAATAAAAGAGCCACCAGATTTCAAAGATAATCCTCTAAAGTATGGTTTAGGGTATGACCCCACGAAAGATCAAACCATACAGAAAACAGGGAAGTCTTATCCCTCGAAGACGATATTCCGAAAAGGAGGGATATTAGCGCAAAAGGTAGCGTTAGTCATTAGGTGTCCTTCTTCTAATTCTAAGGGATGTAAATCTAGTGACTATTAGAGATCACTCCTCGGGGTATGCCCGGCCCCCGAGCATATCTAGGGCACACATTTCCCCAAAATTACAAAGGAATGCTATTCTTACTACTTGCTTCTTTCCTTGCTAAATATGTCTATACCCCATTTAATAAACAAGGTTTAGATAAACATTTTATTCCAAATTGCGTCAGAACAAGCAACGCGTCATAAAGCAAAGTCATATACGATTGATTAACTAGAAACACGGATAAAATCTACCTCAATAAAATTCAAGATTCGACAATGTTGTGCAAAAAATATATACATATACAAAAAAGCAATGCCCGTCAAGGCCAAAGGCCAAGACAAGAAAATAAAAGGGCAAAATACCCGGCGGGAAACCCACAAAGGGGGCTGTACAAAAGTTAGGGTAAACCCGGCAGGAAACCCGAACAATAATAAAGGGTAGCCTGGGCAAAAGTTAGGGTTATGAAAAGTCCGCTAGGTATTCCTAAAAAATAAATACAAAAAAGGAAACCTAGACAAAAGTTAGGACAAAAGCACAGCATCCTAGGCTGAAAACCCGAAAGGGCGGACTAGGGAAGTTAGTCAATCACAAAAAGGCGCCATAAATCAGTAAACAACGACGCCACATCATAAGAATAAAACGTTTATCTAAACTAGCCTAAACACCGACCAACCTTGGCTAGCCATTCTTACAGAAACCTCTATTACAAAAAATATCCCTCTAAAACACAAGCCTTTGTTGTAAATCCTTTTCTTTCTCTTCTCTGGACCATTTCACTATAAAGCATTCAAGTAATAAAAGGGGAATGTGGAATCATAGTGATCAATAGGAAGGTTGAAATCCCTAAGGAAAGGAAGGAGGACATCAATATGGCAGCTGCCCTACGAACAAAAGATTGTTCTTCGGCTGTAGCAAGAAAGGTCCATAACGGCAAATCAGTACAGCTTAGCTTATTGATCAAGAAACAAGATGACATAAAAGCACAACAGCAAGAATGCGCTCGAAGTCAAATCACATCAGTTAAAACTTTCGAAATATTAACTGAAATAGATCATAGGATGCATATCATGAAACATTACATGCATTAAAGCATAAATGAAGGGAATCCTATCTTCAATTTCATCAAAAAACACAAAATTAACTCCAAAAAAACAAAAAACCAGCCCAGGAAGCTCGAGACGGTCGTCCCAAAGTCGAGACGGTCGTCCCAAGTGGTCCAATTCAAGTGGGACGCGCGTCCCAGGTGAGACGGCCGTCCCACATTCCAGTTGGTGACCCATGTGCAAAAATTTCAAACGAGAAGGCCGTCCCAACCCAGACGGCCGTCCCAAATGTCCATGCGCAGCCTATATATGTGGGGCGCGGGTTTTTGCTCTTGCACCTCATTCCAAGCTTCCTACCTTGTTTTTTCTCCCTTTCTACACACTTCTAGCATCTCTAAGAGAATAGAGCTTACAATGGAGCGTGGAGAAGCCTCATCCAGGAGAAAGCGCAATAGAACCGCTGCCAGAAAAACTACTGTTACCAACAATTTGCTGGCAGAGCCACACCAACAAAGATTGGCGAATATCCAACAATCCTCCTAGTATCCCATGCTGCATCTGGATTTTGAAATCTTGGCTATGTTCGGCTGGGATCAAGACGTCAGAAGGTTCATCCACAATATAGGATGGGACTTTCTGCTCCGTCAGCCACCTACCCGGATCCACCGTACTGCTACGATGGAGTTCCTTGCTTCGGTCAATCTGGCCGAATTGCCTTCTACCATGCCCGGAGTGCCGCCCACTCAAGCCGTCTCTTACTGGATGGACGGTGCCTACCGGACCACTTTCCTAGATGACTTCAATGTCATCATGGGCTTCTATCAGAGGGCAGACACCAGGATGAAAGTGATCCTAGCAAAGATCTCATTGATTTGATGAAGTCAAAGATAAAGTCAAGGGTCAACTCTGCAGCAGTCAAACAAGTCACTCGAACAAAGGAGTCGAAGACTTAGTGTGTCTTAACGAAAGCTTAGGTAAAACCACTTTACCTTTTCCACCGCATAAAGCTTCTTCACTCAATTTGCAAAATGCCTCAAAAATAGTTTTAAACAAATAAAAAAACAAAAGCATTTTGGCAAAGAATTTTCTTAAACAAGTTATTAACTGATAAAGGTTTGAAAGAATCAATTTAAAACACTTAGAATGTTTTAAAAGTGTTTTTACAATATTTTAATCGATACAAACTTCTTTTAATCGATTAAAACTCTTTATGACCGATTAGAATTCGAATGTAATAGGTCGAATGCAATATAATCGATCAGATCTTAAATATGAGCGATTAGAATTATTTTAATCGATTAAAACACGTTTCAATCGATTAAAATCACTTTGGATGTCGATATGATCGATCAGAATGAGATTATGACCGATCAGAGTTGGTTATGATCGATCAGAATTGAATTATGACCGATCAGACATATTTCAATCGATTAAAACGCATTTCAATCGATTAAAATAACTTAGAAAATCTTTTCAATCGATTAAAACGAACTTTCAATCGATTAAAATGACTTGAAAATATATGTGCAGATTTTCAATCGATTGAAACGACTTTATATCAGCTTAAAATAACTTGGAAAGTTTTATAAGAAGGTTTTTAAACAAATCAATCGATTAATACGTGATTCAATCGATTGTTTTATACTTAGAAAATGTTTGTAAAACGTTTTAACTGATAAAAACGTGGTCGTATCAACTAAAACATTTTCTCGTTAAAGATCAAGAACGCATTAATGGGTTGAAAGGACTTTTAACAGATTGTAACGGCTATTTCAACAGATTAAAACAAACTTTCAACAGATTAATTAATGCAGCAGATTTGAAAATACTCTTTTATAAACAGATTTGCTTGAAACTTTGAGAAATAGATCATACATCAGCTTTTACACAATTCAAGCAATCAATACAAACAACTATTAGCATTTTTCAAGAAAGATACACAACTGTTTTTGTGAACTTCTTTTGAAATCTTTCTTGAGGCACTTTGCATTTCTTTGAAGAAGAAACTGATCGTGGATTGGTGTAATCCGGTTTGAGCTTTCTTTGTTTCTTCTTTTAAATTTCTATTCATTCATTTGTACTTGTTTTGTACCTGGAATTTGGGTACAAGTTTTCTGCAGCTGTTGTAGAAAGTTGCCAAGAACTGGAATTTGGTTCTTGGTGGAAAGGTTAAAGCAAGAGCTGGAATTTGGTTCTTGTGTGTGGTGCCTGGAATTTGGGCACTGGGTTCTCTCGTGGCTGGAATTTGGTTGCAGAGGTTTCCAAGAACTGGAATTTGGTTCTTGGTGGAGAGTTAGAATAGGTGTAAGAGGGTGAGTCTGTAAAACATCTATTCTAGTGGAACCCAGCTGGAATTTGGCTGGAGTCCGGACGTAGCCCTGGTATTGGGTGAACCAAGTATAAAATTACCGGTGAAATCTTTCCTAACCTTTCTCTCTTTAATTTCTGCTGCTGCACTTAAACCGTTTGATTGCTTTGTGATTTGTGAATTGATAAGTAATCTTAATTTTCGAATTAGATAATCTGTGTATTGCGAAAAACTTTCAAAAATCAATTCACCCCCCTCTTGATTTAAAACTACTTTTCTAACAATTGGCATCGAGCGAGGTGCTTGAAAGTTAATCAAGTTACTTCGATCCATGGCATTTTCTCGAGGGAGCGTGCATTGATAGACCTCCACTCGTTGAGTGGAACAGATTACCTATATTGGAAAATAAGGATGAAAATCTTCATTGAATCTGTTAGTATAAATGCTTGGAATGTTATTGAACAGGAAATTGATATTGCTAACGGAATCCAAGATGATTGTATTGCCAAGAATATCATCTTATCTCGCCCTTAACAGAGATGATCTTTTCAGGATTGCACACTGCCAAACTGCTGCACAAATGTGGAAGATTCTTGAAAAGACCTATGAAGAAGCACCGTAAATATGTTTGATGGTCAAATCGGAATCACCAAAAACCGAGTGTAAGTTCCGAATCTATAAACTATAGCTCATTACAAGATGCTTTCTTTGAAATACATGAAGTAACAAAGAAATTAGAAACCGAAAACAGAAAGTTGAAAAGCATGAATAGGCTATTAGAAAACAAGATCATTATTCTTGAAAAGAAAATAAGTGATGAAGAAACTAAGGATAAAAAGTTAGAATTAGAGAATGATACTGACTGCATGTGTAATATTGGAGATTGCAAAAAATGTCCTGAGTTACAAAAACAAGTATCATATCTAGTAAAAACCTCATCTAAATTGGCACAAGGAAAAAATAATCTTGATAAGATACTTGATTCCCAAAAATTAGTTATTGAACGTGGTGGTATAGGTTATACACCAGCCATCGGAAAGAAAACTAGAGCATTCAAGAATTATTTTTCATACAGTAGGACAGTTTCATCTCCATTCATTAAATGCTTTTACTGTATGAAAATGGGTCACTCTGTTAAATATTGCAGAATTAAGAAATATGCCGTACCTAAAGGGAGAATGAAATGGGTTCCAAAGATTAATTCTTTTCAAATAACATGATCAGGACCCAATAATTATAAAGGGTACCAGAAAAATACTTAATTGTTTTGCAGGAACAAGTCTCGGGAATCCCTTGAAGATCGAAGCTGCAAACCAGGTTCTGTGTATTTAAATTAATTGTTTTAATTGATATAAATCAATATTAATCGATTAAAATAACTTACTGATATCCGTCCGTACCATTTTAATCGATTGAAATATCGAAATAATCGATTGAACTGATCTCGTGATTTTGGTTTAATTGTTTTAATCGATTGTAATATCTCGTATATCAACTAAAAACACTTAGGTATCAAAATAATCGATTCATTTACGTTTTAATCGATTTAAATTCTGGTGTCATGTTATTGATTTCATTCTCGTACCTATCTAATCGATTCTTTCATAAAACAATCGATTAATTCATCATGAATCGTTTTCAAACCTAATAGGAAAAATGAAATTAATAGATAATTAGTTAATCAATCGATTAATTAGGTTCGAAAACAAGATTTATAACATCTAATTAAAGTTTGATAGGCCAATTCGAATCAAAAACCCAGTTTCTTTGATAAACAAAATCTGCATAATACTTTCACCCACCGTCCCGTAAATTGTGCCTCCGTAGCGATCAGATAATCATAAATAAGTCTCGAACATATCCGATTCAAGTTATCTGTTATGAAACACCCAATTTTCTTTAAATGGCACATGCTGAACAAATCCTTGAATTAGAAACTAAGACTAGTGGAATAAATGTGGGAAAGTTATTGCCGATTGAATTACCGCAAACTTTACATGTGGGAAAGTTATCCATAGATGAAAAAGTTATTTTAACATAGTCATGATTCAAGCTCGTAGACGTCTACATTTCTCTTAATACTTTACATGGAATGTCTGCGTAGTAATACATTGAAAATCAAAGGAATTATCAAAGAATGGACTCGTAACTTTTCTTATAGACACTAGTTACAAACAGGTCAAACTGTTAGGACTCGAAAACATAGTTTATCAAAATTTTTTTTAGTGATAATTGTTTCTGGTAATAAGTTATTCATTACTAGGAAATCCAATAAATACATGTTTTCATTAAATTTCTTGATATTACATTGCAATATATTTGAAATAATTTTGAGCATGCATTGGTTCAAAACTCTTGGTGAAATTCATTGAACTGTGCAACTTTGAATATTTGCTTTAATCATCAATGTCACGAGGTGACACTATAAGGGAACCAATCTGGAACAGACAATTCAAAAATTGAATAACGTGGTACAGGGAATGTATGTTTTATGGTCGAGTACAGGGATAAATTTTATATTGTTTTTGAATTCTGGATTGATTGTCATCACCTGTCCTCATTACTAATCATTGCCCACTCTACCGAATAAGTTTTTTGTTAATCACTTGTGCATATGATACCACTCGGAAACAACAAAGTTAAAAATGACTCATTCCTCAAAAGATAATGATGACTGGTTCACTATAAGTGAGAATAACACCCATCATACTACATTAATAAGAATGCAGTTATTTGCTTGGATAATGACAACTGCAGGGTTCAAAATGGGTTGGCTATTATGAAAGAAAATTCCTATCTCAAGTACATCATTAACCTCGTGATTCATGCAATTTATGGTATCATGCATTCTGTGTGGGATTTGGTCAGTACATGATTATGCCTCCGATGTGTAGTAGAAATTCCAGTGTGGTGTCAACCATGGACTGTAATGCGATCAATAATAACAAGAACTGCTAAAAGATTTCTTTTCGTGAAAAGTTTCTGTATCTGCTGTCGATACAGGAGTGACAAGCAGTTGTTGACTCAAATAGTTGATAGAGCAAAATTAGTTCCAAGAAAAAGGAAAGCCTATTATCTTTTGATATTGGTGGGGATCAAATGAATGATCACCAAGTCTGGTGGATAAGCAGCTCAATCAGTGGAAATTGGGATGACTAGTTCCCCTCATCATCTTTATCTTCTGCTTATTTCTATCTTTATATTGTTTGCATGGATCTGTGATATTAACTGGTGTTATACCAGGAACATTTGCCTTAACCTTTGGTTAAATATGGTTTAGGATCTAATCTAGATCAGATCGGCGTAAATAGAATTTAAATAGATCCTCGAGAGCTTTAGCTAAATAAGACTTTATTCTGATAGATCTATTAGCTAAGATAGTCGTTAGTATTGTTAAAACATCCTTCTAAATGATCAGTTTTACAAAATATGCATTAAACATTACTTCATTTTCAAAACTGATTGTTTTAATCAATACAACATCTTGTTAATCGATTAAATGAACTTATACAACATGTTTTAATCGATTGAAAATCGAAATAATCGATTATTTTTACTAAAGTTTCATGTTTTCAAAATCTTAAATGTTTTAATCGATTAAACTTTTCTTTCAATCGATTAAAATCATTTACCAAGAACATTTTAACCGATTATACTGCTTTTTAATCGATTTTTATTCTGGGAAGAAAGATTAAAGGCTTTAGTTAATGGTCATGTTTCGTAAACATGCTACTAAAGCGTGATTCCCTTATCTTTACACGTGTTAATTGTATTCATTACAAACGTGTTAATGGAGATAAAGTTTGAATCAACTTTAATTGATTCTTTTCATGAGTGAAATATTGATTCACTTTTGTATTTTCAAAAACTTGAGCATATTTTTCGAAACCTTACATTCTTCTCTCTTCTATTCCCTATTTTTGATGAAGTCAAAAGGGGAGAAATAGTTGCATCACTTTAAGATAAATTTAAGAACAACATTTTAGGGGGAGAAATAAGTTTTAGGGGGAGAAACAAAACTTTATTACATTCTTATATTTCTCACCTAACCGCATTATCAAGTGACTTATTTTGCAGAGATTGTTTTTTTCAAAATGGTGTTTGTCTTCATCAAATAGGGGGAGACTGAAAGTGATCCTAGCAAAGATCTCATTGATTTGATGAAGTCAAAGATAAAGTCAAGGGTCAACTCTGCAGCTAGTCAAACAAGTCACTCGTAACAAAGGAGTCGAAGACTTAGTGTGTCTTAACGAAAGCTTAGGTAAAACCACTTTACCTTTTCCACTGCATAAAGCTTCTTCACTCAATTTGCAAAATGCCTCAAAAATAGTTTTAAACAAATAAAAAAACAAAAGCATTTTGGCAAAGAATTTTCTTAAACAAGTTATTAACTCGATAAAGGTTTGAAAGAATCAATTTAAAACACTTAGAATGTTTTAAAAAGTGTTTTTACAATATTTTAATCGATACAAACTTCTTTTAATCGATTAAAACTCTTTATGACCGATTAGAATTCGAATGTAATAGGTCAGAATGCAATATAATCGATCAGATCTTAAATATGAGCGATTAGAATTATTTTAATCGATTAAAACACGTTTCAATCGATTAAAATCACTTTGGATGTCGAGTATGATCGATCAGAATGAGATTATGACCGATCAGTAGTTGGTTATGATCGATCAAATTGAATTATGACCGATCAGACATATTTCAATCGATTAAAACGCATTTCAATCGATTAAAATAACTTAGAAAATCTTTTCAATCGATTAAAACGAACTTTCAATCGATTAAAATGACTTGAAAATATATGTGCAGATTTTCAATCGATTGAAACGACTTTATATCAGCTTAAAATAACTTGGAAAGTTTTATAAGAAGGTTTTTAAACAAATCAATCGATTAATACGTGATTCAATCGATTGTTTTATACTTAGAAAATGTTTGTAAAACGTTTTAACTGATAAAAACGTGGTCAGTATCAACTAAAACATTTTCTCGTTAAAGATCAAGAACGCATTAATGGGTTGAAAGGACTTTTAACAGATTGTAACGGCTATTTCAACAGATTAAAACAAACTTTCAACAGATTAATTAATGCAGCAGATTTGAAAATACTCTTTTATAAACAGATTTGCTTGAAACTTTGAGAAATAGATCATACATCAGCTTTTACACAATTCAAGCAATCAATACAAACAACTATTAGCATTTTTCAAGAAAGATACACAACTGTTTTTGTGAACTTCTTTTGAAATCTTTCTTGAGGCACTTTGCATTTCTTTGAAGAAGAAACTGATCGTGGATTGGTGTAATCCGGTTTGAGCTTTCTTTGTTTCTTCTTTTAAATTTCTATTCATTCATTTGTACTCGTTTTGTACCTGGAATTTGGGTACAAGTTTTCTGCATATTGTTGTAGAAAGTTGCCAAGAACTGGAATTTGGTTCTTGGTGGAAAGGTTAAAGCAAGAGCTGGAATTTGGTTCTTGTGTGTGGTGCCTGGAATTTGGGCACTCGGGTTCTCTCGTGGTCGGAATTTGGTTGCGAGAGGTTTCCAAGAACTGGAATTTGGTTCTTGGTGGAGAGTTAGAATAGGTGTAAGAGGGTGAGTCTGTAAAACATCTATTCTAGTGGAACCCAACTGGAATTTGGCCGGAGTCCGGACGTAGCCCTGGTATTGGGTGAACCAGTATAAAATTACCGGTGAAATCTTTCCTAACCTTTCTCTCTTTAATTTCTGCTGCTGCACTTAAACTGTTTGATTGCTTTGTGATTTGTGAATTGATAAGTAATCTTAATTTTCGAATTAGATAATCTGTGTATTGCGAAAAACTTTCAAAAATCAATTCACCCCCCCTCTTGATTTAAAACTACTTTTCTAACACAGGACGCCGGAGTATAGGGCGGCATATCTCGAGAAGCCAGCTACCCTCACCACCACCAACATGTGGAAAGAGATCACTGGAGCTCACAACCTGCCAACACACTTGAAAGGGGCATCCTTCTCTCCCCCACTTCGCGTATGCCATAAACTGCTAGCCGGGACCTTACATGGCCGGAAGGAGAGCTAGGGGAAGGTAACATTAACCGATCTTTTCATCATTTACTGCATGCACCAGGGGCATAGGTGCAACCCCGGCTATGCCTTTCTGAAATCTATTAAGGACTACGAAACTCGTGGTCCAGTAGGAGCCATCATAATAGCTCCCCTTCTCACCCCTCTAGTTGAGTATTGGGGATGTACTGATGGAGAAGACATCCCGGCTAGCCTCCAACCGGAGCCGATCAATGGCGTGATATTGACCCACATGAACATCTTCAGTAGGCAAGGATCCGGGTTTATCTTAAACCCAATTGTCTCAATCTCGATGGATATGCGGGATTTCGACACACCGCAGGACATCCCTGCGACCTCAGAATCTCAGCAGCAGTCATATGATCCCGACTATGCTGGCCTATACCGATGCCTGGACGACGAGCATGCTTATATGGAAGAACAGTTCTAGTTCATGCGATAGCAGTTTAGCCAGCTGACCACGAGGCAAGACAGGACAGACCGCCAGATAGAAGGCTTGGTCCAGACTCAGGCGAGGTTCCAGCGCCGCTTGCTCCGCCGCATTCCATCACCAGCACCATCCTCCCATTCCAGTCCTGAGGCAGATCAGTAGGAGTAGTTCTTAATTACTTTTAGTATTTTGGTACTTTGAAAGTGCTTAAATGTACCACAAAAAAAAGCGAAGTAATAAATAAAAGTTGTTATTTCTGTTTACATTCCAAAAAGCCCATGTGTACAAACTTAAAAGGCACACGTGATATATTAAAAATCCAGATTTCAAATAACTCGCGATAAAGATCAAGATCGCGAAAGAAAAAGGCGAAATCAAAACCATTTCAGCAAAATAAAGAGCTTCAAAGAAATAGCTCTAAATCAACATCCTTCCATCCAAGAAATAAAGAAACCATCAAAATGAAAAAGCCAATGGAAAGGCTCGATTATCCCCAAGAGGATTCATGCCTACTCTAGAGGCAAAGCAAAAAGACTACCTCACGACTCAGCTACATCGCCACATGAGTCAACAAGCAAGCTCATCCATAATCTCCACTTCATTTCCCAAAGGAGAATAAGGACTACTCAAGAGTCCATCAAAGAAAATACGGAGTCAAATCCTCCACATCACCAGGGGGCAATAGAAGGAAAAGAAAGAAGAACTTTTCATCCCCTCACGGAGGCCACTACAGAAAAAGGCCACATGAAAATCCCTAAGCAGAGCATATCAAGAAAAGTCCACAAAAAGAAAGAAAAAGAAGAAAATATCTTCACCCCACTCAATAAAGAGCTTCACAAAGCCAGGGGCCAAAACTCCGGCAGACCCCTAGGAAGCCAACAAATTTCCCAGGGATCACCAAAAAAGAAAAGAGAAAAAAGATATCTTTTCATCCAAAAGCCAATGTGCATAAAAGACGCACATATAAACCCATTCCCCAACAGGAATAAGAGCATAGGCAAAGCCAGCTCAAAACAGCAGCAGCCAATAAGGAGTAAAAAACTCCATCCCTCCCTGGGGGGCAATTCAAAATAGATCCCCAGGAAACAACCAAATCCCTGGTGGATCATCAAAAAGAAAAATCCCCAGCGGGCCTACCAGCAAAAGGCAAAATACAAAATTCATATCCTCAGGGAGTTAATCGCCTATAACACCCAATATGAATATCCCCAGTGAAAGGCAAAACCTTCACTCCCAAGAATGCCTATGCCTACTCAGAGGCAAGCAAAGAGCCGATATCCCCAAGAAACGGGAAATCAACCTATGCAAGAGGTAATACAAGCACAAAGCTTTCAAAAAAGGCATCTTCCTACTCAGAGGTATTATCAAGAACAAATATCCTCAAATAGAACATCAGCCTATTCAGAGGCGAAAAAAAACAACAAAGCCTTCGCCACTGTTGAAGCATCTGCCTAATCAAGAGGCACAATCAATCCAAAAATCCCCAATGGATTCCCGCCTAAATAAGAGGCAACCAGCAAAGAATCCCCGGCCAAGACCGGATGGCTAAAAAGCCAAAAACAAAGAATCCCCGGCAAAGCCGGATGGCTAAACAAGAAAAGCCAAAAACAAGAAATCCCCGGCAAAGCCGGATGGCTAAACAAGAAAAGCCAAAAATAAGGAATCCCCGGCCAAGCAGGATGGCTAAACAAGAAAGAGCCAAAACAAAGAATCCCCGGTAAAACCGGACGACTAACAGAAAAGTCAAACCAAATCATTCCCCAAGGAATAGGCGCATGATCAAAGACAATAAGCCGCCAAACACATCTCCAAAACTAGATGACCACAGGATAGATTATCAAAAAGTCATCCTAAGAGCCTTGCAAAACAAGGTTCGGACCAGGTGGGGGTAGGTACCCATCAGAATCTGTCAAAATGTAGATTCGGACCAGGTGGGGGTAGATACCCATCAGAATTTGTCAAAATGCAGATTCGGACCAGGTGGGGTTAGGTACCCATCAGAATCTGTCAAAATGCAGATTCAGACCAGGTGGGGGTAGGTACCCATCAGAATCTGTCAAAATGCAGATTCGGACCAGGTGGGGGTAGGTAGCCATCAGAATCTGTCAAAATGCAGATTCGGACCGGGTGGGGGTAGGTACCCATCAGAATCTGTCAAAATGCAGATTCGGACCAGGTGGGGGTAGGTACCCACCAAAACCTTATAAAATAAGGTTTATACCAGATGAGGGTAGGTACTCATCAAAACTTAGCAAAATGCATCAGGTAGAGTAAAATACTCACCAGAAGCATTACAAAAATGGGTGCAAAAACTTTACTTCTATTAGAGGATAGTTCAGTGTTGAGCACCTCGGAAGTAAGTACCCACCAGAGTGTAAGCAAAATACGAACTCATACCAGGTGAGGGTAGGTACTCACCAAAACCTTGTAGAACAAGGTTCATACCTAGTGGGGGTAGGTACTCACTAAAGTCTAGTAAAATACAGACTTATACCGGGTGAGGGTAAATACTCACCAGAGCCTTATAAAAGAAGGCTCAAACTGTTGACAATTCAAGGACTTGATGTTGCACTTGATGAATATGAAGAATGGATTTTGATGATGATCCAAGAACTAAAGACTTAGAATATTGAAGATTGAAGATTGGTGATAATTGTATTGTAATAACTCTGATTTATTTAAGATTGAGTCTGTATTTTTAGAGTCTAAGATAGCCTGTACATAGTCTCGTAACTTAGAAGCTTCAAAAAGCTCGAATTTATCATTCGAGGCTCGGGTTTAATCGATTATATAGGTAAATAATCGATTAAAACAGATGAGAAAACACTTTCTATACAAACTCACTGTTTTAATCGATTAAAACAGCAAAAGAATCGATTGTTTTGTACCTGTCCGTACAGATAATCGATTATTTCACCAAATAATCGATTATTCCAGAGAGGGTTGGGTTCTGAAGTATTTGGCTCTGTTTTAATCGATTATTACTCCAAATAATCGATTATTTCAATCTGTTTTTCAAATTAAATTTCAAATTAACCCTATTTTCGAAAACCCAATTACCAAGAACCCTAGTTTCGAAATCCTCAATTCCTAAACCCTAATTTCCCTACTTAAACTCTGCTTTAGCACTCGAAACGATGAACAACTAAAGAACAACTCTTTCCATACAAAAGTTAAGTGTCGTGAGTGCCGGAGAACTGTTTGTTGCAAGGAAAGGGGGCTTTTGGAAACTCGGTGTGAGGCTAGAAGCGATAAGAATCACTAAGTGGAGTTCTTAGTGGATTGAGTGCTGTGCCGTCTCCGGGAAAGCCGTTCTTCGGGGCTTTTGGAAACTTGGTGTGAGGCTAGAAGCGATAAGAATCACTAAGTGGAGTTCTTAGTGGATTGTGTGCTGTGCCGTCTCCAGGGAAAGCTGTTTATCATCTCTTGTGGATTTCAAGAGAGGTTTTATCTTTAACTTTATCTTTTTCATTATAATTTGTGTTGTAACAACTTTGTTCTTAGTGACAGCGTTAATCCTCTTTTGAGTGATTAGCAACTGGACGTAGGGTCTTTTGATCCGAACCAAGTATAAACCTATTGTGTAATCTTCTCTACTCTTCTCTATTTACATTTACGCAGTTTTTAATCGGTAAAATTTGGGGAAAATTTTGAAAACCTAATTTTTATTAAGTAACCAATTCACCCCCCTCTTGGTTTTTGTCCGACCACGCAAACATTCCGCTGCGCGATTCTAACAAGTGGTATCGAGCTTGCTTTGATAGTCATTCAAACTTTTCGAAAATGGCCGGACAAAATCAAACTTTTGCCGAAGGTGCGTCTATCAACGGACCCCCACTTTTTGCGGGTCAAAATTATCCTTTTTGGAAAGTACGTATGCAAATATTTTTAGAGTCCGTTGATAGAGGTGTGTGGGACGCAATTTTAAACGGTCCATTTGTTCCTAAAATTACGTAGAACGGTGTTGACGTTCTTAAACCTTTTGATAGATGGACTGCCGACGAAAGTCGAAAAGCACAATTTGATGTTAGGGCTAGAAACATTATTTCATCTGCTCTAACCCTTGATGAGTTTTATAGAATTTCAGTTTGTAAAAGTGCACAGGAAATGTGGGAAATGCTTAGAGTAACCCACGAAGGAACTGACGACGTCAAAAGAGCACGTAAAAATTCTCTAATTCAAGAGTACGAAATGTTCCGGATGCAACCAGGCGAAACGATATTTGACGTACAAAAACGTTTCACTCATATCGTGAACCATCTCACCGGACTAGGTAAAATTTTTGACGTTGATGAATTAAATGTTAAAATTTTGAAATCTCTCGGATAGGAAATGGCAACCAAAGGTGACGGCCATCTCGGAGTCACAAAATCTTGCCACTATGTCTATGGCGGCATTGTTTGGAAAGCTTAGGGAGCATGAACTTGACCTTGGAAGACTAAATGAGGAAGAGGATCAATATCAAAAGAAGAACCTTGCTTTCAAAACCGAGATTTCAAAAAGCAATAATAAGAAAGAAGAAGAAGAAGACTCCGAAATTGATGAAGAAGAGATGAGTCTTTTTATAAAGAAGTTCACCAAGATGATGAAAGCAAAAGGAAGACATCCTTTCAAAGGTAAGGAAAAGGTAAAAGAAAATTCTTCCGTTAATATAAAATGCTTTGGTTGTGGTGAAGCAGGGCATATAAAGATCGAATGCCCAAACAAGAAAAATGATGAACACAAGGGCAAAAAGCAATTCAAGAAGAAAGCATATATTGCTTGGGATGACAGTGATTCAAATTCAGAATCAAGCGACTCAGAAATTGAAGCAAACATTTGCTTGATGGCAAATAACAACAATTCTTCGGATGTTGAGGTTAGTGATTCCGATTCATCCTCTTGTGAAGAAAATGATCATGATGAATTACAAAATGCTTATAATGAGTTATTTACTGCATTTATGGATATGAAAAAGGAATATAAAGTAGTAAAGAAGAATCTAAGAAAATCGGAAAAGGAAAATGAGTCCTTAAAATTGAAAATTGCATGTTTAGAAGAAAAGGAGGTAGCTAATACGAAAATTGTATGCTTAGATGAGAATAAGGACTTAGCTTGTGCAAATTGTAAAGAGCATGAATATGACATAGATATTCTTAACCATTTGCTTGACAAAGCCGAAAAAGAAATTGATGATCTTAGGAAGAATGAAATGGTTATTGCTCAAAATAATGTAAATCATAGAGTTCCTTTGAAAAAGAGTAAATCTAAAAAGAAAAGAATATGGGTAGAAAAAGGAACTAGAGCATGTCATGTTAATAATGTATCTTATTCTAAAGCTACTCCAAATGCATGCTTCTATTGTATGAAACAAGGTCACACTTCAAATAAGTGTAAAATTAAACATTTTGGTATTCCAAAAGGTAAATATATTTGGGTTCCAATAGTTAAATAAATCTGTTTGTCTCTTTTATTTATTCAAAGAAAATGGATCATTTTGTATGTTTTAAACAAAATGCTTAGGTAAAATCATTTTATCTTTTCTATTGCATAAAGATTCTTCTCTTAAAGATTTTTGCGAGAAGCCTCTAAAATTGTTTTAAACAGACTCAAAATAAAGTATTTTTACAAAAGCTTTCTTAAAACATGTTTTTAACCGATGCAGCTTTGAAAGAACCAAATAAAATCACTTAGAGTGGTCAAAGAAGTGTTTTTACAGCATTTTAATCGATACAACTGGTTTTTAATCGATTAAAACCATTTAGAACTCATTTTGACCGATCAGATTGTTATTATGAGCGGTCAGAAACGTTTAAATCGATTAAAAACACGTTTCAATCGATTAAAATTACTTAAAGGTTCAGGATGATCGATCAATTTTTATTATGACCGGTCGTAGTCAGGATGACCGATCAGATTTTTATTATGACCGATCAGTAACTCTTTTAATCGGTTAAAAACTCGTTTCAATCGATTAAAACAACTTAAAAACTTTTTCTACACTGCGTTTTAATCGATTAAAAGATGTTTTAACAGATTAAAACTGCACTTTTAACAGATTAAAAGAATCTTTTAACAGATTAATTAAACCAGCAGTTTTGAAAATAGTCTATAAAAACAGTTTTGCTTGAACTTCTTAAAACACCCAAAGAATAGATTGTTTTGCAGTATTTTAAATAGATTATTATGTCTCTAACCTCAAGGACCCAAAAGTTGTGGGGACCTAAGTTTACTATGTTCTTGTTTTGTAGGAAACTTCCAAATCAAAGAAGTCTATGTGGTATCTTGATAGTGGATGCTCAAAACATATGACTGGGGATAAAACGAAATTTGTAAGTTTCAAAGCCAAAGAACAAGGATATGTGACTTATGGGGATAACAACAAAGGGAAGATTCTCGGAATTGGAAATATAGGTGGTGCAAATACATTGGAGATTAAGGATGTGCTTCTTGTTGATGGATTAAAACATAACCTTCTTAGCATAAGCCAATTGTGTGACAAAGGATTCAAGGTAACTTTTGAAAGCAAATTTTGCACCATACATTTAGTAGATTCCGAAATAGTAGAATTAAAAGGCATTAGGCATAACAACATATATTTGATTGATTTGGATTGTTTATATGAGTCTAGTATAACATGTTTAGTTGCTAAGGAAGAGAATCCTTGGTTATGGCATAAAAGAGCGGCTCATATAAACATGCATCATTTGAATAAATTGATATCAAAAGACTTAGTTATTGGATTGCCTAAATTGAAATTTGAAAAAGATAGATTGTGTGATGCATGCCAAAAAGGTAAACAAGTTAAATCATCATTTAAATCAAAAATTGTGATTTCCACTTCAAAACCCCTAGAATTATTACATTTAGATTTATTTGGACCTTCTAGGATAAAAAGCTTTGGTGGAAATTATTATGGTCTTGTAATTGTTGATGATTTCTCTAGGTACACTTGGACATTTTTCCTAACTATGAAAAGTGAAGCTTTTAAGGTCTTTAGAAAGTTTGCTAAACAAATACAAAATGAGAAAGACCTAAGGATTAAAGTTTTAAGAAGTGACCATGGTGGTGAGTTTCAAAATGAAAAGTTTGAGAATTATTGTGAGGAAAATGGTATATTACATAACTTTTCTGCTCCTAGGACTCCCCAACAAAATGGTGTAGTTGAAAGGAAAAATAGGTCATTAGAGGAACTTGCAAGAACTATGTTAAATGAATCTAATGTTCCTAAATATTTTTGGGCTGATGCGGTTAGTACTGCATGTTATGTTTTAAATAGAATGCTCATTAGGTCAATTATGAAATCTACTCCATATGAATTGTTTAATGGTAGAAAACCTAATGTTGCACATTTGAAAATTTTTGGTTGTAAATGTTTTGTACTAAATAATGGAAAGGACAATCTAGGAAAATTTGATTCAAAAGCCGATGAGGGTATTTTTCTAGGTTATTCTTTAACTAGCAAGGCGTATAGAGTATTTAATAGAAGAACTTTGAATATAGAAGAATCTATACATGTTGCCTTTGATGAGATTGTAGACCTTGGGGAAATCCTCTTGAGTCAAATAAAAGACTTGCAGGTGATGATGAATATATAAGAGAGGCCCTTGATGAATTATACTTGGAAGATAATGTGCCTTCTCAAACTCCTCAATTAGCAAAAGAATGGCAATCACCTAGAGGACTCTCAATGGACAATATCATAGGTGATATCTCAAAAGGGGTAAGAACTAGAAATATGAATAATTTCTGTATGTCTGTTGCTTTTGTGTCACAGATTGAACCTAAAAACATTGAGGAAGCACTTAAAGATGATCAGTGGTGCATAGCCATGCAAGAAGAACTTAACCAATTTGAAAGGAATCAAGTCTCGGGAACTAATCCCAAGAGAAGAGTCACATCAAGTTATTGGAACTAAATGGGTATTCAGAAATAAGCTTGATGAAGATGGTAATATAACAAAGAATAAAGCCAGACTTGTTGCAAAAGGCTATTGTCAGGAGGAAGGTATAGATTATGATGAAACTTATGCTCCTGTGGCCAGGTTAGAGGCTATACGCCTACTTCTTGCTTACGCATCTATGATGAAATTTAAACTATATCAAATGGATGTAAAGAGTGCATTTTTAAATGGTTTTATTAAAGAAGAAGTGTATGTAGAGCAACCCCCTGGATTTGAAGATTTTAATAATCCTAATCATATTTACAAATTAAAGAAAGCATTATATGGGTTAAAACAAGCTCCTAGATCTTGGTATGAAAGATTAAGTAGTTTCCTAACTGCAAATGATTTTTCAAGAGGAAAAATTGATTCTACACTGTTTATTAAGAAAGTTAAAGAACATATCTTATTGGTCCAGGTATATGTTGATGATATTATTTTTGGATCAACTGATAATTCTTTGTGTGTAGAATTTGCTAAGATTATGCAGGGAGAGTTTGAAATGTCTATGATGGGAGAATTAACATTCTTCCTTGGACTTCAAATCAAGCAACTTAAAGATGGAACTTTTATCTCTCAAACTAAATACTGCAAAGAGATCCTCAAAAAGTTTGGTATGGACACCTCAAAGGAAGCTAACACACCCATGGGAACTTCATGCTATTTAGACAAGGATGAATCAGGTTTGGAAGTAAATCAAACTATGTATAGAGGTATGATAGGATCACTATTATACTTAACTGCTAGTAGACCTGATATTATGCATTCTGTCTGTGTGTGTGCTAGATTTCAAGCTTGTCCTAAAGAATCTCATTTAATTGCAGATGAAACATATTTTAAAATACTTAAAAGGAACTATCTGGATTTGGCTTGTGGTATCCGTCTGATGCTTGTATTAGTTTATTAGGATATTCTGATGCTGATTATGGTGGATGTAAAATTGATAGGAAAAGCACTAGTGGGACATGTCATTTGTTAGGTTCATCCTTAATATCATGGCATTCTAAGAAACAAGCATGTGTTGCTTTATCTACCACTGAAGCTTGAATATATTGCAACTGGTAGTTGTTGTGCTCAAATTCTGTGGATGAAACAACAATTAGAGGATTATAGCATATATTTAAATGACATTCCATTAATGTGTGATAATACGAGTGCAATCAACTTAACTAGAAATCCAAGTAATGCACTCTAGGACTAAACATATTGAGATTAGACATCACTTTTTAAGAGATAATATCAACAAAGGAAACTGTAAGATAGAGTATGTAGACACTAAACGTCAATTAGCGAGATATATTTACTAAGCCTCTACCCAAGGATAGATTCTATGATCTTAGAAGAGACTTAGGGATACTAGAAATAGCTTAAATTCTGCTTAATTTGAATGATTTTGGATGATTGTTATGATTAAATTCGTGATGCAGGATATTCATAGGTTATAATGTGTAAAAACCTTAAAAAACTTAATATAGCCTCTGGAATAATCGATTACTGGAAGTGATAATCGATTATTTTTCCTCAAAACGTCAAAAACAGGGTATTCTCCTCTGGAATAATCGATTATCTCGTGAAATAATCGATTAAATGCCTCTAAAAATCGATTATTTACTGGAAATAATCGATTAAAGTTGTCTAATGTAGAGATAATTGATGAATTTTCTTTTGTTATTGTCTTGATGTTGTAAAATATGATGTTTCTTTTATGCTATGATTGAGGGGGAGCTTTCTCTAACTTATGCATATTTTGAGGGGGAGCTCTTATGATTGATGTTGCAGAGTTCTTTTTGATTATAATCAAAATAGGGGAGAAAAATTTAAAGCCTATGATTCAATTTTAAATTTTATCTCGGTATGTTTAATGTGTTTGTTAGTATGACGGATAAAGCAAGGTTATTACAAAGGGCTTTAAAAGAAAATTTTGATCATCATCAAAAAGGGGGAGATTGTTGACAATTCAAGGACTTGATGTTGCACTTGATGAATATGAAGAATGGATTTTGATGATGATCCAAGAACTAAAGACTTAGAATATTGAAGATTGAAGATTGGTGATAATTGTATTGTAATAACTCTGATTTATTTAAGATTGAGTCTCGTATTTTTAGAGTCTAAGATAGCCGGTACATAGTCTGTAACTTAGAAGCTTCAAAAAGCTCGAATTTATCATTCAGAGCTCGGGTTTAATCGATTATATAGGTAAATAATCGATTAAAACAGTGAGAAAACACTTTCTATACAAACTCACTGTTTTAATCGATTAAAACAACAAAAGAATCGATTGTTTTGTACCTGTCCGTACGAGATAATCGATTATTTCACCAAATAATCGATTATTCCGAGAGGGTTGGGTTCTGAAGTATTTGGCTCTGTTTTAATCGATTATTACTCCAAATAATCGATTATTTCAATCTGTTTTTCAAATTAAATTTCAAATTAACCCTATTTTCGAAAACCCAATTACCAAGAACCCTAGTTTCGAAATCCTCAATTCCTAAACCCTAATTTCCCTACTTAAACTCTGCTTTAGCACTCAGAAACGATGAACAACTAAAGAACAACTCTTTCCATACAAAAGTTAAGTGCTTGTGAGTGCCGAGAACTGTTTGTTGCAAGGAAAGGGGGCTTTTGGAAACTCGGTGTGAGGCTAGAAGCGATAAGAATCACTAAGTGGAGTTCTTAGTGGATTGAGTGCTGTGCTGTCTCCGGGAAAGTCTGTTCTTCGGGGCTTTTGGAAACTTGGTGTGAGGCTAGAAGCGATAAGAATCACTAAGTGGAGTTCTTAGTGGATTGTGTGTCTGTGCCGTCTCCGGGGAAAGTCGTTTATCATCTCTTGTGGATTTCAAGAGAGGTTTTATCTTTAACTTTATCTTTTTCATTATAATTTGTGTTGTAACAACTTTGTTCTTAGTGACGGCGTTAATCCTCTTTTGAGTGATTAGCAACTGGACGTAGGGTCTTTTGATCCGAACCAGTATAAACCTATTGTGTAATCTTCTCTACTCTTCTCTATTTACATTTACGCAGTTTTTAATCGGTAAAATTTGGGGAAAATTTTGAAAACCTAATTTTTATTAAGTAACCAATTCACCCCCCCCTCTTGGTTTTTGTCCGACCACGCGAACATTCCGCTGCGCGATTCTAACACAAACCAGATAGGGGTTGGTACCTATCAAAATATTTATCATCCGAAGGAGCAGCATCCGAAGGATGACCGGGCAAAAGGGTTAGCTCCTTCCCCTACAGTAGACCCGTAATTTTGCCCGGCCTTTCAAAATAAAAGCTAGAGGAACTTCACCCGAAGATGGAGTTCATCCGGCTTCCCCAGCAAAATCGAGGAAACCTCCTGCAACAACATGGAGTTCGCTCGTATGCACGATAAACGCAAAAGAGACTTCCTATACAGAGATAAAGCTCACCCAACATTTTAGTGAAGGCCAAGAAGACTTCCTTCATGAAGATAAAGCTTCAACGGACATATATCGGCATCAATCCACGTCCGAAAACGGCAAGGAAAGCTTCCCGGGTCCCAAAATACAAAGGTCTGGACAAAACGGGTCGAGACCACCATCCCGGGGTTGGGACGGCCGTCCCAACTGCAATTAAGCGGTTGGGACGCGCATCCCGAATGTGGGACGGCCGTCCCAAACCCCAGGGGGTCCCAACGTGAAGAAAACTGCGTTTGGGACGGCCGTCCCAACCCAGACTGGCCGTCCCAGATTGGCACAACGCAGAAAACACGTTTGGGACGGCCGTCCCAACCCAGACGGCCGTCCCAAACTTCCAGGGTGAAAAATGCTATAAATAGGAGCCCCATTTGTCTCATTCCACACACCAGACAACTCTGAGACTTGTCTTCTTCTCTCCCTCTCTCGAATGATCTCTCTGATTGCCTTTTTTAGGTAACAATCAGTTAAGGAATTTGTATTCCGGCATTTGATTTCTTCTAGAAAATTAGTCAAGTCGATTAGGGTAGACGAGAGGAGAACAATTGTAGAGCGAAGGACTGCCGAAACGCGTCCTCTTTGTACAAGAATCATAATATAAAGCTTGCTACGGAGGTTTCTCTCAATTCTCTTCTTCTTTATTGCTTTATTTATTGTTTTCTGTATGCAATGTAGATAAATCATGTAGATAACCATATCTAAATAACTGTACGAATAAAATAAGGGTAAATGCGTAATTTCTCATAATCTTCACTTAAGGAATAAATCCATCATAGGGAACCCGAAAGGGGCGTTGTGGGGGTGCTAACACCTTCCCCACACGTAACTAACTCCCTTACCCAACTCTGGTTATAATGGCCAAGTTGGTTTTTAATAAAATCAACGCCTTTTTTTTTCTTTTCCAATGTTTCTGGTCAAAACATTGGTGGCGACTCCAAAAGAACCCCTTTTCGAAAACCTTGCTTCTATTAGAGGATAGTTCAGTGTTGAGCACCTCGGAAGCAATGAACACAATTTTAACAAAAAACGCGAGTCTCAACCATCTTTTCGCGACCGCTCGCATAAACGTTCGAGACGTCCCCAGGACGTCGGAACGGACGACGGCGACAAAGGGGGCTGCGCAAAAATTAGGGTAAACCCGGTAGGAGACCCGAACAATAATAAAGGGTAACCTGGGCAAAAGTTAGGGTTATAAAAAGTCCGCTAGGTATTCCTTAAAAATAAATACAAAAGAAGGAAACCTAGACAAAAGTTAGGACATAAGCACAGCATCCTAGACTGAAAACCCGAAAGGGCGGCCTAGGGAAGTTAATCAACCGCAAAAAGGCGCTATATAACAATAAGCAACGACGCCACGTTATAAGAGCCAAATGTTTTGTCTACACTAGCCTAAAACACCGACCAACCTTGGCTAGCCATTCTTACAGAAACCTTTCATACAAAAATATCCCTCTAAAACACAAGCCTTTGCAATAAATCCTTTTCTTTCTCTTCTCTTGACCATTTCACTATAAAGCATTCAAGTAATAAAGGGGAATGTGGTAACATAGTGATCAATAGGAAGGTTGAAATCCCTAAGGAAAGGAAAAAAGGCATTGATATGGCAGTTGCCCTACAAACAGAAGATTGCTCTTCGGCCACAGCAAAGAAAATTCCAAGACGGCAAATCAATACAGCTAAGCTTGTTATCCAAGAAACAAGATGACGTTAAGGTACAACAGCAAGAACGCACCCGAAGTCAAAGCACATCAGTTAAAACTTTCGAAATATTAACTGAAATAGATCATAGGATGCATTTCATAAAACATTACATGCATTAAAACATCAATGAATGGAGTCCCATCTTCTTTCCCATCAAAAAACTCAAAAAACCAACTTAAGAAGCTTGGGACAGCCGTCCCAGAGTCCAGACGGTCGTCCCAAGTGTCATTTTTCAGTTCGGACGTGCATCTCAGGTGGGGGCTGAACCATGAACAAAATTACCATTTGAGACGGCCGTCCCAACCCAGACGGCCGTCCCAAATTCCCCTGCATGGCCTATATATGTTGGGCGCGGATTTTGGCTCTGGCACTTCATTCCAAGCTTCCTATCTTGTTTTTTCTCCTCCTCCATACATTTTTAGGATTTCTAAGAGAATAAAACTCACAATGGAATACGGAGAAGCTTCGTCCAGAAGAAAACGCACTAGGACTGCTGCTAGGAGAACTGCTGTCACTAGCATGATGATGGCAGAAGCACATCAACAACGATTGGTAAATATCCAACAATTTACCTGGTACCCCATGCTGCAGTTAGATTTTGGGATCCTTGCCACATTCGGCTGGGAGCAAGACGTTAGGAAGTTCATTCACAACATAGGATGGGACTTCCTACTCCGCGAGCCGCCCACTCGGATCCATCGCACCGCTACAATGGAATTTCTCGCCTCTGTCAACATGATGGAAATGCCATCTGCAACTCCAGGAGTGCCACCAACACAAGTTGTCTCCTACTGGATGGATGGAGCCTACCGGACCACTGCCCTGGATGACTTCAACGTCATCATGGGTTTCTGTCAACAAGCAGATACAAGAACACCAGAGTATCGGTCCGCATACCTGGAGAAACCTACTGTTCTTACCACCACTAGCATGTGGAAGGAGATTACTGGAGCCATCAATCTCCCATCTAACCTGAAGGGTGCAGCCTTCAATCCCCCTCTTCGCATTTGCCACAAATTGCTTTCTGGGACCATTCACAGCAGGAAGGAAAGCCAAGGAAAGGTCACGCTGGCTGATCTTTTTATAGTCTACTGCATGCATCAGGGACACAGATGCAACCCAGGATACGCATTCCTGAAGGCTGTAAAGGAATGCGGTACTCGGGGACCAGCGGGAGCGATCATGGTGGCTCCCCTCCTTACCCCTCTAGCTGAATACTGGGGATGTACCGACGGAGAAGATCTCCCAGCCGAACTTCAACCAGAACCAATCAACGGAGGAGTGCTGACGCACATGAATATCCTCAGCAGAGAAGGGTCAGGTTTTATCTTAAACCCTATCATCTCGATTTCATGGGATATGCGCGATTTCAATACGCCGCAAGACATCCCTACTACTTCAGAGTCCCAGCAGCAATCACACGATCCGAACTTCTCCGGCTTGTACCGACGATTAGATGAGGAGCACGCCTATATGGAAGGAGAGTTCCAGTTTATACGCCAGCAGTTTGGCCAGCTGACTGTCAGGCAAGACAGGACGGATCGACAGATAGAGAGCCTGGTCCAGACTCAGGCGAGATTCCAGTGTCGCCTACTCCGCCGCTTCCCTTCGCCAGCACCATCTGCCCACTCCAGCCCAGAGGCAGATAATCAAGAAGACTTAGTTTAGATAGCTTTCTAGTATCTTAAATATGCTTGAAATGTATCCAACAAAAAAGTAGTAATAAATAAAAATCGTTATTTATGTTTTACACTTCGCATTCAAAAAGCCCATGTGTACAAAATAAAAGGCATACATGATCTACTAAAAAGCCAGATTTCAAAATAGCTCGCGATAAAATCAAAATCGCAACAAGTGAAATCAAAATCATTTTAGCAGAATAAAGAGCTTTAAGAAAACCATAGCTCCAACCATTCTCCTCAAACCCCAATAGAAAGAGGGTACATCAAAAAAGGCCGATGGAAAGGGGCTCGATCATCCCCAAGCGGATCCTTGCCTACTCCAAAGGCAAAACAAAACAGAAAAATACTCCCTGACTCAACACCACCACATGAGTCATCTTCCATCCAAGAAAGAAGGACACCATCAAAAATAGAAAAGCCAATGGAAAGGCTTGACCATCCCCAAGAGGATCCTTGCCTACTCCAAAGGCAAAACAAAGATTACCACACGACTCAGCTTCATCGCCACATGAGTCATCAAGCACACGCATGCAAGAGTCTCCGTCACTTCCCCAAAGCAGAATAAGGAGAATAAGGAGAATAAGGACTGCATAAGAGTCCATCAAAGAAAATACGGAATCAAATCCTCCACATCATTAGGGGGCAACCAAAGGAAAAGAAAGAAAAACTTTCATTCCCCAAATAGAGGCCACAACGAAAAAAGGCCAAATAAAAAATCTCCAAGTAAAGCACAGTCTACAAAAAGAGAAAAACAAGAAAATTCCCATCTGCCAGCTCAAATAAGAGCTTCACAAAGCTAGGAGCCAGGACTCCATCATCAAATTTGGATCCCCAGGAAGCTGACAGACTCCTCGGTGAATCCACAAAAAGGAAAAGAAGAAAATATCCTCACTCAATAAAGAAGCTTCTCAAAAAATTCAGGAGCTCAGACCCCATCATCAAAGTTGGATCCCCAAGAAGTGAAGGAAAATTCCCCAGGGATCACAAAAATATATCTCTTCATTCAAAAAAGAAAGGAGCCAATGTGCATAAAAAGAGCACATACGCAAAAAACTAAAATCGCTAAAAGAAGAATTGCGAGAAAAGGGTAGAAACCATTTCCCCATCAAAATAAGAGTTTTAGGCAAAAGCCAGCTCAACCAACAGCAGCCAATAAGGAGTCAAAACTCCATTTCTCCCTAGGGGGCAATTCAAAAATATTCCCCAATGGATCATCAAACAAGAAAATCCCCAGCGAGCCTACCAAATGAAGGCAAAACTACAAGTTTATAACCTCAGGGAATCGCATATAAATTCCCAAATACAAATATTCCCAGTGAAAAGCAAAGTCTTCACTTCCAATAGGCAAGCAGAAAGCCAATATCCCCAAGAAACGGGAAATCAACCTATACAAGAGGCAATCCAAAACATAAGTCTTCACCACTATTGAAGCACCCGCCTAATCAAGAGGTACAATAAAAAATCAACAAAATCCCCAGTGGATTCCCACCTAATCAAGAGGCACAACAAAATCCCCAAGTGGATCTTCGCCTAATCAAGAGGCAGAATCAATAAGAGAATTCACAATTACCAGAGGATTCCTGCCTAAACAAGAGGCAACCAACAAAGAATCCCCGGCAAAAGCCGGATGACTAAACAAAAAAAAAAGTCAAAATCAATTACTCCCCAGAGGCGCATGATAAAAAACAATAAGCCGCTGACAATAGAACCTTAGCAAGATTCAGGTTCACACCCGGTGGGGTGAAAAAATACACTAGAACCTTAGCAAGATTCAAGTTCACACCCGGTGGGGTGAAAAAATACACTAGAACCTTAGCAAGATTCAGGTTCACACCCGGTGGGGTGAAAAAATACACTAGAACCTTAGCAAGATTCAGGTTCACATCCGGTGGGGGTGAAAAAATTCCACTAGAACCATACCAAGATATAGGTTCACACCCGGTGGGGTGAAAAAATACACTAGAACCTTAGCAAGATTCAGAGTTCACATCCGATGGGGGTGAAAAAATTCCACTAGAACCATACCAAGATATAGGTTCACATCCGGTGGGGTGAAAAAATACACTAGAACCTTAGCAAGATTCGAGGTTCACATTCGGTGGGGTGAAAAAATTCCACTAGAACCATACCAAGATATAGGTTCGCACCCGGTGGGGGTGTAAAAACCACTAGAGCCTTACCAAGATATAGGTTCGCACCCGGTGGGGGTGTAAAAACCACTAGAAATCGCATGTACCAAGATGCGAGATTCGTACTCAGTGTGGAAGAATAAACCCACCAAAGCCTTATAAAATAAGGTTTATACCGGATGAGGGTAGGTACTCATCAAAACTTAGCAGAATGCATTAGGTGGAGTAAAAAATACTCACCTGAAGCATTACTAAAAACGGGTGCAAAGACTTGCTTCTATTAGAGGATAGTCCGGTGTTGAACACCTCGGAAGTAAGTACCCACAAGAGTTCTGCAAAATGCAAACTCATACCAGGTGAGGGTAAGTGCTCATCAAAGCCTTGAAAAACAAGGTTTATACCTAGTGGGGGTAGGTACCCACAAGAGTCCAGCAAAATACGGACTTATACCGGTGAGGGTAAGTACTCACCAAGAGCTTTACAAAAGAAGGCTCAAACCAGATAGGGGTTAGTACCTATCAAAATATTTATCATCCGGAGGATCAGCAAGGAGCAGCATCCGAAGGATAGCCGGGCAAAAGGGTTAACTCCTTCCCCTACCAACTAATTTTGTCGGCATACTAACACCAACAAATTAGTTAGGCAGGTGAAGGGGGGGGGGGCAGCTGTAAACCCCTAATTTTGCCCGGCCTTTCAAAATAAAAGCTAGAGGAACTTCACCCGAAGATGGAGTTCATCCGGCTTCCCCAGCAAAATCGAGGAAACCTCCTGCAACAACATGGAGTTCGCTCGTATGCACGATAAACGCAAAAGAGACTTCCTATACAGAGATAAAGCTCGCCCAACATTTTAGTGAAGGCCAAGAAGACTTCCTTCATGAAGATAAAGCTTCAACGGACATATATCGGCATCAATCCACGTCCGAAAACGGCAAGGAAAGCTTCTCGGGGTCCCAAAATACAAAGGCTGGACAAAACGGGTCGAGACCACCATCCCAGGGTTGGGACGGCCGTCCCAACTGCAATTAAGCAGTTGGGACGCGCGTCCCGAATGTGGGACGGCCGTCCCAAACCCCAGGGGGTCCCAACGTGAAGAAAACTGCGTTTGGGACGGCCGTCCCAACCCAGACTGGCCGTCCCAGATTGGCACAATGCAGAAAACACGTTTGGGACGGCCGTCCCAACCCGGACGGCCGTCCCAAACTTCCAGGGCGAAAAATGCTATAAATAGGGGCCTCATTTGTCTCATTCCACACACCGAGACAACTCGAGACTTGTCTTCTTCTCTCCCTCTCTCGAATGATCTCTCCGATTGCCTTTTTTAGGTAACAATCGGTTAAGGAATTTGTATTCCGGCATTCAATTTCTTCTAGAAAATTAGTCGAGTCGATTAGGGTAGATCGAGAGGAGAGAACAATTGTAGAGCGAAGGACTGCCGAAACGCGTCCTCTTTGTACAAGAATCATAATATAAAGCTTGCTACGGAGGTTTCTCTCAATTCTCTTCTTCTTTATTGCTTTATTTATTGTTTTCTCGTATGCAATGTAGATAAATCATGTAGATAACCATATCTAAATAATTGTACGAATAAAATAAGGGTAAATGCGTAATTTCTCATAATCTTCACTTAATGAATAAATCCGTCATAGGGAACCCGAAAGGGGCGTTGTGGGGGTGCTAACACCTTCCCCACACGTAACTAACTCCCTTACCCAACTCCGGTTATAATGGCCAAGTTGGTTTTTAATAAAATCAACGCCTTTTTTCCTTTTCCAATGTTTCCGGTCAAAACATTGGTGGCGACTCCAAAAGAACCCCTTTTCGAAAACCTTGCTTCTATTAGAGGATAGTTCAGTGTTGAGCACCTCGGAAGCAATGAACACAATTTTAACAAAAAACGTGAGTCTCAACCATCTTTTCGCGACCGCTCGCATAAACGTTCGAGACGTCCCCAGGACGTCGGAACGGACGGCGGCGACAGCTACCAACTAATTTTTCGGCATATCAAGCCAACAAGTTAGCTAGGCAGGTGAAGGGGGGGCAGCTATAGACCCCTAATTTTGCCCGGCCTCTCAATAAAAGCTAGGGAAACGTCACACGAAGATAAAGATCGCCCAGCTTATCAATACACACCAAGAAGACCTCCTACTATCACACGGAGTTCATCCAATTCCTCGACAAAGACCGAAGAGACCTCCTATAAACAAAGATAAAAGTTCGTCCAGCATCTCAATAAGGGTCAAAAAGACTTCCCATATAAAGATAAAGCTTCAGGGGACATCTATCGGCATCAAACAATGTCAAAAAATAGCAAGGAAAGCTTCCCAGGGTCCCAGAACACAAAAACTGGACAAAACAAGTCGAGACCACCGTCCCAGAGTTGGGACGGCCGTCCCAACTATCCTAGGACAAGTGAGACGCGCGTCCCACATGTGGGACGACCGTCCCACTTCCCGAGGGCGAGGCTACGTGTTAAAAATTCAAGTGGGACGGCCGTCCCACCCCGGACGGTCGTCCCGGCCCGGACGGCGCGTCCCGGATGTGCCGAGTAGCGAAAACTATAAATAGGAGGCTCATTTGGCACTTTTTCACACCTCGGACACTCGAGACAACTCGGAGCACTTGTCTACTTCTCTCTCTCTTTCGAATGATCTTTCTGATTGCCTTAAAGAGGTAACAATCAGTTAAGGAATTATATTCCGGCATTCGATTCTTCTATAAAATTTTTAGTCGAGTCGAGTTTATTTGTGAGGAGAGTCGTTGTAGAGCGAGGGACTGCCAAAACGCGTCCTATTGTAAAAGAGTTGCAATACAAAGCTTGCTACGGAGGTTTTTTCCAACTCTCTTCTTTTTACTGCTTTATTTATTGCTTGATACATGAAATGTAAATAAAATCATGTAGATAGCCATATTTAAATATTGTACAAATAAATTAGGGTAATAGCGTAATTTCTTGTATCTTCACTTAAATGAATTAATCCGTCATAGGGAACCCGAAAGGGGCGTTGTGGGGTGCTAACACCTTCCCCACACGTAACTAACTCCCTTACCCAACTCTGGTTATAATGGCCAAGTGCGGTTTTTCTTAAAATCAACATTTTTTCCTTTTCCAATGTATAAGGTTAAAACATTGGTGGCGACTCCAAAAGAACCCCTTTTTCGAAAACCTTGCTTCTATTAGAGGATAGTTCAGTTGTTGAGCACCTCAGAAGCAATGAACATATTTTAAACATAAAATGCGAGTCTAAATCATCTTTTCGCGACCGCTCGCATTAAACGTTCGAGATGTCCCTGGACGTCGGAACGGACGGCGGCGACAGGGACGGCCGTCCCAAGTCTTAGGGGGGCTGGCCTTGTGTTAAAAATGCAAGTGGGACGGCCGTCCCACCCCAGACGACCGTCCCGGCCCAGACGGCCGTCCCAAATGTGCCAGGCAGCGAAAACTATAAATAGGAGGCTCATTTGCTCATTTTCACACACCAGACAACTCCAAGACTTGTCTTCTTCTCTCCGTACTTCGAATGATCTCTCTGATTGCCTTTACTAGGTAACAATCAGTTAAGGAATTGTATTCCAGCATTCGATTCTTTAGTAAAATTTTAGTCGAGTCGATATTGTAATCGAGAGAAGAGTCATTGTAGAGCGAAGGATTGCCGAAAAGCATCCTCTTTGTAAAAGACTTATAATATTGTAGACCCCAAATCTTGCCCGGGCTCCAAATAAAGTCAGAAGATCCCCTATTTGAAGACAGTCGAAGCCTAACAAGCCACTAGGAGAGACTATTAGGCTCCCGTACCAAGATAGGAAGGTTTTTTGGGCCGAAAGATAAGTTTTCTCACCTCGAAGGGACGAGACCACCTTCTGGATGACCCAGACCGCCGTTTCGCCTCGCGTAGCAAGTGAGACCGCCGTCTCGTCTAACGAGACCGGGGTCTCGTCTAACGAGACCGGGGTCTCGTTGCCTATGAAAACGAGACCGGGGTCTCGTTGCCTACGAAAACGAGACCGGGGTCTCGTTCACCGAGACCGGGGGTCTCGTTGACTACGAAGCGAGACGACGGTCTCGTTCACCCGACCGGGTCTCGTTGACTGCGAAACGAGACGGCGGTCTCGTACCTGACCGGTCTCGTTGCTTATGTCAACGAGACGGCGGTCTCGTTGTGCGAGACGGCGGTCTCGTTGCCGTCGAGCGAGACCGGCGGTCTCGCCACCTGACAGACGCGAAAACCTATAAATAGGGGCTCTCCACCCCTCATTTCCACACACCACGACTGCATAGCTCTCCCTTCTCTCTAAAACTTCTCTCTAGAATCCCTCCGACGCATTTCGGAGTTTCGAGTGTTTTCAAGAGTGATTTTCGGCATTCGAGAGGTTTCCGACGTCTTGTAGAGTGAAGGGCTGCCATAAAGCACCCTATTTTTCCAAGAGAATTAATATAAAAAGCGTGCTTCGGAGGTTCAAATTCTCTCCTTCCACCTTTACCGCTTTTATTTTAAATTATGCAGTAGACAGTAGGGCCATGTAGTCATACTTTTAAATTCCGCAGAATAAAAAGGGCGAAAGTGTATTTTTCTAGTTTATCAATAAAATAAGCCGGCCTATCATAGGGAACCCGAAAGGGGCGTCGTAAAGGGACTAATACTCCCTTTGCACGTAACCAACTCCCTTACCCAACTCTGGTTCTAATGACCAAAGTTGGTTTTCGAAAACCAACGCCTTTTTAAAACCCCTTTTCCGATGTTTATGGTAAAAATATCGGTGGCGACTCCATAGAACCCAAAATAAATAAGTCCTTGGGTTAGCCCGGTTGTCTGGACAACTCAAGGACACTTTTCGAAAACCTCGTCTCTAGGTTAGCCCGGCTATCGGACAACCTAAGGACGTTGTAACCACCAATAAAAACGCGAAAACAAGAGGGTCGATAAAACCATCGCGTCGCTCCGACCGCCTCGTTTTTGACGGCGGCGACAGATGGCGACTCCACTGGGGAAGCCTAGAGAGTTAGTCCCATTTAGTGATAGGTCGGCTTAAACAATAAATAAACCAAGAAAATACACTTTTGCCCTTAACTTGTATTTATAACATGTTTTATTGTTTGGCTTTCAATAAACTGTTGTTTGTTTATACTTACGCAATTGATTGAAATATAAATTGCACACAAACCCTTGCACACTACAGTTCCTCCTATACCCGGGGGCAAGTGAGATAACCATAGGGAGTGGGTGGCAGGTACGGTTCGCTGCAGTTAGGGCCGTGTGCCCACCAGTGTGATCGGAAACCACCACTCAAGGTGATAACCTTCCTCTTTTGGCAACAAGACCGACTCTGGCCTTAGTGTTGAGCATGGTCGGACGGCTGGAGAGTGGGGACCCTATAATGGGGGCACCTTGGGGGCCTTAGCCTGGTGAGAACAGTTAGAACCTACCCTAAACCAACGCACTTTTCTGCAGGAGAACCCTACCTCGTGATAAAAATGAAATCTCGCCTGTTCGGGGATGATCGAATTGTATGTGCATATGATTGTTGCATTTGTATGTTGCATAGCATAAACAAATAACAGAACAAAATCACAAAAAATTTCACAAATAAACACCCTTATCTCGGATAGTCTGCCTTTTAGCTAGCCTGGTTTCAGGTTCTTTGTAAGCTAAGTAGCCACGCAGTTCCGACAGAAGAGATAAGGGACAATAAATATTCTTTCACATAAAGCCATATTTTATCTCGGACGATCCGCCTTTTAGCTAGCCTGGTTTCGGGTTCTTTGTAAGCTAAGTAGCCACGCAGATTCCGACGAAGAGATAAAAGGCTATAAAATAAACAAGCAACAATAAAACAAAAATAAAAATTCATTTTTTCAAAATTCACAAATAAGACCGGGTCCAAAACATTGCATTCATAAAACATTCATATAGATAGTTTATTCTTCCAAAAAATAAACGCAAATACCATACATCATGTAGGAAAAAACATGATAAAATAGCAAAATAAACACTCACATTCATACAATAAACATCATCTTCATCAAATCATACATTTTGGTTTTAGAAGATGGAGGGGTCAAGTAGACAAGTGGGGAAGGTGGACATTCTCCGAGGCCATACCGAGAAACTAGAGCGGCTCGAGTGCAACGATGCCCCGGAGGTCCAAATCGAGTTTGAAAAATCCTATGGACGGATTTTGGACCTCCCGAAAATCAGTGTCGATCAAGTCTTTCTCAGGGTACTAGTTCACTTATGGAATTCAAGTCTGCGGTGCTTTGAATTTCCGCAGTTCGACATGGTGCCCACCCTGGAGGAGTACGAAACCATGTTAAAATGGCCCAAATCAGCTGGGGTCCATATCCGCCACGAGGCGTATACTCCTGCAGCACCCGCCGTCGCCCTTATCCATCTCGCCATACCGACGCAGTACCCCGATGGGAAGAGGAAACACCCGGGGGTGGAAAGTAGCAATGTTAGAAGACCACCTGTCCTACCTAGGCCGAAAGGGCGAGTGGGTTGCCTTCAATAAAACCCCGGCGCTATTAATCTTCGGAACAACCCTGTTCCCCTTCCAACTCGACACGGTTGACCACGCCGTCATGGACGCTTTCTTCGCCTGGGACGTGAACTCAAAGAGTCCCTTGCCCGCTATTCTCGCCGACACCTTGCTTTCTGTAGACTTCTGCCGTCAAAAGCAAGGAAGAACACTTCGCTGCTGCTCTTCGCTGCTTTATGTGTGGAGCATCACGCACCTCTATGCCTCCGAGTCACATGGGGATATTCCCCGACCCCTTGAGAAGCTTCTCCAAGATCCCCTCCAACGACGCCCGACCATAGAATGGAGGGATGAGTTAGAACAGAAGGATGCCAACAACATATCTTGGGTCTGTCCTTGGTTCCGACCGGCCCAGTTCTCGTCGGATGCGGGAACCATCCGAATGTACCCTTGATAGGACTCGGGGGTTGCATAGCCTACTCACCTAGAGTAGCTATAAGACAACTTATGAGGACTCAAACTACCATCTCCCGAGGGGAACTCGGAGGACTCGTGCTTCTTTGGAGATCCGTGCACAATGGCCAACTCACTGACTGTGAGGAAAGCATGGGAGAAGCCAGTTTACATGGGAGACAGAGAGCTAGGAAAGGCTCGGGTAACTGTCACCAGTGACTATGAGGCATGGAGAAGAAGAAGAGAGATGGCCCGACCATCCACCACACCCGCTCCAATTGCCAATAACGAAGAGTTGCAGGCACAAGTCAATGCCTTGACCCAGAGGGTAGAGATAATGGGAGCCCAGATACGGGTCCTTGAAGAAAAAGAACAAGCCTCTATCCTCACAATTGACGGTCTACAGAGGCAAGGCAAGAAAAAGGATCATGAAATAGAACGCCTCAAGGACCAATGTGCTGACGCCAACGAACAAGCTATCCGAGCATCCAAATCCGCCAGAACCAGCTCGGATAGCCAACTGCAAGAGATAACTACCAAAACAGCACACCATGAGGCGGAAGCAGCTCAGCACGCTCAAACGATCAAAGAGTTATCAGAACAACTCTTCCAGGCCCGGCTAGACCTCCGCCAAGAGCGAGAGAACAACAGAAAACTCAGCCGAGGTATCTATGAGCTGCGCATTAAAGAGAAAAGCGGGCTAGCTCAATATGACCAAGTGCTACAAGAAAAGGACCGAGCTGTCGCAAGGCTCGACGAACTAGAAGCCTTGGTCATACATCAAGAGGCGAAGATCAAGGACGCTCAGCAATACAGTGAAGAAATGAGCCAAGCGATCCACAAGCAAAGCGAAGCGCTCGCTCAACACGTCCGGAAGCCGAAAAAGAATTACAAAGAAAACAAGACCCGCTCGTGGGTTTCTTTAGGCTTTTCCGCTTCGTCAAAAGACGCTTCATAGTATGGAGTAGGAGAATGTACACCTCCCACTGAATTAATGAAATCTTTTCCTTATTCAACATTTGTCTACTTGCATACATACATTTGCATATTTAATTTCCCCTCCTTCACACTTAATAAATAAGATAATAAAAAGGAAGGATTAACTAACACGTCTTCCAACTCAGAAGAATGGAGAGAAAGCCACTCCTAATAAAGCTCACCCCAACGGTCGAATCATCGCAAGAGGAAAGTAAACCTCGGCCGTTGGTCCTCAAAAGTAAAGAAGAGGGGGCAAGGACGCCAGTGCGACTTTTTATGCCACGTCCTTTCCCCTACGAATCAGATAAAGCTGTACCATGGAGATATGGGGAATCTTCACCAATAAAAGAAGAAATAACAAACATAGCCGGCATTGGGGGAACAACTAGAAGTGGAAGAATCTACTCCCCCAAGGACACACAAGAAGATGTCCTCCAAAATAAAGGAAAAAATAAAAGGACCGAAGAAGAAAAAGAAAATAAAGAATCCAAGGAGGAGACAGAGGAATTACTTCAATTTATAAGACAAAGCGAGTATTCCATTATTGACCAGCTCAATCGCACACCTGCAAAAATCACGTTGTTATCCTTAATAATGAGCTCGGAACCGCACCGAAATGCCCTGCTGAAGGTCTTGAGTGAGGCGCACGTACCTCACACCATATCCCAAGAGAAGGTCGAGAGGATCGTCATTCACATTACGGCAAGCAATCACCTCGCCTTCACAGAGGAAGAACTCCCTCTTGAAGGGTCAAAACACAACAAGCCCTTGCATATCTCAGTCAAATGCAAGGAATACCTCATCGCCAAAGTTCTTGTGGATAACGGGTCGTCCCTGAACGTAATGCCCAAATGCACGCTGGATAAGTTAACCATCCAGGGGGCCCGTCTGCGCCCAAGTAGCACCATCGTTCGAGCCTTCGACGGATCAAAGCGAGAAGTAGTGGGAGAAATTAATTTGCCAATCCAAATTGGACCCACTATCTTTGACATCGACTTCCATGTAATGGACATAACTCCAAGCATATAGTCGTCTCCTCGGTAGGCCTTGGATTCATGACGCTAAGGCAGTACCTTCGACGCTCCACCAAAAAGTCAAATTCATAGTGGAGGATAAACTGATCACGGTCCAAGCGAGAAGACGATATCCCGATCAATGGACCATCCACCCAACCCTACGTGGATGCAGTCGAAGAGGCACTTGAAACGTCTTTTCAAGCGCTCGAAATTGCCAACATAGAGCGACTTCCCGAAACACCAAAGTATCCCGTATGATGTTGAAACATGGCTACCATCCTGGCCAAGGACTCGGGGCGGATTCCCAAGGAATGAGGGAACCCCTGAATTCAAAGACAATCCTCACAAGTATGGCCTAGGATATAACTCATTCAAGGGTCGAACAGGAAGAATAAAAGGGAAGTCCCCTCTCCGCACACTCGAGCGATTTTCCGAAGAGGAGGAGTGCAGAGCGTCAAGAGCCACTCTAGTCATTAGGAAACCATTTTCTTTGTTTAAGGGATGTAAACCCCATGATTGTTAGAGACTATCCCCCGGGCGAGCCCGACCCCCGGGCATTTCGGGGCACATATTCCTTCATTAATTAATAAAGAATGATTCTTTCTATCTCGCTTCTCTTCTTTCTACTTTTGACTAGACCACATAAATAACCCTGTCTAAGTAAACAAAAAGAAAAAGAAAAGAAAAGAATAAGAAGCGCTCCCAAATGATCGGACCATCGCTCTCATCATCCAGTTAGGCGATTAGAAGCACATAAAAACGAAGACTTCACCTAAGACATAAAGAAAGTCACGCTTCGCCGATACTGTGAACCAAAAAATAAATCCATAAAAAGAAAAAGCCCCAAGAAGCCAAAGGCCAAAGAAAAGGGCAAATTACCTGGTAGGAAACCCGCTAAGGGGGCTACACAAAAGTTAGGGTCAACCCGGTAGGATACCCGAACAACAATAAAGGGTAGCCTAGGCAAAAGTTAGGGTTACAAATAAAGGTCCGCTAGGATTTCTCCAAAATTTTACAAGAGAGTAAACCTAGACAAAAGTTAGGGCCAACACATAGTATCCTAGTTCGAAAACCCAAAGGGCGATCTAGGAAAATCGACCAGCTATCCAAAAAAAAAAAAAAAAAAAGCGATGGAAATAAAACCAAAGAGCGCAAATAAAAACAAATACAAAAAGAAAAGAGAGAGGGAAAATGTTTGCTTAGACAAAAGCTTAAACACTCATGCTTAACCCTTAACCGACCATTCTTACAAATTCTTTATCAATAAAAATCAACCCTCTAAAACACAAACCATTGATTTTTACCCCATCTTACTTCTTTTCTCTTGACCCTCACGACAATATTCTAATAATTAATTTAGGAATATGGAGGCGTATAGTCAACAAGAGGATTGAAACCCCTAAAGCAAGGAAAAAGGGACACTACATGACGAAAAGTGCTCTACCAAAAGAAAAAAAAAAAAAAAAAAAAGAGAGAGAGAAAAATAGAGAAAGAAAAATAGAAGGAAAGAAAGAAAGAGATTATCCTTCGGTCACCAAAATCCGGCATGGTACAGACCAAAAAGGAAAAATGCAAGCAAACCGGAAGGCTTTCAAGACAACAAGACACGTCGGTTAAATCCTTCGAAAACTTAATCAAAATAGGCATTATAGGACATCAAAGACATAAAAACATTGCATGCATAAAATGTTTTTAGACCAGGTCCTATTACTCCTTTCAAAAAATAACAAAAAAAAAAACAAACAATAAAAATACAAAAAATGAAAATTTTCTCTTCCGCGAAACGAGACCGCCGTCTCGGCTGCTGCCGGCGAACGAGAACGCCGTCTCGTTGCACCGGACCGCCGTCTCGTCGTCGGCGAAACGAGAACGCCGTCTCGTTACACCGAACGCCGTCTCGTTTACCGCGAACGAGAACGCCGTCTCGTTGCACCGAACGCCGTCTCGATGTCGGCAACGGAACGCCGTCTCGTTGCACCGACCGCCGTCTCGTTCGGAAGAGAAACGAGACCGCCGTCTCGTCCACCCGGACGGCGGTCTCGTTCGGAAATTTTTCCTATATATAGGGGCGCGGCTTTGGGCTTCCTCACACCTCATTTTGACCCCAGAACTTCCTCTCCCTCAACTCTTGCACTCCCAAGCCCCCTCTAGTCAATATGTTTGGAAGAAGCGCTTCCAGAAAGAGAAGGGGCACTGCTGGTGCTAGTAGTTCCGCAGTACCGCTATCCCAGGACCCTTCACAGCTTACGCCACAGCACCAGGCCCGTCTTGAGAATATCCGGACCTACCAGTGGCACCCTATGCTCAAGCTGGATTTTAACATACCGGCCGAGTTCGGATGGGAGGACGACGTCCGGGCCCACCTAGACGAGCATTGGGTGGGGATTCCTGCTGCATCCACCACCTACACATGTTTACCCGCAGGCGGTGCTGGAATTTTTAGCCTCTGTCTCTTACTCCGAGAGCCCCTCCACTGTCCCAGGCCTACCACCCACTCAAATGGTAACCTACTTTATGAATGGGCAGTACCAGACTTCCACCCTCAAGGAATTCAACGTGGACATCGGGTTCATCCGGCCCGAGGAGGCCATGACCCAGGAGTACCGTGACGCCATCTGCTCACGGCCCGCCCACCTTACTGCTGCTGAAATGTGGCGCGAGCTCACGGGAGCCACCACATTGCCCACGCTGATGAGGGGATCTGCACTTCCCCCAGCACTCCGCATCTGCCACAAGCTGCTGGCTGGAACTATCCATGGGAGGAAAGAAAGCCAAGGCAAGATATCCCTCCCTGACCTCTTCATACTATACCGCATGAGCCGAGGCGGCGCCGCAACCCCGGTACTTCTTCCCGAGAGCCCTCGGGGACTTTGGGAACAGATCTGCGGGGGCGTCCTCGTTGCTCCCTTCATCACCCCCTTAGCGTAAAGGATGGGGTGCCCCGGCCGGGAAGAGCCGGCCCATAACCTCGCGACCCGAATCAATCGGCGAAACGATCTTGGTCGGCATGGGAATGCTCGATCCGCGAGGGAGCCAGCCTAGCTCTCCACCCCACCCCGGATTTTGCCTTAGAGCTCCAGGATGTGATGCAAGCCGTGCCCACATCCCCCGGTTCCCAACAAGACGAAGCAACGAAGCAGCAGCAAGAACCGCCCCGGTATTCAAACGACTTTGCCGGCATGCACCTCCACATGGACGACCTATGCCGGCAACTCGATGGTATGACCGTGAGACAAGAACAAGGCGTCCCGCAGGCGTGATCGGCTACTCCAAACAGTGGAGCAATTATCCCAAAGGCAAGAGGCCTTTGACACCCGACTGGGGGAGATGTACCAGCACCAACAAAGCATGCGCCAAGACTGGGCGACGTTTCAGCAGAGGTACCAGGATGAAGTCCAAGAGATGGAGGACTTCAGATATCACATGTACCAACACTACCCTCCCCAGGGATCAGGTCCAGAAGATAGCCCCTAGGGATAGTAGCTCCAAAAAATAGGGATGTAATAAAATTTCCTCATGAATAAAATTTTATTTCGTGCATCTTTTTGCCATCCTTTCCAAGAGTCAGCATAGTAAAAACAAAAAACTAAGAAAAGAAAAAAGACATATGTTCAGAAAAAGCCAAAACCCTAAGATCGCGAGAAAAAAGAGATGAAACCGCGAGAAAAAGGCAGGGTTAAGTCATCGCACCAACCAATAAAGTTTCGACCACCAAACAAAAGCCAAACAAAAACAAGATCCATCCAACCAACCAGCAAGGATTGGATGATCACTACCAAAAGAACAAAAACAAAGGACCCCCGGCAATCAGCAAAGGCCAATTGATCACCAACAAAATCCCTGGCATGGCCCGGATGACTATTCAAGAAAGCCGAAAAGCAGTCAAATCAACACAAGCAGCACTCTCCAGAGAGCTGCGCTTGATCTGCGCCCGAGCCAGATCAGTAAGTCGCATTACCACCCTGATGGGGGGTTCATACCCATCCGGTCCCGCACAACGGACTGTACCACCCTGATGGGGGGTTCATACCCATCCCGTCCCGCACAACGGACTGTACCACCCTGATGGGGGGTTCATACCCATCCGGTCCCGCACAACGGACTGTACCACCCTGATGGGGGGTTCATACCCATCCGGTCCTGCACAACGGACTGTACCACCCTGATGGGGGGTTCATACCCATCCGGTCCCGCACAACGGACTGTACCGCCCTGATGGGGGGCTCGTACCTGTCGCCGCCGTAAAAAAGAGGCGGTCGGAGCGACGCGATGGTTTTATCGACCCTCTTGTTTTCGCGTTTTTTATTGGTGGTTACAACGTCCTTAGGTTGTCCGATAACCGGGCTAACCTAGAGACGAGGTTTTCGAAAAGTGTCCTTGAGTTGTCCGACAACCGGGCTAACCCAAGGACTTATTTATTTTGGGTTCTATGGAGTCGCCACCGATATTTTTACCATAAACATCGGAAAAGGGGTTTTAAAAAGGCGTTGGTTTTCGAAAACCAACTTTGGTCATTAGAACCAGAGTTGGGTAAGGGAGTTGGTTACGTGCAAAGGGAGTATTAGTCCCTTTGCGACGCCCCTTTCGGGTTCCCTATGATAGGCCGGCTTATTTTTATTGATAAACTAGAAAATTGCGCTTTTACCCTTTTATTATGCGGTATTTAAATTTATGACTACATGGCCCTAACGTCTATTGCATAATTTAAATGAAAGCGGTAAAGTAAAGAAAGAGGTTTATGAACCTTCAAAGCAAGCTTTCTTATATTCTTTAAAAAAAGGTTGCTTTGTGGCAGCCCTCTCACTCTACAACTCTCAGAAACTCCGGAAATGCCTCGGAGGGATTCTTAAGAAGATTTAGAACGCTCGATCTATGCCTAGAGACGCTCAGAAACTCCGGAAATGCCTCGGAGAGATTCTTAGAGAGAGAAAATCTAGAGAGAAGGGAGAGCTACTGTTTTTCTGTGTGGAAATGAGGGGGAGAGACCCCCTATTTATAGTTTTTCGCACTGTCAGATGGCGAGACCGCCGGTCTCGTCTGACAGCAACGAGACCGCCGTCTCGCACAACGAGACCGCCGTCTCGTTTACCATAAGCAACGAGACCGCCGTCTCGTACAACGAGACCGCCGTCTCGTTTAACATGATCAACGAGACCGCCGTCTCGTACAACGAGACCGCCGTCTCGTTTTCGCTGGTAACGAGACCCCGGTCTGGGTGAACGAGACCCCGGTCTCGTTTTCGTAGTCAACGAGACCCCGGTCTTGTTGGAGCATCCGTCGCTCAAGCGAGTATACCAGTCGCTTGAGCGAGACTTGACCCGGGAGTCCCCTTTGTTTGCGGCACCTGTCGCTCAAGCGACGGACGTACTCGCTTGAGCGAGACTTGACCCGGGAGTCCCCTTTGTTTGCGGCACCTGTCGCTCAAGCGACGGACGTACTCGCTTGAGCGAGACTTGACCCGGGAGTCCCCTTCAACGCGAGAAACTTTATTTTGGGCCAAAAAACCCTCCTATCTTGGTATGGGAGCCTAATAGTCTCTCCTAGTGGCTTGTTAGGCTCCGGCCGTCTTCGAATAGGGGATCTTCTGACTTTATTTGGAGCCCGGGCAAGATTTGGGGTCTACAGCTGCCCCCCCTTTACCCATCCAGTCGACTGCTGGCCTTCTGTTGTCAGGATGATCGACTGGGGGGTAAAGGAGTTGACCCTCTTGCCCGGTTGCCTTTCGGATGTCTTGTGGCGGATGATCCTCTGGGGAAATGTTGTGGTCGCGTGCCTTCGAGATACTACTTCTGACGTAGCCGATCCCTTTGGTGAACACGTGGTAGAACCTCCGGATACTACTTCTGACGTAGCCGATCCTTCGGTTGATGAGTATAAACCCCCCATCAGGTTGGTAGTTGCAGTCCGTTTGTGTGGGACCGGATGGGTATGAGCCCCCCATCAGGGTGGTAATGGCGGCTTACAGTTCAGGTGGCCCATGCGCCGGCAAGGCGCTTCTCGTGTGTTGGTTGATAGGTATAAACCCCCTATCTGGCTGGCGCAGTCCACTGCGTAGGACTGGTGGTGATGGCGGCTTACTGCTCAGGTCGCTCATGCGCCGACTCTCTGGGGAATGATTTCGTGCTCGTGCACTTCCAGGATACTACTTCGACGTAGCCGATCCTTTCGATGGACACGTGGTGGAACCTCCGGATACTACTCCCGACGTAGTCGATCCTTCGGTTGATGAGTATAAACCCCCATCAGTCGGTAGTTGCAGTCCGTTGTGCGGGACTGGATGGGTACGAGCCCCCCATCAGGGTGGTACGGTCCGTTGTATGGGACCGGATGGGTATGAGCCCCCCATCAGGGTGGTACGGTCCGTTGTATGGGACCGGATGGGTATGAGCCCCCCATCAGGGTGGTACGGTCCGTTGTATGGGACCGGATGGGTATGAGCCCCCCATCAGGGTGGTAATGCGACTTACTGATCTGGCTCGGGCGCAGATCAAGCGCAGCTCTCTGGAGAGTGCTGCTTGTGTTGAGTTGACTGCTTTTCGGATTTCTTGAATAGTCATCCGGGTCACGCGGGGATTTTGATGGTGTTCGTCCAGCCTTGTTGATTGTCGGGGATTCTTTGTTTTTTATCTTTTGTGGTGGTCATCCGACTTTGCTCGGTTGTCTGGGGATTTTTTGATAAGTGCCTCTTAGGTAGGCGGGAATCCTCCGGGGATTTGGTGATCTTGGTGACGCCTCTTGGGTAGGCGGATATCCATTGAGTTTTTGGTAATGCCTCCGAGTAGGCGGATGTTCCGTTTGGAGGTGCGGACTTTTGGTTTTGACTTTTTCTTTGCCTCCGAATAGGCTAATGTTGCTTTTTTGCTTGCAAGGTTTTGCCTATGCATTCCACTAGGGATATCCATGTTAGGCAAGTAGCTTTCCGAGGATATGCGTTTGAAGTTTTGCCTTTGCAGTAGGTTCTCTGGGTAAGTTTTTCTTTTTGATTGATCCACCTGGGAATTGGTTGCCTTCCTGGGATCTAATTTTGATCGTCTTTTGGGGAATGGAGTTGTGACTCCTTGTTTGGTGTTGATGAGAGCTGGTTTTTTCAAGCTCTTATTTCTCTGGGGAAATGGAGTTTTTTTTTTTTTTTTTTTTTTTTTTTTGTTTCCTATGCCTCCGAGTAGGCGGATGCTTCATTAGTGGTGAAGACTTTATACTTGCTTGCCTCCGAATAGGTGGATGTCCCTTTCTGGGGAAATTGGCTCTTGCCTTTGGAACTTGCCTTTGTCGTAGGCTCACCTGGAGATGATTTTTCTTTTTGATTGATCCACCGGGAATTGGTTTCCTTCCTGGGATCTAATTTTGATTTGCCCCCGAGGGAAAAATGGAGTTTTTGACTCCTTGTTGGATGTTGTTGTTTTGAGCTGGCTTTGCCTATGCTCTTATTCCGCCGGGGATGACCAAGCCTTTCCGTTGGCTTTTTCTGGTGTACCTTTGTTTATTGGTGTAGAAGGTTAGAGCTATTTTCCTTGAAGCTCTTTATTCTGCTGCAATGGTTTTGATTTCGCCTTTTTTCCGCAATCTATCTCTTTTTTATCGCGATTTTTGAAATCTGGCTTTTGTGGGGATAATGCGTAAGCCTTTTTACTTTTATTCTCTTTTTATTATGCTGGCTTTTTCCTTTCTTTTTGACGTTTTTTTTTTTTATTTCTTTTTGACTTCCTGGGGATCTCGATTTTTCTTTTCTTGGAATGGAGTCTTGGCTCCTTGATTGAGGTTGATGCGAGCTAGACTTGTGAAGCTCTTATTCCATTGGAGAGTGGGAATTTCTGATTCTTTTTTTGTTGGATTTTTTGGAGATCCACTTGAGGATTTTTATTTGGCCTTCTCTCGTCATGGCCTTTTTGGACATCTCGGGGATGCAAGAGTTTTCTTCTTTTTTCCTCTTTTTTTGTTGAGCCCTTGTTGGTTTGGACTCTTTTGACTATTGATGATGATGGGCTCTTGAAACCTTTATTCTCCATTGGGGAGTGTGGAGGCGACTTTGGGTGAGTGTGCTCGATGACTCATGTGGTGATGCAGCTCGAGTCGTGAGGTAATCTTTTTGTTTTGCCTCCGGAGTAGGCAAGGATCCTCTTGGGGATAACTAAGCCTTTCCGTCGGCTTTTCTTTTATGATGTCTTGATGATTGTGCCCTCTTTTATTGGGTAGAAAAATGATGACTGGAGCTTTTGCTTCGGAAGCTTCTTATTTCTTCCGAGCTTATTTGATGATGACAACTCGCTCTTCTTCTTATATGTGCCTTCTTTTTTTTTGGGCAGAAGGATGGTAGTTGAAGCTCTTATTTTGATGAGTCGCTTGATTGACGACTTGCTCTGTTTTCTTGAGGGCATTATTTGGAGAGTTGGTCTCGGTGATCCTGTTTTCAATCACAATCATGGAGCTAGTCTCCTTATATGTATGAATGCTTTTCATATTTTTGTGTTTTTTTTTATCTGAAGTAATTTTTTATTTCTTTCATTTTTTGTCTTGACAAAGTCGTTTTGTGCGACTACTTGTATGTGGATGCCCTAAATGCAATCTATTCTTTTTTATTGATGCATTTGGAAAAGTGACTGGCATTCTCCTGCTGGACTTTTTTATGATTATGATGAAGGACCCCTCTCTTTTATTCATTTTTTGGTTTAGCCCTATCTTTTGCCTAGACCGCCCTTTTGGGGTTTTCGGTCTATCGGGCTGCCTTACTTTTTGCCTAGGATATCTTAGCGGGCTTTTTTCCCTTTTTTTTTTTTTTTTTGAATGCCCTAACTTTTGCCTAGACCGCCCTTTGCGGGTTTTCGATCTAGCAGGCTACCCTAACTTTTGCCTAAGAATCTCCTAGCAGACATTATTCTTTTTATTGTCATTTTTTCTTTCTCTTCTTTTTTTTTTTTTTATGAGAGATAGGAGCCTATCATATGCATGCAATGTTTGCGATATGCATCCTATAATGCTATTTCAATTAATTTTTCAAAAGGATTAACCAATGTGCTTTTACTCTTGATATGCTTCTGACGTTTTGTACTTTCGTTGACAGAATAGGCTATATCAATTTCGCCGTCTTGACTTTATCATGACCAAAGAATGATTGTGTTTAATTGTAGAGCGACTTTGCCGTGTCGGTGCGCCCCTCCTTTTCCTTGGGGATGTCAATCCTTCTATTGATTACTATCTCCACATTTCCCTACTAATTACTAGAATGTTGTAGTAGTAAGGGTCAAGAGAAGAGAAAGAAGAGGATATTTAATTCAAAGGCTTGTGTTTTAGAATTGTTTTATTTTGACAAAAAATGGTTTTTGTAAGCACGGCTAGCCAAGGTTGGTTAGAGTGTTTAGGCTAGTTTAAACAAACGTTTTGTTTATGGAGTGACGTCCTATTGTATGGCGCTTGCTATGATCGATTGACTTCCCTAGTCTACCCTTTGGGTTTTTAGCCTAGGATGTTGTGTTTTGTTTTGTCCTAACTTTTGTCTAGGTTTCTCTTTTTTTTTTTGTTACTTTGGGAAACCTAGCGGACTTTATTTTGTAACCCTAGTTTTTGCCTAGGCTACCCTTTATGGTTGTTCGGGTTTCCTAGCGGGTTTACCCTAACTTTTGCGTAGCCCCCTTTAATGGGTTTCCTACCGGGTATCCTGCCTTTTTCTTTTGACTTTTGGCTTTTATGGGCTTCTTTTGATTTTTGTTTTCTTTTTGCACAACATTGGCGAAACATGACTTTATTTATGACGAGGTAAAACCTTATTTTGTGTTTCTAGTCAATCAGTTGATGATGGATTTGACTTTTATTTTGGTCAATGGCTCATTTTGATTACTTTGACGCACTTTTGAAAACGTTTGCTTAAACATGGTTATTAATGAGGTTTAGACATGAATAGCAAGAAGAGAAGCAGAAAGTAAGAATGGCATTCTTTGTAATTAATAGGGAAATGTGTGCCCTACAATGCTCGGGGTCAGGCTAGCCCCGAGGAGTAATTTCTAATAGTCATTGGATTTACAAGCCCTAAGAATCGAAGGAAAACACCTAATGACTAAAGTCGCTTTTGACGCTTGAATCCCTCTACTCGGGAGAATCTGATTTGAGGTGCGAAGGGAGACTTCCCTTTTCTCCGTTGTGCAGCTTGATCCTTTATAGGGTAATGCTTTAAAGGATCGTCTTTAAAATTTGGTGGCTCTCTTATTTCTTGAGAGTTTCTAACGAGCCCTTGGTTTGGGCGGCATCCATATTTTCTTATCTCGTGGGCCACCTTCATATTGTTGGGGAAGTCTTTTTATATTGGCAAAAGGTATTTCGAAGGTCCTTTTTAGCCGCTTTTATTCAAAGTAGGATAGACGACTTGCCGATCCGAATGTTGTCTTTGTGACCAGCCTTATTGCCTAGCGTCATGAGTCCAAAGTCTTCTCAGTTTCCTCTTTGGATTATGTTTTTCTTCGGTCTTTTTATTTTTCCTTTATTCTTGGGAGCATTGTCTCGGTAGCTCCTCGGGGAGTAGATTCTTCCATTTCTAATTTTGCCCCCAATGCCGGCTATTGTGGAGATATTCTTGTTAATGGGCAGTGTTTTTGGTATCTCCATGGTGCAACCTTATTTGATGTATGGGGTGAACAAATGTAACGATATCCTTGCCCCTTCTTCCTTATTAACTCGGATACCCAACGGTTGAGGCTTATTATCCTCCTTGGGCGGATCAACCGTTGGAGAGAACTTGATGACGAAGGCTTACTCTCCATCTTATTCTAATTCACGGAGAGCACATCGACTAATCCTTTCTTTTTATTATCTTGAATTGCAATTCATGAATGCAACGCAATAGACGGTTGAGAGATGATGAAAAGAAACAATTTTATTTATTTCGTCCATACAGGTGTACATTCCTCAATGCAATGTTTTGAAGCCTAAATAGGCGGGTTAGAATTTCTATTTAATTTCTTTTTTTTGTGCATGGCATGCGAATGCCTTACCCTCTTTTCATGGTATTGAGGAATGTTCACTTTCTTCAACTCGTCTATTGTTAGATGTATGAAGTTTGGTGGATGCATGTATGCAAGTGTTTGTTTTTCCTAAACATTATCATGTTTTATTTTCTAACATGATGTATGATAGTGTTTGGGATTTTATGTGTTTTTTTTTTTTTTTGCATGAGGATGACAACATGAAGAATACTAGCCGCTTTCTAGAATGCCAAAAGATTTTTATTGTTTAAAATGAATGATTTATGAAATGGATATTCCTTAAGACAATGGCTTAGGTATCCTCTTTAAAGCTTACGCTTTGTGGGGTATCCTACCCACCTTGGTGTAATGGTTCCTTACCCATCACGGATTTGACAAGTATAATGGGGGTCACCATCACACCTTAGTACACTTGTCCCTTCCTTGCCGCGAAGGTCACAAATGTGCTCGGGGCCTCTTTCGCCATTGTCTTAGGGATATCTAGTGGTCCCTAGAATGAATGTATCTATGCATGCACCATTACAAAAGGCAGCGAGATGTTCAAAGTGGCATAACTCTTGACCGAGATGTCCGATTTGGACGTACAAGCATACCAAAGCGAAGAGAAAAAGGTGAAGAACCAAACTGCAAATTCCCGAAGGGGATTTGGCTCAGTATTTTTCCCAAAAAACGCCTCTAAGACACATTTTTGAGAGGTTTATTAAAATGATGCGTATGCATACTTTCCTTATGCATTTATTTTCTCTCTTGTTTTTTCACTTATGGCATGATGCAATATGAATGACACGACTTTGTCAACATTATTTTATAAATGTTTTGATTTTGTTATTATTATTTTATTTTATTTTATTTTTTTTGGATTTTTATTTTGATTTTTATTGCTTTTTATTTTATAGCCTTTTATCTCTTCTGTCTGAACTGCGTGGCTACTTAGCTTACAAAGAACCCGAAACCAGGCTAGCTAAAAGGCAGATCGTCCGAGATAAAATGTGGCTTTATGCGAAAGAATATTTAGCGTCCCTTATCTCTTCTGTCGGAACTGCGTGGCTACTTAGCTTACAAAGAACCTCGAAACCAGGCTAGCTAAAAGGCGGATCGTCCGAGATAAGGGTGTTTATTTGTAAAATATATTTTTTTTGGTGATTTTGTTCTGTTGTTTGTTTATGCTATGCAACGAGTCAAATGCAACAGACATATGCACACACAATTCGATCATCCATGAACAGAGCGAGAATTCATTTTTATCACGAGGTAGGGTTTTCCTGCAGAAAAGTGCATTGGCAAGGGTTGGTTCTAACTGTTCTCACCAGGCTAAGGCCCCCAAGGTGCCCCCATTATAGGGTCCCCACTCTCCAGCCGTCCGACCATGCTCAACACTAAGGCCGTAGTCGGTCTTGTTGCCAAAAGAGGAAGGTTATCACCTTGAGTGGTGGTTTCCGATCACACTGGTGGGCACAAGGCCCTAACTGCAGCGAACCGTACCTGCCACCCACTCCCTATGGTTTTCTCACTTGCCCCCGGGTATAGAGGGAACTGTAGTGTGCAAGGGACTGTGTGCAATTTATATTTCAATCAATTGCGTAAGTATAAACAAACAACAGTTTATTGAAAGCCAAACAATAAAACATGTTATAAATACGAGTTAAGGGCAAAAGTGTATTTTCTTGGTTTATTTATTGTTTAAGCCGACCTATCACTAAATGGGACTAACTCTCTAGGCTTCCCCAGTGGAGTCGCCATCTGTCGCCGCCGTCAAAAAGAGGCGGTCGGAGCGACGCGATGGTTTTATCGACCCTCTTGTTTTCGCGTTTTTTATTGGTGGTTACAACGTCCTTAGGTTGTCCGATAACCGGGCTAACCTAGAGACGAGGTTTTCGAAAAGTGTCCTTGAGTTGTCCGACAACCGGGCTAACCCAAGGACTTATTTATTTTGGGTTCTATGGAGTCGCCACCGATATTTTTACCATAAACATCGGAAAAGGGGTTTTAAAAAGGCGTTGGTTTTCAAAAACCAACTTTGGTCATTAGAACCAGAGTTGGGTAAGGGAGTTGGTTACGTGCAAAGGGAGTATTAGTCCCTTTGCGACGCCCCTTTCGGGTTCCCTATGATAGGCCGGCTTATTTTTATTGATAAACTAGAAAATTGCGCTTTTACCCTTTTATTATGCGGTATTTAAATTTATGACTACATGGCCCTAACGTCTATTGCATAATTTAAATGAAAGCGGTAAAGTAAAGAAAGAGGTTTATGAACCTTCGAAGCAAGCTTTCTTATATTCTTTAAAAAAAGGGTGCTTTGTGGCAGCCCTCTCACTCTACAACTCTCAGAAACTCCGGAAATGCCTCGGAGGGATTCTTAAGAAGATTTAGAACGCTCGATCTATGCCTAGAGACGCTTAGAAACTCCGGAAATGCCTCGGAGAGATTCTTAGAGAGAGAAAATCTAGAGAGAAGGGAGAGCTACTGTTTTTCTGTGTGGAAATGAGGGGGGGAGACCCCCTATTTATAGTTTTTCGCGCTGTCAGATGGCGAGACCGCCGGTCTCGTCTGACAGCAACGAGACCGCCGTCTCGCACAACGAGACCGCCGTCTCGTTTACCATAAGCAACGAGACCGCCGTCTCGTTTAACATGATCAACGAGACCGCCGTCTCGTACAACGAGACCGCCGTCTCGTTTTCGCTGGTAATGAGACCCCGGTCTGGGTGAACGAGACCCCGGTCTCGTTTTCGTAGTCAACGAGACCCCGGTCTTGTTGGAGCATCCGTCGCTCAAGCGAGTATACCAGTCGCTTGAGCGAGACTTGACCCGGGAGTCCCCTTTGTTTGCGGCACCTGTCGCTCAAGCGACGGACGTACTCGCTTGAGCGAGACTTGACCCGGGAGTCCCCTTTGTTTGCGGCACCTGTCGCTCAAGCGACGGACGTACTCGCTTGAGCGAGACTTGACCCGGGAGTCCCCTTCAACGCGAGAAACTTTATTTTGGGCCAAAAAACCCTCCTATCTTGGTATGGGAGCCTAATAGTCTCTCCTAGTGGCTTGTTAGGCTCCGGCCGTCTTCGAATAGGGGATCTTCTGACTTTATTTGGAGCCCGGGCAAGATTTGGGGTCTACAGTACCCATCCAGTCCCGCATAACGGACTGCAACTACCAGCTTGATGGGGGGTTTATACTCATCAACCAAAGGATCGGCTACGTCAGGAGTAGTATCCGGAGGTCCCACCACGTGTCCATCGAAGGGATCGGCTACGTCAGAAGTAGTATCCTGGAAGTGCACGAGCACAAAAATCATTCCCCAGAAAGTCGGCGCACGAGCTACCTGAGCAGTAAGCCGCCACCACCACCAGTCCTACACAGTGGACTATACCAGCCTGATGGGGGGTTTATACTCATCAACCGAAGGATCGGCTACGTCAGAAGTAGTATCCGGAGGTTCTACCACGTGTCAACCAAAGGGATCGGCTACGTCAAGAGTAGTATCTCGGAGGTACACGACCACAACATTTCCCCAGAGGATCATCCGTCACAAGACGGGACATCCGAAAGATAACCAGGCAAGAGGGTCAACTCCTTTACCCCCCAGTCGATCATCCTGACAACAGAAGGCCAGCAGTCGACTGGACGGGTAAAGGGGGGGCAGCTGTAGACCCCAAATCTTGCCTGGGCTCCAAATAAAGTCAGAAGATCCCCTATTTGAAGACGGTCGAAGCCTAACAAGCCACTAGGAGAGACTATTAGGCTCCCGTACCAAGATAGGAAGGTTTTTTGGGCCGAAAGATAAGTTTTCTCGCCTCGAAGGGATGAGACCACCTTCTGGATGACCCAGACCGCCGTTTCGCCTCGCGTAGCAAGTGAGACCGCCGTCTCGTCTAACGAGACCGGGGTCTCGTCTAACGAGACCGGGGTCTCGTCTAACGAGACCGGGGTCTCGTCTAACGAGACCGGGGTCTCGTCTAACGAGACCGGGGTCTCGTCTAACGAGACCGGGGTCTCGTCTAACGAGACCGGGGTCTCGTCTAACGAGACCGGGGTCTCGTTCAACGAGATCGGGGTCTCGTTGCCTCAAAGCGAGACCGGGGTCTCGTTCACCGAGACCGGGGGTCTCGTTGACTACGAAGCGAGACGGCGGTCTCGTTCACCCGAGCCGGGGTCTCGTTGACTGCGAAAACGAGACGGCGGTCTCGTTCACCCAGACCCCGGTCTCGTTGCTTATGTCAAACGAGACGGCGATCTCGTTGTGCGAGACGGCGGTCTCGTTGCTGTCGAGCGAGACCGGCGGTATCGCCACCTGACAGCGCGAAAACCTATAAATAGGGGCTCTCCACCCCTCATTTCCACACACCACAGCTGCATAGCTCTCCCTTCTCTCTAAAACTTCTCTCTAGAATCCCTCCGACGCATTTCCGGAGTTTCGAGTGTTTTCAAGAGTGATTTTCGGCGTTCGAGAGGTTTCGACGTCTTGTAGAGTGAAGGGCTGCCATAAAGCACCCTATTTTTCCAAGAGAATTAATATAAAAAGCGTGCTTCGGAGGTTCAAATTCTCTCCTTCCACCTTTACTGCTTTTATTTTAAATTATGCAGTAGACAGTAGGGCCATGTAGTCATACTTTTAAATTCCGCAGAATAAAAAGGGCGAAAGTGTATTTTTCTAGTTTATCAATAAAATAAGCCGGCCTATCATAGGGAACCCGAAAGGGCGTCGTAAAGGGACTAATACTCCCTTTGCACGTAACCAACTCCCTTACCCAACTCTGGTTCTAATGACCAAAGTTGGTTTTCGAAAACCAACGCCTTTTTAAAACCCCTTTTCCGATGTTTATGGTAAAAATATCGGTGGCGACTCCATAGAACCCAAAATAAATAAGTCCTTGGGTTAGCCCGGTTGTCGGACAACTCAAGGACACTTTTCGAAAACCTCGTCTCTAGGTTAGCCCGGTTATCGGACAACCTAAGGACGTTGTAACCACCAATAAAAATGCGAAAACAAGAGGGTCGATAAAACCATCGCGTCGCTCCGACCGCCTCGTTTTTGACGGCGGCGACAAATATAAAGCTCGCTTCGGAGGTTCTTCTCAATTCTCTTCTCTTTTACTGCTTTATTTATTGCTTTATGTATGCAATGTAAATAAAATCATGTAGATAGCCATATTTAAATACTGTATGAATAAAATAGGGTAATAGCGTAATTTCTCGTAATCTTCACTTAAATGAATTAATCCGTCATAGGGAACCCGAAAGGGGCGTTGTGGGGTGCTAACACCTTCCCCACACGTAACTAACTCCCTTACCCAACTCTGGTTATAATGGCCAAGTTTGGTTTTTATTAAAATCAATGCCCTTTTCTCCTTTTCCAATGTTTATGGTCAAAACATTGGTGGCGACTCCAGAAGAACCCTTTTCGAAACCTTGCTTCTATTAGAGGATAGTTCAGTGTTGAGCACCTCGGAAGCAATGAACATATTTTTAACAAAAAAAAAACGCGAGTCTCAACCATCTTTTCGCGACCACTCGCATAAACGTTCGAGATGTCCCTGGACGTCGGAACGGACGGCGGCGACAGGGGTTAGAGACAATCAAATCATTTAACTTTAGGAACCCAAACATATTTTCCCTTTGGAACATCAAAATGCTTAATTCTACACCTATTAGATGTATGTCCTTATTTGGACAATCGGATTTTACATGCCATGTTTCATCACAACCATAACATTTAAAATTTAAAGAACTTTCGTTTAGCTTTCCCTTACCTTTCAAAGGTTACTTCCCTTGGGCTTTCATGAACTTTGTAAATTTCTTGATCATGAGACTCAAGTTTTCATCTTCTTCATTTCCAGAGTCTTCTTCCTCCTTCTTGTTTTTACTTTTTGAAATTTCGGTTTTGAAGGCAATGTTTCTCTTTTGATGTTGGCATTCTTCATCGTTTAGCCTTCCAAGTTCAAGTTCGTGCTCTCTCAACTTTCCAAAGAGAGCCGCCATAGTCATGGTAGCAAGATTTTATGACTCCATGATGGTCGTCACCTTTGGTTGCCATTCCCTATCCAAAGATTTAAGAATTTTCACATTTAATTCATCAGTATCAAAAATCTTACTAAGTCCGGTGAGATGATTCATAATATGTGTGAAACATTTTTGAACGTCAAAGATCGTTTCTCCTTGTTGCATTCTGAACATCTCATATTCTTGAATTAATGAGTTCTTTCGTGGTCTTTTTACATCATCGGTACCTTCATGGGTTACTCTTAACATTTCCCACATTTCTTGAGCACTCTTGCAAACAGATATCCTGTAAAACTCATAAAGGGTTAAAGCAGATGAAATTATATTCCTGGCCCTAACATCATATTGGGTTTTCCTATTTTCTTTAGTCATCCATCTAGAAAATGGTTTAGGTTCTTCTACATCATTTACTGTAACTTTAGGAATAAAAGGACCATTTACAATTGCATCCCATACACCCCTATCAACAAACTCTAAAAATATTTGCATTCTAACTTTCCAAAAGGGATAATTTTGCCCCGCAAAAAGTGGGGGTCTATTGATAGAAGCACCCTCAGAAAAGGTTTGGTTTTGTCCGACCATTTTCGAAATTTGAATGACTATCAAAGCAAGCTCTGATACCACTTGTCAGAATTGTGCAACAGAATGTTTGCGTTTAGGGACAAAAACCAAGAGGGGGGGGGGGGTTGAATTGGTTTCTTAACAAAAATTAGGGTTTTGAAATTTTTCCCAAATTTCACTGATTAAAATGCTTGTAATGTAAAGAGATAAGGGAAAGAAGATTACACAGTTGATTTATACTGGTTCGGATCAAAAGACCCTACGCCCAGTTGCTAATGACTCTAAAAGAGGATTAAAGTTGTCACTATAAGCACAAGTTACAACAGAGTACAAATTGAAAAAGATAAGGAATAGAAAACACATCTTGTAGACCCCAAACCCGACCTCAAAAATAATAATAATAAAAACATTCTGCCAAGAAGGCCTTCCCGAATGGCGAGAAGGTCTTCCCAAATGGTGAGAAGGCCTTCTCGAATGGTGAGAAGACCTTCCCAAATGACGAGAAGGTCTTCCCAAAAGGCGAGAAGGTCTTCCCAAATTGTGAGAAGGTCTTCCCAAATGCCGAGAAGGCCTTCCCGAATGGCGAATCCCAGATGGCCATCCCGGCCTGCCTAGCATTTTTTCCTATAAATAGGAGCCTCATTCCACCCATTTTCACACACCATTCACTCTACCACTCTCTAGGAAGCCTTTTGGCACTTTAGAGTGACTCTGAGCATTTTTCCAGAGTTCGAGTGAGCTTTCCAATTTCCGTTAAGGTAGAAATCGGTTAAGGATGTCTCCTTTCTTTGAGACATCCGACCCTCGGTAAGGTGACACCTTTATTTTTTGATTGAGGGAGGAGTGTCTCTGTAGAGTGTGGGGACTGCCAAAAAGCGTCCTCAAATTCAACATTTATGAAAGCTTACTTCGGAGGTTCTCCTTCATATCTCTTCTCTTTTATTGCTTTCTTTTACTATTTCCCTTATATGCATTAGATATTAGGATCATGTAGATAACTACTTAAATTCTGTAATAAATAAATAGGATAGAAGCATAATTCTATTGTCTTTGTCGCCGCCGTCAAAAAGATGGGCGGTCGGAGCGACGCGATGGTTTCGACCCTTTTTTGATTTTTCGCATTTTTTATGGGTGGTTACAACACCTTTAGGTTGTCCGATAACCGGGCTAACCTAGGGGCGAGGTTTTCGAAAGGTCGTCCTTGGGTTGTCCGATAACCGGGCTAACCCAAGGACTAATTTTGAGGGGTTCTGTGGAGTCGCCACCGATGTTTTTACCGGAAACATCGGAAAAGGGGTTTTAAAAGGCGTTGGTTTTCAAAAACCAACTTTGGTCGTTAGAACCAGAGTTGGGTAAGGGAGTTAGTTACGTGTAAAGGGAGTATTAGTCCCTTTACGACGCCCCTTTCGGGTTCCCTATGACAAGCCGGCTATTAAAAATATTTAAACTGATGGAAATTACGCTTTTGCCCTTTTTATTTTGCGGAATTTAAAATTATGACTACGTGGCCCTAATCTATTGCATAACTTAAAATTAAAGCAGTAAAAGATAGAGAGGGAGAATTTAAACCTCCGAAGCAAGCTTTTTATTTTATTTCTTTAAAAGAATGGGTGCTTTTTGGCAGTCCTTCACTCTACACGACGCTGGAAACTCTTCTAGACGCCGAAAAACGCTCTCACAAGCACTCAAAAGCTCCGGAAATGCGTCGAAGGGATTCTAGAGAGAAGTTTTAGAGAGAAGGGAGAGCTAAAAGCTTGTGGTGTGTGGAAATGAGGGGGGGAAAGCCCTTATTTATAGGTTTTCGCGCTTGACAGTGGCGAGACCGCCGTTCTCGTCTGACAAGGTCGAGACCGCCGTCTCGTCATGCCAAAGTGGCGAGACCGCCGTCTCGCCAAACGAGACCGTTGTCTCGTCATTCGCAAGTGGCGAGACCACCGTCTCGCCAAACGAGATGGCGGTCTCGCCATTTGCGTGAGGCGAGACGGCAGTCTCGATTTTGAGACGACGATCTCGTCCCAAAAAGGCGAGAAAACTTATTTTTTGTCCAGAAAATCCTTCCTATCCTAGTATGGGGCCTAATAGTCTCTCCTAGTGGCTTGTTAGGCTTCGTCCATCTTCGAATAGGAGGTCTTCTGCTCTTTATTTGGAGGCCGGGCAAGATTTGGGGTCTACAACTGCCCCCCCCCTTTACCTGACTAGTTAGCTGTTGGCCTGTTGTGCCAGATAGATTGACAGGAAGGTAAAGGAGTTGACCCACTTGCCCGGTCATCCTTCAGATGTCCCGTCTTGTGGCGGTTGATCTTCTGGGGAAAACTTGGTATTCGTGCACTTCCGGGATACTCCTTCTGACGGTAGCCGATCCCTTTGCTGGACACGTGGTAGAACCTCAGGATACTCCTTCAGACGGTAGCCGATCCTTCGGTTGATGGGTATGAACCCCCCATCAGGCTGGTAGTTGCAGTCCGTTGTGTGGGACTGGATGGATATGAACCCCCCATCAGGCTAGTAGTTGCAGTCCGTTGTGTGGGACTGGATGGGTATGAACCCCCCATCAGGGTGGTAGTTGCAATCCGTTATGTGGGACTGGATGGGTATGAACCCCCCATCAGGGTGGTAGTGGCGGCTTACTGTTCAGGTGGCCCATGCACCGGTCAGGCACTCCTTGTGTGCAGGTTGATAGGTATGAACCCCCTATCAGGCTGGTACAGTCCACTGCATAGGGCTGGTGGTAGTGGCGGCTTACTGCTTGGGTAGCTCTTGCCCCAGCTCCTTGGGGAGTGATTTCCGTGTTGGTAGATGCTCTTGGACCTCTTTGAATGGTCGTCCGGGTTGTACCGGGGATTTTGTAGGTGCTCATCCAGCTTGCTTGTTTGTTGGGGATTCTTTGTTTTTTACTTTTGCTGGCGACTATCCGACTCTTGCTGGCTGGTCGGATGAGTCTTGTTTTCTGTTCAACTCTGATTTGGTAGTCGAAATTTTGTTGGTTTAGGTGATGGCTTGTCTTAATCCTGCCTTTTTCTCGCGGTTTTATTTCTTTTTTCTCGCGATTTAGGATCTTGGCTTTTCTTATTGAGCGTATGCTTTTTTCCTTTTTAAGCTTTTTTGTTCTACGCTAGCTTTTGCAAAGGGTGGCAAAGAGATGCATGAAATAAAATTTTTATTTATAGGGAAATTCTATTACAACCACCTTTATTTAGGCAAGTACCCTCCCTAAGGACTATCTTCTGGAGATGATCCGTGGGCGAATTGCTGGTAGATGTGATACCGGAAGTCCGCTTGCTCTCGGACTTCATCGCAGTACTCTTGCTGGAATGTTGTCCATTCCTGCCGCATCACCTGCTGATGCTGGTACATCTCCTCTTACCGGGTATGGTAGGCTTCTTGCCGCACCGTCATTTTGTCGAGCTACTGGCGCAGATCGTTCATGTTGCGGTTCATGCCGGCGAAATCGTCCGTGTACGGTGGTGGTTGTTATTGCTGCTGCTGCTGCTGGAATTCGGGGGGCGTGGGGATATCCTACATCGCCACCAGCCCCTGGAGATCTAGTGCGAAATCCAGTGTGGGATGGAGGGCCAACTGGGTCCCTCGACGTATCAGCATTCCCATGCTGACCAGGACTGACCTGTTGATGGACTCGGGTCGTAGGTTGGAGGCCAGCTCTTCCCGGCCAGGGCACCCCTATCTTTCTGCCAGGGGAGTGATAAGGTGAGCCACGAGAACGGCCCCCGCTGATCTGTTCCCGAAGTCCTTCAGGGCTCTCAGGAAGAAGTAGCCGGGGTTGCAGCGCCGCTTCTGGCTCATGCAATACAGTACGAAGAGGTCAGGGAGGGAGACCTTGCCCTGAATCTCTTTCCTCCCATGGATGGTTCCTGCCAGCAGCTTGTGGCAAATGCGGAGTGCTGGGGGCAGCGCGGAGCCCCTCATCAGCGTGGGTAGCGTGGAGGCTCCTGTGAGCTCATGCCACATTTCGGCGGCAGTGAGGTTGGTGGGCCGGGAGTAGATGGCCTCACGGTATTCCTGGGTCAGTGTGTCCTCGGGCCGGACGAACCCGATGGCCATGTTGAACTCGTCGAGGGTGGTGGCCTGGTATCTTCCACCCATGAAGTAGGTCACCATCTTAATGGGATGCAGACCCGGGACCGTGGAGGGGACCTCAGAGTAGGAGATCGAGCCCAAGAATTCCAGTACCGCTTGTGGGTACACGTGTGTAGGCGGTGGCTGCAGCAGAAAGCCCCACCCGATGCTGTCTATGTGGGTTCGGACGTCGTCCTCCCATCCAAATTCAGCTAGGATGCTGAAGTCAAGTCTGAGCATCGGGTGCCACTGATAGGTCCGGATGTTGTCGAGGCGGGCCTGATGCTGTGGTGACAACTGAGAGGGATCTTGGGGTGGCGATGCCGCAGAACTGCTGGCACCGGCAGTGCTCCTTCTCTTTCTGGAAGCGCTTCTGCCAAACATTTTGACTGGAGGAGGCTTGGGAGTGTAGAATATGAGCAAGGGAGGCTCTGGAGGGAATGGGAGTTGTGAGGAAGCCCCCAAGCGCGCCCCCTATTTATAGAAAATTTTCCAAAATCGAGACCGTCGTCTGGGTAGGCGAGACGGCGGTCTCGTGTCTCCTTCAAGTCGAGACGGCGGTCTGGTCCATCGAGACGGCGGTCTCGACATTGGGCTTAAGCGAGACGGCGGTCTCATTTTTGCCTGAGTCGAGACGGCGGTCTAGTTGGTCCAGACGGCGTTCTCGCCTTGTTGGGTAACCGAGACGGCGGTCTGGGAGAGCCAGACGGCGGTCTCGAATTACGGAAGTGCCTTTTTTTTTTTTTAAGAGAAAATAGGACCTGGTTCAAAAACATTTTTATGCATGCAATGTTTTCATGTTTGATGTCCTACAATGCCTATTTTGATTAAGTTTTCAGAAGGATTTAACCAACGTGTCTCGTTGCGCTGAATGCCCTCTGATCTGTTGTGTTTACTTTTGGCTGTACCATGCCGAACTTCTTGTGACCGAAGGATAATTTTTTCTTTCTTTTCTTTTTTTTCTTTTTGTTTTTCTTTCTCTTGCAGCACACTCTTTGTCATGTAGTGCCCCTTTTTCCTTGCTTTAGGGATTTCAATCCTCTTGTTGACCATACGCCTCCATATTCCCAAATTAATTATTAGAATATTGATGTGAGGGTCAAGAGAAAAGAAACAAAGAAGCAAATTTCAATGGCTTGTGTTTTAGAGGGTTAATTTTATTGATAAAGTTTTTGTAAGAATGGTTGGCTAAGGTTAGGCCTAGGTGTTTAAGCTTTTGTCTAAGCAAACAGTTTTTCCTTTTTTGCATTTGCGCTCTTTGGTTTTATTTCCATTGCTTGTTAATGGCTAGCTGATTTCCCTAGAACGCCCTTTGGGTTTTCGAACTAGGATACTGTGTTTGGCCCTAACTTTTGTCTAGGTTCCTTCTTTTGTAACTTTTAGGGAATCCTAGCGGACCTTATTTGTAACCCTAACTTTTGCCTAGGCTACCCTTTATTATATTTCGGGTGTCCTACCGGGTCGACCCTATCTTTTGCGTAACCCCCTTAGTGGGTTTCCTACCGGGTTGTTTGCCCTTTTCTTTGGCCTTTGGCTTCTCTAGGCTTTTCTCTTTTTTTTTTGTGGATTTATTTTTTTTTATTTTTTTATCACAGTATTGGCGAAGCATGACTTTTCTTTTATGGATGAGGTGAAGTCTTTATTTTTATGTGCTTCTAATCAACTAGCTTTGATGGTAATAGCAATGGTAAATGTTGATTATTTGAATGCGCTTTTTACTCTTCTTTTTTTTGTTTACTTAGACATGCCCTGAAATGCCCGGGGGTCGGGCTCGCCCCGGGGGATAATCTCTAACAATCATGGGGTTTACATCCCTTAAACGAAGAAAAAGATTTCCTAATGACTAAGGTGGATCTTGACGCTTGCACCCCTCCACTTCGGAAAATTTGCTTGAGTGTGCGGAGGGGAGACTTCCCTTTTCTTCTCTCCGCTCGGTCCTTAGCAGGGTCATATCCTAGGCCATACTTGCAAGGATTGTCTTTGAATTCTGGGGGTTCCCTCATGCCTTGGGAATCTGCCCCTAGTCCTTGGCCAGGATGGTAACCATGCTTCAACATCATGCGGGCTACCTTTGTGTTTTTGGGAAGTCGCTCTATGCTGGCAATTTCGAGCGCTTGAAAAGATGTTTCAAGGGCCTCTTCAGCCGCATCCACATAAGGTTGGGTGGACGGTCCACTGATCAGGATATTGTCTTCTGCTTGGACCGTGACCAATTTGTCGTCCACTACGAACTTGACTTTCTGGTGGAGCGTTGAAGGTACTGCCTTAGCGTCATGAATCCAAGGCCTGCCGAGGAGACAGCTATATGCTGGAGTAATATCCATTACATGGAAATCGACGTCAAAGATAGTGGGTCCGACTTGGATTGGCAAATTAACTTCCCCCACTACTTCTCGTTTGGATCCGTCGAAGGCTCGAACGATGGTGCTGCTTGGGCGCAGACGGGTTCCTTGGATAGTCCACTTGTCTAACGTGCATTTGGGCATCACATTCAGGGATGACCCGTTATCCACAAGAACTTTGGCGATGAGGTACTCCTTGCATTTAACCGAGATATGCAAGGGCTTGTTGTGGTTTGACCCCTCCAGGGGGAGTTCTTCCTCTGTGAAGGTGAGGTGATCGCTTGCCGTGATGTGACCAACGATCCTCTCAACCTTTGGAGTAATTCCTCTGTCTCCTCCTTGGATTCCTTATTTTCTTTTTCTTCTTCGGTCTTTTTATTTTTTCCCATATTTTGGAGGACATCTTCCTGTGTGTCCTTAGGGGAGTAGACTCTTCCACTTCTAGTCATGCCCCTGATACCGGCTATATTTGTTATTTCCTCTTTTATTGGTGAAGATTCCCCATATCTCCACGGTACGAATTTATTTGATTCATAGGGGAAAGGACATGGCATAAATAATCGTACTGGTGTCCTTGCCCCCTCTTCTTTATTCTTGAGGACCAACAGCCGAGGCTTATTTTCCTCTTGCGACGGGTCGACTGTTGGGGTAAGCTTTATTAGGAGTGGCTTTCTCTCCATTCTTCTGAGTTAGAAGACGTATTAGTTAATCCTTCCTTTTTATTATCTTATTTATTAAGCGTGAAGGAGGGGAAATTAAATATGCAAATGAATGTTTATGCATGCCAGTAGACAGTCATTTGAATAAAGAAGATTTTATTTATTCGACAGAAGGTGTACATTCCCCTATTCTATACTGCGAAGCAACTTTTGGTAGAAGCGGAAAACATTAAAGAAACCCACAGGCGGGTCTTGATTCCTCTGTAGTTCTCTCTCAGCTTCCCGGACATGACGAGCAAGTGCTTCGCTTTGCTTGCGGACCGCCTGGCTCATATCTTCACTATACTGTTGAGCCTCTTTGATCTTCGCCTCTTGATGAACGACCAAGGCTTGTAGTTCATCGAGCTTCGCAATGGCTCGGTCTTTCTCTTGCAGTACTTGGTCGTACTGAGCTAGCCCGTCTCTTTCTTTGCAGCGTAGCTCAGCAAGACTTCTGTTGAGTCTCCGGTTGGCCTCTCGCTCTTGGTGGATATCTAACCGAGTCTTGATGAGGTCTTGCGACAATTCCTTGATCGTTTGAGCCTGCTTTGATGATTCGGCCTCAAGGCGTGCTGACTTGGCGGTTATATCCTGAAGTTGGCTATCCGAACTGGTTCTGGCAGTTTTGGATGCTCGGATAGCTTGTTCATTGGAGTCAGCACACTGGTCCTTGAGGCGCTCTATTTCATGATCCTTTTTCTTGCCTTGCCTTTGTAGACCATCTATTGTGAGGATAGATGCTTGTTCTCTCTCTTCAAGGGCCCTCATCTGGGCTCCCATGATTTCTATCCTCTGGGTCAAGGCATCAATTTGAGCTTGCAGCCCTTCATTATTGGCGCTTGTAGTGGGTGTGGTGGATGGTTGAGCCATCCCTCTTCTCTTTCTCCACGCCTCATAGTCACTGGTGACAGTCACCCGAGCTTTTCCTAGCTCTCTATCTCCCATATAGACTGGCCTCTCCCATGCTTTTCTCACAGCTAGTGAGTTGGCGATCGTGCATGGATCTCCAAAGAAGCACAGTCCTCCGAGCTCCCCTCGAGAAATAGTAGTTTGGGTCCTCATGAGTTGTCTCATAGCTACTCTAGGTGAGTAGGCTATGCATCCCCTGAGTCCTATCAAGGGTATGTTCGGATAGTCCCCACATCTGATGAGAACTGGGTCGGGTCGGAACCAAGGGCAGACCCATGAAAAACTGTTGGCGTCCTTTTGTTCCCACTCGTCCCTCCATTCTGAAGTCAGGCGTCGTTGGAGGGGGATCTTGGAGAAGCTCCTTAAAGGATCGGGGAATATCCCCATGTGACTGGAGGCGTAAAGGTGTGTGGCGCTCCACACAAATAGCAATGAATAGCAGCAGCGGAGTGTTTTTCCCTGCTTCTGGTGGCAAAATTCCACCGAGGGCAGGGTGTCGGCAAGAATAGCAGGCAGGGGACTCTTGGAATTCACGTCCCAGGCGAAGAAGGCGTCCATGACGGCCTGATCTACTGTGTCGAAGTGGAAGGGGAACAAGACTGTTCCAAAAATTATGAGTGCCAGGGTTTTGTTGAAGGCGACCCACTCTGCCCTTTCAGCCAGGACAGGTGGTCTTCTAGCATTGATACTTTCCAACCCTGGGCGCTCCCCTTCCTTATCGGGGTACTCGCCGAATGGTAGTTGAATAAGGGCAGCGATCGGTGCTGCAGGAGTGTATGCCTCGTGGCGGACATGGACCCCGGTTGATTTGGGCCATCTCAACATGGTTTCATACTCCTCTAATGTAGGCACCAAGTCGAACTGCGAAATTCGAAACACCGCAGATTTGAATTCCAGAAGTGGATTAGTGCTCTTAGGAACACCTGATCGACACAAATCTTTAGAAGGTCCAAAATCCGTCCATAGGATTTTTCAAAGTCAGCGCAGACCTCCGATGGCATTGCCGCGCTCAGCTGTTCCAACCTCTCTGTATGGAAACGGGGAATATCCACCTTCTTTGGTTGTCTACTTGTCCCCTCCATTTCAAAAACCAAAATGCATGTTTGATGAAAATGATGTTTATTTGAATGAATGTAAGTGTTTTTATTTTCCTATTTATCATGTTTTTTCTACATGATGTATGCTAATTGCGTATATTTTTTTATTGAAGAATAAACTTACTATATGAATGTTTTATGAGTGTAATATTTTTGGACTAGGTCTTATTTTGGAAATGAATTTTTATTTTGATGTTGTTTTGATTATTTTATTTGTTTGTTTTATAGCCTTTTATCTCTTCTGTCGGAACTGCATGGCTACTTAGCTTACAAAGAACCTGAAACCAGGCTAGCTAAAAGGCAGACTGTGAGATAAAATATGGCTTTATGCGAAAGAATATTTAGCGTCCCTTATCTCTTCTGTCGAAACTGCGTGGCTACTTAGCTTACAAAGAACCTGAAACCAGGCTAGCTAAAAGGTTGACTGTCCGAGATAAGGGTGTTTATTTGTGAAAATATTTTTTTTGGAATTTGTTTGTTTTGTTGTTTGTTTATGCTATGCAATAGACAAATGCAACAAACATATGCACACACAATTCGATCATCCACGAACAGGCGAGAATTCGTTTTTATCACGAGGTAGGGTTTTCCTGCAGAAAAGTGCATTGGCAAGGGTTGGTTCTAACTGTTCTCACAAGGCTAAGGCCCCCAAGGTGCCCCCATTATAGGGTCCCCACTCTCCAGCCGCCCGACTATGCTTAGCACTAAGGTCGTAGTCAGTCTTGTTGCCAAAAGAGGAAGGTTATCACCTTGAGTGGTGGTTTCCGATCACACTGGTGGGCTCAAGGCCCTCACTACAGCGAACCGTACCTGCCACCCACTCCCTATGGCTTTCTCACTTGCCCCCGGGTATAGAGGGAACTGTTGTGTGCAAGGGTTTGTGTACAGTTTTTATTTCACACAATTGCGTAAGTATAAACAAACAACAGTTATTAAAGCCAAGCAATAAAACATGTTATAATACAAGTTAAGGGCAAAAAGCGTTATTTTCTCGATTTATTTATTTTTTTGTCGGCCCATCACTAAATGGGATCAACTCTCGAGGCTTCCCCAGTGAAGTCACCATCTGTCGCCGCCGTCAAAAAGATGGGTGGTCGGAGCGACGCGATGGTTTCGACCCTTTTTTGATTTTTCACGTTTTTTATGGGTGGTTACAACGCCTTTAGGTTGTCCGATAACCGGGCTAACCTAGGGGCGAGGTTTTCGAAAGGTCGTGCTTGGGTTGTCCGATAACCGGGCTAACCCAAGGACTAATTTTGAGGGGTTCTGTGGAGTCACCACCGATGTTTTTACCGGAAACATCGGAAAAGGGGTTTTAAAAGGCGTTGGTTTTCAAAAACCAACTTTGGTCGTTAGAACCAGAGTTGGGTAAGGGAGTTAGTTACGTGTAAAGGGAGTATTAGTCCCTTTACGACGCCCCTTTCGGGTTCCCTATGGCAGGCCGGCTATTAAAAATATTTAAACTGATGGAAATTACGCTTTTGCCCTTTTTATTTTGCGGAATTTAAAATTATGACTACATGGCCCTAATCTATTGCATAACTTAAAATTAAAGCAGTAAAAGATAGAGAGGGAGAATTTAAACCTCCGAAGCAAGCTTTTTATTTTATTTCTTTAAAAGAATGGGTGCTTTTTGGCAGCCCTTCACTCTACACGACGCTGGAAACTCTTCTAGACGCCGAAAAACGCTCACACAAGCACTCAGAAGCTCTGGAAATGCGTTGGAGGGATTCTAGAGAGAAGTTTTAGAGAGAAGGGAGAGCTAAAAGCTTGTGGTGTGTGTAAATGAGGGGGGGAGAGCCCCTATTTATAGGTTTTCGCGCCTGACAGTGGCGAGACCGCCGTTCTCGTCTGACAGGATTGAGACCGCCGTCTCGCCAAACGAGACCGCCGTCTCGTCATGCCAAAGTGGCGAGACCGCCATCTAGCCAAACAAGACCGCCGTCTCGTCATGCCAAAGTGGCAAGACCGCCGTCTCGTCATTCGCAGGTGGCGACACCGCCGTCTCGCCAAACGAGACGGCGGTCTCACCATTTGCGTGAGGCGAGACGGCGGTCTCGATTTCGAGATGGCGGTCTCGTCCCAAAAAGGCGAGAAAACTTATTTTTTGTCCAGAAAATCCTTCCTATCCTAGTATGGGGCCTAATAGTCTCTCCTAGTGGCTTGTTAGGCTTCGTCCATCTTCGAATAGGAGGTCTTCTGCTCTTTATTTGGAGGCCGGGTAAGATTTGGGGTCTACAGTCTTTATTTTAAGAATAGTCCATCATAGGAAACCCAAAAGGGGCATCGTGGGGGTGATAATACCTTCCCCACACGTAACTAACTCCCTTACTCGACTCTAGTTGTAACCAATGCCTTCTTTTTTTCCTTTTCCGATGTTTTCGGTAAAAACATCGATGGCGACTCCATAGAACCCTTTTCGAAAACCTCGCCCTTAGGTCTGGCCTAGTTATCGAACAACCTAAAGGCGTTGAACCACACTTATAAAAGCGCGAGTCAAACCAAACCATCGAGTCGCTCCGACCACCTCTTCTGATGGCGGCGACAAATGGCAACTCCACTTGGGAAGCTAGAGAGTTGAACCCATTCAGTGATAGACTAGTTTGATAAATAAAGGAAATTTTCACTTTTACCCTACCTTGTTTTATAACATGCTTTAATTGCTTGGCTTTAATAATTGTTGTATGTTATTTTATGCAATTGTTTGAAATATAAATTGTACACAAACCCTTGCACACAACAGTTCCCCCTATACCCGGGGGTAAGTGGGATATCCATAGGGAGTGGGTGGCAGGTATGATTTTCCGTAGTGAGGGCCATGAGCCCACCGGTATGGTCTGAAGGCTAGGAGAGTGCGGACCCTATAATGGGGGCACCTTGGGGACCAAGCCTTGGTGAGGATATTTAGAACTGCCTTGAATACGCACTCTTCTGCAGGATACCCCTACCTCATGATAAAAACGTCATCTCACAGTTCGTGGATGAGTGAATTGTCTGTGTATTTGTTTGTTACATTGTTTGTCGCATTGCATAATCATACAACCATAGATAAAATTTTAAAAATCTCAAAAAATCTTTTCATAATAAACAACCTTATCTCGGACAGTCTTCATTTAAGCTAGTCTGGTTTCAAGTTCTTTGTAAGCTAAGTGGGCACATTGACCTACAGAAGAGATAAGGGGTCATAAAAATAGATAAAAGCCTTTCTTTTTGTAATAAACGACTTTATCTCAGACAATCATCATTTAAGCTAGCCTGGTTTCAGGTTCTTTGTAAGCTCAGTAGCCACGTTGACCAACAGAAGAGATAAAGGGTCAAAAAAGTAATAACAACAAAAAAAGCAATAATGACAAAAACATAATACAACAATTTTGATAAAATCAAAACATTCATTTCAAAATAAAAATAAAATGATAACACGATTTTGACAAAACATTCATCTCAAAATAAAATAGATAATAATATAATTTTTGACAAAGTCTTATCATTCATACCACATCATTCCATAAAGTGGTAAAACCAAGAGAGAAAATAAATGCATAAAGAAAGGTATGCATAAACATCATTTTAATAAAAATCTTTCATGCATAAATACATTCATGCTAGGAAATACTAGATATCCTTAAGACAAGGGCAAATGAGACCCAAGTGCATTTGTGACCTTCGCGACAAGGAAGGGACAAGTGTACTAAGGTGTGATGGTGACCTCCATTATACTTGTCAAATCTGTGATGGACAAGAAACCATTACACCAAGGTGGGTATGATACCCCATAAAGCGTAAGCTTTAAGGAGGATACCTAAGTCATTGTCTTAATGCATATCCATCCCATAAATCATTTATTTTAAACAATAAAATTCTTTTTGTATTCTAGAAAGCGGCAGGTATTCTTCATGCCCTCATCCTTATACAAAAATCCCAAATGGGTTCCTTTAGGCTTTCCGCTTTTAAAAATGTGCTTCGAAGCATTACATTGAGGAATGTACACCTTCTGGATGAAATAAATAAAATTGTTTGTTTTCATCATCTCTTCAACCGTCTATTGCATTCATAAATTGCATTCATCCTCACTTTAATAATAATAAGATAATAAAAAGAAAGGATTAATTGATGTGCTTCCAATGAATCAGAATAAGATGAAGAGCAAACCTTTCGTCTTCAAGTTCTCTCTAACGGTTGATCCGCCTAAGGAGGATAATAAGCCTTAACCGTTGGGTATCCACGTTAATAAGGAAGAGGGGGCAAGGATGTCGTTACATTTGTTCACGCCCCAAATCAAATAAAATTGTACCATGGAGATACGCAAAAACATTGCCCATCAATGAGGATATCTCTAGCATAGTCGGCATTGGGGGCAGGATTAGAAGTAGAATAATCTATTCCCCCAAGGAGCTATAAGATGATGCTCCTAAGAATAAAGGAAAAAATAATAAGACCGAAGAAAAACATAATCCAAAGAGGAAATTGAGTAGACTTTGGATTCATGACAGTAAGGCAGTTCTTTCAATACTCCACCAAAAGGACAAACTCACAGTAGGAGACAAGCTGGTCACCGTTCGAGCTAAAGATGGCGTTCGGATCAGAAAGTCGTCTGCCCTACCTCAAACGGATGCGGCTGAAGAGGACCTTTGAAATACCCTTTTGCCAATATGAAAAGACTTCCCCAACAATATGAAGGTGACCCACATGATGAGGAAATATGGATACCGCCCAAACCAAGGGCTCATTAGAAACTCTCAAGGAATAAGGGAGCCACTAAATTTTAAAGACAATCTTTTGAAGCATGACCCTACAAAGGATCAAGTTGCACGGAGAAAAGGGAGGTCTCCCCTCCACACCTTGAATTAGATTTTCCCAAATAGAGGGGTTCAAGCGTCAAAAGCGACTTTAGTCATTAGGTGTTCTCCTTCTGATTCTTAGGGTTTGTAAATCCAATGACTATTAGAGATTACTCCTTAGGGCTAGCTCGACCCCCGAGCATTGTAGGGCACATATTTCCCTATTAATTACAAAGAATGTCATTCTTACTATCTGCTTCTCTTCTTGTTATTCATATATAAACCTCATTAATAACCATGTTTAAGAAAACATTTTCAAAACGCGTCAAAGCAATCAAATTGCGCCATTGACCAAAATAAAAGTCAAATCCATCACCACTGATTGACTAGAAACACAAAATAAAGTTTTACCTCATCATAAATAAAGTCGTGTTTTGCCAATGTTTGCAAAAAGAAAACAAAAAAGAGTCAAAAGAAGCTCATAGAAGCTAAAGGCCAAAAAGAAAAGGCAAGGTACCCGGTTGGAAATCCATTAAGGGGGCTACGCAAAAGTTAAGGTAAACCCGCTAGGAGACCTAAACAACAATAAAGGCTAGCCTAAGCAAAAATTAGGGTTACAAAATAAAGTCCACTAGCATTCCTAAAATAAGAAAAGAGGAAACCTAGACAAAAGTTAGGACAAATCAAAACACATCATCCTAGACTGAAAACCCAAAGGGCGGACTAGGGAAGTCAATCAGTCATAGCCTAAACATTCTAACCAACCTTGGCTAGTCGTGCTTACAAAAACCATTTTTTGTCAAAATGAAACACTTCTAAAACACCAACCTTTGAATTAAATATCGTCTTCCTTCTTTTCTCTTGACCCTTACCACTACGACATTCTAGTAAGTAGTAGGGAAATGTGGAGATAGTAATCAATAGGAGGATTGGCATCCCCAAGGAAAGGGAGGGGAGCACTGACATGGCAAGTCGCTCTACAATCAACACAATCATTCTTCGGTCATGGAAAAATTGAGACAACAAAATCGGTACAGCCTATCATGTTGGCGAAAACACATAGTGTTAGAAGCTAATTAGAAATATAAGCACATCAGTTAATCCTTTTGAAAAATTAATTGAAATAGTATTATAGGATGCATATCACGAACATTGCATACATGCATAGGGTCTTTTCTCTCAAAAAGAAAAGAGAAATGAGAAAAAAAATAAAATAATGCCTACTAGGAGATTCTTAGGCAAAAGTTAGGGCATTCATATAAAAGGAAAAAGTCCTCTAAGATATCCTAGGCAAAAATTAAGGCAGCCAGCTAGACCGAAAACCCTAAAAGGGCGGTCTAGGCAAAAGATAAGGCTAAACCAAAAAATGAATAAAAGAGAGGGGCCCTTCATCATAATCATAAAAAGTCCAACAGGAGAATGCCAGTCACTTTTCCAGATGCATCGATAAAAAAGAATAGATTGCATTTAGGGCATCCACGCATAAGTAGTCGCACAAAACGACTTTGTTAAGATTAAAAATGAAAGAAATAAAAATTATTTCAGATAAATAACAAAAAATGAAAAGAATTCATGCATATAAGGAAACTAGCTCCATGTTTGTGATTGAAAACAGGATCACCGAGACCGAGTCTCCAAATAATTCCCTCAAGAAAATGGAGCAAGTCGTCAATCAAGCGACTCAGCAGAATAAGAGCTTCCGAAAATCAAGAGCTCCAACTACCATCCTTCTACCCAGAAAAAGAAGGCACATATAAGAAGTCTCCAAACATTGCTCTCCCTCAAGAAAGAAGAGTGAGTTGTCATCATCAAATAGCTTAGAAGAAATAATAAGATTCTAGAAGCCAAAGCTCCAGTCATCATTCTTCTACCCAATAAGAGAGGGCACAATCATCATACATCATAAAAGAAAAGCCGATGGAAAGGCTTAGTTATCCCCAAGCGGATTCTTGTCTACTCCAGAGGCAACACAAATATTACCCCATGGCTCAGCATCGCCACTACATGAGTCATCGAGCACACTCCCTAATGGAGAGTAAAGGCTTCAAGAGTCCATCATCATCAACAGTCAAAAGAGTCCAATCTCCATACCATCAAGGGCTCAACAAAGAGAGAAAAAAAGAAGAAAACCCTTGCATCCCCAACGGATGTCCAAAACAAAGGGTTGCAACAGAGAAGGCCAAATAAAAATCCCCAAGTGGATCTCCCCAGAAAAATCTACAAAAAGAAGGAATAAGAAATTCTCATCCCTCAGCAGAATAAGAGTTTCACAAGGACGCATCAACATTAACCAAGGAGCCAAGACTCCATCCCCAGAAAAGAAAAATTGGATCCCCAGGAAGTCAGCTAATTCCCTGGTGGATCACCAAAAAGAAAACCCTTCATCCCTAGTGAATGCCCAAAAAAGAAAAGGCCATGACAAAGGAAGGCCAATAAACCCCCAAACGGGCCACGAAAAGGAAATCCCCTGTGGATCCCCGAAAAGAAGAAAAAGCTTGCGTGCATAAAAGAAACTAGGAAATAAAAAGGCAGATACATCATTCTGAAAAAGCCAAATTTCAAATCGCAAGAAAGAAGAATAAACTGCGGAAAAAGGTGAAATTAACCAAAAGCTTCCATAACCAAATAAGATCTGACCGAATAAAAAGAAGGCAACTCTCAAACCAAAACAAAGCCGACAGAAAGGCTCAATCCCCAAGCGGATCATCGCCCACTCCAGAGGCAAACAAAAACATCTTCGCACAACTCACCATCATCGCCACGATGAGCCATCAAGAAGATTCACCCATTCTCCACCACCATCAAAGGTGAATAAAGGCTATACAAGAGCCTATCACCAATACAATCAAGGAGCCATGTCGCTGCCATCAAAAGAGGCTGTCGGAGCGACGTGATGGTTCCGACTTCCGTTTCGCGTTTTGAAAGTGTGACGTTACAAAGCCTTTAGGTTGTTCGATAATCGGGCTGGACCTAAGAGCAAGAGCAAGGTTTTTTAAAGGGAGCTTTTAGGTTTTTAACAAGGGGCTTCTTATGGAGTCGCCACCGATGTTTTTACCGGAAACATCGAAAAAGGAAAAAAGAAGGCATTGGTTTTTCAAAAACCAACTTTGGCCATTATAACCAGAGTCGGGTAAGGGAGTTAGTTACGTGTGGGGAAGGTATTAGCACCCCCACAATGCCCCTTTCAGGTTCCTATAATAGGCCCGTTATTTCATAAATAAACTTTAAAATGACGCTTTTACCCTTTTATTTGCGGAATTAAGAAAATAGTGACTACATGGCCCTAGTAGCTAATGTACAGATAAATATAAATAACAAACCAATAAAAGAGAGGGAGAAAATGAAGAAATCACCGAAGCAAGCTTTCTTGATTAATTCTCTTAAAATAGGACGCTTTTTGGCAATCCTCCGCTCTACAACGTCGGTCGCTTTTTCTCGCAACGTAAAAAAAACTCTCTAAGAACACTCAGAAAACTCTGGAAATGCTTCGGAGGGGCTCTAGGAGAAGAATTTGAAGAAATGATAGAAGGAAAAGTTGAAGAACTGTGTGAAAAGAAGGATAGAGCGCCCTCCTTTTATAGGGATTCGTGCATGTCAACTCCTTTACCCCCCAGTCGATCATCCTGACAACAGAAGGCCAGCAGTCGACTGGACGGGTAAAGGGGGGGCAGCTGTAGACCCCAAATCTTGCCCGGGCTCCAAATAAAGTCAGAAGATCCCCTATTTGAAGACGGTCGAAGCCTAACAAGCCACTAGGAGAGACTATTAGGCTCCCGTACCAAGATAGGAACGTTTTTTGGCCCGAAAATAAGTTTTCTCGCCTCGAAGGGACGAGAACGCCTTCTGGACGACCCAGACCGCTGTCTCGCCTAACGTAGAAGGGGACTAAGGGTCATGCCTCGCTCAAGCGACTGGTGTATTCGCTTAAGCGACTAACGCTTCAAACAAAGAGGACTCCCGGGTCAAGTCTCGCTCAAGCGACTGATGTACTCACTTGAGCGACAGATGCTTCAAGCAAAAGGGACTTCCGGGTCAAGTCTCGCTCAAGCGACAGATGTACTCGCTTGAGCGACAGATGCTTCGAACAAAGAGGACTCCCGGGTCAAGTCTCGCTCAAGCGACTGATGTACTCGCTTGAGCGACAGATGCTTCAAGCAAAAGGGACTTCCGGGTCAAGTCTCGCTCAAGCGACAGATGTACTCACTTGAGCGACGGATGCTTCGAACAAAGGGGACTCCCGGGTCAATTCTCGCTCAAGCGACTGATGTACTTGCTTGAGCGACGGATGCCTCAAACAAAGGGAACTCTCGGGTCATGCCTCGCTCAAGCGACCGGAATACTCGCTTGAGCGAGCGAATTACGAGACGGCGGTCCCGTTTTTCCAGACGGCGGTCTCGATTTCTGGCATGGTCGAGACGGCGGTCTCGACTCTCCAGACGGCGGTCTGGACCCTGACAGCGTGAAAAACTATAAAAAGGGGCTTCTCCCCCTCATTTCGACACGGAAACGCAGAAAAAGCAAGAGCTCTCCCTTCTCTCTAGAATTTCTCTCTCTAAGAATCCCTCAGAGGCATTTTCGGAGCTTACGAGTGTCTTTAGGCATATACGAGTGTCCTAAATCTTCTTTAGAATCCCTCAGAGGCATTACCGGAGTTTCGAGAGTTGTAGAGTGAAGGGTTGCCAAAACGCACCCTCTCTTTTTGTTATAAAGCTTGCTTTGGAGGTGCATATCCTCATTCTCTCTTTAAATTACTGCTATTTAAATTATGCAATAAAAGCTAGGGCAATGTAGTCACATATTTAAATACCGCATAATAAAAGGGTAAAAGCGCAATTTTCCAAGTTTAATTATTCGCAAATAGCCGGCCTATCATAGGGAACCCGAAAGGGGCGTCGTAAAGGGACTAATACTCCCTTTACACGTAACTAACTCCCTTACCCAACTCTGGTTCTAATGACCAAAGTTGGTTTTCGAAAACCAACGCCTTTTCAAAACCCCTTTTCCGATGTTTACGGTAAAAATATCGGTGGCGACTCCATAGAACCCAAAAATAAGTCCATGGGTTAGCCCGGTTGTCGGACAACTCAAGGACACTTTTCAAAAACCTCGTCTCTAGGTTAGCCCGGTTATCGGACAACCTCAGGACGTTGTAACCACCAATAAAAACGCGAAAACAAGAGGGTCGATAAAACCATCGCGTCGCTCCGACCGCCTCGTTTTTTACGGCGGCGACAGATGGCGACTCCGCTGGGGAAGCCTAGAGAGTTGATCCCATTTAGTGATGGGCTGGCTTAACAATAATTAAACCAAGAAAATAAGCGCTTTTACCTGCCTTGTATTATAACATGTTTTATTGTTTGGCTTTCAATAAAGCTGTTGTTTGTTTATACTTACGCAATTGCTTGATATATAAATTGCACACAAGTCCCTTGCACACTACAGTTCCTCCTATACCCAGGGGCAAGTGAGATAACCATAGGGAGTGGGTGGCGGGTACGGTTCGTCTGCGGTTAGGGCCTTGTGCCCACCGGTGTGATCGGAAACCACCACTCAAGGTGATAACCTTCCTCTTTTGGCAACAAGACCGACTACGGCCTTAGTGTTGAGCATGGTCGGACGGCTGGAGAGTGGGGACCCTATAATGGGGGCACCTTGGGGGCCTTAGCCTGGTGAGAACAGTTAGAACATACCCTAACCAATGCACTTTTCTGCAGGAGAACCCTACCTCGTGATAAAAACGGAATCTCGCCTGTTCGGGGATGATCGAATTGTGTGTGCATATGATTGTTGCATTTGTATGTTGCATGGCATAAACAAACAACAGAACAAAAAATTCCAAAAAAATATTTTACAAATAAACACCCTTATCTCGGACAGTCTGCCTTTTAGCTAGCCTGGTTTCAGGTTCTTTGCAAGCTAAGTAGCCACGCAGTTCCGACAGAAGAGATAAGGGACGCTAAATATTCTTTCGCATAAAGCCACATTTTATCTCGGACAGTCTGCCTTTTAGCTAGCCTAGTTTCAGGTTCTTTGTAAGCTAAGTAGCCACGCAGTTCCGACAGAAGAGATAAAAGGCTATAAAATAAAAAGCAATAAAAATAAAAATATATAAATCCAAAATAAATAAAATAATCAAAAACATTTAGAAAAATTTCGACAAAGTCGTATCATTCATATCGCATCATGTCATATGTGGAAAAACCAAGAGAAAAAAATAAATGCATAAGAAATAAGGAGAGTCTGCATACGCATCATTTTAATAAACCTCCAAAAAATGAGTCTTAGAGGCGTTTTTTGGGAAAATTACTGGGCCAAATCCCCTACGGGATTTGCAGCCTTGTTCTTCACCCTTTTCTCTTCGATTTGATATATTGTGCGTCTAAATCGGACATCCCAGTCAAAAGTTATGCCACTTTGAACATCTACTGCCCTTTTGTACTGGTGCATGCATAAATACATTCATTCTAGGGAGCACTAGATATTCCCTAAGACAATGGCGAAAGAGGCCCCGAGCACACTTGTGACCTTCGCGACAAGGAAGGGACAAGTGTACTAAGGTAAAGGGGGGGCAGCTGTAGACCCCAAATCTTGCCCGGGCTCCAAATAAAGTCAGAAAGCTTCCTATTTGAAGACGGCCGGAGCTTAACAAGCCACTAGGAGAGACTATTAGGCTCCCGTACCAAGATAGGAAGGTTTTTTGGCCCGAAAATAAGTTTTCTCGCCTCGAAGGGACGAGAACGCCTTCTGGACGACCCAGACCGCCGTCTCGCCTCACGTAGAAGGGGACTAAGGGTCATGCCTCGCTCAAGCGACTGGTGTATTCGCTTAAGCGACTAACGCTTCAAACAAAGAGGACTCCCGGGTCAAGTCTCGCTCAAGCGACTGATGTACTCACTTGAGCGACAGATGCTTCAAGCAAAAGGGACTTCCGGGTCAAGTCTCGCTCAAGCGACAGATGTACTCGCTTGAGCGACAGATGCTTCGAACAAAGAGGACTCCCGGGTCAAGTCTCGCTCAAGCGACTGATGTACTCGCTTGAGCGACAGATGCTTCAAGCAAAAGGGACTTCCGGGTCAAGTCTCGCTCAAGCGACAGATGTACTCGCTTGAGCGACGGATGCTTCGAACAAAGGGGACTCCCGGGTCAATTCTCGCTCAAGCGACTGATGTACTCGCTTGAGCGACGGATGCCTCAAACAAAGGGAACTCTCGGGTCATGCCTCGCTCAAGCGACCGGAATACTCGCTTGAGCGAGCGAAGGACGAGACGGCGGTCCCGTTTTTCCAGACGGCGGTCTCGATTTCTGGCATGGTCGAGACGGCGGTCTCGACTCTCCAGACGGCGGTCTGGACCCTGACAGCGCGAAAAACTATAAATAGGGGCTTCTCCCCCCTCATTTCGACACAGAAACGCAGAAAAAGCAAGAGCTCTCCCTTCTCTCTAGAATTTCTCTCTCTAAGAATCCCTCCGAGGCATTTTCGGAGCTTCTGAGTGTCTTTAGGCATATACAGAGTGTCCTAAATCTTCTTTAGAATCCCTCCGAGGCATTACCGGAGTTTCTGAGAGTTGTAGAGTGAAGGGTTGCCAAAACGCACCCTCTCTTTTTGTTATAAAGCTTGCTTTGGAGGTGCATATCCTCATTCTCTCTTTAAATTACTGCTATTTAAATTATGCAATAAAAGCTAGGGCAATGTAGTCACATATTTAAATACCGCATAATAAAAGGGTAAAAGCGCAATTTTCCAAGTTTAATTATTCGCAAATAGCCGGCCTATCATAGGGAACCCGAAAGGGGCGTCGTAAAGGGACTAATACTCCCTTTACACGTAACTAACTCCCTTACCCAACTCTGGTTCTAATGACCAAAGTTGGTTTTCGAAAACCAACGCCTTTTCAAAATCCCTTTTCCGATGTTTACGGTAAAAATATCGGTGGCGACTCCATAGAACCCAAAAATAAGTCCATGGGTTAGCCCGGTTGTCGGACAACTCAAGGACACTTTTCAAAAACCTCGTCTCTAGGTTAGCCCGGTTATCGGACAACCTAAGGACGTTGTAACCACCAATAAAAACGCGAAAACAAGAGGGTCGATAAAACCATCGCGTCGCTCCGACCGCCTCGTTTTTGGCGGCGGCGACAGGGACGACGGTCTCGCCAATCGGGACAACGGTATTGATTTGTCAAGTAGCGAGAAGGCCGTCTCGCCAAACGGGAAGGTGGTCTCACCAAACGAGACGGTAGTCTCGCCTTTGCAGATGGCGAGACGGCGATCTCGACCCTTCAGGTGGAATTCCTTATTTTTTTCGTACAAAAAACCTTCCTACTCTAATATGGGGCCTAATAGTCTATCCTAGGGACTTTTTAGGCCTTGCACATCTTTGAATTGGAGGTCTTCTGCTCTTTATTTTGAGACCGGACAAGATTTAGGGTCTACAAGCCAAGAATCCATTCCCCATAAGGCAACCAAAATTTGATCACCAGGAAGTTAACCAAGTCCCCGGTGGATCAACCAAAAAAGAGAAAGGAACCTATCCCTAGTGAGCCTACCACAAAGGCCATTTTCAAAGACCCATCCTCAATGAGTCGCTCGCATGCAAAGAGCCAACATCCCCGATGGGAATATCAGCCTACTCAGAGGCAAAACAATGCAGTCAAAAGTCTTCACTTCCGATGAAGCATCTGTCTACTCAAAGGCACCATCAACAAATCCTCAATGGATATTCGCCTACTCAAGAGGCGTCGCCAAGATCAACAAAATGGATTCCTACCTACTTAAGAGGCATTCACCAAGAATCCCCAGCAATCACCAAGCTGGATGGCTGACAGAAAAGCCCAAAAACCAAAGAATCCCCAACAACCAACAAGTTGGATGGCTATTGAAAAAACCAAAAATCAAAGAATCCCCAACAAACTGGATGACTACACCAGAAAAGTCAAAAACAAATATCTGCAAAGAACCACTCCACATAGAGTCGGCGCATGAGCTAGAGCAGTAAGCTGCCACCACCACCAGTCCTACAAAGTGGACTGTGTTGAACATACAAGGATATGAAGCTTGTAGATTTTGATGATGATTCAAGAATAAAGGACTTAAAGATTTGAAGACTTGTAATGTTATGTAATAACTCTGTTTTTATGTTTTTGAGTTTGTAATATTAGAGTTCAAGATAGCCATCACATAGACCACTCTTTAAAAGCTCTAAAAACTCATTTTTATCAAAAATTCACTGGAATAATCGATTAACTAGCAGGGTAATCGATTATTACAGAAAGAAAATCATTTTCAGTATTTGTTCACTGGAATAATCGATTAAATGGCCTATTAATCGATTAACTGGGTGTTAATCGATTAACTGGGCTGTTAATCGATTAAATGGCCTGTTAATCGATTAACTAGTGTTGTTTTTGCTCCTCTGCGAGAATGGCTATTGAATAATCGATGAAAACTTAAGATAATCGATTATTTGGGTTTGTTATGTGTTTTGAAATTCAAAATTGGACCAAGTTTCGAAAACCCTATTCCCAATTCATCCAATTTCGAAAATCCCCAATTCCCAACCCATAATATCTCTACTTAATGTTCTCTAAGGCTCTCTACAAATTGAACAACCTTTTTCATACAAAAGTTAATTAAGAGTTGTGACTGCTAGAGAACTGTTTGTAGGGAAGAAAAAGGAGCATTTGTAACCTAGTGTGGGCTAGAAGTGATAAGAATCACTGAGAGGGTTTCTCGGTGGATTGTGTGTTGTGCCGTCTCTAGGGAAAGCTGTTCTTCATCCTTTGTGGATTCAAAGGAGGTGTTCATCTCTTGTGTGAATCAAGAGAGGTGTTTTCTTTACTTTATCTTTTCATTTGAAATCTGTTTGTAAAACTGTGATTATAGTGACAACGTTAATCCTCTGTTTGAGTGATTAGCAACTGGACGTAGGGTGTTTTGATCCGAACCAGTATAAATCGACTGTGTAATCTTCTATCCCTTCTCTATTTACTTTACACAGCATTTTAATCGGTGCAATTTGGGAAAATTTTTAAAACCCTAATTTTTGTTTAAGAAACCAATTCAGCCCCCTTCTTGGTATTTGTTCGTAAACGCAAATATTCCGCTGCGCGATTCTAACAAGTGGTATCAGAGCTTGCTTTGATAGTCATTCAATTTTTGAAAATGGCTGGACAAAATCAAACGTTTACCGAGGGTGCTTCTATCAATAGACCCCCACTTTTTGCGGGGCAAAATTATCCTTTTTGGAAAGTTAGAATGCAAATAATTTTGGAGTCTGTTGATAGAGGTGTTTGGGATGCAACTTTAAATGGTCCCCTTATTCCTAAAATTACTGAAAATGGAGAAGAGGTACCAAAACCATTTTCTAGATGGTCGGCTGAAGAAAATAGAAAAGCCCAATATGATGTTAGGGCTAGAAATATAATTTCATATGCTTTAACCCTTGATGAGTTTTACAGGATATCTATTTGTAAGAGTGCTTAAGAAATGTGGGAAATGCTAAGAGTAACTCATGAAGGTACCGATGACGTTAAAAGAGCAAGAAAGAACTCATTGATTCAATAGTATGAGATGTTCCGGATGCAACAAGGGGAAACAATTTTTGACGTTCAAAAGCGTTTTACATATATTGTGAACCATCTCATCGGGTTAGGTAAAATTTTTGATATTGATGAGTTAAATGTAAAAATTCTTAAATCTTTGGATAGGAAATGGCAACCTAAGGTGACGACCATCACGGAATCACAAAATCTTGCTACAATGTCTATGGCGGTGCTCTTTGGAAAGTTGAGAGAGCATGAATTTGAACTTGGAAGGCTAAACGATGAAGAAGGCCAACACCAAAAGAGGAACCTTGCCTTCAAAACTGAAATTTCCAAGAGTAAGAACAAGAAGGAGGAAGAAGACTCAGAGAATGAAGATAATGAAAATTTGAATCTCATGATAAAGAAATTCACAAAGTTCATGAAAGCCAAAGGGAAGCAACCCTTCAAAGGTAAGGGAAAGGTAAGAGAAAGTACTTCGTTAAATATAAAATGTTATGGTTGTAGTGAAACAGGACATGTAAAAACCGAATGTCCAAATAAGAAAAATGAAGATCATAAAGGCAAGAAATTCTTCAACAAGAAAGCCTACATTGCTTGGGATGATAGTGACTCAAGTTCGGAGTCAAGTGATTCGGAAATTGAAGCTAACATTTGCTTGATGGCAAAAGACAACATCTCTTCTGACTTTGAGGTTAGTGATTCCGACTCTTCCTCAAGTAATGATGAAAATGATTATGATGCTTTACAAAATGCATATGGATAATTGTTTACTGCTTTTAAGGACTTGAAAAATGAATATAAATTTGTGAAAAAGTGTTTGAATAAATCCAAAAAAGAGGTGGAGTCCTTAAAAACGAAAATTGTATGTTTAGAAGAAAAAGATAATAAAAATATAGCATGTGCATCATGTAAAGAGTATGAACATGATATTAATATACTTAGACATTTTCTTGATAAAGCTAAGAAGGAAATAAGTGATAGTTATAAGGATAAAGTTATTATTCAAAATAGAGAAAACTATCATGTTCCATTGAAAAAGCCTAAAAATAGAAATAGAAGAGTATGGGTTGAAAAAGGAACTAAAACTTCAAAAGTTAGAAATATATCATATTCAAAAATTACATCCAATGCATGCTTTTATTGTATGAAACATGGTCATACTTCAAATAGGTGTAGAATTAAGCATTTTGTTGTTCCTAAAGGAAAATATGTTTGGTTTCCTATAGTTAAATGATTTGATTGTCTCTAACCCCAAGAACCCAAAAGTTATGGGGACCTAAGATTATCATGTTCTTTTTTTGTAGGAAACTTCAAAATCCAAAAAGTCTATGTGGTATCTTGATAGTGGATGTTCAAAACATATGACTAGAGACAAAACGAAATTTGTGAGTTTCAAAGCCAAAGAACAAGGATATGTAACCTATGGGGACAATAACAAAGGAAAAATACTTGGAATTGGAAACATTGGTGGTGCAAATACTTTGGAGATAAAGGATGTGCTTCTTGTTGATGGGCTAAAGCATAATCTCCTAAGTATAAGTCAACTTTGTGACAAAGGATTCAAGGTAATCTTTGAAAGTAAGTTTTGTACCATACATTTAAAAGATTCCGAAAACATAGCATTGAAAGGCATTAGGCATAATAATATCTATTTGATTGATTTGGATTGTGTACATAACACTAGTATAACATGTTTAGTTGCTAAGGAAGAAAACCCATGGTTATGGCATAAGAGAGCGGATCATATAAATATGCATCAATCAAACAAATTAATATCAAAGGACTTAGTTGTTGGTTTGCCTAAGTTAAAATTTGAAAAAGATAGATTATGTGATGCATGTCAAAAAGGTAAACAAGTGAAATCATCCTTTAAATCTAAGAATGTTATTTCCACATCAAAACCTTTAGAACTATTACACTTAGATTTATTTGGTCCATATAGGATAAAAAGTTTTGGTGGAAATTATTATGCTCTTGTGATTGTTGATGATTTTTCTAGATATACTTGGACATTTTTCTTAACATTAAAAAGTGAAGCTTTTAAGGTCTTTAGGAAGTTTGCCAAGCAAATCCAAATGAGAAAGACTTAAGAATTAAGGTGTTAAGAAGTGACCATGGTGGAGAGTTTCAAAATGAATGGTTTGAAAATTATTATGAGGAAAATGGTATTTTGCATAGTTTTTCTGCACCTAGGACTCCCCAACAAAATGGTGTAGTAGAAAGGAAAAATAGGTCACTAGAGGAACTTGCTAGAACAATGTTGAATGAATCAAATGTTCCTAAGTATTTTTGGGCTGATGCTGTAAGTATTGCATGTTATGTATTGAATAGGATGCTTATTAGGCCAATTATAAAACCAACTCCTTATGAACTGTTAAATGGTAGAAAGCCTTATGTTGGTCATTTAAAAATATTTGGATGTAAATTCTTTGTTTTAAATAATGGAAAAGATAACTTAGGAAAATTTGACTCAAAAGCCGATGAGGGCATTTTCTTAGGTTATTCACTAACTAGCAAAGCATATAGAGTGTTCAATAGAAGAACTTTAAATTTTGAAGAATCTGTACATGTCACTTTTGATGAAATTGTAGACCTTGAGGGAAATCCTCTTGAGTCAAATAAAGAACATGCAGGTGATGATGAGTACATAAGAGAGGCTCTAGAAGAAATGTACTTGAATGGGAATGAGTCATCTCAACCAACTAAATTAGCAAAAGAGTGGCAATCACCAAGAGCACTTTCAATGAACAATATAATTGGTGATATCTCAAAAGGGGTAAGAACTAGAAATATGACAAATTTCTGTATGTCTGTAGCTTTTGTTTCACAGATAGAACCCAAAAGTGTTGAAGAAGCTCTTAAAGATGACCGATGGTGCATAGCAATGCAAGAAGAACTTAATCAATTTGAAAGGAATCAAGTCTGGGAATTAATTCCAAGAGAAGAATCTCATCAAGTGATTGGAAAAAAATGGGTATTTAGAAACAAACTTGATGAAGATGGAAATATAACAAAGAACAAAGTCAGACTTGTTGCCAAAGGTTACTGTTAAGAGGAAGGTATTCATTATGATGAAACTTATGCTCCTGTTGCCAGGTTAGAGGTTATACGCGTACTTCTTGCTTATGCCTCATTGATGAAATTTAAACTTTATCAAATGGATGTTAAAAGTGCATTTTTGAATGGGTTTATCAAAGAGGAAGTATATGTGGAATAACCTCCTGGATTTGAAGATTTTAAATATCCTAACCATATTTTTAAAGAAAGCTTTATATGGTTTAAAACAAGCTCCTATGTCTTGGTATGAAAGATTAAGTAGTTTTCTAATTTCAAATTATTTTTCTAGAGGAAAAATTGATTCCACTTTGTTTATTAAGAAAGTAAAAGAACATATTTTATTAGTTCAAGTATATGTTGATGATATCATTTTTGGATCAACTGATAATTCCTTGTGTGTAAAATTTGCTAAGATAATGTAGGGTGAATTTTTAATGTCTATGATGGGATAATTAACCTTCTTTCTTGGACTTCAAATTAAACAACTTAAAGATGGCACTTTTGTGTCTCAAACCAAATACTGCAAAGATATTCTCAAGAAATTTGGAATGGACACTTCAAAGGAAGCTAACACACCCATGGGAACATCATGCTATTTAGACAAGGATGAATCAGGTTTGGAAATTAATCAATATATGTATAGAGGTATGATAGGTTCACTATTATACTTAACTGCAAGTAGACCTGATATTATGCATTTTGTTTGTGTGTGTGTGTGCTAGATTTCAAGCATGTCCAAAAGAATCTCATTTAACAACAGTAAAAAGAATTTTAAAATATTTAAAAGGAACTATAGGAACTGGCTTATGGTATCCATCTGTAGCCTCTCCTAAATTAATAGGATATTCTGATGCTGATTATGGTGGATGTAAAATTGATAGACAGAGTACTAGTGGAACATGTCATATATTAGGATCATCCTTAGTATCTTGGCATTCTAAGAACAAGCATGTGTTGCATTGTCTACCACTGAAGCTGAATATATTGCAGTTGGAAATTGCTATGCACAAATCGTATGGATGAAGCAACAACTAGAAGATTATAATATTTTCCTAAATGATATTCCTTTGATGCGTGATAATACAAGTGCAATCAATCTTACTAAGAATCCAGTAATGCACTCTAGAACTAAGCATATAGAGATTAGACATCACTTCTTAAGAGATCATATTAGTAAAGGAAATTGTAAAATTGAATATGTTGATACAAAGCATCAATTAGCAGATATTTTTACTAAACCTCTTCTCAAAGATAGATTCTATGATCTTAGAAGAGACTTAGGAATATTAGAAATAGCCTAAATTTTTATTAACTGATCAAATTTTGCATGTTGTACTATAATAATCGATTATATAGGGATTTAATCGATTATCATGTGTCTAAACCTTAAAAATTTGATGATCTCTCTGGAATAATCGATTATTTTGGGAAATAATCGATTATCTGCACCAAAATGACCAAAATCAGAAGTTTCTCTCTGGAATAATCGATTATTTGAAGCAATAATTGATTATCTGCCAATTTAATCGATTAACAACATTAGTTAATCGATTATTCTGTTCAATTGAAGGTTTAATCGATTAACTGAAGTATTAATCGATTATCCTGGATCATTTTTTATAAACTAGTTGTTTCTAATGGCTATTTTGGCACCCATTCTCCCAAATCTAGCCGTTTATGACCGTTATGCTTGTTCTCTATATATAGGAAGACTTCATTTCACATATACACACCTCCAAACCTTGAATCAAAGCATTCTTGCATCATTCAAGCTCTCTTGTTTCCTCAAAGCCTCACTTGCTTTCAAAATTCCTTATATTCCTTTCCTACTAATCTTAATGGCTTCATCATCTCGTTCTAAGATCCCCATAAGGAGACAATTTGCTCCTGCTTTTCATCCCCGTCCAAATTCAGTTGAAGGATGGATCTCCGACGATGAAGGCAGACAGGAATTTCTAACCTTCTGGAAAGAAAGGGGTATTATCACTCCAAAATATATTATTGGTGATCAATTCATCAATAGGGGCTTCAACTTTCCAAATCTTCTTGAGTTGCAAGGTGTCCTTCCATTCATTCAAATGCAAGGTACTTACTACCCTTATTTAGTTAGGGTATTCTATTCTCGTTCTAAATATAGAGATCATGTAGCCACTTCTAGAGTCAAGGGTGTGACCATCATCCTTGATGATGATATCTGGAAAAATGTTGCCCACTTTCCTACAAGGGAGGATGCTATTAATGTTCTTGCGGAGTTAGAAGATTTTGATAGAATTATGGCTTACCACTCATTTCTCCGCAACCCCTCCATGGAAATTGGCTGAATTTTGTTGGTCATGTTAGAAAAGTAGTTTTAGATCAAGAGGGGGGTGAATTGATCTTTGAAAGTTTTTCGCAAATAACAGATTATTTATTTGTAAAAATAAGATTTCAAATCTGTTCTTGAATCATAAAGCAAGCAATAAAAAATAAACGCAGCAGCAGAATTAAAATAGGAGAAAGGTTTAGAAAGATATCACCAGTGTTTATACTGGTTCACCCAATACCAGGGCTACGTCCAGTCTCCAGCCAAATTCCAGCTGGGTTCCACTAGATCAAATGTTTTACAGATTACAATCTTACACTTAATCTATCACAAGAACCACAATTCCGGTTCCTGCACCTAACCTTTCACCAAGAACCAAATTCCCGTTCTTGACAACCTCTACAACCAAATTCCAGCTGCAGAGAAACCAGTGCCCAAATTCCAGGCACCAACCAATACAAAAAGAATGTAAAGAAATGAAAAGAAGAAACTAGAATGCTCAAACCAGTTTTATGCAATTTTGCAGTGTGTTTCTTCTTCAAAAGAAAGCAATTTGCCTCAAGAAAGGATTTCAAAGAACTTCACAAAAACTGGCGCGAATCTTTCTTGAAAGTGTGCTAAAGCTTGCTTGATTGCTAAAAATTGATGTTCAATTGTTGTGTTTAAAATGTTCAAGTCAAACTGTTTTTATAGCAGATTTTCAAAACTGCTGGTTTAATCAATCTGTTAAAAGATTCTTTTAATCTGTTAAAAGTGTAGTTTAAATCTGTTAAAACTTCTTTTAATCCATTAATATGTTCTTGATTCTTTAACGATTTGTTTTAAGCTGATACGACAACGTTTATATCAATTAAAACTCTTTAAAAAAATCTTCTAATTTGATTTAATCGATTGTTTCACGATTCAATCGATTAATATACTGCAAAACTTTCTTGTAAAACTTTCCAAGTTATTTTAACTGATAAAAATAAGTTTTAATCGATTAAAACGCTGTGTAGAAATTTTCTAAGTTGTTTTAATCGATTGAAACGTGTTTTAATCGATTAAAAAATCTCTGATCGGTCATAACTCAATTCTGATCGATCATACCTGATTCTGATCGGTCATAATTGCATTCTAATCGATCATCCTGAATGTTAAGTGGATTTAATCGATTAAAACCAAGTTGTATCGATTAAAATACCACAAAAACACTTCTCTGAACATTCTAAGTGATTTTAATCGGTTATTTCAAAACTGTATCAGTTAAAAAATTGTTTAAGAAAGCTTTTGTCAAAATACTTTGTTTTTAACTTGTTTAAACGATTTTAGAGGCATTTTGCAAAATCTTTCAAGTGAAGAAACCTCATGCAGCAGAAAAGATAAAAATGATTATACCTAAGCATAGCAGTGGACACACTAATCTCTCTACTCTTTTATCTAAGTGACTGTTGACCGCTACAAAGTTGACTTTGACTTTATCTTTGACTTCATCAAATGAACAAGATCTTTGTCAGAGTATTTCAATAAGATTTTCATCACTTACAGTCTCCCCCTATTTGATGAAGACAAACACCACTTTGAAAAATAACTCTGCAAAAGAAGTCACTTGATAAAACAGATTAGTGAGTAATAAAGAAATGAATTATTTTCCTATTTCTCTCCCTAAATTGTTGCTTCCTAAATAAAGAATTATCTCTGATCAAAAGTAAAGCAACTATTCTCCCCCTTTTGACTTCATAAAAAAAAAATAGGGGACAGAAGAGAAACAATGCAAATGTATTTAATAAGTCTTAGATTTTAAAAATTAAAAAATGAATACGATATCTTACTCATGTAAAGATCAATCAAAGTTGATTCAAACTTATCTTCATTAACACGTTTGTAACGAATACAATTAACACGTGTAAAGATAAGGGAATTGCCGCCACCTCCCAAAAACGAAGGGGCGGTCGGAGCGACGCGATGGTTTTTCGACCCTCTTGCTTTCGCGTTTTTTATGGGTGGTTACAACGTCCTTAGGTTGTCCGATAACCGGGCTAACCTAGAGATGAGGTTTTCGAAAAGTGTTCTTGGGTTGTCCGATAACCGGGCTAACCCAAGAACGGGTTTTGAAGGGTTCATGGAGTCGCCACCGATGTTTTTACCGGAAACATCAGAAAAGGAGTTTAAAAAGGCGTTGGTTTTCGAAAACCAACTTTGGTCATTAGAACCAGAGTTGGGTAAGGGAGTTAGTTACGTGTAAAGGAAGTGTTAGTTCCTTTACGACGCCCCTTTCGGGTTCCCTATGATAGGCCGGCTACTTTGGATAAATAATTAAACTGGAAAGTTGCGCTTTTACCCTTTTATTATGCGGTATTTAAAGATTATGACTACATGGCCCTAGCGTCTATTGCATAATTTTAAATGAAAGCAGTAAAATTAGAAAGAGAGAGGGTGCACCTTCAAAGCAAGTTTTTTGTATTTCTCTTTAAAGAGTGGGTGCTTTTTGGCAACCCTTCACTCTACAAACTCTCAGAAACTCCGGAAATGCCTCGGAGGGATTCTAAAGAAGATTTAAGACGCTCAATTTATGCCTAGAGACACTCAGAAACTCCGGAAATGCTTCGGAGGGGTTCTAGAGAGAGAAAATCTAGAGAGAAGGAGGAGCTACTGTGCTTGAGGTCTTGGGAAGGGGGAATGGAGCCCCTATTTATAGTTTTTCGCGCCTGACAGGTCGAGACTGCCGTTTCGTCTGACATGGTCGAGACCGCCGTCTGGACAATCCAGACCGCCGTCTCGACCATGGCAGGGGGTCGAGACCGTCGTCTGGATAATCCAGACCGCCGTCTCGGCTAGGCAGAAGTCGAGACCGCCGTCAAGATAATCAAGACGGCGGTCTCGTCCCTGGCGTGAGGCGAGACGACGGTCTGGTCCTTCCAGACAGCGGTCTCGTCCCTTCAGGGCGAGAAACTTTATTTTTCGGGCCAAAAAACCCTCCTATCTTAGTACGGGGGCCTAATAGTCTCTCCTAGTGGCTTGTTAGGCTTCGGCCGTCTTCAAATAGGGGGTCTTCTGACTTTATTCTGAGGCTGGGCAAGATTTGGGGTCTACAGGAATCACGCTTTAGTAGCATGTTACAAGAACAACCATTAACTAAAGCCTTTAATTTTTCTTTCCAGAATAAAAATCGATTAAAAACAGGACAAAATCAATTAAAAAGTTCTTATTAATGAATTTAATCGATTGAAATAAAGTTTTAATCGATTAATCTAGTGAAAGGATTTTGAAAGTATGAAACATAAGTGAATTTAATCGATTAATTCGACATTTAATCGATTAAAATAGTAAAGAAAAATGTTGTATAAATTCTTTTAATTGATTTAAAAGATTTTTTATTGATTAAAACAACCAGTTTTTGAAATCTAAGTAATGTTTGATGCATCTAAAATGTCTAATTCGGTGCGAATTTTGAAAAACCGATCACGAGCAAGAGGTTTTGTAAAAATATCTGCTAGTTGTTTTTCAGTTTCTATAAAGAAGATTTCACAATCACCTTTCAAAACATGATCTCTAATGAAATGATGTCTTATTTCTATATGATTTTTCCTAGAATGTTGGATTGGATTTTTTGTTAACATAATAGCACTAGTATTATCACACAAGAGAGGAATTTTTCTGAGAATTAAACCATAATCCTCAAGCTGTTGTTTGATCCAAAGAGATTGAGCACAACAACTCCCAGTCTGCAATGTATTCTACTTCAGCTGTAGAAAGAGCAACACATGACTTCTTTTTACTTGTTCCATGAAATTAGATCGCTTCCAAGGAGATGACAGGTGCCATCGGTGCTTTTCCTGTCAAGCTTACAACCTGCAAAATCTGAGTCGAGTATCCAACTAGATTTAGTTTTGACTCACCTGGATACCATAACCCAACATTTAAGGTTCCTTTGAGATATTTGAGGATCCTTTTTGCAGCAGTAAGATGAGACTCTTTTGGTGCAGATTGGAACCTGGCACACATACAAACACTGAACATAATGTCAGGTCTACTTGCTGTTAAATATAGCAAAGAACCAATAAGCCCTCTATATTTAGTTTCATCAATAGATTTTCCTTTTTCATCAGAGTCAAGATAGCAATTTGTGGACATAGGTGTTGATGCCTCCTTGCAGTGTTCTGTAGCAAATTTCTTTAAGAGTTCTGTGTAGTATTTGGATTGATGAAGAAAGCTTCCTTCTTGAAGTTGTTTAACTTGTAATCCAAGAAAGTAGTTAAGTTCCCCCATCATAGACATCTCAAACTCCCCCTGCATATCTTTGATGAAATCTTTACATAAAGACTCATTAGTAGCTCCAAATATGATGTCATCAACGTATACTTGAACCAGAATTACATCATAATTCAATTTCTTTAGAAATAAAGTTTTGTCAACCAAACCTCTTTGATAGCCCTTAATAAGAAAGTTACTTAACCTTTCATACCATTGTCTTGGGGCTTGTTTGAGACCATACAGAGCTTTCTTCAATCTATAAACATATTCTGGATGAATATGGTCTTCAAACCCAGGTGGTTGAGTAACAAAAACTTCTTCATTTAAGTAGCCATTCAAGAAAGCGCTTTTGACATCCATTTGAAATAACCTAAAATTTTTAATTGCAGCATAGGCAAGTAATAGTCTAACAGCTTCTAATCTAGCTACTAGAGCATATGTTTCATCAAAATCAATTCCTTCTTGCTGATTATACCCTTTAGCAACCAATCTAGCCTTGTTTCTAGTTATTATGCCATTTTCATCCATTTTATTCCTAAAAACCCATTTTGTTCCTACAATATTGGCATTATCTAGTTTTGGAATTAATTCCCATACTTCATTTCTTGTAAATTGGTTTAATTCATCATGCATAGCATTAATCCAATTATTATCTTTCAATGCATAAGATATGTTTTTAGGTTCAATTTGTGATACAAATGCCATGTGATTGCAAAATTTATTTAAAGATCTTCTAGTGGAAACTCCCTGATTTATTTAACCAATGATGTTGTCTATTAAAAGATTTCTTGGAGTTTTCCATTCCCTGGCAGTTCCTCTTCAGTTTCTTCAATTTCTTCAACCTATTTTTGAGAAACTCGTTGATTCTGGCAGTTTTAACTAATACATTTTATAGTTAAAATATCTTCTTCTGTACTATATTCAAAAACATTCTGCATATTTGGGTTAGTTTCATCAAATGTAACATGGACATATTCTTCTACATTTTTTAGTCTTTTGTTAAAGATTCTATAAGCATGGCTATTTAATGAATACCTTAAGAATATACCTTCATCTGATTTGGAATCCAATTTTCCAAGATTTTCTTTTTCATTGTTTAAGACAAAAACTTTACTTGCAAATACTCTAATATAGTTTATGTTAGGCCTTTTACCTTTGAATAATTCATAAGGGGTTTTCTTAAGAAAGGGTCTGATTAAAACACGGTTTAATACATGGCAAGCAGTGTTAACGGCATCAGCCCAAAAATATTTTGGTAATGCTTTCTCATTAAGCATTGTCCTAGCAAGCTCTTCAAGAGAACGATTTTTCCTTTCAACTACACCATTCTGTTGAGGAGTTCTAGGAGCAGAAAAATTATTCTTGATACCATGTTTATCACAAAATTTATTGAATTTTTCGTTTGAAAATTCTCCCCCATGATCACTTTGAATACAAGAAATAAAATAGCCTTTTTTCATTTTGAATTTGTTTTGCAAATTTCTTAAACAAATGGAAAGTATTAGATTTTAATTTCAAAAACAATGTCCAGGTAAATCTTGAGTAATCATCTACAATAACCAGTGCATATAGATTTCCTCCTAAGCTCATAGTTCTAGAAGGACCAAAGAGATCCATGTGAAAAAGTTCAAGAGGTCTGGATGTTGAAACAATATTTTTCTGTGAGAAAGAATTTTTGACTTGTTTCCCCTTTTGACATGCATCACATACTTTGTCTTTCACAAACTTGAGTTTAGGTAACCCAACTACAAGATCTCTAGAAATCAATTTGTTTAGATGATTCATATGAATATGAGCTAACCTCCTATGCCATAACCAGGAATCATTCTCTTTAGAAATTAAGCAACAGTTCTTAGCAGAATTAGTATCTAACATGTAAATATTGTTGATCCTCTTACCAGTAATCATTACCTGTTCTGAGTCTAATCTGATAATTCGACATTGATTTTGCCCAAAAACAACTTTGTGTCCTTTATCACACAGCTGGCTAATACTAATCAAATTATGTTTTAAACTCTCAACATATAAAACATTGTTAATAATACCTGATTCTACACATTTGATGTCACCTATTCCAAGAATTCTTCCTTTATTATTATCACCATAGACAACAGATCCCACCATTCTTTAGTTTAAGATTGCAAAATTTTGTAATATCACCTGTCATGTGTTTGGAACGACCATCTGTCAAGGTACCAGAGATCTTCACTTTGTTTTTCCTGAAATGAAATTAGTATAGTTGCAAGTACAAAATTATACAAGTATTGAAATAAACAATTAATTCTATACTTGGAAGTATAATTTTAATAGATTAATTTGATACTCAATCAATTAATCAAGTTCTGGAGAGAATGTATCAGAATAATAATCGATTTAAACGAGGAATAATCGGTTAATTTTATTCTGTTTAATGATTTTAACTGATATGAATCTATTTTAATCGATTAAAACAATTAAACTATATTCCAGAGAACGTTTTAATCGATTAATTTGCATTTTAACCGATTAAAACTGTACGGATAGTTCTTCTGGTATGCTCTATAAATGATTTTAACCGATTGAAATAGTTTTATATCAATTAAAATACTCAGTCCATGAATCCAGAGACAAAATTCGCTGATTTGATACACAGGGACTTCCAGATTTTGTTCCTGCAAAATAGATTAGCCATATTTCTGGTACCCTTTAAAATTACTGGGTCCAATTATGTTATATGAAGTGAATTTTTGGGAATCCACTGTTAGAATCGCGCAGCGGAATGTTCGCGTGGTCGGACAAAAACCAAGAGGGGGGGGGGTGAATTGGATTTGTAATAAAAATTAGGTTTTCAAAATTTTCCCCAAATTTTACCGATTAAAAACTGCGTAAATGTAAATAGAGAAGAGTAGAGAAGATTACACAGTAGGTTTATACTGGTTCGGATCAAAAGACCCTACGTCCGATTGCTAATCACTCAAAAGAGGATTAACGCTGTCACTAAGAACAAATTGTTACAAACAGATTACAAATGAACAGATAAAGATCGGAAAACACCTCTCTTGAAATCCACAAGAGATGAAGAACAGCTTTCCCTAGAGACGGCACGAGCACACAATCCACTAAGAACTCCACTTAGTGATTCTTATCGCTTCTAGCCTCACACCAGGTTCCAAAAGCCCCCTTTCCTTGCAACAAGCAGTTCTCCGGCACTCACGGCACTTAACTTTTGTATGGAAAGAGTTGTTCTTACTTTTCCGAGTGCCAAAGCAGAGTTTAAGTAGGGAAATTAGGGTTTAGGAATTGGGGATTTCGAAACTAGGGTTCTTGGTAATTGGGTTTTCGAAAATAGGGTTAATTTGAAATTTAAAATGAAAAACAGACTGAAATAATCGATTATTTGGAGTGATAATCGATTAAAACAGAGCCAAATACGTCGAACCCAAACCTCTCTGGATTAATCGATTATTTGGTGAAATAATCAATTATCTCAGTACGGATCGAGTACAAAACAATCGATTATTTTGCTGTTTTAATCGATTAAAACGAGTGAGTTTGTATAGAAAGTGTTTTCTCATCTGTTTTAATCGATTATTTACCTATATAATCGATTAAAGCCGAGCCTAAATGATAAATTTGAGCTTTTTGAAGCTTCTAAGTTACGAGACTATGTACCGGCTATCTTAGACTCTAAAAATACGAGACTCAATCTTAAATAAAACGAGTTATTACAATACAATTATCACCAATCTTCAATCTTCAATATTCTAAGTCTTTAGTTCTTGGATCATCATCAAAATCCATTCTTCATATTCATCAAGTGCAACATCAAGTCCTTGAATTGTCAACAATCTCTCCCTTTTTGATGATGATCAAAATTTTCTTTTAAAGCCCTTTGTAATAACCTGTTTTATCTGTCATACTAACAAACACATTAAACATACCAGATAAAATTTAAAATTGAATCATAGGCTTTAAATTTTTCTCCCCCTATTTTGATTATAATCAAAAAGAACTCTGCAACATCAATCATAAGAGCTCCCCCTCAAAATATGCATAAGTTAGAGAAAGCTCCCCCTCAATTATAGCATGAAAGAAACATCAAATTTTATTTCATAATCATTCATTCATAACAATACAAAGATATAAACAAAAGAAAATACATTGATTCTCTCTATATCAGACAGTTTTAATCGATTATTTCTAGCAAATAATCGATTGTCAGAGGCATTGAATCGATTATTTCACGAAATAATCAATTATTCCAGAGGAGAATACCCTGTTTTGGACATTTTGAGAAAAAATAATCGATTATTACTTCCAGTAATCGATTATTCCAGAGGCTATATCAAGTTTTTTAAGGTTTTTACACATTATAACCTATGAATATCCTACAACACGAATTTTAACATAACAATCATCCAAAAACAGTCAAATTAAGCAGAATTTAAGCTATTTCTAATATCCCTAAGTCTCTTCTAAGATCATAGAATCTATCCTTTGGTAGAGGCTTAGTAAATATATCTGCTAATTGACGTTTAGTGTCTACATACTTTATCTTACGGTTTCCTTTGCTTGATATTATCTCTTAAAAAGTGATGTCTAATCTCAATATGTTTAGTCCTAGAGTGCATTACTTGGATTCTTAGTTAGATTGATTGCACTCGTATTATCACACATTAAGGGTATGTCATTTAAATATATACTATAATCCTCTAACTGTTGTTTCATCCACGGAATTTGAGCACAACAACTACCTGTTGCAATATATTCAGCTTCGAGTGGTAGATAAAGCTACACATGCTTGTTTCTTAGAATGCCATGATATTAAGGATGAACCTAACAAATGACATGTCCCACTAGTGCTTTTCCTATCAATTTTACATCCACCATAATCGGCATCGAGAATATCCTAATAAACTAATACAAGCATCAGACGGATACCACAAGCCAAACCCGAGTAGTTCCTTTTAAGTATTTTAAAATATGTTTTACTGCAATTAGGTGAGATTCTTTAGGACAAGCACTGAAATCTAGCACACACACGGACATAATGCATAATATCGGGTCTACTAGCGGTTAAGTATAATAGTGATCCTATCATACCTCTATACATAGTTTGATTAACTTCCAAACCTGATTCATCCTTGTCTAGATAGCATGAAGTTCCCATGGGTGTGTTAGCTTCCTTTGAGGTGTTCATACCAAACTTTTTGAGAATCTCCTTGCAGTATTTAGTTTGAGAGATGAAAGTGCCATCTTTAAGTTGCTTGATTTGAAGTCCAAGGAAGAATGTTAATTCTCCCATCATAGACATTTCAAACTCTCCCTGCATAATCTTAGCAAATTCTACACACAAAGAATTATCGGTTGATCCAAAAATAATATCATCAACATATACCTGGACCAATAAGATATGTTCTTTAACTTTCTTAATAAATAGTGTAGAATCAATTTTTCCTCTTGAAAAATCATTTGCAGTTAGGAAACTACTTAATCTTTCATACCAAGATCTAGGAGCTTGTTTCAACCCATATAATGCTTTCTTCAATTTGAAAATATGATTAGGATTATTAAAGTCTTCAAAACCAGGGGTTGCTCTACATACACTTCTTCTTTAATAAAACCATTTAAAAATGCACTCTTAACATCCATTTGATATAATTTAAATTTCATCATAGATGCATAAGCAAGAAGTAGGCGTATAGCCTCTAACCTGGCCACAGGAGCATAAGTTTCATCATAATCTATACCTTCCTCCTAACAATAGCCTTTTGCAACAAGTCCGGCTTTATTCTTTGTTATATTACCATCTTCATCAAGCTTATTTCTGAATACCCATTTAGTTCCAATAACTTGATGTGACTCTTCTCTTGGGATTAGTTCCCGAGACTTGATTCCTTTCAAATTGGTTAAGTTCTTCTTGCATGGCTATGCACCATTGATCATCTTTAAGTGCTTCCTCAATGTTTTTAGGTTCAATCTGTGACACAAAAGCAACGAGACATACAGAAATTATTCATATTTCTAGTTCTTACCCCTTTTGAGATGTCCCCTATAATGTTGTCCATTGAGAGTCCTCTAGGTGATTGCCATTCTTTTGCTAATTGAGGAGTTTGAGAAGGCACATTATCTTCCAAGTATAATTCATCAAGGGCCTCTCTTATATATTCATCATCACCTGCAAGTCTTTTATTTGACTCAAGAGGATTTCCCCCAAGGTCTACAATCTCATCAATGGTAACATGTATAGATTCTTCTATATTCAAAGTTCTCCTATTAAACACTCTATATGCCTTGCTAGTTAAAGAATAACCTAGAAAAATGCCCTCATCGGCTTTTGAGTCAAATTTTTCTAGATTGTCCTTTCCATTATTTAGCACAAAACATTTACATCCAAAAATCTTTAAATGAGCAACATTAGGTTTTCTACCATTAAACAATTCATATGGAGTTGATTTTATAATTGACCTAATGAGCATTCTATTTAAAACATAGCATGCAGTGCTAACCGCATCAGCCCAAAAATATTTTGGAACATTAGATTCATTTAACATAGTTCTTACAAGTTCCTCTAATGACCTATTTTTCCTCTCAACTACACCATTTTGTTGGGGAGTCCTAGGAGCAGAAAAGTTATGTAATATACCATTTTCCTCACAATAATTCTCAAACTTTTCATTTTGAAACTCACCACCATGGTCACTTCTTAAAACTTTAATTCTTAGGTCTTTCTCATTTTGTATTTGTTTATCAAACTTTCTAAAGACCTTAAAAGCTTCACTTTTCATAGTTAGGAAAAATGTCCAAGTGTACCTAGAGTAATCATCAACAATTACAAGTCCATAATAATTTCCACCAAAGCTTTTTATCCTAGAAGGTCCAAATAAATCTAAATGTAATAATTCTAGGGGTTTTGAAGTGGAAATCACATTCTTTGATTTAAATGATGATTTAACTTGTTTACCTTTTTGGCATGCATCACACAATCTATCTTTTTCAAATTTCAATTTAGGCAATCCAATAACTAAGTCTTTTGATATCAATTTATTCAAATGATGCATGTTTATATGAGCCGCTCTTTTATGCCATAACCAAGGGTTTTCTTCCTTAGCAACTAAACATGTTATACTAGACTCATGTAAACAATCCAAATCAATCAAATATATATTGTTATGCCTAATGCCTTTTAAATCTACTTTTTCAGAATCTATTAAATGTATGGTGCAAAATTGGCTTTCAAAAGTTACCTTGAATCCTTTGTCACACAATTGGCTTATGCTAAGAAGGTTATGCTTTAGCCCATCAACAAGAAGTACATCCTTAATCTCCAATGTGTTTGCACCACCTATGTTTCCAATTCGAGAATCTTCCCTTTGTTGTTATCCCCATAAGTCACATATCCTTGTTCTTTGGCTTTGAAACTTACAAATTTCGTTTTATCTCCAGTCATATGTTTTGAGCATCCACTATCAAGATACCACATAGACTTCTTTGATTTGGAAGTTTCCTACAACACAAGAACATATAAACTTAGGTCCCCACAACTTTTGGGTCCTTGGGGTTAGAGACATAACAATCTATTTAAATACTTGCAAAACTTCTTTTAATTAATCTGCTTGGTTTAATTAATTTGTTAAAAGATTCTTTTAATCTGTTAAAAGTGCAGTTTTAATCTGTTAAAACGTCTTTTAATCGATTAAAACGCTGTGTAGAAAATTTTTTTAAGTTGTTTTAATCAATTGAAACGAGATTTAATCGATTAAAAGAGTTCTGATCGGTCATAACAAAATTCTGATCGATCATAACTGATTCTGATCGGTCATAATTGCATCCTGATCGATCATCCTGACCCTTTAAATGATTTTAATCGATTGAAACGTGTTTTAATCGATTGAAAAGAATTCTGATCGCTTATAATTTGATTCTGATCGATCATCCTGACCCTTTAAGTGATTTTAATCGATTGAAACGTGTTTTTAATTGATTTAAAAGATTCTGACCGCTCATAATAAAAATCTGATCGATCACAATGAGTTCTAAATGGTTTTAATCGATTAAAAACAAGTTGTATCGATTAAAATACTGTAAAAACACTTCTTTGAACATTCTAAGTGATTTTATTTGGTTCTTTCAAAACTGCATCAGTTAAAAACATGTTTTAAGAAAGCTTTTGTAAAAATACTTTGTTTTTAGTTGTTTAAAACAATTTTAGAGGCTTTTCGCAAAAATCTTTAAGTGAAGAACCTTCATGCAATAGAAAAGATAAAATGTTTTTACCTAATCATTCTGTTTAAAACATACTAACTGATCCATTTTCTTTGAATAAATACAAGATACAAATAGTTCATTTAACTATAGGAACCCAAATATATTTTCCTTTAGGAACTCCAAAATGTTTAATTTTACACTTATTTGAGGTATGACCTTGTTTCATACAATAAAAACATGCTCTTGATGTAGCTATGGAATAAGATGCATTATTTACATGACATGCTCTAGTTCCTTTTTCTACCCATATTCTTTTCTTTTTAGGTTTACTCTTTTTCAAAGGAACTCTTTGATTTACATTATTTTGAGCAATTACCATTTCATGCTTCCTAAGATCATCAATTTCTTTTTCAGCTTTGTCAAGCAAATGGTTAAGAATATCTATGTCATATTCATGCTCTTTACAATTTGCACAAGCTAAGTCCTTATTCACATCTAAGCATACAATTTTCGTATTAGCTACCTCCTTTTCTTCTAAACATGCAATTTTCAATTTTAAGGACTCATTTTCCTTTTCGGATCTTCTTAGATTTTTCTTTACAACTTTATATTCTTTTTTCATATCCATAAATGCAGTAAATAACTCATTATAAGCATTTTGCAATTCATCATGGTCATTTTCTTCACTAGCGGATGAATCGGAATCACTAACCTCAAAATCCAAAGAAATGTTGTTATTTGCCATCAAGCAAATGTTTGCTTCAATTTCTGAGTCGCTTGATTCTGAATTTGAATCACTGTCATCCCAAGCAATATATGCTTTCTTCTTGAATTGCTTTTTGCCCTTGTGTTCATCATTTTTCTTGTTTGGGTATTCGGTCTTCATATGCCCCGCTTCACCACAACCAAAGCATTTTATATTAACGGAAGAATTTTCTTTTACCTTTCCCTTACCTTTGAAAGGATGTCTTCCTTTTGCTTTCATCATCTTGGTGAACTTCTTTATAAAAAGACTCATCTCTTCTTCATCAATTTCGGAGTCTTCTTCTTCTTCTTTCTTATTTTTGATTTTTGAAATCTCGGTCTTGAAAGCTAGGTTCTTCTTTTGATATTGACCCTCTTCCTCATTTAGTCTTCCAAGGTCAAGTTCATGCTCCCTAAGCTTTCCAAATAACGCCGCCATAGACATAGTGGCAAGATTTTGTGACTCCGAGATGGCTGTCACCTTTGGTTGCCATTTCCTATCCGAGAGATTTCAAAATTTTAACATTTAATTCATCAACATCAAAAATTTTACCTAGTCCGAGTGAGATGGTTCACGATATGAGTGAAACGTTTACGTACGTCAAATATCGTTTCGCCTGGTTGCATCCGGAACATCTCGTATTCTTGGATTAAAGAATTTTTACGTGCTCTTTTGACGTCGTCGGTTCCTTCGTGGGTCACCCTTAGCATTTCCCACATTTCCTGTGCACTTTTACAAACTGAAATTCTATAATACTCATCAAGGGTTAGAGCGAGATGAAATAATGTTTCTAGCCCTAACATCAAATTGTGCTTTTCGACTTTCTTCTGCAGTCCATCTAGAAATAGGTTTAAGAACGTCAACACCGTTCTCTGTAATTTTAGGAACAAATGGACCGTTTAAGATTGCGTCCCAAACGTCTCTATCAACGAGACTCTAAAAATATTTGCATACGTACCTTCCAAAAAGGATAATTTTGACCCGCAAAAAGTGGGGGTCTCGTTGATAGACGCACCTTCGGCAAAAGTTTGATTTTGTCCGGCCATTTTCGAAAATATTTGAATGACTATCAAAGCAAGCTCGATACCACTTGTTAGAATCGCGCAGCAGAATGTTCGCGATGGTCGGACAAAAACCAAGAGGGGGGTGAATTGGATTTTTAATAAAAATTAGGTTTTCAAAATTTTCCCCAAATTTTACCGATTAAAAACTGCGTAAATGTAAATAGAGAAGAGTAGAGAAGATTACACAGTAGGTTTATACTTGGTTCGGATCAAAAGACCCTACGTCCGAGTTGCTAATCACTCAAAAGAGGATTAACGCTGTCACTAAGAACAAATTGTTACAAACAGATTACAAATGAACGAGATAAAGATCGGAAAACACCTCTCTTGAAATCCACAAGAGATGAAGAACAGCTTTCCCTAGAGACGGCACAACACACAATCCACTAAGAACTCCACTTAGTGATTCTTATCGGTTCTAGCCTCACACCAGGTTCTAAAAGCCCCCTTTCCTTGCAACAAACAGTTCTCTGGCACTCACAAGCACTTAACTTTTGTATGGAAAGAGTTGTTCTTACTTTTCCGAGTGCCAAAGCGAGTTTAAGTAGGGAAATTAGGGTTTAGGAATTGGGGATTTCGAAACTAGGGTTCTTGGTAATTGGGTTTTCGAAAATAGGGTTAATTTGAAATTTAAAATGAAAAATAGACTGAAATAATCGATTATTTGGAGTGATAATCGATTAAAACGGAGCCAAATACGTCGGAACCCAAACCTCTCTAGATTAATCGATTATTTGGTGAAATAATCGATTATTCAGTACGGATCAAGTACAAAACAATCGATTATTTTGCTGTTTTAATCGATTAAAACAGTGAGTTTGTATAGAAAGTGTTTTCTCACTGTTTTAATCGATTATTTACCTATATAATCGATTAAAGCCGAGCCTAAATGATAAATTTGAGCTTTTTGAAGCTTCTAAGTTACAGACTATGTACCGGCTATCTTAGACTCTAAAAATACAGACTCAATCTTAAATAAAACAGAGTTATTACAATACAATTATCACCAATCTTCAATCTTCAATATTCTAAGTCTTTAGTTCTTGGATCATCATCAAAATCCATTCTTCATATTCATCAAGTGCAACATCAAGTCCTTGAATTGTCAACATCCACTTCATTCTACCTTTAGGTATGGCATATTTCTTAATTCTACAATGTTTAACAAAATGTCCTTTTTTCATGCAATAAAAACATTTAACAAACGGAGACGAAACAAATTTACTATATGCAAAATAATTTTTAAATGCTCTGGTTTTCTTTCCAATAGACGGTGTAAAACCTATGCCACCACGGTCAATAACTAATTTTTGAGAATCAAGTATCATATCAAGACTAGTCTTTCCTTTTGCTAGTTTAGATGCAGTCTTTATTAAATATGTTACTTTTTCTTGCAACTCAGGACAATGTTTACAATCTTTAACATTACACATGCAATCAAAGTTATTATCTATATCTGAATTTTCATTTTTGATTTCTTCATCAACAATTTTCTTTTCAAGAATAGTGATCTTGTTTTCTAATATCTTATTCATGCTTTTTAATCTTTTGTTTTCAGTTTCTAATTTTTTTGCTACAACATGCATTTCATAAAAGGCATCTTGTAAAGAACTATAATTCATAGAGTCGAACTTACACCTGGTTTTTGGTGAATCTGAGTTGACCATTAGGCATATCTCTCGTTGTTTCTTCATAGGTCATTTCAAGAATCTTCCACATTTGTGCAGCGATCGACAAGTGTGCTATCCTGAAAAAATCGTTTCTGATAAGAGCAGATATGATAATATTTTTGGCAATACAATCATCCTGGATTAATTTCTTTTCACAGTCATTTGAGCTAGACCAATCTTTGTTAATGATATCAGTTTTTTGTTCAAAGATTTTCCAAACATTTATACTAATAGATTCAATAAAGATCTTCATCCTAATCTTCCAAAAAGGATAATCTGTTCCACAAAACAGTGGAGGTCTATCAATACATGCACCCTCAGAAAATTTGTTTCCAGCCATGAATCGAAGAACTTGAATAACTCTCAAGAACCTCGCTCTGATGCCAATTGTTAGAAAAGTAGTTTTAGATCAAGAGGGGGGGGGGGTGAATTGATCTTTGAAAGTTTTTCGCAAATAACAGATTATCTATTTGTAAAAATAAGATTTCAGATCTGTTCTTGAATCACAAAGCAAGCAATAAAAAATAAACGTAGCAGCAGAATTAAAATAGGAGAAAGGTTTAGAAAGATATCACCAGTGTTTATACTGGTTCACCCAATACCAGGGCTACGTCCAGTCTCCAGCCAAATTCCAACTGGGTTCCACTAGATCAAATGTTTTACAGATTACAATCTTACACTTAATCTATCACAAGAACCACAATTCCATTTCCTGCACCTAACCCTTCACCAAGAACCAAATTCCAGTTCTTGACAACCTCTACAACCAAATTCCAGCTGCAGAGAAACCAGTGCCCAAATTCTAGGCACCAACCAATACAAAAAGAATGTAAAGAAATGAAAAGAAGAAACTAGAATGCTCAAACCAATTTTATGCAATTCTGCAGTGTGTTTCTTCTTCAAAAGAAAGCAATTTGCCTCAAGAAAGGATTTCAAAGAACTTCACAAAAACTGGCGCGAATCTTTCTTGAAAGTGTGCTAAAGCTTGCTTGATTGCTAAAAATTGATGTTCAATTGTTGTGTTTAAAATGTTCAAGCCAAACTGTTTTTATAGCAGATTTTCAAAACTACCGGTTTAATCAATGTGTTAAAAGATTCTTTTAATCTATTAAAAGTGTAGTTTAAATCTGTTAAAACTTCTTTTAATCCATTAATACGTTCTTGATTCTTTAACAGATTTGTTTTAACTGATACGACAACATTTATATCAATTAAAACACTTTACAAAAAATCTTCTAATTTGATTTAATCGATTGTTTCGCGATTCAATCGATTAATATACTGCAAAACTTTCTTGTAAATTTTTCCAAGTTATTTTAACTGATAAAAATAAGTTTTAATCGATTAAAACGCTGTGTAGAAATTTTCTAAGTTGTTTTAATCGATTGAAACGTGTTTTAATCGATTAAAAAATCTCTGATCGGTCATAACTCAATTCTGATCGATCATACCTGATTCTGATCGGTCATAATTGCATTCTGAATGTTAAGTGGATTTAATCGATTAAAACCAAGTTGTATCGATTAAAATACCGCAAAAACACTTCTCTGAACATTCTAAGTGATTTTAATCGGTTATTTCAAAACTGTATCAGTGAAAAAATTGTTTAAGAAAGCTTTTGTCAAAATACTTTGTTTTTAACTTGTTTAAACGATTTTAGAGGCATTTTGCAAAATCTTTCAAGTGAAGAAACCTCATGCAGCAAAAAAGATAAAAATGATTATACCTAAGCATAGCAGCGGACACACTAATCTCTCTACTCTTTTATCTAAGTGACTGTTGACCGCTACAAAGTTGACTTTGACTTTATCTTTGACTTCATCAAATCAACAGGATCTTTATCAGAGTATTTCAATAAGATTTTCATCACTTATAGGTCGGACCATTAAAGAAGGAAGAATGCATGTTGTTGCATCTCATTGTATGGATTATGTGTCCTTGAGCAACAAATCATGCACAATGTTCATCTATTGATCTTTGCATTATTCATGCCATCATGAATAATGAGCCAATTGATTGGGGTAGTCTTGTCACTATGACCATGCTTAAAGCTAAGCATCATCAAACCTTTAAAATTCCATATGTTCTTCTTATTTCTCGTATCTTAGAATACAAGGGAGTAAATTTTGAAGGAGAGCAAAGGGTCAGGACGATAAATTCAAATTGGATGCTTGACAACACGCTCACTCAGTTACAAATGGTGCGTGTAAATGGAATTTACGTTCACAAAGATGACGATCCCAACATGGCTAAAGATGCTCAAGTTTCTGATGAAGAGATGCCTACTGCTGAGATTCCTGCAGAAAACATTCATACTGCTGGGACATCATCTACTCATCCTACATCCCGTCCTTCTATGGAAGATATGCTCTTTGATATGAATAAAAGAATGCAAGAATTCTTCAATATTTCTCAAGAACGACATCAGGAAATCATTCACCACATTTCGGATGTAGATGATAGGGTTTGTAACTTAGAAGATAGATTTGATTCACAATTTAACAGTGATGAAAGTGAAGAGTTTTAATCTCTTCAATATATCTTCTTGCTTGTAATTAATTTGATTTATGGAATAAAAATGGTATTGTAGACCCCTAATCTTGCCCGGCCGCAAAATAAAGACTAGAAGACCTCCTTTTTGAAGATGGATGAAGCCTAAGAAGCCACTAGGAGAGACTATTAGGCCCCACACTAGGATAGGAGGGATTTTTAGCACAAAAATAAGGATTTTTGCCTTTTAAGGTCGAGACCGCCGTCCTAGATTCGGGACCGCCGTCTCGCCTTGCGCAAATGGCGAGACCGCTGTCTCATTTGGCGAGACGGCCGTCTCACCACTCGCGAACGGCGAGACCACCGTCTCGATTGGCGAGACTGCCGTCTCGACCTTGTCAGACGAGACGACCCGTCTCGACCTAACAGGTGCAAATTCCTATAAATAGGGCCCCCATTCCCCTCATTCCACACAGTTCTTCTTCCTTCTCTCTAGAAATCTCTTCAAATTCTCTCTCTAGAACCCCTCTGAAGCATTTTCAGAGTTTCTGAGTGTTTTCTAGAGCTTTTTATAGCGTTTTTGAGAGATTCCGGCGTTGTAAAGAGCGAAGGGCTGCCAAAAAGCACCCAAATTTTTAAAGAATTAATAGAAAGCGTGCCTCGGAGGTTTCTACACTCTCTCTCTCTCTTTTACCGCTTTATTTCAATTACGCAATAGACAGTAGGGCCATGTAGTCATAATTTTAAATTCTGCAAAATAAAAGGGTAAAAGCGTATTTTTCGGTTTATTTACTTAGAATAGCTGGCCTATCATAGGGAACCCGAAAGGGGCGTCGTAAAGGAACTAACACTTCTTTACGCGTAACTAACTCCCTTACCCAACTCTGGTTATAATGACCAAAGTTGGTTTTTCGAAAACCAACGCCTTTTAAACCCCTTTTCCGATGTTTCCGGTAAAAACATCGGTGGCGACTCTAGAAGAACCCTTCCAAAATTAGCTCTAGGGTTAGCCCAGTTATCGGACAACCCAAGAGCGCCTTTTCGAAAACCTCGCCTCCAGGTTCAGCCCGGTTATCGGACAACCTAAAGGCGTTGTAACCACACCAATAAAAAACGCAAAAATTGGAAAGTCGAAACCATCGCGTCGCTCTGACCGCCTCGTTTTGACGGCGGTGACAGGTATTTTTATTTTTTTTTAGGGGGAGCTTTTTCTATATTATGCACTTATTGAGAGGGAGCTTTCATTTTTTGATCATAACCAAAATAGGGGGAGAAATTATTTAAAGCCTCTTATGTTTATTAAATTTAAATGTTGTCTGATATTTTTGTTAGCTGTGACAGACAAAACAAGTTATTACAAAGAGCTTTAAAGGAAATTTTGATCATCGTCAAAAAGGGGGAGATTGTTGAACATACAAGGATATGAAGCTTGTAGATTTTGATGATGATTCAAGAATAAAGGACATAAAGATTTGAAGACTTGTAATGTTATGTAATAACTCTGTTTTTATGGTTTTGAGTCTGTAATATTAGAGTCCAAGATAGCCAACACATAGACCACTCTTTAAAAGCTGTAAAAACTCATTTTTATAAAAAAATTCACTGGAATAATCGATTAACTGGCAGGATAATCGATTATTACAGAAAGAAAACCATTTTCAGCATTTGCTCATTGGAATAATCGATTAAATTGCCTGTAAATTGATTAACTGGGTTGTTAATCGATTAAATGGCCTGTTAATCGATTAATTGGTGTTGTTTTTGCTTCTCTACGAGAATGGCTCTGGAATAATCGATTAACACTTAAGATAATCAATTATTTGGGTCTGTTATGTGTTTTGAAATTCAAAATTGGACCAAGTTTCGAAAACCCTATTCCCAATTCATCTAAATTCGAAAATCCCCAATTCCCAAACCCTAATCTCTCTACTTAAGGTTCTCTAAGGCTCTCTGCAAATTGAACAACCTTTTTCATACAAAAGTTAAGAGATGTGACTACTAGAGAACTGTTCGTAGGGAAGAAAAAAGGGGCTTTTGAAACCTAGTGTGGGCTAGAAGCGATAAGAATCACTAAGAGGGTTTCTTGGTGGATTATGTGTTGTGCCGTCTCTAGGGAAAGTTGTTCTTCATCCTTTGTGGATTCAATGGAGGTGTTCATCTCTTGTGTGACTCAAGAGAGGTGTTTTCTTTACCTTATCTTTTCATTTGAAATATGTTTGTAAAACTGTGATTATAGTGACAACATTAATCCTCTGTTTGAGTGATTAGCAACTAGATGTAGGGTCTTTTGATCCGAACTAGTATAAATCGATTGTGTAATCTTCTATCCCTTCTATATTTACTTTACATAACATTTTAATCGGTGAAATTTTAGGAAAATTTTTAAAACTCTAATTTTTGTTTAAGAAACCAATTCACCCCCCTCTTGGTTTTTGTCCGTAAACGCAAACATTCCGCTACGTGATTCTAATAGACTGCACTAATCGGATGGGGGTTTATACTCATCACCCAAGGGGTCGGCTACCGTAAGAAGGAGCATCCTAAGGTTCTACCACTTGTCAGCCGAGGGGTTGACGACTACCGCAAGAAGGAGCATCCCAAAGCTACAAGCAACCGGATGGGGGTTCATACTCATCAACTGAGGGGTTGGCTACCGCAAGAAGGAGCATCCTAAGGTTCTACCACTTGTCAGCCGAGGGGTTGACGACTACCGCAAGAAGGAGCATCCCAAAGCTACAAGCAACCGGATGGGGGTTCATACTCATCAACTGACGGGTCGGCTACCGCAAGAAGGAGCATCCTGAGGTTCTACCACTTGTTAGCCGAGGGGTCAGCTACCGCAAGAAGGAGCATCCCAAAGCTACAAGCAACCAAATGGGGGTTCATACTCATCAACCGAGGGGTTGGTTACCGCAAAAAGGAGCATCCTGAGGTTCTACCACTTGTCAATTGAGGGGTCGGCTACCGCAAGAAGGAGCATCTTGAAGCTACAAGCAACCAGATGGGGGTTCATACTCATCAATCAAGGGGTTGGCTACCGCAAGAAGAAGCATCCCAGTTTATCACTTGTTAACCAAAGGGGTCAGCTACCGCAAGAAGGAGCATCCCGGAGGTTCACACATTTATCGTTTGGAGGATCAACTACCGCAAGAAGGAACATTCGATGGACAACTAGGCAAGAGGGTTAACTCCTTCACCTGCCAACCAATCTCGAATGCATATTGAGCCAACGGTCGGTTAGTCAGGTGAAGGGAGGGCAACTATAGACCCCAAATCTTGACCGATTTCAAAAATAATAATAATAAAAACATTCTGCTGAGAAGGCCTTCCCAAATGGCGAGGAGCCCTTCTCGAATAGCGAGAAGGCCTTCTAGAATGGTAAGAAGGCCTTCCCAAATGGCGATAAGGCCTTCCCGAATGGTGAGAAAGACTTCCCAAATGGCGAGAAGACCTTCCCAAAAGGCGAGAAGGCCTTCCCAAATGGTGAGAAGGTCTTCCCTAATAGTGAGAAGGCCTTCTCGAATGGCGAATCCTAGATGGCCATCCCGGCTTGCCTAGCACTTTTTCCTATAAGTAGGAGCCTCATTCCACCCATTTTCACACACCATTCACTCCTACCACTCTCTAGGAAGCCTTTTGGCACTTTAGAGTGACTCTGTTTTCCAGAGTTCGAGTGAGCTTTTCAATTTCTGTTAAGGTATAAATCGGTTAAGGATGTCTCCTTTTTTTGAGACATTCGGCCCTCGGTAGAGTGACACCTTTATTTTTTGATCGAGGGAGGAGTGTCTCTATAAAGTGCGGGGACTACCAAAAAGCGTCCTCAAGTTCAACATTTATGAAAGCTCGCTTCGGAGGTTCTCCTTCATATCTCTTCTCTTTTAGTGCTTTCTTTTATTGTTTCCCTTACATGCATTAGATATTAGGATCATATAGATCACTACTTAAAAGAATATATGGATATGTTCGCCTGGTCCTATCATGATATGCCCGGGCTCGATACAAGTATAGTAGAACATCGACTACCATTGAAAGAAGGATTCTGACCTGTGAAACAAAATCTCAGAAGAATCAAACTAGATTGGTCCTTGATGATTAAAGAAGAGGTGCAAAGACAATTGGACGTCAATTTCCTAGTGGTGTCCAAATACCCTGACTGGTTGGCTAACATAGTGCTTGTCATAAAAAAGAACGGTAAGGTTAGGGTATGCGTGGATTATAGGGACCTCAATCGAGCAAGTCCAAAGGATGACTTTCCCTTGCCACATATAGACACATTTGTAGACCATACAGCTACTAACACGTTTTATTCCTTCATGGACAGGTATGCGGGGTACAATCAAATTAAATTGGCCGTCGAGGATAGAGAAAAAACCTCTTTCATCACACCATGGGGTACCTTCTACTATAGAGTAATGCCTTTCGGAATAAAAAATGCAGGGGCTACCTATCAAAGGGCTATGGTCACACTATTCCACGACATGATCCACAAGGAAATAGAAGTATACGTGGATGACATGATCGCCAAGTCCGGAAGCGAGATGGACCACATTCAATATCTCAAGAAGCTATTCGATCGGCTTCAAAAAGGTGTTCTTAGGTCGTCCGATAACCGGAATGACCTACGAACTAATTTGAAAGGGTTCTTATGGAATCGCCACCGATGTTTTTACCGGAAGCATCGAAAAAGGAGAGAAAAGGCATCGGTTTTCGAAAACCAACTTTGGTCGTTAAAACTAGAGTTGGGTAAGGGAGTTAGTTACGTGTAAGGCAAGTGTTAGTTCCCTTACGACGCCCCTTTCGGGTTCCCTATGATGGGTCAGTTATTTTATAAATAAACTTTTGAACAGACGCTTTTACCTTTTTTTTTTGCGGAATTAAAATAATGACTACATGGCCCTAATATCTATTACGCAATTTAATTATGAAATAAAAGACAGTAAAAGAGAGGGAGGGAGTGAAGAAACCTCCGAAGCAAGCTTTTTTATTAATTCTCTTGAAAATAGGGTGTGTTTTGACAGCCCTTCGCTCTTACAACGCCGAAAATCGCTCTCAAAACGCTATAAAAAGCTCTCTAAGACACTCAAAAACTCCGGAAATGCTTCAGAGGGACTCTAGGAGGAGAATTTGAAGAAAGTGTAGAAGGGAAAGTGGAAGAACTGTGTGAAATAAGGGGGGGGGGGGGGAGCGCTCACTATTTATAGGGATTCACGCCTATCAGGTCGAGACGGTGGTCTCGACTGGCAAGGTTGAAACAGCCGTCTTGCCATTCGGGACGGCGGTCTCGACTTGCAAAAGTGGTGAGACCGCTGTCTCGTTTGGCGAGACGGCGGTATCGAATTTTCAAGTAACGAGAAGGCCTTCTTGCCAAATGGGAGGGGGTCTCGCCATTGGCTAGTGGCGAGACGGTCGTCTCGACTTGCATCATTTGCGAGACGGCGGTCCCGAAAAGCGAGACGGAGGTCTCGACTATTGAAGGCAAAAATCCTTATTTTTATACAGAAAATCCTTCCTACTCTAACATGGGGCCTAATAGTCTCTCCTAGTGGCTTTTTAGGCTTCGTCCATCTTCGAATAGGAGGTCTTCTGCTCTTATATTGAGGTCGGGCAAGATTTTGGGTCTACAGCTACCCCCCCTTTACTTGACTAGTCGACTGTTGGCCTGTCGTGCCAAGAAGATCGACTGGAGGGTAAAGGAGTTGACCGTCTTGCCCGGTTACCCTTCGGATGTTCCGTCTTGCGGCGGTTGATCTTCTGGGGAAAAGTGTGTTGTGCGCCTCTAGGATGCTCCTTCTGATGGTAGCCGATCCTTGTGGTTGACACGTGGTAGAACCTCAGGATACTCCTTCTCACAGTAACCGATCCTTCGATTGATGGGTACAAACCCCCCATTAGGCTGGTAGTTGAAGCTTGCTGTGCGTCAGACTGGATGAGTATAAACCCTCCATCAGGCTGGTAGTTGCAGTCTGCTATGCGTCGGACTGGATGAGTATAAAACCCCCATCAGGCTGGTAGTTGCAACTTACTGATCCGGCTCCCATGCAGATCAGGCGCACTTTGTGCGCAAGTTGATTGGTATGAACCCCTTATCAGGCTAGTACAGTCCATTGCGTAGCACTGGTGGTGGTGGCGGCTTACTGCTCAGTTGCTCATGCGCCGACTCCATGGGGAGTGATTTCTATTTTGGTAAATGTCCTTTCTGGTAAAGTCTTTCGGTGTGCCGGGGATTCTTTGTTTTTTTGGCTTTTCCTTATAGCCATCCAGCTTGTTGTTTGCTGGGGATTCTTTGTTTTTTGATCCTTTGGTAGTGGTCATCCGACTTTGCTGGTTGTCGGGGGCTTTTGATGAGTGCCTTTTAGATAGGCAGGAATCCTTTGGGGATTTGTTGATCTTGGTGGCAGCTCTTGAGTAGGCGGGTATTCATTGAAAATTTGCTGATTTTGATGGTGACTCTAAGTAGGCAGATACTCCATTGAGTTTCTGGTAATGCCTCTGAGTAGGCAGATGCTTCATCGGAAGTGAAGACTTTTGGCTGCATTTGTTTTGCCTCTTACTAGGCCGATATTCCCTTATGGGGATGCTGGCTCTTGCTTGCCAGGTCTTGCCTATGTGTAGACAAATGACATTTTGAGGATGAATTTGAAGTTTTGACTTTGCAGTAGGCTCACTAGCGATGATCTTTCACCGGGGAATTGGTTGACTTCCCGGGGATCTGATTTGGGTTTGCCCCCTGGAGTTTTGACTCCTTGTTAGGTACTGGTGTGAGCTAGTTCTGTGATGCTCTTATTTAATTTCTCCTTTTCCACAATTTATCTCTTTTTTATCGCGATTTTGAAATCTGGCTTTTTTATGGGGATAATGTGTGAGCCTTTTTACTTTTTAGTTTCTTTTTATTACGCTGACTTTTCCTTCTTTTTAGGAGGTCCACTAGGGATGAAGTTTGCTTTCTTTGGTGATCCACCAGGGAATTAGTTGACTTCCTGGGGATTTGATTTTTATTTTCTAGGGATGGATTCTTGGCTCCTTGATTGATGTTGATGCGAGCTATACTTGTGAAACTCTTATTCCACTGAGGGATAGGAATTTTTGATTCCTTTTTGTAGACTTTTTTAGGAGATCCACTTTGAGGATTTTTATTCGACCATCTCTGTCATGGACTTTTTGTCATCTGCTGGAGATGAAGGGTTTTCTTTTCTCTTCTTTTCTCTCCTTTCTTTTTGTTGAGCCCTTGATGGTTTGGACTCTTTTGATTGTTGATGATGATGGGCTATTGAAGCCTTTATTCTCCATTGGGGAGTGTGGAGGAGACTTTATGGGTGAGTGTGCTCGATGACTCAAGTAGTGGCGATGCTAAGTCGTGGGGTAATATTTATTTTGCCTTTGGAATAGGCAAGGATCCACTTGGGGATAACTAAGCCTTTTTGTCGGCTTTTATTTTATGATGTCTGCTGATTGTGCCATCTTTTATTGGGTAGAAAAATGATGACTGGAGCTTTGGCTTCTGGAAGCTCTTATTTCTTCTGAGTTATTAGATGACAACTCGCTCTTCTTTCTTGAGGGAGAGCAATGTTTGGAGACTTCTTATTTGTGCCTTCTTTTTCTAGGGTAGAAGGATGGGGTTGGAGTTTTAACTTCTGGAAGCTCTTATTTTTCTCAGAGTCGCTTTATTGATGACTTGCTCTGTTTTCTTGAGGGCATTATTTGGAGACTCGGTCTCGGTGATCTTGTTTTCAATCACAAACATGGAGTTAGTCTCCTTATATGCATGAATGCTTTTCATTTTTTATTTTTTGTTATTTATCTGAAGTGATATTTATTTCTTTCATTTTTTACCTTGACAAAGTCGTTTTGTGCGACTACTTGTGTGTGGATGCCTTAAATGAAATCTATCCTTTTATTTGATGCATCTAGAGAAGTAACTGGTATCCTGCTGGAATTTCATGATTATGATGAAGGGCTCCTCTCTTTTATTCATTTTTTAGTTTAGTCCTATCTTTTGCCTAGACTACCCTTTTGGGGTTTTTAGTCTAGCAGGCTGCCTTAATTTTTGCCTAGGATATCTTAGTGGGCTTTTTCCTTTTTTATGAATGCCCTAACTTTTGCCTAGACCACCCTTTGCGGGTTTTTGATCTAGCGGGCTACCCTAACTTTTGCCTAAGAATGTTCTAGCAGGCATTATTCTTTTTATTTTCGTTTTTTCTTTCTCTTTTCTCTTTTCTTTTTGAGAGAAAGGACCCTATGCATGTATGCAATGTTCGTGATATGCATCCTATAATACTATTTCAATTAATTTTTAAAAAGAATTAACCAATGTGCTTTTACTTCTTATGAGCTTCTGACGTTATGTGCTTTGTCGACATGATATGTTGTATCGATTTTTCCGTCTCGATTTTCTATGACCGAAGAATGATTGTGTTGATTGTAGAGCGACTTGTCATGTCAGTGCGCCCCTCCCTTTTCTTGGGGATGTCAATCCTCCTATTGATTACTATCTCCACATTTTCCTACTAATTACTAGAATGTCGTAGTGGTAAGGGTCAAGAGAAAAGAAGGAAGAGGATATTTAATTCAAAGCCATGTGTTTTAGAATTGTTTTATTTTGACAAAAATGGTTTTTGTAAGCACGGCTAGCCAAGGTTGGTTAGAGTGTTTAGGCTAGTTTAGACAAACTTTTTGTTTATGGAGTGGCGTCTTGATTATTCAATGGCGCCTATCATGACTGATTAACTTCCCTAGTCTACCCTTTGGGTTTTCAGGCTAGGATGTTGTGCTATGTCCTAACTTATGTCTAGGTTTCCTCTTTTCTTGTTTTGGGAATCCTAGCGGACTTTATTTTGTAACCCTAATTTTTGCCTAAGCTACCCTTTATTGTTGTTCAGGTCTCCTAGCGGTTTTACCCTAACTTTTGCGTAGCCCCCTTAATGGGTTTCCTACCGGGTACCTTGCCTTTTCTTTTTGGCCTTTAACTTCTATGGGCTTCCTTTGATTTTTGTTTTCTTTTTGCACAACATTGGCGAAACACGACTTTACTTATGACGAGGTAAAACTTTATTTTGTGCTTCTTGTCAATCAATGGTGATGGATTTGACTTTTATTTTGGTCAATGACGAAGTTTGATTACTTTGACGCATTTTGAAAACGTTTGTTTAAGCATGGTTATTAATGAGGTTTAGATATGAATAACAATAAGAGAAGTAGATAGTAAGAATGACATTCTTTGTAATTAATAGAGAAATATGTGCCCTACAATGCTCGGGGGTCGGGCTAGCCCCGAGGAGTAATCTCTAATAGTCATTGGATTTACAAACCCTAAGAATAAGAAGGAGAACACCTAATGACTAAAGTCGCTTTTGACGCTTGAACCCCTCTATTTGGGAAAATCTGATTCAAGGTGTGGAGGGGAGACTTCCCTTTTCTCCGTGCAGGTTAATCCTTTGTAGGGTCATGCTTCGAAGGATTATCTTTAAAATCTAGTGGCTCCCTTATTCCTTGAGAGTTTCTAATGAGCCCTTGGTTTGGGGCAGCATCTATATTTTCTCATCATGTGGGTCACCTTCATATTGTTGGGGAAGTCTTTTCATATTGGCAAAAGATATTTAAAAGGTCCTCTTCAGCCGCATCCATACAAGGTAGGGCAGATGACTTACTAATCCGAACGTCGTCTTTAGCACGAACCGTGACTAGCTTGTCGCCTACCGTGAGTTTGTCTCTTTGGCGGAGCATTGAAAGAACTTTCTCAGCGTCATGAATCCAAAGTCTATTCAATTTCCTCTTTGGATTATGTTTCTCTTCGATCTTATTATTTTTCCTTTATTCTTGGGAACATTGTCTTGTAGCTCCTCGGGGGAGTAGATTCTTCCACTTCTAATCCTGCCCCCGATACCGGCTATGCTAGAGATATCCTCATTGATGGGCGATGTTTTTACGTATCTCCATGGTACAAGTTTATTTGACATAGGTGGCGTGAACAAACGCAATGATGTCCTTGCCCCCTCTCCTTTATTTACTCGGATGACCAACGGTTGAGGCTTATTATCCTCCTTAGGCGGATCAACTGTTGGATAAAACTTGATGATGAAAAGTTTGCTCTTCATCTTATTTTGATTAATGGGAAGCACATCAATTAATCCTTTCTTTTTATTATCTTATTATTATTAAAGTGAGAATGAATGCAATTTTTGAATGCAATAGACGGTTGAAGAGATGATGACAACAAACAATTTTATTTATTTCATCCAGACAGTGTGCATTCTTCAATACAATGTTTCGAAGTACATTTTTTTTAAAAGCAGAGAAGCCTAAATGAACCCATAGGCGGGTTAGAATTTCTATTTATTTTCTTTTTTGCTTCCCGTGCATGGCATGCGAATGCCCTAATCCTCTTTTCATAGTATTGAGGAATGTCCACTTCTTCGACCGTTTATTATTAGATGCATGTTATGAGGATGAAGTTTGGTGGATGCATGTATGCAAGTGTTTGGTTTTTCCTAAACATTAACATGTTTTATTTTCTAACATGATGTATGATAGTATTTGGGATTTTTGTATGCGGATGAGGACATGAAGAATACCAGCTACTTTCTGGAATGCATATGAATTTAAGAATGTGTTGTTTTTTTTTTCTTGTGATGAAATGTATGATTAGTGTAAGATAGATATGCCTTAAGACAATGACTTTGGTATAACACCATACCCATTTTGGTATAATGGTTCCTTCCTCATAAAGGTCACCATATATCATAACACACTTGTCTCTTCCTTATGGAAGATTACAAGCGCACTTGGGCCTCTTTCGCCTTTGTCTTAGGGATATCTAATGCCCCCTAGAATGAATGTATTTATGCATGCACTAGTAAAAAAAGGACTTTTTATGATACAAGCGGCGACAGAGGTTCAAAGAGCGATAACTTTTGACTGGGATGTCCGATTTGGACGCACAATATATCAAAACGAATAGAAAAAGGTGAAGAATCAGGTTATAAATGCCTGAAGGGGATTTGGCCCAGTAATTTTCCCAAAAAAACGCTCCTAAGACCAATTTTTTGAGAGATTTATTAAGATGATGCGTATGCATACTTTCCTTATGCATTTATTTTCTCTCATGGTTCTTCCGCTCATGGTATGATGTGACATGAATGTTTTGACTTTGTCAAAAATAATTTTATTTATTTTTGATTTATGTCTTTATTTGATTTTATTTTATTTTTAGAGCCTTTTATCTCTTTTGTCAGACTGCGTGGCTACTTAGCTTACAAAGAACCTAAAACCAGGATAGCTAAAAGGCAGACTGTCCGAGATAAAATGGTTTTATTTGCGAAAGAATAATATTAGCGTCCCTTATCTCTTCTATCGGACTGCATGGCTACTTAGCTTACAAAGAACCTGAAACCAGGCTAGCTAAAAGGCAGATTGTCTGAGATAAGGGTGTTTATTGTAAAATTTTGTTTTTATCTGTTGTTTGGTTATGCTATGCAATCCAATGCAACAAACAAATGCACATACAATTCACTCATCTGCAAACATGTGAGATGTCATTTTAATGACGAGGTAGGGTTTTCCTGCAGAAAAGTGCATTCGTAAAGGTAGGTTCTAACTGTTCTCACCAAGGCAAAGGCCCCCAAGGTGCCCTTATTATAGGGTCCCCACTCTCCAGCCTTTCGACCATGCTTAGCACTAAGGCCATAGTCAGTCTTTGTGCCAAAAGAGGAAGGTTATCACCTTGAGTGGTGGTTTCCAATCACACCGGTGGGCTCAGGGCCATCACTACGGCGAACCGTACTTGCCACCCACTCCCTATGGATTTCTCACTTGCCCCCGGGTATAGAGGGAACTGTTGTGTGCAAAGGTATGTGTACAGTTTGTATTTCAAACAATTGCGTAAAATAAACAAACAATAGTTATTAAAGCCAAGCAATTAAAACATGTTATAATACAAGGTAAGGTAAAAGCGAAATTTCTTAGTTTATTTATTAAACTGACCCATCACTAAATGGGATCAACTCTCTAGGCTTCGCTAGTGGAGTCGCCATCTGTCGCCGCCATTGAAAAGAGGCGGTCAGAGCGACGCGATGGTTCTAACTTTCCATTTTTCGTGTTTTTATGGGTGATGGTATAACGCCTTTAGGTTATCCGATAACCAGGCTGAACCGAAGGGCGAGGTTTTCGAAAAGGTGTTCTTAGGTCGTCCGATAACCGGGCTGACCTAAGAACTAATTTGAAAGGGTTCTTATGGAGTCGCCACCGATGTTTTTACCGGAAACATCGAAAAAGGAGAGAAACGGCATTGGTTTTTGAAAACCAACTTTGGTCGTTAAAACCAGAGTTGGGTAAGGGAGTTAGTTACGTGTAAGGGAAGTGTTAGTTCCCTTACGACGCCCCTTTCGGGTTCCCTATGATGTGCTAGTTATTTTATAAATAAAATTTTGAAAAGACGCTTTTACCCTTTTATTTGCGGAATTAAAATAATGACTACATGGCCCTAATATCTATTACGTAATTTAATTATGAAATAAAAGACAGTAAAAGAGAGGGAGAGAGTGAAGAAACCTCCGAAGCAAGCTTTTTGATTAATTCTCTTGAAAATAGGGTGCGTTTTGGCAGCCCTTCGCTCTTACAACGCCAAAAATCGCTCTCGAAACGCTATAAAAAGCTCTCTAAGACACTCAGAAACTCTGGAAATGCTTTGGAGGGACTCTAGGAGGAGAATTTGAAGAAAGTGTAGAAGGGAAAGTCGAAGAAATGTGTGAAATGAGGGGGGGAGCGCTCACTATTTATAGGGATTTGCGCCTGTCAGGTCGAGATGGCAGTCTCGACTGGCAAGGTCGAGACGGTCGTCTCGCCATTCGGGACGGCGGTCTTGACTTGCAAAAGTGGCGAGACCGCCGTCTTGACCTGACAGGCGCGAATCCCTATAAATATGGGGCGCTCTCCCCTTCATTTCACATAGTTCTTCCATTTCTCCTCCTGCTATTTCTCAAAATTCTTCTCTTAGAGCCCCTCCGAAGCATTTTTGGAGTTTCTGAGTGTTTAAGAGAGCTTTTTTTATAGCGTTTTCGAGAGAAATTCGATGTTGTAAGAGCGAAGGGCTGCCAAAACGCACCCTACTTTTTTAGAAGAATTAATCAAAGCTTGCTCCGGAGGTTTATTCACTCTCTCCTTTTTTTTATTGTTCTTTCTACTTATATTAAATTGTGCAATAGCTATTAGGGCCATGTAGTCATTATTTTAATTCCACAAATAAAAGGGTAAAAGAGTCATTTCGAAAGTTTATTTATAAAAATAACTGGCCTGTCATAGGGAACCCGAAAGGGGCGTCCTAAGGGAGCTAATACCTCCCTTACACGTAACTAACTCCCTTACCCAACTCTGGTTTTAATGACCGAAGTTGGTTTTTCTAAGAAACCAACGCCTTTTTCTCCCCTTTTTTGATGTTTCTGGTAAAAACATCGGGGGCGACTCCATAAGAACCCTTTCAAATTGGTTCTTAGGTCAGCCGGTTATCGGACGACCTAAGAACACCCTTTCGAAAACATCGCCCTTAGGTTCAACCCGGTTATTTGTTGACAATTCAAGGACTTGATGTTGCACTTGATGAATATGAAGAATGGATTTTGATGATGATCCAAGAACTAAAGACTTAGAATATTGAAGATTGAAGATTGGTGATAATTGTATTGTAATAACTCTGATTTATTTAAGATTGAGTCTGTATTTTTAGAGTCTAAGATAGCCGGTACATAGTCTGTAACTTAGAAGCTTCAAAAAGCTCAAATTTATCATTTAGGCTCGGGTTTAATCGATTATATAGGTAAATAATCGATTAAAACAGTGAGAAAACACTTTCTATACAAACTCACTGTTTTAATCGATTAAAACAGCAAAAGAATCGATTGTTTTGTACCTGTCCAGTACAGATAATCGATTATTTCACCAAATAATCGATTATTCCGAGAGGGTTGGGTTCTGAAGTATTTGGCTCTGTTTTAATCGATTATTACTCCAAATAATCGATTATTTCAATCTGTTTTTCAAATTAAATTTCAAATTAACCCTATTTTCGAAAACCCAATTACCAAGAACCCTAGTTTCGAAATCCTCAATTCCTAAACCCTAATTTCCCTACTTAAACTCTGCTTTAGCACTCGAAACAATGAACAACTAAAGAACAACTCTTTCCATACAAAAGTTAAGTGCTCTGTGAGAGCCAGAGAACTGTTTGTTGCAAGGAAAGGGGGCTTTTGGAAACTCGGTGTGAGGCTAGAAGCGATAAGAATCACTAAGTGGAGTTCTTAGTGGATTGAGTGCTGTGCCGTCTCCGGGGAAAGCTGTTCTTCGGGGCTTTTGGAAACTTGGTGTGAGGCTAGAAGCGATAAGAATCACTAAGTGGAGTTCTTAGTGGATTGTGTGTCTGTGCCGTCTCCAGGGGAAAGCTGTTTATCATCTCTTGTGGATTTCAAGAGAGGTTTTATCTTTAACTTTACCTTTTTCATTATAATTTGTGTTGTAACAACTTTGTTCTTAGTGACGGCGTTAATCCTCTTTTGAGTGATTAGCAAGCTGGACGTAGGGTCTTTTGATCCGAACCAGTATAAACCTATTGTGTAATCTTCTCTACTCTTCTCTATTTATATTTACGCAGTTTTTAATCGGTAAAATTTGGGGAAAATTTTGAAAACCTAATTTTTATTAAGTAACCAATTCACCCCCCTCTTGGTTTTTGTCCGACCACGCGAACATTCAGCTGCGCGATTCTAACAAGTGGTATCGAGCTTGCTTTGATAGTCATTCAAACTTTTCGAAAATGGCCGGACAAAATCAAACTTTTGCCGAAGGTGCGTCTATCAACGAGACCCCCACTTTTTGCGGGTCAAAATTATCCTTTTTGGAAAGTACGTATGCAAATATTTTTAGAGTCTCGTTGATAGAGGTGTTTGGGACGCAATTTTAAACGGTCCATTTGTTCCTAAAATTACGAGAACGGTGTTGACGTTCTTAAACCTTTTGATAGATGGACTGCCGACGAAAGTCGAAAAGTACAATTTGATGTTAGGGCTAGAAACATTATTTCATCTGCTCTAACCCTTGATGAGTTCTACAGAATTTCTATTTGTAAAAGTGCACAGGAAATGTGGGAAATGCTTAGAGTAACCCACGAAGGAACTGACGACGTCAAAAGAGCACGTAAAAATTCTCTAATTCAAGAGTACGAAATGTTCCGGATGCAACCAGGCGAAACGATATTTGACGTACAAAAACGTTTCACTCATATCGTGAACCATCTCACCGGACTAGGTAAAATTTTTGACGTTGATGAATTAAATGTTAAAATTTTGAAATCTCTCGGATAGGAAATGGCAACCAAAGGTGACGGCCATCTCGGAGTCACAAAATCTTGCCACTATGTCTATGGCGGCGTTGTTTGGAAAGCTTAGGGAGCATGAACTTGACCTTGGAAGACTAAATGAGGAAGAGGGTCAATATCAAAAGAAGAACCTTGCTTTCAAAACCGAGATTTCAAAAAGCAATAATAAGAAAGAAGAAGAAGAAGACTCAGAAAATGATGAAGAAGAGATGAGTCTTTTTATAAAGAAGTTCACCAAGATGATGAAAGCAAAAGGAAGACATCCTTTCAAAGGTAAGGGAAAGGTAAAAGAAAATTCTTCCGTTAATATAAAATGCTTTGGTTGTGGTGAAGCGGGGCATATGAAGACCGAATGCCCAAACAAGAAAAATGATGAACATAAGGGCAAAAAGCAATTCAAGAAGAAAGCATATATTGCTTGGGATGACAGTGATTCAAATTCAGAATCAAGCGACTCAGAAATTGAAGCAAACATTTGCTTGATGGCAAATAACAACAATTCTTCGGATGTTGAGGTTAGTGATTCCGATTCATCCTCTTGTGAAGAAAATGATCATGATGAATTACAAAATGCTTATAATGAGTTATTTACTGCATTTATGGATATGAAAAAGGAATATAAAGTAGTAAAGAAGAATCTAAGAAAATCGGAAAAGGAAAATGAGTCCTTAAAATTGAAAATTGCATGTTTAGAAGAAAAGGAGGTAGCTAATACGAAAATTGTATGCTTAGATGAGAATAAGGACTTAGCTTGTGCAAATTGTAAAGAGCATGAATATGACATAGATATTCTTAACCATTTGCTTGACAAAGCCGAAAAAGAAATTGATGATCTTAGGAAGAATGAAATGGTTTTTGCTCAAAATAATGTAAATCATAGAGTTCCTTTGAAAAAGAGTAAATCTAAAAAGAAAAGAATATGGGTAGAAAAAGGAACTAGAGCATGTCATGTTAATAATGTATCTTATTCTAAAGCTACTCCAAATGCATGCTTCTATTGTATGAAACAAGGTCACACTTCAAATAAGTGTAAAATTAAACATTTTGGTATTCCAAAAGGTAAATATATTTGGGTTCCAATAGTTAAATAAATCTGTTTGTCTCTTTTATTTATTCAAAGAAAATGGATCATTTTGTATGTTTTAAACAAAATGCTTAGGTAAAATCATTTTATCTTTTCTACTGCATAAAGATTCTTCTCTTAAAGATTTTTGCGAGAAGCCTCTAAAATTGTTTTAAACAGCTCAAAATAAAGTATTTTTACAAAAGCTTTCTTAAAACATGTTTTTAACTGATGCAGTTTTGAAAGAACCAAATAAAATCACTTAGAGTGGTCAAAGAAGTGTTTTTACAGCATTTTAATCGATACAACTGGTTTTTAATCGATTAAAACCATTTAGAACTCATTTTGACCGATCAGATTGTTATTATGAGCGGTCAGAAACGTTTAAATCGATTAAAAACACGTTTCAATCGATTAAAATTACTTAAAGGGTCAGGATGATCGATCAGAATCAAATTATGACCGATCAGAAGCAAATGTAATCGATCAGATTTTAATTATGAGCGGTCAGAAATCTTTCAATCGATTAAAAACACGTTTCAATCGATTAAAATCACTTAAAGGTTCAGGATGATCGATCAGATTTTTATTATGACCGGTCAGAGTCAGGATGACCGATCAGATTTTTATTATGACCGATCAGAACTCTTTTAATCGGTTAAAAACTCGTTTCAATCGATTAAAACAACTTAAAAACTTTTTCTACACTGCGTTTTAATCGATTAAAAGATGTTTTAACAGATTAAAACTGCACTTTTAACAGATTAAAAGAAACTTTTAACAGATTAATTAAACCAGCAGTTTTTGAAAATCTTCTATTGAAAACAGTTTGGCTTGAACTTTCTAAACTCACATTGAATATAAGTTTTCACACATCCTTAAGCAATCAATTGAGCAACTGCGGTGCAAACACTTTGGAGATCAAAGATGTGTTACTTGTTGATATATTATTGGATCAACTGATAGTTTGTTATGTGTAGAATTTGCTAAGATAATGCAGGGAGAGTTTGAAATGTCTATGATGGGAGAATTGACATTCTTCCTTGGACTACAAATCAAGCAACTTAAAGATGGCACTTTCATCTCTCAAACTAAATACTGCAAGGAAATTCTCAAAAAGTTTGGTATGGACACCTCTAAGGAAGCTAACACACCCATGGGAACTTCATGCTATTTAGACAAGGATGAATCAGGTTTGGAAGTAAATCAAACTATGTATAGAGGTATGATAGGATCACTATTATACTTAACTGCTAGTAGACCTGATATTATGCATTCTGTTTGTGTGTGTGCTAGATTTCAGGCTTGTCCTAAAGAATCTCATTTAATTGCAGTAAAACATATTTTAAAATACTTAAAAGGAACTACTGGATTTGGCTTGTGGTATCCGTCTGATGCTTGTATTAGTTCATTAGGATATTCTGATGCTGATTATGGTGGATGTAAAATTGATAGGAAAAGCACTAGTGGGACATGTCATTTGTTAGGTTCATCCTTAATATCATGGCATTCTAAGAAACAAGCATGTGTTGCTTTATCTACCACTGAAGCTGAATATATTGCAGCTGGTAGTTGTTGTGCTCAAATTCTGTGGATGAAACAACAATTAGAGGATTATAGCATATATTTAAATGACATTCCATTAATGTGTGATAATACGAGTGCAATCAACTTAACAAAAAATCCAGTAATGCACTCTAGGACTAAACATATTGAGATTAGACATCACTTTTTAAGAGATCATATCAGCAAAGGAAACTGTAAGATAGAGTATGTAGACACTAAACGTCAATTAGCAGATATATTTACTAAGCCTCTACCCAAGGATAGATTCTATGATCTTAGAAGAGACTTAGGGATACTAGAAATAGCTTAAATTCTGCTTAATTTGACTGTTTTTGGATGATTGTTATGATTAAATTCGTGATGCAGGATATTCATAGGTTATAATGTGCCAAAACCTTAAAAACTTGATATAGCCTCTGGAATAATCGATTCCTGGAAGTGATAATCGATTATTTTCCCTTAAAAACGCCCAAAACAGGGTATTCTCCTCTGAAATAATCGATTATTTACTGGAAATAATCGATTAAAGCTATCAGATATTGAAATAATCGATTATCTTGAAATATAATCGATTAAATGCGACCAGTTTTGCCTCTTAGCCGTTGCCAACGGATATTTTGCCATGAAATCCTTTCTATATGACCGTTGGAAGTGTTTTCTCTATAAATAGAGACATCTAGGTCAATTATACTCACTTCTAACTCTTGTAATCAAGTTTTCTTGAAATCTATACTCTCTTTGCTTCATTATTCCCTCACTTGTCTCCAAAATCTCTTCAAGTTTATCTACTCTTTCAAATGGCCTCATCCTCTCGCCCTAAGATTCCTCCAAGAAGAAGATCTGCACCTTCTTCTCATTCCAGTCCTAATTTCTGTAGAAGGATGGATCTCTGATGCAGATGGTCAACAAGAATTTCTAACCTCCTGGAAAGAAAAAGGTATTATTTCTCCCAAATTTCTTATAGGTGAGCAATTCATTCGTAGGGTTTCAATTTTCCTAATCTTCTTGAAATTCAAGGAATTCTCCACGTTTATCCAAATGCAAGGTACATACTATCCTGACTTAGTTAGGGTATTCTATTCTAGATTCAAGTTTAGGGATCAAATTGCTACATCCGGTGTAAAAGGGGTTACCATAATTCTAGATGATGATATTTGGGAAAATGTTGCTCACTTCCCCATTAGAGAAGATGCTATTAACGTTTATGGTGAGCTAGATGACTTTGACAGGTTCTTAGCTTATCGATCTTTCTGCGGAATCCTTCTCTGGAGGTTGGACGTATTCTTCATGCTTGGACCTTTAAAGAAGGAAGAACGCATGCTTCTACATTTACTTGTATGGATCTTATGTCCCGGGCTACGAATCATGCCCAATGCTCTTCCATTGATCTTCGAATTATTCATGCCATAATGAATAATGAACCTTTAGATTGGGGTGTTCTTGTCAAAATGACCATGCTTAAAGCAAAACGTCATCACACCTTCAAAATTCCATATGCACTTCTTGTATCCCGTATTCTTGAATATAAAGGAGTGAATGTTGAAGGTGAGCAAGCAGTTAGAACAAACAACTTAAACCGCATGTTGGACAGCACATTGACTCAACTTCAAATGGTGCGTGTCAATGACATCTATGTTCACAAAGATGACGTTCAAAATCAAAGTGATGCAAATGAAGACTCTGATGAAGATATGCCTCCAGCTGATAATTTTCCCTCTAACCAAATCCAAAGTGTTGGAACATCCTCGTCTCATCAAGAAACAAGACAATCCATGGAAGATATGCTTTCAGACATGAATCAAAGAATGCAATCTTTCTTCAATCTTTCTAGAGTACGCCATGATGAAATTATTCGTCGCATATCCGATGTAGATGATAGAGTGGGTAGATTAGAAAATAGATTTGATACTCACTTTAATGATGAGGACAGTTGAAGAATTTTAAATTCTGTTATGTATTTTCTTTTGTTATTGTCTTGCTATTGTAATGGATAAATGATTATGAAATAAAATTTGATGTTTCTTTTATGCTATGATTGAGGGGGAGCTTTCTCTAACTTATGCATATTTTGAGGGGGAGCTCTTATGATTGATGTTGCAGAGTTCTTTTTGATTATAATCAAAATAGGGGGAGAAAAATTTAAAGCCTATGATTCAATTTTAAATTTTATCTGGTATGTTTAATGTGTTTGTTAGTATGACAGATAAAACAGGTTATTACAAAGGGCTTTAAAAGAAAATTTTGATCATCATCAAAAAGGGGGAGATTGTTGACAATTCAAGGACTTGATGTTGCACTTGATGAATATGAAGAATGGATTTTGATGATGATCCAAGAACTAAAGACTTAGAATATTGAAGATTGAAGATTGGTGATAATTGTATTGTAATAACTCTGATTTATTTAAGATTGAGTCTGTATTTTTAGAGTCTAAGATAGCCGGTACATAGTCTGTAACTTAGAAGCTTCAAAAAGCTCAAATTTATCATTCAGGCTCGGGTTTAATCGATTATATAGGTAAATAATCGATTAAAACAGTGAGAAAACACTTTCTATACAAACTCACTGTTTTAATCGATTAAAACAGCAAAAGAATCGATTGTTTTGTACCTGTCCGTACAGATAATCGATTATTTCACCAAATAATCGATTATTCCAGAGAGGGTTGGGTTCTGAAGTATTTGGCTCTGTTTTAATCGATTATTACTCCAAATAATCGATTATTTCAGTCTGTTTTTCAAATTAAATTTCAAATTAACCCTATTTTCGAAAACCCAATTACCAAGAACCCTAGTTTCGAAATCCTCAATTCCTAAACCCTAATTTCCCTACTTAAACTCTGCTTTAGCACTCAGAAACAATGAACAACTAAAGAACAACTCTTTCCATACAAAAGTTAAGTGCTGTGAGTGCCAGAGAACTGTTTGTTGCAAGGAAAGGGGGCTTTTGGAAACTCGGTGTGAGGCTAGAAGCGATAAGAATCACTAAGTGGAGTTCTTAGTGGATTGAGTGCTGTGCCGTCTCCGGGGAAAGCTGTTCTTCGGGGCTTTTGGAAACTTGGTGTGAGGCTAGAAGCGATAAGAATCACTAAGTGGAGTTCTTAGTGGATTGTGTGCTTGTCTGAGTCTCCGGGGAAAGTTGTTTATCATCTCTTGTGGATTTCAAGAGAGGTTTTATCTTTAACTTTACCTTTTTCATTATAATTTGTGTTGTAACAACTTTGTTCTTAGTGACAGCGTTAATCCTCTTTTGAGTGATTAGCAACTGGACGTAGGGTCTTTTGATCCGAACCAGTATAAACCTATTGTGTAATCTTCTCTACTCTTCTCTATTTATATTTACGCAGTTTTTAATCGGTAAAATTTGGGGGAAATTTTGAAAACCTAATTTTTATTAAGTAACCAATTCACCCCCCCCTCTTGGTTTTTGTCCGACCACGCGAACATTCCGCTGCGCGATTCTAACATTATTGGACAAGCTAAAGGCGTTGTAACCTCACCCATAAAAACGCAAAAAATGGAAAGTCGGAACCATCGCGTTGCTCTGACCGCCTCTTTTTTTACGGTGGCGACAATTATCACAGAGTGGATTTGATAAAAATGAGTTTTCAGATGATGGACTATGTGCTGGCTATCTTGTACTCTAATTTTACAGATTCAAGAACATAAAATAGAGTTATTACAAGTAAATACACATGATTCTAAGTCTTCAAGTCTTTAAGTCCTTTGTTCTTGAATCATCATCAAAATCTTCAAGCTTCATATCCTTGTATGTTTAACGCCAAGGATTCTTCCTTTATTGTTGTCCCCATAGGTTACATATCCTTGCTCCTTTGCTTTGTGTAGACCCCAAATCTTGCCTGACCTCAAAATAAAGAGCAGAAGACTTTCGTTCGAAGATGAACAAGGCCTTAAAGGTCCCTATGATTGATCAATAGGCTCCATACTATAATAGGAAGGCTTTTTGTACACACAAAAATAAAAAATTCCACCCAAAGGGTCGAAACTGCCATCTCGTTTGGCGAGACCGCCGTCTCGCCACTTGCCAAAGGCGAGATGGCGGTCACGAATGTCGAGACGGTGGTCTTGACCTTATCAAGCGAGACAGCGGTCCCGATTTAACAGGTACGAATTTCTATTAAAGGGGGGCCTTCTCCTCATTTTTTACAACTTCTCCAACTGGATACACCTTAAAATACTCTTCTAGAATCCCTCTAAAGCATTTCTAGAGTCTTAGAGTTCATAAAAGCATTCTATAGTTCTTTGAGAGAAGAGTGAGCAGCGTTGTAGAGCGTGGGGTTTGCTAAAAGGCGCCATTTTCAAGAGCATTTATAAAAAGCTTGCTTCAAAGGTTTTTTTATATCCCTTACTCTATTTTATAGCTTTTATTAGTTACTATCTCTGTGCATTAGTTATTAGGGCCATGTAGTCAATAATTTACATTTTTCAATGAATAAATAAGGGTAAAGGCGTAATTTTAATGTTCTTATTCCTTTACAAAAATAGTCCATCATAGGGAACCCGAAAGGGGCATCATGGGGAAGCTAACACCTTCCCCACACGTAACTAACTCCCTTACCTAACACTGGTTGTAATGACCAAAGTTGGTTTTTCTTAAAAACCATAGCCTTCTTTTCCTTTTCCAATGTTTTTGGTAAAAATATTGGTGGTGACTCTAGAACCCATTTATGAAAACCTCATCTTTAGGATAGTTTGGTTATCGAGCATCTTAAAGGTGATGAACACAATTTTTAAAACTCGAGTTGAATCAAAAAGCCATTGCGTCGCTTAGACTGCCTTCTTTTGATGGTGGCGATAGATGGGGACTCTGCTGGGGAAGCTAGAGAGTTGATCACATTTAGTGATGGACTAGTTTAATTAATAAAAACTTGAAATTAGGCTTTTACCCTTTCTTACTTTTATAACATGATTTATTGCTTGGCTTTAATAACTGTTGTATGCTTACTTTGTGCAATTGTTTGAAATAACAACTGTACACAAACCCTTGCACACAACAATTCCCCCTATACCCGGGGGAAAGTGGGATAACCTTAGGGAGGGGGTGGCATTGTATGATTTGTCGTAGTGAGGACCATGAGCCCATCAGTATGGTCGGAAACCACCACTCAAGGTGATAACCTTCCTCTTTTGGCCTAAAGACTGACAAGGCCCTAGTGCCATGCATGGTCTGAAGGCTGGGAGAGTGGGGACCCTATAATGGGGGCATCTTGGGGGTCTGGCCTCTATGAGGATATTTATAACTACCTTGAATACACACCTTTCTGCACGATAGCCCTACCTCGTGCACTACAAGAAAAATCGAAATTTTTGATGGACAAAATTCGTCGGTAAATAATAAAATCTGTCAATAAATAGATATTACTGACGAATTATCGATGGTCCTAAATTCGTCGGTAATAGTGTTGTCGGTAAAATTTACCGATAGATTTTGCTAGTCCGTCGGTAAATGTCATGGGTAATTACCAACAGATTTTTCCGTGGGTAATTTACCGATGGATATATCCATCAATAAATAACCATTACATTACCAACGGATTTTACTTTATCGTCAGTAAATGTCATAGATAATTACCAATGGATATTTCCGTTGGTAAATGTCATAGGTAATTACCGATGGATATTTCCGTCGGTAATTATCAATTATGCGCACAACTTATCGATGGATTATCTGTCAGTAAATCCGTCGATAAAACCACCTCTAGTTCCAAAGAATTTTTTTTTTCATCCCATATAACCTGTAAAATAACATTCAATCTAGTCCGATTCAATAATATATTCAACAATTCAATTAAACATAAATCTAGCTCAACTTAATCTTAAGTAAATTAAAATGTGTTGTAATTTATGAATAATGAAACATAATGTATAATCCATCATAAGGAAATTCAAATGTGTTGTAATTTATGCATAATGAAACATAATGTATAATCCTAAACAGAGGATCAACATACAAGTAGAATTGAAATATTATTCTATAGATTTTTATATAACATTTAATAATGAGAATAATCAGGAGAATGATGTTCTGGTATGTTGTCTTCCTGTGGTGGGTTATATTGTTTCTCTTCATTCATTTGTTGTTGTTGGGGTTGTTGTTCATCATCTGCTTCACTATGTTGACGTTGTTGAACAAGAGACTATGCAGTGGGGGGTAGAAGATGACCGACAAGGGATTGAAACTCTCTGAATTGGTGCTCTAGTCGTTCATTATGCGCCCTTGTTCGACGTATTTCTTCTTCTTGTACATACAATCATTGTCTTAACTGATTAATCTCTTCTAAGTCAACTAAGGAGCTGGATGCTTGAGTTTAATGGTTCAAGCTATCTGAACCACCCTGGTAGCCATCAGCAAGTTGTCCAGCCCCATACAATCTTCCTTTATTCTTACCTCCAACTGTGTCCACCCAACAACGGGACCTTATAACTTCATCATGTGCAGAATCAGTAGGAGTGGACTCAGGTTCGCCAACACAAGATCCAGCAGATGACCTAGCTTGTAAAAGTCTAGTTTCAAATTCCTCCTATTAGTAGAAACAAATCAATTATTAACATGATTAGTAACTTATAATATACAAAGTTTAACATGAAGGTTCTCACGTGTGTCTTCCTAGATCTTTCATCAACAAATTGACCTGTCTTCCTCTTAATATGAGTCTGTTGGAAGATCTCATCAATAAAAACTGATCTTCCAAGCTCCTTTGCCTACATTACATAAACAATTTGAGATATAAAACCCAATAAATATTTCAAAATCCTAAATGTATGATTAAAAGACTTACCATACGTATGACATGCTCATGTGTGCTGATAGAGCCACTTGTGTGAAGGCTCCCACCCTTTTCAGATGCCCTATGTTTTTGGGCTTGTGCAGATTTGGACCGATACATTGGTGAGTTCCAATGTGCTAGTAAACTGCTCCAATCGTGATCTCCAATCCAGTCTGGTCTTTGACCAGCAATTCTTGCATCCCTAAACATCTCACTAAGTCTGTGAGATGCTTTGGAATGAAAATTCTTCTTTATTTAATGTTCATGCTCTGGTCTCCATTGAACCTTCATCTATAAAAGTATAAATTGTTATACACATTGTCGCCGCCGTCTCAAAAGAGAAGGTCGGTCGGAGCGACACGATGGTTTTTCGACCCTTTTGATTTTCGCGTTTTTTTATGGGTGGTTACAACGCCTTTAGGTTGTCCGATAACCGGGCTAACCTAGGGGCAAGGTTTTCAAAAGGTGTCCTTGGGTTGTCCGATAACCGGGCTAACCCAAGGACTTATTTATTTTGGGTTATATGGAGTCGCCACCGATGTTTTTACCGGAAACATCGGAAAAGGTTTTTAAAAGGCGTTGGTTTTCAAAAACCAACTTTGGTCATTAGAACCAGAGTTGGGTAAGGGAGTTAGTTACGTGTAAAGGGAGTATTAGTCCCTTTACGACGCCCCTTTCGGGTTCCCTATGATAGGCCAACTTTTATTGTTAATAAATAAACCGGAAAATATACTTTTGCCCTTTTTATTATGCGGAATTTAAAGTTATGACTACATGGCCCTAATCTATTGCATAATTTAAATTAAAGCAGTAAAAGTAGAGGGGGAGAAATTAAACCTCCGAAGCAAGCTTTGTTTTATATTTCTTTAAAATAAATGGGTGCTTTTTGGCAGCCCTTCACTCTACAAGACGCCGAAAACTCTTCTGGACGCCGAAAAAAGCTCTTAAAGACACTCAAAAACTCCAGAAATGCGTCGGAGGGATTCTAGAGAGAAGTTTTTAGAGAGAAGGCAGAGCTAATGCTTGAGGTGTGTGGAAATGAGGGGGGGAGGACCCCTATTTATAGGTTTTCACGCCTGTCAGTGGCGAGACCACCGGTCTCGTCTGACAGGGTCGAGACCGCCGTCTCGATTGCCAAATGCGGCGAGACCACCGTCTAGGGAAACGAGACCGCCGTCTCGTCCTTCGCAGGTGGCGAGACGGTGGTCTGGGAAGTCCAGACGGCGGTCTCGTCCCAACAAGGCGAGAAAACTTATTTTTTGGTACAGAAACTCCCTCCTATCCTAGTATGGGGCCTAATAGTCTCTCCTAATGGCTTGTTAGGTTTTATCCATCTTCAAATAGGAGGTCTTCTGGTCTTTATTTGGAGGCCGGGCAAGATTTGGGGTCTACACACATTATAGAAAAATGACTACAAAACATATATTCAATAATTATAGATATATACATTAATGGAAATCAATAGTAACATTAAACATCCTTCTAATAATTAAGTATGTACACAAGATTAAGTTACCTTAAAACGTTGAAAATATGTCTCCTTGTCACTATTAGGTATCATTCCCCATGTGACCCAAGGTTGAAGAAATTGTTGTTTAATACTCTTTGTTATAGCTTGTGATGCAATTCTGGACGGAAGAAACCTAATTACAAAGAAAAATAATACAAGTTACATATGTGCTGAAAATGACTAAAACTTAGTCATAATAAATAAATTGGAGAATTTATATTAAATATTACCCTCAACCAAAAGGTTCAATCATCGGTCGATCATGTATAGCAGGAACATCTTCTTCAACCTTTGAATCAACATCTACAGTAGGTGAGTGACCTTGAGAGGAGGAAGGTCCTGAGGCCACAATAGGGGATGGAGATGGAGAAGGGGTGGGTGCCACAACTAGAGAGGAGGAAGGTGTTGATGCCACAACAGGGGATGTAGATGGAAAAGGAGTTGGTGCCACAACTGGAGAGGAAGTGGGTGCCACAATTGGAGAAGGGGTGGGTGCCATAATTGCAAGAGAGGATGGTATGGGTGGTAAAATAGAAGTGGATGGTGTTGGGAATGGTGTGGGTACAATAGGTATAAGGGGTGAAGGGGATGGTGTAGGTCCTACAACAGAGGATGGCGATGGTATGGGTGCAACGGGTGTGGATGATATAGGTGTAATGGATGGTGTAGGTGTAGTGGATGGTCTAGGTGTAGTGCATGTGGAAGGTACATCTATGCAAACCACTTTCAAAACGAAACATGGTCTCTTTTTCTTTGATATTGCCTTCCCCTTCCCTTTATCACTACTAGAGGGTAGGGGTCGAGGTGGGTCAGAACCTCCTGTGGACATATCTATACATAAAAAAAGAAGATTATGAATAAATTATGATGTAAAAACTCATACAAATTAAGGGACACTCAGTGATTAACATAATTCATAACAAATAAGGGTACAATATGTTTTTTTTTTTTACAAAATCAAAATATTTATGTTTCTAATTTTCTTGAAACATTAGGCTTCATCCTCATCATCCTCATCCTTTGGAAACTCTCTTAAAACACTCAAAAACTCCGGAAATGCTTCGGAGGAGCTCTAGAAGAGGAATTCTAAGAAAGTGTAGAAGGAAGAATGGAAGAACTGTGTGAAATGAAGGGGGAGCGCCCCCTATTTATAAAGATTCGTGCCTGTTAGGTCGAGACCATCGGTCTCACCTGGCAAGGTTGAGACGGCGTTCTTGCCATTCGAGACGGCGATCTCAATTTTGACAAGTGGCAAGACCGACGTCTCGCCAAACGAGACGACAGTCTCGACTTGCCCTTCAGTGTACGGCGGTCCCGAAAAGTGAGACGGCGGTCTCGACCCCTTAAGGTGGGAATCCTTATTTTTTGTACAGAAAAGCCTTCCTACTCTAATATGGGGCCTAATAGTCTCTCCTAGTGGATTTTTAGGCTTTGTCCATCTTCGAATAGGAGGTCTTCTACTCTTTATTTTGAGGTCAGGCAAGATTTGGGGTCTACAGCTGCCCCCCCTTCACTTGACTAGCCGACTGTTGGCCTGTTGTGCCAAGAAGATCGACTGGAGGGTGAAGGAGTTGACCCTCTTGCCTGACTATCCTTCGGATGCTCCGTCTCGCGATGGCTGATCCTCTGGGGAAAATGTGTTGTGCGCCTCCAGGATGCTCCTTCTGACGGTAGTCGATCCCTTTGGTTGACACATGGTAGAACCTCAGGATACTCCTTCTGACGGTAGCCGATCCTTCGGTTGAAGAGTATAAACCCCCCATCAGGCTGGTACAGTCCACTTCGTAGGACTGGATGAGTTTAAACCCTCCATCAGGCTGGTATGGTCCACTTTGTAGGACTGGTGGTGGTGGCGACTTAATGCTCTATAGCTCATGCGCCGATCAGGCACACATTGTGCACAAGTTGATGGGTATGAACCCCCCATCAGGCTGGTACAGTCCACTGCGTAGGACTGGTGGTGGTGGCGGCTTACTGCTCTGTAGCTCATGCGTCGAGTGAGAAACCTTAGGATGCTCCTTTGATGCGATAGCTGACCCCTTGGTTGATGAGTATGAACCCTCATCAGGTTAGGTACCTCAGGATGCTCCTTCTATACGGTAGCTGACCCTTTGAGTGTGGTGGCGGCTTACTGATTCTGATCATGCGCCAGTGCTGAGATGCGTTCTCTTGCTTTTTGATATTATTTTTTTACTTTTCCTGAGTACTCATCTGGTTTGTTGGTTGTCGGGTAGTCTTGTTTTGTAGTTCGACTTTGCTGGTTATCGGGGATTTTTGATGAGTGCCTCTTAGGTAGGCAGGAATCCTCTGGGGATTTGTTGATCTTGGTGATGCCTCTTGAGTAGGCGGATATCCATTGAAAATTTGCTGATTTTGATGGTGCCTCTGAGTAGGCAGATATTCCATTGCGTTTTTGGTAATGCCTCTGAGTAGGCAGATGCTTCATCGGAAGTGAAGACTTTTGGCTGCATTTGTTTTGCCTCTGACTAGGCTGATATTCCCTTATGGAGATGTTGGCTCTTGCTTGCCAGGTCTTTCCTATGCGTAGGCAAATGACATTCTGAGGATGAACCTGAAGTTTTGCCTTTGCAGTAGACTCACTGGGATGATTTTTCTCTTTTTGATGATCCACTAGGGATTGATTGCCTTCCCAGGGATTAGATTTTGGTTTGCTCCCTGGAGTTTTGACTCCTTGTTATGTACTAGTGTGAGCTGGTTCTGCAATGCTCTTGGGGAATAGGTATTTTGTTTACCTAAAAGTTAGGATTTTAATTTCGCCTTTTTTCATGATTTATCTCTTTTTTATCGAGATTTTGAAATCTGGCTTTTTTATGGGGATAATGCGTGCGCCTTTTTACTTTTTAGTTTCTTTTATACACGCATGCTTTTTCTTCTTTTTGGGGATCCGCAGGGGATAAAGTTTTCTTTGGTGATCCATCAAGGGATTGTCGACTTCTTGGGGATCTGATTTTTCTTTTCTGGGGATGGAGTCTTGGCTCCTTGATTAATGTTGATGCGTCCTTATTCTGCTAAGGGATGAAAATTTCTGATTCCTTTTTTTTGTAGATTTTTCTAGGGAGATCCACTTGGGGATTTTTATTCGGCCTTCTCTATTGCGGCCCTTTCTTTTGGACATCCGCTGGGGATGCAAGAGTTTTCTTCTTTTTTTCTTCTTTTGTTAAGCCCTTGTTGGTATGGAGATTTGGACTCTTTTGACTGTTGATGATGATGAGCTCTTGGAGCCTTTATTCTCGATTAGGGAGTGTGGAGGAGACTTTGGGTGAGTGTGCTTGGTGACTCATGTGGTGGCGATGCTGAGCCACGGGGTAAATTTTGTGTTGCCTCTGGAGTAGGCAAGGATTCGCTTGGGGATAACTAAACCTTTCCGTTGGCTTTTCTTTTATGATGTCCGATGATTGTGCCCTCCTTTATTGGGTAGAAAAATGATGACTGGAGCTTTGGCTTTTGGAAGCTTCTTATTTCTTCTGAGCTTATTTGATGATGACAACTCGCTCTTCTTTCTTGAGGGAGAGTAATGTTTGAAAACTTCTTATATGTGCCTTCTTTTTCTGGGTAGAAGGATGGTTGCTGTAGCTCTTGATTTTTGAAAGCTCTTATTCTGCTGAGTCGCTTGATTGACGACTTGCTCTGTTTTCTTGAGGGCATTATTTGAAGACTCGGTCTTGGTGATCTTGTTTTCAATCACAAACATGGAGCTAGTCTCCTTATATGAATGTTTTTCGTTATTATTATTATTATTATTATTATTATTATTATTATTTATCTGAAGTGATTTTTATTTCTTTCATTTTTTACCTTGACAAAGTCATTTTATGCGACTACTTTTGTGTGGATGCCCTAAATGCAATCTATTCTTTTTTATCGATGCATCTGGAAAAGTGACTGGCATTCTCCTGTTGTACTTTTTATGATTATGATGAAGGGCCCCTCCCTTTTATTCATTTTTTGGTTTAGCCCTATATTTTGCCTAGACCGCCCTTTTGGGGTTTTCGGTGTAGCAAGCTGCCTTAATTTTTGCCTAGGATATCTTAGCGGGCTTTTTTCCTTTTTTATGAATGCCCTACCTTTTGCCTAGATCGCCTTTTGCGAGTTTTCGATCTAGCTGGCTACCCTAACTTTTGCCTTAGAATCTCCTAGCAGACATTATTCTTTTTATTTTCATTTTTTCTTTCTCTTCTTTTTTGAGAGATAGGACCCTATCATATGCATGCAATGTTCATGATATGCATCCTATAATACTATTTCAATTAATTTTTCAAAAGGATTAACCAATGTGCTTTTACTTCTGATGAGCTTCTAACGTTATGTGCCTTCGTCGATAGGATAGGTTGTACTTGATTTTGCCGTCTCAAATTTTCCATGACTGAAGAATGATTGTGTTGATTGTAGAGCAACTTGCCATGTTAGTGCGCCCCTCCCTTTTCTTGGGGATGTCAATCCTCCTATTGATTACTATCTCCACATTTCCCTACTAATTACTAGAATGTCATAGTGGTAAGGGTCAAGAGAAAAGAAGGAAGAGGATATTTAATTCAAAGACTTGTGTTTTAGAATTGTTTTATTTTGACAAAAAATGGTTTTTGTAAGCACGACTAGCCAAGGTTGGTTAGAGTGTTTAGGCTAATTTAGACAAACGTTTTGTTTTTGGAATTACGTCTTATTCTATGGGGCTTGCTATGACTGATTGACTTCCCTAGTCTGCCCTTTGGGTTTTTAGCCTAGGATGTTGTGTTTTGTTTTGTCCTAACTTTTGTCTAGGTTTCCTCTTTTCTTGTTTTTGGGAATCCTAGCGGACTTTATTTTATAACCCTAATTTTTGCCAAGGCTACCCTTTATTGTTGTTCGAGTCTCCTAGCGGGTTTTACCCTAACTTTTGCGTAGCCCCCTGTCGCCGCCGTCAAAAAGAGAGGCGGTCGGAGCGACGCGATGGTTTCGACCATCTTGTTTTCGCGTTTTTTATGGGTGGTTACAACGCCTTTAGGTTGTCCGATAACCGGGCTAACCTAGGGGCAAGGTTTTCGAAAAGTCGTCCTTGGGTTGTTCGATAACCGGGCTAACCCAAGGACTAATTTTGAGGGGTTCTGTGGAGTCGCCACCGATGTTTTTACCGGAAACATCGGAAAAGGGGTTTTAAAAGGCGTTGGTTTTCGAAAACCAACTTTGGTCATTAGAACCAGAGTTGGGTAAGGGAGTTAGTTACGTGTAAAGGAAGTATTAGTTCCTTTACTATGCCCCTTTCGGGTTCCCTATGATAGGCCAGCTATTTTGTTAATAAATAAACCGAAAAAATACGCTTTTGCCCTTTTTATTTTGCGGAATTTTAAAATTATGACTACATGGCCCTAATCTATTGCATAATTTAAAATTAAAGCAGTAAAAGTAGAGAGGGAGAATTTAAACCTCCGAAGCAAGCTTTCTTTTTATTTCTTTAAAAAAATGGGTGCTTTTTGGCAGCCCTTCACTCTACACGACGCTGGAAACTTTTCTAGACGTCGAAAAAACGCTCACAAAAGCACTCAGAAGCTCCGAAAACTGTGTGGTGTGTGGAAATGGGGGGAGGGAGCCCCTATTTATAGGTTTTCACGCCTGACAGTGGCGAGACCGCCGTTCTCGTTTGACAGGGTCGAGACTGCCGTCTCGCCAAATGAGACCGCCGTCTCGTCATGCCAAAGTGGCGAGACCGTCGTCTCGCCAAATGAGACCATTGTCTTGTCATTCGTAGGTGGCAAGACCGCCGTCTCACCAAACGAGACGGCGGTCTCACCATTTGCGTGAGGCGAGACGGCGGTATCGATTTCGAGACGACGGTCTCATCCCAAAAAGGTGAGAAAACTTATTTTTGTCCAGAAAATCCCTCCTATCCTAGTATGGGGCCTAATAGTCTCTCCTAGTGGCTTGTTAGGCTTCGTCCATCTTCGAATAGCAGGTCTTCTGCTCTTTATTTGGAGGCTGAGCAAGATTTGGGGTCTACAGCTGCCCCCCCTTTACCTGACTAGTCGGCTGTTGGCCTGTTGTGCCAGACAGATTGACAGGAAGGTAAAGGAGTTGACCCTCTTGCCTGGCTACCCTTCGGATATCCCATCTTGTGGCGGTTGATCTTCTGGGGAAAATTTGTGTCGTGCACCTCCAGGATACTACTTCTGACGTAGTCGATCCCTTTGGTTAACACGTGGTAAAACCTCAGGATACTCCTTCTGACGGTAGCCGATCCTTCGGTTGATGGGTATAAACCCCCCATCAGGCTGGTAGTTGCAGTCCGTTGTGTGGGACTGGATGGGTATGAACCTCCCATCAGGGTGGTAGTGCGACTTACTGATCCGGCACGAGCGCAGATCAGGCGCAACGTGTGCGCAGGTTGATAGGTATAAACCCCCTATCAGGCTGGTACAGTCCGCTACGTAGGACCGGTGGTAGTGGCGGCTTACTGCTCGGGTAGCTCATGCGTCGGTCAGGCACTCCTTGTGTGCTGGTTGATAGGTATGAACCCCCTACCAGGCTGGTACAGTCCACTGCGTAGGACTGGTGGTAGTGGCGGGTTACTGCTCAGTCGCTCATGCGCCGGTCAGGCACTCCTTGTGTGCTGGTTGATAGGTATGAACCCCCTATCAGGCTGGTACAGTCCACTGCGTAAGACTGGTGGTAGTGGCGGCTTACTGCTCAGTCGCTCATGCGCTGGTAGTGGCGGCTTACTGCTCCGGTAGCTCATGCGCCGGCTCCTTGGGGAGTGATTTCTGTGCTGGTACATGCATTTGGACCTCTTTGAATGGTCATCCGGACTGTGCCGAGGATTTTGTGGGTGCTCATCCATCTTTGCTTGTTTGCTGGGGATTCTTTGTTTTTGATCTTTGGTGGTGACTATCCGATCCTTGCGGGTTGGTCGGATGATTCTTGTTTGTTTGTTCGACTTTGATTTGGTAGTCAAAGTTTTGTTGGTTGAGGTGATGACTTGTCTTAATCCTGCCTTTTTCTCGCGGTTTTATCTCTTTTTTCTCGCGATTTAGGATTTTGGCTTTTCTTATTGAGCGTATGCCTTTTTTCCTTTTTAAGCTTTTTTGTTATGTTGGCTTTTTCCTCTCCTTTTGTTGAGCCCTTGATGGTTTGGACTATTTTGACTGTTGATGACGATGGGCTCTTAAAACCTTCATTGGGGAGTGTGGAGGATGCTTTGGGTGAGTGTGCTCGATGACTCGTGTGACGGTGATGCTGAGCCATGATAACAATTGTTGTGTTGCCTTCGGGGATCCTCTTGGGTATGACTAAGCCTTTCCGTCGGCTTTTCTTTTATGATGTCGGATGATTGTACCCTCCTTTATTGGGTAGAAAAATGATGACTGGAGCTTTTGATTTCTAGAAGCTCCTATTTTGATGAGTCGCTTGATTGACGACTAGCTCTGCTTTCTCGGGTGCATTATTTGGAGAGTTGGTCTTGATGATCCTGTTTTCGATCACAATCATGGAGCTAGTCTCCTTATATGTATGAATGCTTTTCATTTTTTGGTTTTTTATCTGAAATAATTTCTTCCTTCTTTTTTGTTTTTTTTTACAAAGTCATTTTGTGCGGCTACTTGTGCGTGGATGCTATTGATGCAAGTTATTTTAGTTTGAGAGCATTTAGAAAGTGACTGGTACTTTCTTATTTCCTTTTGCACTTTTTGTTTTAACCCTATCTTTTGCCTAGACCGCCCTTTGCAAGTTTTCGATCTAGCGGGTTTTAATTTTTTTGCCTGAGATATTTTGGTGGGTTTTTTTTCTTTTTTGTTTTTATGAAAGCCTTATCTTTTGCCTAGACCGCCCTTTGCGGGTTTTCGATCTAGCAGGCTGCCTTGTACTTTTTGCTTGGCCCTGGTTGGTGTCATTCATCTTGTTTTTATGCTTTCTTGAATTGCTTGTTTTATGCATGCTCATATTTCGTTAATACAGAGGCATTCACACAAATAGGTAATAGAGAAGGAAAGACAATTTTATTGACATAAACAGATGGTTTGTTTTTACATGGGGATTTACAAAAGAATTTGTAAGCAAGGCTGGCCAAGGTTGGCTAAACTGTATGAGGGTGCCACAATCATGTCTGTGATCTCTGTTTCCCCTTTTTTCCCGGTTACTTCAATTGAGATGCTCGAAACCGGAGTGAAAACTATGCGAAGTTTGCTTGCTTTGTGAAGGTATTACCTTAGTCGCCTTTGCGGTTTTCGGCTAAGGTAATCATTGCTCTGTTTTTCTCTTCTTCTTTTTTTTTTGACCTCTAATTTTTGCCTAGGATGTATCCTAGCGAGGAATATAGACCCTATCTTTTGCCCAGGACGCTCTTTGCGAGTTGTCATCCTGACGGGTCATGAGCAATGTCTTTAGGCGTAATATTTTTTCACCGCATCTGAGTTGACAGGATATCGGAGTTCTTCTCCATCCATATTGGTGAGGATGAGGGCTCCTCCTGAGAAGGCTCGCTTGACCACAAAGGGTCCCTCGTAGTTTGCTATCCACTTTCCGATTTTGTCCTTCTGGGCTGGAAGCAATTTCTTTATCACCAGATCTCCTTCTTGGAAAGTGCGAGGATTGACCTTCCTGTCGTAGGCTTTCTTGATCTCCTTTTGGTAAGCTTGCCCCCGACATATGGTGTCCAGCCGTTTTTCTTCGATTAGGTTCAACTGATCATATCGGTTTTGGACCCATTCAGCTTCTGTCAATTTTGCTTCCATGACAACTCGTAGGGAGGGTATTTCGACCTCTACTGGTAGTACGACCTCCATTCCGTATACGAGGGAAAATGGGGTAGGCCCTGTGGAGGTTCGTACCGACGTTCGGTAGCCATGTAAGGCGAAGGGAAGCATTTGGTGCCAATCTTTGTAGGTCATTACCATTTTCTGGATGATTTTCTTGATAGTCTTATTGGCTGCCTCTACTGCACCATTCATCTTTGGTCGGTACGGAGAAGAATTGTGATGTTGTATTTTGAAGTCTTGGCATAATTCCTCCATCATTTTGTTATTGAGATTGGTCCCATTATCAGTAATGAGCTTATGAGGGATGCCGTACCGACATATAATGTTTCTCTTGATGAAGGTGGTCACCACTTTCCGGGTCACATGCGCGTACGATGCCGCCTCAACCCACATGGTGAAATAGTCAATTGCTACCAAGATAAAGCGATGGTCGTTAGATGCTTTGGGTTCAATGGGTCTGATGACATCCATGCCCCACACAGAAAATGACCATGGTGTAGCCAGGTTACTGAGAGGCGCGGGCGGCACATGAATATTGTCGGCGTATACTTGGCACTTATGACACTTCTTCGCATATTGGTGACAATCAGCTTCCATCGTGGACCAAAAATACCCTGCCCTAAGGATTTTCTTTGCCATGACATGCCCGGGTGCATGGGTCCTAAAAGCTCCTCTGTGGATTTCTTTTATCAAGGTTTGGACTTCTTCTTGGTCCACACACCTTAAGAGAGTGGAATCAGGGCTCTTTTTGTAGAGGGTTCCTTCAATCAACGTGAACCCTGTGGCGCTTTTACGAATGGTTCGCTTATCATTGTCGCTGATTCCTTCGGGATATTCGCCCCTCATGAGATATTGCCTGATATCATGATACCAAGGGTTTTGGTCGCGCTCACTGTTCACTGCCATGCAAAAAGCTTGTTTGTCATGCAACTTAACTTGAATAATTGGCATCTCATGTTCTTGATCTAGGGAAAACATGGATGATAGGGTGGCAAGGACGTCTGCAATTTGATTGTCTTCCCGAGGGATGTATTGGAAGGTGACGTTTTCCATTCTTGAGACCAGCTCGTGGATGTACTCCAGGTATGGGATTAACTTGGAGTTTCGGGTTTCCCATTCACCTTTAAGTTGGTAGATGACGAGGGATGAATCACCAAATATTTTGAGCTTAGTGACCCCATGATCTAAAGCCGCTTGGATCCCTAGCGCACATGCTTCGTATTCGGCCATGTTGTTGGTGCAATCGAAATTAAGCCTGGTCGTTATAGGAATGTGTTTCTTTTCGGGGGATATCAGAATAGCTCCTATCGCGTGTCCAAACATGTTTGAGGCCCCATCGAAAAACATAGTCCATGCTTCTTCTTTGGTCTCTTCATGTTCGATAGGCATGATATGCTCATCGAGAAAGTCGTCTTGTAAGGACTGATATTCATTTGTTGATCCGTGGGTTAGATAATCCGCTAGGGGACTTCCTTTAATAGCTTTCTGGGTGACATGAATGATGTCAAATTCTGAGAGGAGAACCTGCCACCTAGCTATTCTTCCAGTTAAAATGGGCTTCTCGAAGAGATACTTAATTGGGTCCATTTTGGAAACCAACCATGTTGTATGCCGAGCCATATATTGTCGGAGACGCTGAGTGACCCACACCAATGCGCAACAAGTTTTTTCGAATGGTGTATAGTGGGTTTCGTAGTCTAGAAATTTCTTACTGAGATAGTAAATGGCTCATTCCCTTTTTCCGGTTTCATCATGTTGGCCGAGCACACATCCCATGGACTCTTCAACTATTGATAAATATAGGATCAGAGGTCTCCCTTCAACGGGTGGTACCAATACTGGGGGATTGGTTAAACAAGTCTTGATTTTATCGAACGCTTGTTGGCATTCTTCATTCCACACCGTTGGTTGGTTTTTGCGCAACAGTTTCAAGATGGGGATACATTTATCCGTTAACTGTGCGATGAAGCAGGCAATGTAATTAATTCGGCCTAGGAAACCTCTGACCTCCTTTTCTGTGCTTGGTGGAGGCATTTCTAAGATTGCCTTGGTTTTGTTGGGGTCCACCTCAATTCCTCTTTCGCTGACAATGAACCCTAGGAGTTTTCCTGATCGTACTCCGAAAGTACATTTTGCCGGGTTCAGTTTGAGTTGATACTTTCGGAGTCGGTCAAAGAGCTTTTTGAGATATTGAATGTGGTTCATTTCATTTCTGGATTTGGCGATCATATCATCCACATATACTTCTATTTCCTTGTGGATCATGTCATGGAACAGTGTGACCATAACCCTTTGATAAGTAGCCCCTGCATTCTTGAGTCTGAAGGGCATTACGCGATAGCAAAAGGTGCCCCATTGTGTGATAAAGGAGGTTTTTTCTCTATCCTCAACGGCCAACTTGATTTTGTTGTATCCCGCATACCCATCCATGAAGGAGTAAAGCGCGTTGGTAGCGGTATGGTCTACCAGTGTGTCTATGTGTGGTAGGGGAAAGTCATCTTTTGGACTCGCTCGATTGAGGTCCTTATAATCCATGCAGACCCTGACCTTCCCGGTCTTTTTGATGATGGGTACTATGTTGGCCAACCATTCAGGGTATTTAGAAACTACAAGGAAATTGGCATCCAACAGCCTTTGCACCTCCTCCTTTATCATTAAGGACCAGTCCGGTTTGATCCTCCTGAGTTTTTGTTTCACAGGTCGAAACCCTTCTTTTAATGGCAGTCTATGCTCCACTATACTTGTGTCGAGCCCAGGCATGTCATGATAAGACCAAGCAAACACATCCATATACTCCTTCAGAAGCTGTATCAATTCTTCCCTTATGCTACCTTTTATTTGGGTGTCGATGTTCACCTTTTTCTCATCATCCCCTTCTCCCAAATTGACAGTTTCTGTTTCTTCCTGATGCGGTTGTATGATGCGTGCTTCCTTTTCCAGCATTCTTTGCATGTCCAGAGAGATGGTCTCCTGCTCACTGTCGGACTCGACCCATTCGCTCTCAGTTTTCGGGGTCCACGGAGACTCATCAATCACAGACATGATGTGTTTTAGGTTCTGTTTTAGTCATAGATTTTATTATTCAATTTATTTTTGAGAGAATAATAAATAGAAGAGGAAAAAGAATGAATATGACAAAATGCCTCGTATATTAATGAAAATGAAATGTATGTACAAGCCCTTTTAATTAAAATTCCTGCGGCCACGGGCGGGGACCGCAGGAGATACAGAGAAAAGCTTAAAAATAGACACCCTAAGGGCTGGTCCTCCCAGTCCTCCCTCTTTGCTACTCTGGCTTCGACAGAGGTTTGGCGTCAACATCAGAAGCGGAGGCGTCGAAAGTTATCCACCCGGCGTCGATTAATTCGTGAACCCGATACTTAAGGGTCAAGCAATTTTCTATAGAGTCTCCGGGTGAACCCGAATGGTAAGCACATTTCTCGTTTGGCTTGTACCATTCGGGGTAGGGAGGCTCTAACTGTTTCTTGGGAGGAGCGCAGGTTAGGAGCTTGGCTTCCAACAGCTGAGGCAGCAACATTCCATAGGAAGTGGAGATTGGAGTGAACTTCCTCTCTTTCTTGCGGGGCTGCCTGGCCGTTTGTGGGGCAGAAGAAGGGGTGGCGAAGTTGATTGCATGCACATATTCGTCCTTCTTCTTGCCGGCAGGCTTCCTGAATGAGACCCCATCTTGGGAAGACTGTGCTATCTTCCCGCTCCTTAGTCCCTGCTCTACTCTTTCCCCCACAGTGACTATGTCTGAGAAAATGTTGGAGGTATTGGCTATTGCCTTGTCGTAGTACGCTCCAGTCAGTGAATCGATGAACATAGCCACCGTCTCCTTGTCAGTCAAAGGAGGCTCTATTTGGGCGGCCATTTCCCTCCATCTGTGGGCGTATGCTTTGAAAGGTTCGTCGTTCCTTTTGCTCAGAGTCCTGAGATCTGACCTATCAGGAGTCAGATCAATGTTGTATCGGTAACGACGAAGAAAAGTATCAGCCAACTGTTTCCAACTCTGGACCTGCCCTCTCTCTAGCTGCCTGTACCAGTTGAGAGCTGTATTCGCCAAACTCTCCTAGAAGCAATGGATCAAGAGTTTTTCATTCTCAGCATGGGCGGCCATCTTACGACAGTACATCGTAAGATGGTTCTTTGGGCAGGTCATCCCGGCATACTTGGGGAAGTCCGGGATCTTGAATTTGGGAGGGAAGTGGATGTTTTTCACCAGGCACATGTCCGCCACCTCCTTGACGTCGAAGTTGTGCCCTTCGACTGCCTTGAGCCTCTCCTCTAGGGCGGAGAGCTGTTGTTTGGATACCTCTGGGGTAAGGATGCGTGCAGTCTTGGCATCCTTCCCGTCATAGAAGTATTCCTCCTCCTCTTCCTCATGGTGAGGGACGTGCTTAGCTTGGTCTTCGCCCTTACTCTGGCCCTAGCGTACGACCTCCATTAGTTGGGCCACCTGTTCGCGGAGGGTATTGACCTCCACAGTGAGCTTTCGGTTCTGCTCTTCCAAGTTTTCCATTGCTTTTGCCTTTTGTGCTCAAGTGCGGACGCGAAGAGGACCAACCACTTTCTAGAATGCCTGGAAGAATTTTATTAATGCATGTTGAGTGTTTGAACTACAATGAATATGCTTATGCATGAGAGATTCTGTTTGAATGATGCTACATGCGTTTTCACTTTTTATTTTCTCTCTTGGTTTTTCTTTACTCATGGTATGATGTAATATGAATGTTTTGACTTTGTCAGAAGTTGATTTATTTATTTTCTGGTATTTTCGTATTTTGATTTTTATTTGTTTATTTTATATCCTTTTATCTCTTCTGTCGGAACTGCGTGGCTACTTAGCTTGCAAAGAACCTGAAACCAGGCTAGCTAAAAGGCAGACTGTCCGAGATAAAATATGGCTTTATGCGAAAGAATATTTAGCGTCCCTTATCTCTTCTGTCGGAACTGCATGGCTACTTAGCTTACAAAGAACCTGAAACCAGGCTAGCTAAAAGGCAGATTGTCCGAGATAAGGGGGTTTATTTGCGAAAATATTTTTGTGATTTTTGTTGTTTGTTTATGCTATGCAACAGACAAATGCAACAAACATATGCGCACACAATTCAGTCATCCGCGAACAAGCGAAAATTCGTTTTTTATCACGAGGTAGGGTTTTCCTGCAGAAAAGTGCATTGGCCAGGGTTGGTTCTAACTGTTCTCACCAGGCTAAGGCCCCCAAGGTGCCCCCATTATAGGGTCCCCACTCTCCAGCCGTCCGACCATGCTTAGCACTAAGGCCATAGTCAGTCTTGTTGCCAAAAGAGGAAGGTTATCACCTTGAGTGGTCGTTTCCGATCACACTGGTGGGCTCAAGGCCCTCACTACAGCGAACCGTACCTGCCACCCACTCCCTATGGTTTTCTCACTTGCCCCCGGGTATAGAGGGAACTGTAGTGTGCAAGGGTTTGTGTACAGTTTGTATTTCACACAATTGCGTAAGTATAAACAAGCAACAGTTATTAAAGCCAAACCGTAAAACATGTTATAATACAAGTTAAGGGCAAAAGCGTTATTTTCTTAGTTTATTTATTTTTAAGCTGGCCTGTCGCCGCCTCCCCGAGGACGGGGGCGCGGTCGGAGCGACGCGATGGTTTTTTCGACTCTTCTTGATTTTCGCATTTTTTATTGGTGGTTACAACGCCTTTAGGTTGTCCGATAACTGGGCTAACCTAGGGGCGAGGTTTTCGAAAAGTGTCCTTGAGTTGTCTAACAACCGGGCTAACCCAAGGACTTATTTATTTTGGGTTCTATGGAGTCGCCACCGATATTTTTACCATAAACATCGGAAAAGGGGTTTAAAAAGGCGTTGGTTTTCGAAAACCAACTTTGGTCATTAGAACCAGAGTTGGGTAAGGGAGTTAGTTACGTGTAAAGGGAGTATTAGTCCCTTTACGACGCCCCTTTCGGGTTCCCTATGATAGGCCGGCTATTTATGAATAATTAAACTTGGAAAATTGCGCTTTTACCCTTTTTATTATGCGGAATTTAAATATATGACTACATGGCCCTAGCTTCTATTGCGTAATTTAAATGAAAGCGGTAAAATAAAGAAAGAGGTTTATGAACCTTCGAAGCAAGCTTTCTTATATCCTTTTGAAAAAAAAGGTGCTTTGTGGCAGCCCTCTCACTCTACAACTCTCAGAAACTCCGGAAATGCCTCGGAGGGATTCTTAAGAAGATTTAGAACGCTCGATCTATGCCTAGAGACGCTCAGAAACTCCGGAAATGCCTCGGAGGGATTCTTAGAGAGAGAAAATCTAGAGAGAAGGGAGAGCTACTGTTTTTCTGTGTGGAAATGAGGGGGGGAGGACCCCTATTTATAGTTTTTCGTGCTGTCAGGGTCCAGACCGCCGTTCTCGTCTGACAGGGTCGAGACCGCCGTCTCGTTGGACGAGACCGCCGTCTCGTCCTGTCAAAACAACGAGACCGCCGTCTGGGTGAACGAGACCGCCGTCTCCTCCTTCGCTCGCTCAAGCGAGTATACCGGTCGCTTGAGCGAGGCATGACCCGAGAGTCCCTTTGTTTGAAACTTTCGTCGCTCAAGCGAGTACATCGATCGCTTGAGCGAGACATGACCCGGAGTCCCCTTTGTTTGAAGCATATGTCGCTCAAGCGAGTCCATCGATCGCTTGAGCGATACATGACCCGGAGTCCCCCTTTCCGAAGCATCCGTCGCTCAAGCGAGTCCATCGAGTCGCTTGAGCGAGATTTGACCCGAGAGTCCCCTTCTACGCGAGGCGAGACGGCGGTCTGGGTCGTCTAGAAGGCGGTCTCGTCCCTTCGAGGCGAGAAAACTTATTTTTTGGTACAGAAACTCCCTCCTACCCTAGTATGGGGCCTAATAGTCTCTCCTAATGGCTTGTTAGGCTTGTCCATCTTCAAGTAGGAGGTCTTCTGGTCTTTATTTGGAGGCCGGGCAAGATTTGGGGTCTACAGCTGCCCCCCCTTTACCCGTCCAGTCGACTGCTGGCCTTTTGTGCCGAGGTGATCGACTGGAGGGTAAAGGAGTTGACCCTCTTGCCCGGTTTCCCTTCGGATGTACCGTCTTGTGGCGGATGATCCTCTGGGGAGATGGTCGTGTGCCTCCGAGAGACTATTTCTGACGTAGCCGACCCCTTTGGTGAACACGTGGTAGAACCTCCGGATACTACTTCTGACGTAGCCGATCCTTCGGTTGATGGGTATAAACCCCTCATCAGGCTGGTACGGTCAGTTGTGTGGGACCGGATGGGCATGAACCCCCCATCAGGGTGGTACGGTCCGTTGTGTGGGACCGGATGGGTATGAACCCCCCATCAGGGTGGTAATGGCGGCTTACAGTTCATGTGGGCCATGCGCCGGTTAGGCGCTTCTCGTGTGCCTGGTTGATAGGTATAAACCCCTATCCGGCTGGTACAGTCCATTGCGTAGGACCGGTGGTAGTGGCGGCTCATCGCTCGGGTGGCTCATGCGCCAACTCTCGGGGAATGATTTCGTGCTCGTGCACTTCCGGGATACTACTTCGACGTAGCCGATGGACACGTGGTAGAACCTCCGGATACTACTCCCGACGTAGCCGATCCTTCGGTTGATGAGTATAAACCCCCCATCGGCCGGTAGTTGCGAGTCCGTTGTGCGGGACCGAATGGGTATGAACCCCCCATCGTGGTGGTACAGTCCGTTGTGCGGGACTCGGATGGGTACGAGCCCCCATCGTGGTGGTACGATCCGTTGTGCGGGACCGGATGGGTACGAGCCCCCATCGGGGTGGTAATGCGACTTACTGATCCGGCTCGAGCGCAGATCAGGCGCATTCTTCTGGAGAATGCGTCTTATGTTGAGTTGACTGTTCTTCGGATTTCTTGAATAGTCATCCGGGTCACGCGGGGGATTTTGTTGGTGTTCGTCCAGCCTTTGTTGATTGCTGGGGATTCTTTGACTTTGATTTTTCTTGTGGTGATCACCCAACTCTTGCTGGTTGGTCGGGTGATTTTTGTTTGTTGGCTTTTCCTGATAGCCATCCAGCTTGTTGTTTGCTGGGGATTCTTTGTTCTTGATCTTTTGGTATTTGTCATCCGACTTTGCTGGTTGTCGGGAATTTTTGATAAGTGCCTCTAAGGTAGGCAGGAATCCTCTGGGGATTTGTTGATCTTGGTGACGCCTCTTGAGTAGGCGGATATCCATTGAGTTTTTGGTAATGCCTCCGAGTAGGCAGATGTTCCGTTTGGAGGTGAAGACTTTTGGTTTTGCTTTTTTCTTTGCCTTTGAATAGGCGAATGTTGCTTTATGGGGACGCTGGCTCTTGCTTGGCAGGTCTTGCCTATGCATATGACATTCTTGAAGTTTTGCCTTTGCAATAGGTTCACTGGGGATGATCTTTCTTTTTGATTGATCCACCGGGGAATTAGTTTCCTTCCCGGGGATCTAATTTTGCCCCCTGAGGGAGAAATGGAGTTTTGTTGGATGCTGTTGTTTTGAGCTGGCTTTGCCTATGCTCTTGTTCTGTTGGGGGAATGGAATTTCTAATTCCTCTTTTTTTTTTTGTTGATTTTTCCTTTTTCTGAGGTGACCCACTTTAGGGATTTGATTTCCTGGAAGTTAGGATTTTTATTTGATTTTGCCTTTTTCCACGATTTATCTCTTTTTTATCGCGATTTTGAAATCTGGCTTTTTTATGGGGATAATGCGTAAGCCTTTTTACTTTTTAGTCTCTTTTTATTACGCTGACTTTTTCCTTTCTTTTTTTTTTTTTTTTTTTTTTGGGGAAGTCCACTAGGGATGACGTTTTTATTTCTTTAGTGATCCACCAGGGAATTAGTTGACTTCCTGGGGATCTGATTTTTCTTTTCTGGGAATGGAGTCCTGGCTCCTTGATTGATGTTGATGCGAGCTAAACTTGGGAAGCTCTTATTCCACTGGAGAGTGGGAATTTCTGATTCTTTTTTTTTTTTGTTGAAATTTTTTTTTTTTTTTTGAGATCCACTTGAGGATTTTTATTTGGCCTTCTCTGTCATGGCCTTTTTGGACATCTGCTGGGGATGCAAGGGTTTTTCTTCTTTTTTCCTTTTTTGTTTTTTGTTGAGCCCTTGTTGGTATGGAGACTGGACTCTTTTGATTGTTGATGATGGTGGGCTCTTGAAGCCTTTATTCTCCATTGGGGGAGTGTGGAGGGGACTTTGGGTGAGTGTGCTCGATGACTCATGTGGTGGTAATGCTGAGCCGTGAGGAGTATTTTTTGTTTTGCCTTCGGAGTAGGCAAGGATCCTCTTGGGGATGACTAAGCCTTTCCGTCGGCTTTTCTTTTATGATGGTGCCCTCTTTTATTGGGTGATGATTAGAGCTTTGACTTCTGGAAGCTTCTGATGACGACTCGCTCTTCTTTCTTGAGGGAGAGCACTGTGTGAAGACTTATTACTTTCTTGTGCCTTCTTTTTCTGGGTAGAAGGATGGTAGCTGGAGCTCTTGATATTGGAAGCTCTTATTTTCATGAGTTGCTTGATTGACAACTTGCTCCATTTTCTTGAAGGCTTTATTTCGGTGATCCTGTTTTCAATCACAAACATGGAGCTAGTCTCCTTATATGCATGAATGCTTTTCGTTTTTTGTTATTTGTTTGAAGTAATTTTTTATTTCTTTCATTTTTGACATCGACAAAGTCATTTTGTGTGACTACTTGTGTGTGGATGCCCTAAATGCAATCTATTCTTTTTTATTGATGCATCTAGAAAAGTGACTGGCATTCTCCTGCTGGACTTTTTTATGATTATGATGAAGGGCTCTTCTCTTTTATTCATTTTTCGGTTTAGCCCTATCTTTTGCCTAGACCGCCCTTTTGGGGTTTTCGATCTAGCGGGCTGCCTTAATTTTTGCCTAGGATATCTTAGCGGGCTTTTTCCTTTTTTATGGATGCCCTAACTTTTGCCTAGACCGCCCTTTGCGGGTTTTCGATCTAGCGGGCTACCCTAACTTTTGCCTAAGAATCTCCTAGCAGGCATTATTCTTTTATTGTCATTTTTTCTTTATCTTCTTTTTTTGAGAGATAGGAGCCTATCATATGCATGCAATGTTTGTGATATGCATCCTATAATACTATTTCAATTAATTTTTCAAAAGGATTAACCAATGTGTTTTTACTTCTAATGAGCTTCTGACGTTATGTGCTTTCGTCGACAGGGATAGGCTGTACCAATTTTGCCGCCTTGATTTCATGACCGAAGAATGATTGTGTTAATTGCAGAGCGACTTGCCATGTTAGTGCGCCCCTCCCTTTCCTTGGATGTCGATCCTCCTATTGATTACTATCTCCACATTTCCCTACTAATTACTAGAATGTCGTAGTGGTAAGGGTCAAGAGAAGAGAAAGAAGAAGATATTTAATTCAAAGGCTTGTGTTTTGGATTTGTTTTATTTTGACAAAAATGGTTTTTGTAAGCATGGCTAGCCAAGGTTGGTTAGAGTGTTTAGGCTAGTTTAGACAAACGTTTTGTTTATGGAATGGCGTCTTATTCTATGGCGCTGGTTATGACTGGTTGACTTCCCTAGTCTGCCCTTTGGGTTTTCAGCTTAGGATGTTGTGTTTTGGCCCTATCTTTTGTCTAGGTTCCTTTTTTTTGTATATTTTCGGGGAATCCTAGCAGACCTTATTTTGTAACCCTAACTTTTGCCTAGGCTACCCTTTATTTTTGTTCGGGTGTCCTACCGGGTTGACCCTATCTTTTGCGTAGTCCCCTTAGTGGGTTTCCTACCGGGTATCTTGCCCTCTCTTTTTTGGCCTTTGGCTTTTATGGGCTTCTTTTGATTTTTGTTTTCTTTTGTACAACATTGGCGAAACACGGCTTTATTTATGACGAGGTAAAACTTTATTTTGTGTTTCTAGTCAATCAGTAGTGATGGATTTGGCTTTTACTTTGGTCAATGACGCATTTTGATTACTCTGACGCACTTTTGAAAACGTTTGCTTAAACATGGTTATTAATGTGGTTTAGATATGAACAGCAAGAAGAGAAGCGGATAGTAAGAATGACATTCTTTGTAATTAATAGGGAAATGTGTGCCCTACAATGCTCGGGGGTCGGGCTAGCCCCGAGGAGTAATCTTTAATAGTCATTGGATTTGCAATCCTAAGAATCAGGAGGAGAACACCTAATGACTAAAGTCGCTTTTGACGCTTGAACCCCTCTATATGGGAAAATCTGATTTGTGCTGCAGAGGGGAGACTTCCCTTTTCTCCATGTAGCTTGATCCTTTGTAGAGCATGCCCTAGGCCATGCTTTAAAGGATTGTCTTTAAAATCTGGTGGCTCCCTTATTCCTTGAGAGATTCTAATGAGCCCTTAGTTTGGGCGGCATCCATATTTTCTCATCATGTGGGTCACCTTCATATTGTTGGGGAAGTCTTTTCATATTGGCAAAAGATATTTCAAATGTCCTCTTACGCCGCATCCATCCGAGGTAGGGCAAATGATTTGCTGATCCGAATGTCATTTCTAGCTCAAACTACGACTAGCTTGTCGCCTACCCTGAGTTTGTCTCTTTTGGTGGAGCGTCGTGAATTGCCTCAGCGTCGTGAATCCAAAAGTCTCTTCAATTTTCTTTTTGGATTATGTTTTTCTTCGGTCTTTTTATTTTTTCTTTATTCTTGGGAGCATAGCTCCTGGGGGTGTAGATTCTTTCACTTCTAATTTTTTCCCCGAATGTTGGCTATACTGGAGCTATCTTTATTGATGGAAGATGTTTCCGCGTATCTCAATGGTGCATCCTTATTTGATGTATGGGGTGAACAAATGTAACGACATCCTTGCCCCCTCTTCGGCTGCCCAACGGTTGAGGCTTATTATCCTTCTTAGGCGGATCAACCGTTGGAGAGAACTTGACGACGAAAGGTTTGCTCTTCATCTTATTCTGATTCATGGAAAGCACATCGACTAATCCTTTCTTTTTATTATCTTTTTATTAAAGTGAGAATGAATGCAATTTATGGATGCAATTCATGAATGTAGTAGACGGTTGAGACAAACAATTTTATTTGTTTCATCCAGACAGTGTACATTCCTCAATGCAATGTTTTGAAGTACATATTTTTTGAATGAAAAGCGGAGAAGCCTAAATGAACCCATAGGCAGGTTAGAATTTTCCTTTATTTTCATTTTGACTTCCCATGCATGGCTTGCGAATGCCTTATCCTCTTCACATGGTATTGAGGAATGTCCACTTTCTTCAACCGCCTACTTCTAGATGATGTTATGAGGATGAAGTTTTGGTGGATGCATGTATGCAAGTGTTTGTTTTTTCCTAAACATTATCATGTTTTATTTTCTAACATGATGTATGATAGTGTTTGGGATTTTGTGTGTTTTTTTGTATGCGGATGAGGGCGTGAAGAATACCAGCCGCTTTCTAGAATGCAAAAAGATTTTTATTGTTAAAAATGAATGATTTATGAGATGGATATTCCTTAAGACAATGGCTTAAATATCCTCCTTAAAGCTTATGCTTTGTGGGGTATCCTACCCACCTCGGTGTAATGGTTCCTTCCCCATCGCAGATTTGACAAGTATAATGGCAATCACCATCACACCTTAGTACATTTGTCCCTTCCTTGTCGCGAAGGTCACAAATGTGCTCGGGGCCTCTTTCGCCATTGTCTTAGGGATATCTAGTGCTCCCTAGAATGAATGTCATTATGCATGCACCAGTACAAAAGGGCAGCAGATGTTCAAAGTGGCATCACTTTTGACTGGGTTGTCTGATTTGGACGCACAACATGTCAAAACGAAGAGAAAAGGGTGAAGAACCAAGCTGCAAATCCCATAGGGGATTTGGCCCAGTAATTTTCCCAAAAAACGCCTCTAAGACCTACTTTTGAGGGATTTATTAAAATGATTCGTATGCATACTTTCCTTATGCATTTATTTTTTTCTCTTGGTTTTTCCCACTTATGATGCAATATGAATGATACGACTTTGTCAACATTATTTTTATAAATGTTTTATTGTTATTATTTTATTTTGGATTTTTATTTGATGTTTATTTTATAGCCTTTTATCTCTTCTGTCGGAACTGCGTGGCTACTTAGCTTACAAAGAACCTGAAACCAGGCTAGCTAAAAGGCAGACTGTCCGAGATAAAAGATGGCTTTATGGGAAAGAATATTTATCGTCCCTTATCTCTTCTGTCGAAACTGCGTGGCTACTTAGCTTGCAAAGAACCTGAAACCAGGCTAGCTAAAAGGCAGACTGTCCGGGATAAGGGTGTTTATTTGTAAAATATTTTTTTGTGATTTTTGTTCTGTTGTTTGTTTATTCTATGCAATCAAATGCAACAATCAAATGCACATACAATTCACTCATCCGCGAACAGGCGAGAAGTCGTTTTAATCACGAGGTAGGGTTTTCCTGCAGAAAAGTGCATTGGCGAGGGTAGGTTCTAACTGTTCTCACCAGGCTAAGGCCCCCAAGGTGCCCCCATTATAGGGTCCCCACTCTCCAGCCGTCCGACCATGCTCAACACTAAGGCCAGAGTCGGTCTTGTTGCCAAAAGAGGAAGGTTATCACCTTGAGTGGTGGTTTCCGATCACACTGGTGGGCACAAGGCCCTAACTGCAGCGAACCGTACCTGCCACCCACTCCCTATGGTTATCTCACTTGCCCCCGGGTATAGGAGGAACTGTAGTGTGCAAGGGACTTGTGTGCAATTTATATATCAAGCAATTGCGTAAGTATAAACAAACAACAGTTTATTGAAAGCCAAACAATAAAACATGTTATAATACAAGGTAGGGTAAAAGCGCTTATTTTCTTGGTTTAATTATTGTTAAGCCAGCCCATCACTAAATGGGATCAACTCTCTAGGCTTCCCCAGTGGAGTCGCCATCTGTCGCCGCCTCCCCGAGGACGGGGGCGCGGTCGGAGCGACGCGATGGTTTTTTCGACTCTTCTTGATTTTCGCGTTTTTTATTGGTGGTTACAACGCCTTTAGGTTGTCCGATAACTGGGCTAACCTAGGGGCGAGGTTTTCGAAAAGTGTCCTTGAGTTGTCTAACAACCGGGCTAACCCAAGGACTTATTTATTTTGGGTTCTATGGAGTCGCCACCGATATTTTTACCATAAACATCGGAAAAGGGGTTTAAAAAGGCGTTGGTTTTCGAAAACCAACTTTGGTCATTAGAACCAGAGTTGGGTAAGGGAGTTAGTTACGTGTAAAGGGAGTATTAGTCCCTTTACGACGCCCCTTTCGGGTTCCCTATGATAGGCCGGCTATTTATGAATAATTAAACTTGGAAAATTGCGCTTTTACCCTTTTTATTATGCGGAATTTAAATATATGACTACATGGCCCTAGCTTCTATTGCGTAATTTAAATGAAAGCGGTAAAATAAAGAAAGAGGTTTATGAACCTTCGAAGCAAGCTTTCTTATATCCTTTTGAAAAAAAAGGTGCTTTGTGGCAGCCCTCTCACTCTACAACTCTCAGAAACTCCGGAAATGCCTCGGAGGGATTCTTAAGAAGATTTAGAACGCTCGATCTATGCCTAGAGACGCTCAGAAACTCCGGAAATGCCTCGGAGGGATTCTTAGAGAGAGAAAATCTAGAGAGAAGGGAGAGCTACTGTTTTTCTGTGTGGAAATGAGGGGGGGAGGACCCCTATTTATAGTTTTTCGCGCTGTCAGGGTCCAGACCGCCGTTCTCGTCTGACAGGGTCGAGACCGCCGTCTCGTTCAACGAGACCGCCGTCTCGTCCTGTCAAAACAACGAGACCGCCGTCTGGGTGAACGAGACCGTCGTCTGGGTGAACGAGACCGCCGTCTCCTCCTTCGCTCGCTCAAGCGAGTATACCGGTCGCTTGAGCGAGGCATGACCCGAGAGTCCCTTTGTTTGAAACTTTCGTCGCTCAAGCGAGTACATCAGTCGCTTGAGCGAGACTTGACCCGGGAGTCCCCTTTGTTTGAAGCATCTGTCGCTCAAGCGAGTCCATCAGTCGCTTGAGCGAGACTTGACCCGGGAGTCCCCCTTTTCCGAAGCATCCGTCGCTCAAGCGAGTCCATCAGTCGCTTGAGCGAGATTTGACCCGAGAGTCCCCTTCTACGCGAGGCGAGACGGCGGTCTGGGTCGTCTAGAAGGCGGTCTCGTCCCTTCGAGGCGAGAAAACTTATTTTTTGGTACAGAAACTCCCTCCTACCCTAGTATGGGGCCTAATAGTCTCTCCTAATGGCTTGTTAGGCTTGTCCATCTTCAAGTAGGAGGTCTTCTGGTCTTTATTTGGAGGCCGGGCAAGATTTGGGGTCTACATGGCCCATCACTAAATGGGATCAACTCTCGAGGCTTCCCCAGTGGAGTCGCCATCTGTCGCCGCCGTAAAAAAGAGAGGCAGTCGGAGCGACGCGATGGTTTCGACCCTCTTATTTTCGCATTTTTTATGGGTGGTTACAACGCCTTTAGGTTGTCCGATAACCAGGCTAACCTAGGGGCGAGGTTTTCGAAAAGTCGTCCTTGGGTTGTCCGATAACCGGGCTAACCCAAGGACTAATTTTGAGGGGTTCTGTGGAGTCGCCGCCGATGTTTTTACCGGAAACATCGGAAAAGGGGTTTTAAAAGGCATTGGTTTTCGAAAACCAACTTTGGTCATTAGAACCAGAGTTGGGTAAGGGAGTTAGTTATGTGTAAAGGAAGTATTAGTTCCTTTACTACGCCCCTTTCGGGTTCCCTATGATAGGCCAACTATTTTGTTAATAAATAAACCGGAAAAATACGCTTTTGCCCTTTTTATTTTGCGGAATTTTAAAATTATGACTACATGGCCCTAATCTATTGCAGAATTTAAAATTAAAGCAGTAAAAGTAGAAAGGGAGAATTTAAACCTCCGAAGCAAGCTTTCTTTTTATTTCTTTAAAAAAATGGGTGCTTTTTGGCAGCCCTTCACTCTACACGATGCTGGAAACTTTTCTAGACGCCGAAAAAACGCTCACAAAAGCACTCAGAAGCTCCGGAAATGCGTCGGAGGGATTCTAGAGAGAAGTTTTAGAGAGAAGGGAGAGCAAAAGTTGTGTGGTGTGTGGAAATGGGGGGAGGGAGCCCCTATTTATAGGTTTTTGCGCCTGACAGTGGCGAGACCGTCGTTCTCATCTAACAGGGTCGAGATCGCCGTCTCGCCAAACGAGACCGCCGTTTCGTCATTCGCAGGTGGCGAGACCGCCGTCTCGCCAAACAAGACGGCGGTCTCGCCATTTGTGTGAGGCGAGACAGCGGTCTCGATTTCGAGACGGCGGTCTCGTCCCAAAAAGGCAAGAAAACTTATTTTTGTCCAGAAAATCCCTCCTATCCTAGTATGGGGCCTAATAGTCTCTCCTAGTGGCTTGTTAGGCTTCGTCCATCTTCGAATAGGAGGTCTTCTGCTCTTTATTTGGAGGTCGGGCAAGATTTGGGGTCTACACCCCCTGTAGACCCCTAATTTTTCCCGGTCTCTCAATAAAGGCTAAGAAGACTTCCTATCTGAAGATAAAGCTTCGGTGGACATCTATCGGCATCAATTGACTTCTGAATAAAGAAAGGAAAGCTTCCCAGGAGTTCTAGAACACAAAATCTGGCCAAAATAGTCGAGATTGTTGTCCCAGAAGTCAGGATGGCTGTCCCAGTCAGCCCAGACGGGCGTCCCACATGCCAGATGGCCGTCTCAGCCAGTTTTGTTACTTGGGACGGCCGTCCCAGATCCAAGACGGTCGTCCCATCCTCCCCAGACGACCATCCCTGTTTTCTGCACCCCAGACGGCCGTCCCGAGCTTCCAGGCTGCGAAAACTATGAATAGGAAGCTCATTTGAGCGTTTTTCACACTCCAGATACTTGTCTTCTCTCCCTATTTCGAATGAACTCTCTGATTGCCTAATAAGGTAACTGTTGAAAGTCCCACATTGCCTACCTCATATCATTTGGTATGGTTTAAATACATGTTAGGCTACTCCACATATTGTCAATTGGTTTTATCTTGGAACCTTAACATGGTATCAGAGCCAAAGCCTAACATCTTTCTGGTTATTGTCATGGGCCAAAAGTTGCCCTTTAGTTGGGTCAAAAGTACCCTTTGCCTAGTCCGGCAGGCTTCGTTGGAGGGGGTGTGTTGAAAGTCCCACATCGCCTACCTCCTATCATATGGTATGGTTTAAATACATGTTAGGCTACTCCACATATTGCCAATTGGTTTTATGTTGGAACCTTAACAGTAACAATCGGTTAAGGTAGTTTCTTCCAGCATTCGATTCTTCTGAAAATTTTGGTAGAGTCGGTCTTGTATTCGGGGAGGAGAGTCTTTATAGAGCGGGGGATTGCCAAAATGCATCCTCACAGTCAAAGATTCGCAATAAAAAGCTTGCTACAAAGGTTCTTTTCACTTCTCTTCTCTTTTATTGCTTTATTTATTGCTTTAAGTATGCAATAGAAAATAAAATCATGTAGATAACCATTTTTAAATTATTGTACAATAAAATAGGGTAATAGCGTAATTTCTTGTAATCTTTACTTAATGAATTAATCCGTCATAGGGAACCCAAAAGGGGTGTCGTGGGGTGCTAACACCTTCCCCATGCGTAACTAACTCCCTTACCTAACTCTGGTTATAATGGCCAAGTTTGGTTTTTCTTAAAATCAATGCCTTTTTATCATTTTCCAATGTTTATGGTCAAAACATTGGTGGCGACTCCATAAGAACCCTTTTGCATAAACCTTGCTTTTATTAGAGGATAGTTCAGTTGTTGAGGTTGGAAGCAATGAACACATTTGAAAATAAAACGCGAGTCTAAACCATCTTTTCGCAACCGCTCGCATAAACGTTCGAGATGTCCCTAGACGTCGGAACAGACGGCGGCGACACCCCCTTAATGGGTTTCCTACCGGGTATCTTGCCCTCTCTTTTTGGCCTTTGGCTTCTATGGGCTTCTTTTGATTTTCTTTTCTCTTTGCACAACATTGGCGAAACACGACTTTATTATGATGAGGTGGAACCTTATTTTGTGTTTCTAGTAAATTAGTGATGATGGATTTAACTTTTATTTTGGTCAATGGTGCAGTTTGATTGCTTTGACGCGTTTTGAAAATGTTTGCTTAAACATGGTTATTAATGAGGTTTAGATATGAATAACAAGAAGAGAAGCAGATAGTAAGAATGACATTCTTTGTAATTAATAGGGAAATATGTGCCCTACAATGCTCGAGGGTCAGGCTAACCCTGAGGAGTAATCTCCAATAGTCATTGGATTTACAAACCCTAAGAATCAGAAGGAGAACACCTAATGACTAAAGTCGCTCTTGACGCTTGAACCCGTCTATGTGGGAAAATCTAATTCAAGGTGTAGAGGGGAGACTTCCCTTTTCTCTGTGGAGCTTGATCCTTTGTAGGGTAATGCTTTAAAGGACCATGTTTAAAATCTGGTGGCTCCCTTATTCCTTGAAAGTTTCTAATGAGCCCTTGATTTGGGCGGCATCCAAATCACATCAACTAATCCTTTGATTCGTGGAAAGCACATCGACTAATCCTTTCTTTTTATTATCTTATTATTATTAAAGTGAGAATGAATGCAATTTATGAATGCAATAGACGGTTGAAGAGATGATGAAAACAAACAATTTTATTTATTTCATCTAGACAGTGTACATTCCTCAATGCAATGTTTCAAAGTACATTTTTTTTAAAAGCGGAGAAGCCTAAATGAACCCATAGGTGGGTTAGAATTTCCATTTAATTTCTTTTTTACTTCCCGTGCATGGCATGCGAATGTCCTAATCCTCTTTTTATGGTATTGAGGAATGTCCACTTTCTCCAACTGCCTATTACTTGATGCATGTTATGAGGATGAAGTTTGGTGGATGCATGTATGTAGGTGTTTGTTTTTTTTCCTAAACATTATCGTGTTTTATTGTCTAACATGATGTACGATAGTGTTTTGGATTTTGTGTTTGTTTTGTATGCGAATGAGGGCATGAAGAATACCAGCCGCTTTCTAGAATGCAAAAAGATTTTTATTGTTTAAAATGAATGATTTATGAGATTGATATTCCTTAAGATAATGACTTAGGTATCCTCCTTAAAGCTTACGCTTTGTGGGGTATCATACCCACCTTGGTGTAATGGTTCCTTCCCCATCACAGACTTGACAAGTATAATGGGGATCGCCATCACACCTTAGTACACTTGTCCCTTCCTTATCGTGAAGGTCACAAATGTGCTCGAGGCCTCTTTTGCCATTGTCTTAGGGATATCTAGTGCTCCCTAGAATGAATGTATTTATGCATGCACCAGTACAAAGGGGCGGTAGATGTTCAAAGTGGCATAACTTTTGACTGAGATGTCCGATTTGGATGCACAACATATCAAAACGAAGAGAAAAAGGTGAAGAATCAGGTTACAAATCCCAAGAGGGATTTGGCCTAGTAATTTTCCCATTAAACCCTTCTAAGACCCATTTTTTAGGGATTTATTAAAATAATGTGTATGCATACTTTCCTCATGCATATTATTTTCTCTCTTGGTTCTTCCGCTTATGAAATGATGCGATATGAATGATACAACTTTGTCAAAATCTTTTTATTCAAATTCATTATTGTGTTTTTTTTTTCGAATTATTTGATTTATTTTATAGCCTTTTATCTCTTTTGTCGGACTGCGTGGCTACTTAGCTTACAAAGAACCTGAAACCAGGCTAGCTAAAAAGCAGATTGTCCGAGATAAAATGGTTTATTGCAAAAGAATAATTTTAGCGTCACTTATCTCTTCTGTCAGACTACGTGACTACTTAGCTTACAAAGAACCTGAAACCAAGCTAGTTAAAAGGCAGACTGTCCGAGATAAGGGTGTTTATTGCGAAAATATTTTTGTGGTTTTTTCTATTTTTATCTATTGTTTGGTTATGCTATGCAATCAAATGCAACAAACAAATGCAAACACAATTCACTCATCCGCGATCAGGCGAGAAGTCATTTTAATCACGAGGTAGGGTTTTCCTGCAGAAGAGTGCATTGGCAAGGGTAGGTTCTAACTGTTCTCACCAAGGCTTAGGCCCCCAAGGTGCCCCCATTATAGGGTCCCCACTCTTCAGCCTTCCGAACATGCTTAGCACTAAGGCCATAGTCAATCTTTTTGCCAAAAGAGGAAGGTTATCACCTTGAGTGGTGGTTTTCGATCATACCGGTGGGCACATGACCCTCACTATGGCAAACCCTACCTGCGACCCACTCCCTATGGATTTCTCACTTGCCCCCTGGGTATAGAGGGAACTGTTGTGTGCAAAGGTTTGTGTACAGTTTTTATTTCAAACAATTGCGTAAAATAAACAAATAACAGTTATTAAAGCCAAGCAATTAAAGCATGTTATAATACAAGGTAGGGTAAAAGAAAAATTTCTTAGTTCATTTATTAAACTGACCCATCACTAAATGGGATCAACTCTCTAGGCTTCCCCAGTGGAGTCGCCATCTGTCGCCGCCATAAAAAAAAGGCAGTCGGAGTGACGTGATGGTTCCGACTTTCCATTTTTCGCATTTTGTGGGTGGAGTTACAACGCCTTTAGGTTGTCCGATAACCGGGCTGAACCTAAGGGCGAGGTTTTCAAAAAGGAGCTCTTAGATCGTCCAATAACCGAGCTGACCTAAGAGCAAGATTGAGAAGGTTCTTATGGAGTCACCACCGATGTTTTTACCAGAAACATCGAAAAAGGAAAGAAAAAGGCGTTGGTTTTTTAAGAAAAACCAACTTTGGTCGTTAAAACTAGAGTTGGGTAAGGGAGTTAGTTACGTGTAAGGAAGGTACTAGCTCCCCTACGACGCCCCTTTCGGGTTCCCTATGATGGGCCATTATTTTATAGATAAACTTTTGAAATGACGCTTTTACCCTTTTATTTGCAGAGTTGAAAAATAATGACTACATGGCCCTAGTAGCTATTGCACAATTTAATGTAAGTAAAAAAAGGGTGAAGAAACCACCGAAGCAAGCTTTGATTAGGGTGCGTTTTGGCAGCCCTTCGCTCTACAATGCCTCTTTTTCACTATAAAAACTCTCTCAAAACACTCAGAAACTCTAGAAATGCTTCGGAGGGGCTCTAGAAGAGGAATTCTAAGAAAGTGTAGAAGGAAGAATGGAAGAACTATGTGAAATGAAGGGGGAGCGCCTCCTATTTATAGGGATTCGCGCCTATCAGGTCGAGACCGTCGGTCTCACCTGGCAAGGTCGAGACGGCGGTCTTGCCATTCGAGACGATGGTCTCGATTTTGACAAGTGGCGAGACCGTCGTCTCGTTTGGAGAGACGATGGTATCAACTTGCCAAATGGCGAGAGGGCTATCTCGCCAAATGGGAGGGTGGTCTCGCCAAAGGCAAGTGGCAAGACGGCCATCTCGCCAAACCAGACAGCCATCTCGACTTGCCCTTCAGCGAGACGGCGGTCTTGACCCCTTAAGGTGGGAATCCTTATTTTTTGTACAGAAAATCCTTCCTACTCTAATATGGGGCCTAATAGTCTCTCCTAGTGGCTTTTTAGGCTTTGTCCATTTTCGAATAGGAGGTCTTTTGCTCTTTATTTTGAGGCGGGGCAAGATTTGGGGTCTACAAGCATTTCCCTCTTCAACGTGGTAGAACACAAATCTTTAAAGAAATGACTAATTTCAATAAGAGGATTCAAAATATGTACTGGTAAAGCACTAAATGCAATAGGAAGTAAACATTCCATGAATACATGACAATCATGTCTTTTCATGCCATGAATCCTCCCCTTTTCAGCCTCAGCACATCTTGCCAAGTTGGAAGAATAACCATCGGCCATCCTAAGTTCTTTTAACCAACGACAAACTACCTTTGCTTGTTCAATAGTATACATGTAATTTGCTTTAAGATTTAACATTTTGTCGTTAGCTTGTGCCTTTAACTCCATGTCTGGACGCTTACAATTCAAAGCAATATCCTTCCTCACCTTCTCATTATCTTTTGTCTTTCCATTTACATTCATCATAGTGTTGAATATGTTATCAAAAATATTCTTCTCTATATGCATTACATCAAGATTGTGTCTCAACAAATTATCTTTCCAATACGGGAGATCCCAAAATATGCTTCGTTTTGTCCAATTATGCCACTCTCCGTATCCTTCTATCCTTGTGATACCACACTCATTTACTTTTGGTAAATCTTTTACTCTTCTCCAAACTTGTGTAGGTATTAGCCGAGGAGGTGACCCTTCTACTTCAACTTCTCCCTTTCCAAAGGCTTTAATATTTCTTCTAAATGGATGATCATTTGGTAAGAACCTTCGATGCGAATCAAACCAACAACTTTTACGAGCATAATTTAATGTAAAGGATTTTTTATGTTCCATGCAATGTGGGCAAGCCAATCTACCATGAGTCCCCCAACCAGATAACATCCCATAAGCGGGAAAATCATTAATTGTCCACATTAAAGCTGCCCTCATCATAAAATTTTGTTTCTTTGAAATATCGTATGTGAGAATACCATTCCACAATTTTTTTCAAATAATCAATTAAAGGCTCTAAGTAAACATCAATAGAGGTCTTCGGATTGGATGGACCCGGAATTAGGCAAGTTAGAAACATATATGGCTTGGTCATGCACATTTCAAAAGGAAGATTGTATGGAGTAACAATGATAGGCCAACAAGAATAAGGTGAAGATGAAGCCTGAATATATGGATTAAATCCATCAGAACATAACCCAAGTCTGACATTGCGTGGATCAGTAGCAAAAGTTGGATGTTTCCGATCAAAGTGTGTCCAAGCTTCACCATCTGATGGATGGCATAATACATCGGAAGTTTTATTGTCATGGTGCCAAGTCATTTGCCCAACAGTTTGTATTGATGCAAATATTCTTTGTAATCTAGGAATTATAGGCAAGTAAAACATGAACTTTACTGGAACTGCCTTTTTATAGGTTGTTCCACAACTTTTCTGATGATATCTTGGCTTTTGACAAAATTTAGATTAAAGTAATGTAGCATCTTTTTTGCCATTATCATAGTCATAAAAAAGCATACACCCACTCACAAAACAATCAATCTTCTTCACGTCTAATTCCAGCTTTGATACTAATCTCTTGGAATCGTAATATGTTTTTGGTAAATTGTCTTATATAGGAGTGACATCCAACAACATGCATGTCATAAAGTCTAAGCATTGTTCAGGAACATTCCAATTTGACTTGCACGCTAAAAGTCTAACACATATTGACAATTTTGAATTTGTTGCCCCCTCAAATAATGGTTTATTTGTCTCTGCCAACAAATTATAAAACCTTTGAATTTCTTGATTTGGTGGCTCTTCTATGTTAAGACAATTGGGTCCTTGAAATGATTGATGTTGCCAGATAGAATTGTACATCATCTCTTGCATTGACATAATTGCTCTTGTTCAGTCATGTGTACATCAATAGATGAACTGCTAACACAATTATCATCAACATTCTCTTCAACTTTAGGCACACGTTCTCCGTGATCTGTCCAAATCCAATAATTTGGTTTGAACCCTTGCTTATAAAGGAGAACTTTGATGATTTCATCCTTCAAAATTCTTGTACAATCACAATCATGGACATCAAATTCCCCCATCACGTTCGTAATACTCATATTGTCGAGAAAATCTGACAAACTCTTCAACCCCTATAACAAAAGACTCTTTCAAACCTCTTCCACCACTATAACATCTATCATACATCCAACCGCGACTGAAAGAAATGTTAGAATCACGCAGCGGAATGTTCGCGTTGTCGGACAAAAACTAAGAGGGGGGTGAATTGGTTTCTTAACAAAAATTAGGTTTTAAAAATTTTCCCCAAATTTTACCGATTAAAATGTTGTGTAAACGTAAATAGAATAGAGATAGAGTCTTACATAGAAGATTTATACTGGTTCGGATCAAAAGATCCTACGTCCAGTTGCTAATCACTCAAACAGAGGATTAACGCTGTCACTATAATCAAAGTTGTTACAAACAGATAACAATTGAAAAGATAAAGTAAAGAAAACACCTCTCTTGAAACCCACAAGAGATGAAGAACAACTTTCCCTAGAGACGGCACAACACACATTCCACTAAGAACTCCACTTAGTAATTCTTATCGCTTCTAGCCCACACCAGGTTCCAAAAGCCCCTTTTTCCTCCAACAAACAGTTCTCTAGCACTCACAACACTTAACTTTTGTTTGAAAAAGGTTGTTCTTATTTTCTGAGAGCCATAGAGAACCTTAAGTAGATGAATTAGGGTTTGGGAATTGGGGATTTTCGGAACTTGGAGTATTGGGATTAAGGTTTTCGAAAATAGGTTTAATTTGAAGTTGAAAATGAAAATCGATCGAAATAATCGATTAAATGAAGTGTTAATCGATTATTACGAAGCCAAAATCAACGAACCCCAAAACTCTCTATTTTAATCGATTAAGTGCCCTGTTAATCGATTAACTGGCCTGTTAATCGATTAACAGGTGTGTTAATCGATTATTACAGTGAACAGATACATAAAATGGTTTTTCTCACTGTAATAATCAATTATCTGATGATTTAATTGATTAAATCCAAGGCTTTTTGATAAATGAGTTTTTGAAGCTTCTAAAGAGTAGATTATGTACCGGCTATCTTAGACTCTAATATTACAGACTCAAACTCATCAAAACAGAGTTATTACACAACAATACAAGTCTTCAATACTCTAAGTGCTTTTTCTTGAATCATCATCAAAATCAACAAGCACTACTACAAATAAGACCTTCAACGTCGGTTCTGGAAGGCCTTCAACGTCGGTTGTATCAGGCGACGTTGAAAGTTAAGACTTTCAACGTCGGTTCTATTTAACCGACGTGGAAAGTTATCAGACTTTCAACGTCGGTTAAATAGAACCGACGTTGAAAGTCTTATTTTTTCAAATCAAATTTTTTTATTTATTTCCAACCCCTCTATTTATCTAGAAATCCCCCCTCTCTTTTATATTATATTTTTATTAAGTCCCTCTCTCTTTTATATTATATTTTTATTATTTATCATATTTTTTTAAAGTTTAAAGCATTACCAAATTATTTTTTTGTCACCGACAGGATTCGAACCCAGTACCTTAGTGTTGGAGGTCGATACTCCAACCACTAAACTACTCGAATTTTTTGATAGTAACTTACAAATAAATTATATTTATATACAAATAAATATATATCCGTGTAAATATATAAATACAAATATATTTATATATTTTGATATATTTAAATAATTATATATTTATATATTGGATGTGAGGGCACGCTCGAAGGTGAAAGTGTGTGTCGAGTGGGTTTTCAAAATTTGATGCCAAATTTTTGAGCGAGTCTCTTTATATGGGTTTGTAATTTAATGACAGAATATAATATTTATAATTTATTTATATAATGATATAAAATAAATTTGGGAAACGCATCATTCGCTCAAGTGACACATTCGCTCAAGCGAAAAATACCAATTTTCGCTCAAGCTAGGCTTGAACGAGTGAATTTACGTGAGCTTTAACGTATTTTCACTTAAGCGAGAGTCAATCTCACTTTCACCCTCGATCGCGCCCTCACATCCAACATAAAAATATATAAATATATCAAAATATATAAATATATTTGTATTTATATATTCTATATTTATATATTTACACGGATATATATTTATTTGTATATAAATATAATTTATTTGTAAATTATTATCAAAAAATTATAGTAGTTTAGTGGTTGGAGTATCAATTTTCAACTCTATAAAATACTATATTCGAATCCTATCGGTGACAATTCTCTAACTTAAGTAAATTTTTTACTGAAAAAAATAAAAACACTTTCCGAGAAAATATATATAAATAAATATATATTTACACGGATATTTATTTGTATATAAATATAATTTATTTGTAAGTTATTATCAAAAAATTATAGTAGTTTAGTGGTTGGAGTATTAGCTTTCAATTCTAAAATACTCGGGTTCGAATCTTGTCGTTGACGATTCTCTAACTTAAAAGAATTTTTGGTGAAGACACATTCAACGTCGGTTCATCGAGGGAACCGACGTTGAATGTGTCAATAAAATGACATTCAACGTCGGTTCATGTGGAACCGACATTGAAAGTGTCCATACAAAGACTTTCAACGTCGGTTCATCTGGAACCGACGTTGAAAGTGTATTTAACGTCGGCTCAGCTTTAACCGACGTTAAATGGCGACGTTTAAAGCATATTTTGTAGTAGTGAAGCTTCATGACCATGTAAGTTCAACATCAAGTCCTTGTATGTTCAACAATCTCCCCCTTTTTGATGATGATCAAAATTTTCTTTTAAAGCCTTGTAATAATTTGTTTTATCTGTCACACTAACAAACACATTAAACATACCAGATAATATTTAAATTCAATCATAACAGGATTTAAATATTTCTCCCCCTATTTTGATTATAATAAAAAATGAAGAGCTCCCCCTCAACATATACATAACTTGGAGATAACTCCCCCTCAAACAAAGCAATAAAAGAATACCTCATTTTATTTCAGAAATGAAAATACATTACAACACAAGATAAAATAAAAAAAACTTTAAAATTCTTCACTATCACTATGAAAGTGTGCATCAAATTCCTCATGCCGTACTCCAGAAAGAGTGAAGAATACCTGCATCCTCTGGTTCATATCAGATAACATATCTTCCATAGATTGTCAGGTTTCAGGATGAGCAGAGGAAGTTCCAGCACTTTGGATTTGATCAGAGGGAAACTCAACAGCAGGGGGCATATCATCATCAGAATCTTCATTATCGTCATCTTCGTTTGGAACGTCATCCTTGTGAACATAAATATTGTTGACACGCACCATTTGGAGTTGAGTTAATGTGTTTTCCAACATGCGGTTCAGATTTGTCGTTCGAACTATTTGTTCACCTTCGACATTTACTCCTTTGTATTCAAGAATGCGAGAGATAAGGAGGGCATATGGAATTTTGAAGGTGGGATGGCGTTTGGCTTTTAACATAGTCATGGTGACAAGAATACCCCAATTGAGAGGCTTATTATGCATTATTGCATGAATAATGTGAAGATCGATTGAAGAACATTGAGCATGATTTGTAGCCCGCGGACATAGGATCCAGACAAGTAAATGCAAAATCATGCGTTCCTCCTTCTTTAATGGTCCAGCTAGAAGGAGACACCCAATCTCCATGGAAGGGTTTCGTAGAAAAGAACGGTAAGCCATGATCCTGTCAAAATCATCTAACTCACCAAACACGTTAATAACATCTTCTCTTATAGGAAACTGGGCAACGTTTTCCCAAATATCATCATCAAGAATAATTGTTACCCCCTTTACACGAGAGGTAGCTATTTGATCTCTAAATTTAAACCTAGAGAAAAATACCCTAACTAAGTCAGGATAATACGTACCTTGCATTTGGATGAAAGGGAGAACTCCTTGAATTTCAAGGAGATTAGGAAAATTGAATCTCCTATTAATGAATTGATCACCAATAAGGAATTTAGGAGAAATAATACCACGTTCCTTCCAATAAGATAGAAATTATTGTCGGCCTTCAGCATCTGAGATCCATCCTTCTACAGAATTAGGACGGGGATGAGATGAGGGTGCAGATCTTCTTCTGGTGGGAATTTTAGCACGAGAAGATGAGGCCATTGTAGAATTAGAGGAGTAACAAGAAAGATTTAGGAAGATAAGTGATGTTAGAAGAAGGCAAGAGTGATAGAATGAGGCAAGAAAGCTTGAATTCAAGTGATAGAAGTGAGTAGAATTGAAATGGAGGTCCCTATTTAGAACCAAGCATCTCCAACGGTCATATGGGAGTGAATGAAGGTCAAGAGAGTCGTTGGCAACGGCTAGAAAACAAAACTTGCCAGGTTTAATCGATTAAATCTTGAATTAATCGATTAAACTAGTACCAGACCCATTTAATCGATTAATTCAAGCAGTTAATCGATTAACACTGAGTTTAATCGATTATCTGGCGAGTTAATCGATTAATCCAGAGAGAAATGTCATGTTTTGGGTGTTTTGGGTGCAAATAATTGATTATAACTCCAAATAATCGATTATTCCAGAGAGTACATCAAAATTTTGAGGTTTATACACATGATAATCTATTAACGTCCTACATAATGAATTATATCCTTACAACCATCTAAAAGTTGCATAATTAAGCAGAATTTAAGCTATTTCTAATATCCCTAAGTCTCTTCTAAGATCATAGAATCTATTCTTGGGTAGACGCTTAGTAAAAATATCTGCTAATTGATGCTTTGTATCAACATACTCAATTTTACAGTTTCCTTTGCTTATATGATCTCTCAAAAAATGATGTCTAATTTCTATATGCTTAGTCCTAGAGTGCATTACTGGATTCTTAGTAAGATTGATTGCACTCGTATTATCACACATCAAAGGAATGTCATTTAGAAATATACTATAATCTTCTAGCTGTTGTTTCATCCACAAAATTTGAGCACAACAATTACCAGCTGCAATATATTCAGCTTCAGTGGTGGATAAAGCAACACATGCCTGTTTCTTAGAATGCCAAGATACTAAAGATGAACCTAACAAATGACATGTCCCACTAGTACTCTTTCTATCAATTTTGCATCCACAATAATCAGCATCAGAATAACCTATTAAACTAGTACAAGCTTCAGATGGATACCATAAACCAAAATCAGTGGTTCCTTTTAAATATTTTAAAATACGTTTACTGCAGTTAAGTGAGATTCTTTTGGACATGCCTGAAATCTAGCACACACAAAGACAGAATGCATAATATCAGGTCTACTTGCAGTTAAGTATAACAGAGAACCTATCATATCTCTATACATAGATTGATTAATTTCCAAACCTGATTCATCCTTTTCTAAATAGCATGAAGTTCCCATGGGTGTGTTTGCTTCCTTTGAAGTGTCCCTTCCAAACTTTTTGAGTATCTCTTTGCAGTATTTGGTTTGAGAGACAAAAATACCATCTTTAAGTTGCTTGATTTGAAGTCCAAGGAAAAATGTTAATTCTCCCATGTCGCCGCCGTCAAAACGAGGCGGTCCGACTTTCCGACTTTCGTGTTTTTTATTGGTGTGGTTACAACGCCTTTAGGTTGTCCGATAACCGGGCTGAACCTAGAGGTGAGGTTTTCGAAAGGGCGCTCTTGGGTTGTCCGATAACCGGGCTAATCCAAGAGCTAGTTTTGAAGGGTTCTTTGGAGTCGCCACCGACGTTTTTACCGAAAACATCGGAAAAGGAGTGAAAAGGCATTGGTTTTTGAAAAACCAACTTTGGTCGTTAGAACCAAAGTTGGGTAAGGGAGTTAGTTACGTGTAAAGGAAGTGTTAGTTCCTTTACGACGCCCCTTTCGGGTTCCCTATGATAGGCCAGCTATTTAAAAATAATGAAACCAGTGAAAAATACGCTTTTACCCTTTTATTTGCGGAATTTAAAGATTATGACTACATGGCCCTATATCTATTGCATAATTAAAATAAAGCGGTAAAAGAGAGAGAGAGTGTGTAGAAACCTCTGAGGCACGCTTTCTATTAATTCTTTCTGAAAATAGGGTGCTTTGCGGCAACCCTTCACTCTACACAGCGTCGAAAACCTCTCAAAACGCTCAAAAACACTCTTCGAAATGCTCAGAAACTTCGGAAATGCTTCGGAGGGGTTCTAGAGAGAGAATTTGAAGAAAAGTCTAGAGAGAAGGAGGAAGAACTGTGTGGAATGAGGGGAATGGGGGCCCTATTTATAGGAATTCACGCCTGTCAGGTCGAGACAGGCCGTCTCTTTTGACAAGGTCGAGACGGCAGTCTCGCCAGTCGAGACGGCGGTCTCACCATTTGCGCAAGGCGAGACGGCGCTCCCGAATTTGGGACGGCGGTCTCGACCTTAAAAGGCGAAAATCCTTATTTTTGTGCTAAAAATTCCTCCTATCCTAGTATGGGGCCTAATAGTCTCTCCTAGTGGCTTCTTAGGCTTCATCCATCTTCGAAAAGAAGGTCTTCTAGTCTTTATTATGAGGCCGGGCAAGATTTGGGGTCTACATCCCATCATAGACATTTCAAACTCTCCCTGCATTATCTTAGCAAATTCTACACACAAAGAATTATCAGTTGATCCAAAAATAATATCATCAACATATACCTGGACCAATAAGATATGTTCTTTTACTTTCTTTATAAACAAAGTAGAATCAATTTTTCCTCTAGAAAAATCATTTGAAGTTAGAAAACTACTTAGTCTTACCTAGGAGCTTGTTTCAGCCCATATAATGCTTTCTTTAATTTAAAATTATGATTAGGATAACTAAAATCTTCAAATCCAGGGGGTTGCTCCACATATACTTCTTCTTTAATAAAACCATTCAAAAATGCACTCTTAACATCCATTTGATATAATTTAAATTTCATCAAAGATGCATAAGCAAGAAGTAGGCGTATAGCCTCTAACCTGGCAACAAGAGCATAAGTTTCATCATAATCAATACCTTCCTCCTGACAGTAGCCTTTGGCAACAAGTCTAGCTTTATTCTTTGTTATGTTTCCATCTTCATCAAGTTTATTTCTAAATACCCATTTAGTTCCAATTACTTGATGTGATTCTTCTCTTGGGATTAATTCCCAGACTTGATTCCTTTCAAATTGGTTAAGTTCCTCTTGCATAGCTATGCACCATAGGTCATCTTTAAGCACTTCCTCAACATTTTTGGGTTCTATCTGTGACACAAAAGCTACATACATGCAGAAATTAGTCATATTTCTAGTTCTTACCCCTTTTGAGATATCACCAATGATATTGTCCATTGAGAGTCCTCTTGGTGATTGCCATTCTTTTGCTAATTCAGGTGTTTGAGAAGACTCATTTTCTTCCAAATACAATTCATCAAGAGCCTCTCTTATATACTCATCATCACCTGCAAGTTCTTTAATATGACTCAAGAGGATTTCCCCAAGGTCTACAATTTCATCAAAAGTAACATGAATAGATTCTTCAATATTTAAGGTTCTTATATTAAACACCCTATAAGCTTTGCTAGTTAATGAATAACCTAGAAAAATGCCTTCATCGGCTTTTGAGTCAAATTTTCCTAAGTTGTCCTTTCCATTATTTAACACAAAGCACTTACATCCAAATATTTTCAAATGAGCAACATTAGGTTTTCTACCATTTAATAATTCATAGGGAGTTGAATTTATAATTGACCTAATGAGCATTCTATTTAAAACATAACAAGTGTAGACCCCAAATCTTGCCCGACCTCCAAATAAAGAGTAGAAGACCTCCTATTCGAAGATGGATGAAGCCTAACAAGCCACTAGGAGAGACTATTAGGCCCCATACTAGGATAGGAGGGATTTTTGGCACGAAAATAAGGTTTCTCGCCTTTTTTGGGACGAGACCGCCATCTGCCTCATGCAAATGGCGAGATGGCGGTCTCGTTTGGCGAGACGGCGGTCTCGTTTGATGAGACGGCGGTCTCGACCCTGTCAGACGAGAACGGCGGTCTCGACCTGTCAGGCGTGAAAAACTATAAATAGGGGGCTCCATTCCCTCATTTCCACACACCACACAGAGTTTTCTCCTCCTTCTCTCTAGAATTTCTCTCTCTAGAACCCCTCCGAAGCATTTCCGGAGTTTCTGAGTGTTTCTTAGAGTGTTCTTGAGCGTTTGAGAGACTTTTGACACTGTGTAGAGTGAAGGGCTGCCAAAACGCACCCAATTTATTGAGAAATTAAATAGAAAGCTTGCTTCGAAGGTTTCTACTCTCTCCCTCACCTTTTTACCGCTTTATTTAAATTGCGTAATAGATAGGGCCATGTAGTCATAATCTTTAAATTCTGCAAATAAAAGGGTAAAAGCATATTTTCACTGGTTTAATTATTTCTTAATAGCTGGCCTATCATAGGGAACCCGAAAGGGGCGTCGTAAAGGGACTAATACTCCCTTTACACGTAACTAACTCCCTTACCCAACTCTGGTTCTAATGACCAAAGTTGGTTTTTTCGAAAACCAACGCCTTTTAAATCCTTTTCCGATGTTTCCGGTAAAAACATCGGTGGCGACTCCACAGAACCTTTCAAAACTAGCTCTTGGATTAGCCCGGTTATCGGACAATCCAAGAATGCCTTTTCGAAAACCTCGCCCCTAGGTTCAGCCCAGTTATCGGACAACCTAAAGGCGTTGTAATCACCAAACGCGAAAAACAAGAGGGTCGAAACCATCGCATCACTCCGACCGCCCTCGTTTTGACGGCGGCGACAACAAGCAGTACTAACCGCATCAGCCCAAAAATATTTAGGAACATTTGATTCATTTAACATTGTTCTAGCAAGTTCCTCTAGTGACCTATTTTTCCTTTCAAGTACACCATTTTTTTGGGGAGTCCTAGGAGTAGAAAAATTATGCAATATTCCATTTTCCTCACAATAATTTTCAAAGTTTTCATTTTTAAACTCGCCACCATGGTCATTTCTTAAAACTTTAATTCTTAAGTCTTTCTCATTTTGAATTTGCTTTGCAAACTTTCTAAATACTTTAAAAGCTTCACTTTTCATTGTTAAGAAAAATGTCCAAGTATATATAGAATAATCATCAACAATCACAAGACCATAATAATTTCCACCAAAGCTTTTTATCCTAGAAGGTCCAAATAAATCTAAATGTAATAATTCTAGGGGTTTTGAAGTGGAAATAACATTCTTTGATTTAAATGATGATTTTACTTGTTTACCTTTTTGACATGCATCACATAACCTATCTTTTTCAAACTTTAACTTAGGCAAACCAACAACTAAGTCTTTTGATATCAATTTATTTAAGTGATGCATATTTATATGAGCTGCTCTCTTATGCCATAACCAATGGTTCTCTTCCTTTGCAACTAAACATGTTATACTAGAATCATGTATACAATCCAAATCAATCAAGTATATGTTATTATGCCTAATGCCTTTTAATGCTATATTTTCGGAATCTATCAAATGTATAGTGCAAAATTTACTTTCAAAGATTACCTTAAATCCTTTGTCACATAGTTGACTTATGCTAAGGAGATTATGCTTTAGTCCATCAGCAAGAAGCACATCCTTAATCTCCAATGTGTTTGCACCACCTATATTTCCAATTCCAAGAATTTTCCCTTTGTTGTTGTCCCCATAAGTTATATATCCTTGTTCTTTAGCTTTGAAACTCAGAAATATCGTTTTATCACCGGTCATATGCTTTGAGCATCCGTTATCAAGATACCACATAGATTTCTTTGATTTGGAAGTTTCTTACAAAACAAGAACATAGTAAACTTAGGTCCCCATAACTTTTGGGTCCTTGGGGTTAGAGACAAACAAATTATTTAACAATAGGAACCCAAATGTATTTGTCTTTAGGAACACCAAAATGTTTTATTTTACATCTATTTGAAGTGTGACCTTTTTTCATACAGTAAAAGCATGCTTTAGATGTAGCTTTAGAATAAGATGCATTTCTAACAATAGATGCTCTAGTTCCTTTTTCTACCCATACTCTTTTATTTTTCTTTTTAGGCTTTTTCAATGGAACTTGATGATTTACACTATTTTGAGCTAAAACAATTTTATCCTTCTTAAAATCACTTATCTCCTTTTCGGCTTTATCTAGCAAATGGTTAAGGATATCTATGTCATATTCATACTCTTTACAAGATGCACATGCTATGTTCTTATCATCATTCTCATCTAAACATACTATTTTCGTTTCTAAGGTTTCCTTTTCCTCTAAGCATGTGATTTTCGTTTTTAATGAGTCAACCTCCTTTTCGGATCTACTTAAACTCTTTTTCATAGCTTTATATTCATTTTTCAAGTCCTTAAAGGAACTAAACAATTCATTGTATGCATTTTGCAGTTCATCATAGTTATTTTCATCATCACTTGAGGATGAGTCGGAATCACTTACCTCAAAGTCGGAAGATATGTTGTCATTTGCCATTAAGCAAATATTGGCTTCAACTTCCGAGTCACTTGATTCCGAACTTGAATCACTGTTGTCCCAAGCTATGTAAGCTTTCTTCTTGAAGAACTTTTTGCCTTTGATTTCTTCGTTTTTCTTGTTTGGACATTCGGTCTTCATATGTCCTGCTTCACCACAACCATAACATTTGATATTTACAGAAGAGTTTTCCCTTACTTTTCCTTTACCTTTGAAGGGATGTCTTCCTTTGGCTTTCATGAATTTTGTAAATTTCTTTATCATAAGACTCAATTCTTCTTATTCTTCATTTTCCGAGTCTTCTTTTTCCTTTTTATTCTTACCTTTGGAAATTTTCGTTTTGAAGGCTAAGTTCTTATTTTGATATTGTCCTTCCTCTTCATTTAGCCTTCCTAGCTCTAGCTCATGCTCTCTCAACTTTCCAAAGAGCGCCGCCATAGACATTGTAGCAAGGTTTTGTGACTCCGAGATGGTCGTCACCTTAGGTTGACATTTCCTATCCAAAGATTTTAAGATTTTAACATTCAATTCATCAACGTCAAAGATTTTACCTAATCCGGTGAGATGGTTCACAATATGAGTGAAACGCTTTTGAACGTCAAATATCGTTTTGCCTTGTTGCATCCGGAACATCTCGTATTCTTGGATTAGGGAATTTTTTCGTGCTCTTTTAACGTCATTGGTACCTTCGTGGGTCACTCTTAGCATTTCCCACTTCTCTTGAGCACTTTTACAAACAGAGATCTTGTAAAACTCGTCAAGGGTTAAAGTAGATGAAATAATATTTCTAGCCCTAACGTCAAATTGTGCTTTTCTATTTTCCTCTGTTGTCCATCTAGAAAAAGGTTTAGGAACGTCTACACCGTTCTCAGTAACTTTAGGAATATAGGGACCATTTAAAATAGCGTCCCAAACGCCTCTATCAACCGACTCTAAAAAGATTTGCATTCTTACTTTCCAGAAAGGATAATTTTGACCCGCAAAAAGTGGGGGTCTGTTGATAGACTCACCTTCGGCAAAAGTTTGACTTTGTCTGGCCATTTTCGAAAAGTTTGAATGACTATCAAAGCAAGCTCTGATACCATTTGTTAGAATCGCGCAGCGGAATGTTCGCGTGGTCGGACAAAAACCAAGAGGGGGGGTGAATTGGTTTCTTAATAAAAATTAGGTTTTCAAAATTTTCCCCAAATTTTACCGATTAAAATGTTGTGTAAACGTAAATAGAATAGAGATAGAGTCTTACACAGAAGATTTATACTGGTTCGGATCAAAAGATCCTACGTCCAGTTGCTAATCACTCAAACAGAGGATTAATGCTGTCACTATAATCAAAGTTGTTACAAACAGATAACAATTGAAAAGATAAAGTAAAGAAAACACCTCTCTTGAAACCCACAAGAGATGAAGAACAACTTTCCCTAGAGACGGCACAACACACATTCCACTAAGAACTCCACTTAGTAATTCTTATCGCTTCTAGCCCACACCAGGTTCCAAAAGCCCCTTTTTCCTCCAACAAACAGTTCTCTAGCACTCACAACACTTAACTTTTGTTTGAAAAAGGTTGTTCTTATTTTCTGAGAGCCATAGAGAACCTTAAGTAGATGAATTAGGGTTTGGGAATTGGGGATTTTCGGAACTTGGAGTATTGGGATTAAGGTTTTCGAAAATAGGTTTAATTTGAAGTTGAAAATGAAAATTTGACTGAAATAATCGATTAAATGAAGTGTTAATCGATTATTACACAGCCAAAATCAACAGAACCCCAAAACTCTCTATTTTAATCGATTAAGTGCCCTGTTAATCGATTAACTGGCCTGTTAATCGATTAACAGGTGTGTTAATCGATTATTACAGTGAACAAATATAGAAAATGGTTTTTCTCACTGTAATAACCGATTATCTGATGATTTAATCGATTAAACCCGAGGCTTTTTGATAAATATGAGTTTTTGAAGCTTCTAAAGAGTAGATTATGTACCGGCTATCTTAGACTCTAATATTACAGACTCAAACTCATCAAAACAAAGTTATTACCCAACAATACAAGTCTTCAACACTCTAAGTTCTTTTTCTTGAATGATCATCAAAATCAACAAGCTTCATGACCACGTAAGTTCAACATCAAGTCCTTGTATGTTCAACAAGAAATACCATTCATGTTCTGTAATATTGAAAAGAATAAGAATAATGGAATGAATTGTGTGAAAGAAATCGACCATTGAATTTTGATTAAACTATGCTGGATTCAACATAATAATACTAAGCTACTTTTATGTTGTCAAATCCAATTTAACATTGGACTTTCAAGCAATTAGGCTTGAATAAAAAAGGAATCAGTGTACTAAAACATATTTGCAAATATATAAAAGGAAGAATCAACCAGGTTAAATCAAGAAATGTCAATATTCATGAACTCAACTCACCTCAGCACAAATAAATCCCCTTTCAAAATCAGTATGGATAGTCCCTACAACTTGAGGAGCCTTTGTTTGGCGTTTGATTTGCCAACACTTAACCTGCAAGAAGTATCGTGTACCAAAAACAATTATTAAAATTGAAAGACAACACATGGTGTGATATTAGATATGGAAAAACTATTGGTAAAATTGTTCAAGAGAATTGTTATAGACATGCATGTGACGATATATAGTATTGTTGCTTAATGATGAATGTCATCCATGTCTTTCTTTTAGCAATCATCTCACACCAATTTTGAAAAGTGGGAACAAGTCACAAAACTGATATATATTTTGGAATTGGAATAGTGAAACTTCTATAATGTAACATGCAAGTACATACTTTAACTTTTGGACCCCTTGCATTATTTGACCCAAGTTATATATATATATATATATATATATATATATATAAAGTTGGTTATATATTCACAATTAAACAACCTTAAAAAATAAACATTAAGAAGTAACTTTACACGTGTCTTATATAATAAGGAGGGTAAAATTTTTGTCCTAATTTAAAAGTATGTATCTTCTTGTTAAGGACGCTTATCCTAATACATTAGACAAACGCCAGCTAAAAGCTTTCTAGGAATTTTGTATTACACACCTAATACCTTACTCTTCAATAAAATGTTATTAAAAGACTATCTATCACATGTAATACCAGGAGTAATATAAATGTTCATGACAACATGCAAATAAAAAGTATTATTTATCACATACCAAACAACTTTCTTTGTTTATAAAAAAATATGTGCTTTGATATAATTTAAGCATGAAACATTTTCTAATCATAGTTTCAATAGTTATTCTTTACAATTAATAATAATTAAAATAATCTGATATCTATTAATTTAAATCGGTTATTGTAAGTTTAAATATAATTTATACATTCAAAAATATTTATTTAACAATACTTAATAAACTATAGCATGATGTATTCATCCATCGTGGTACACAAATTAAAATATTAATTTAAAAAAAGGGTTACTAACTCCATTACCAGCTCTAAAATACAACTTATTAAACGCTTTGCACTTTTCATGTGGTTTTCTTGACATTCCTTAGCTTAAAGATGACCTTTTTTTGGCCTATCATTTTGAAATATTCCTGGCCATGTTGACCACTTTTGAAACTCACATTCTTATAGAGTTATTGTCTCTCACTCTCTCTCTCTCTCTAAATTGTTTGCATGTTAGGATGCAGTGTAGGGCAGTGCATGGATGGTGATAACCAGGGTTAGGTCTCATGTCATTATTCATCTGGTGAAAGATTTTTATGGTGTTGAGTTAGTGGAAAAGGTATGGTGGCTGAGCACATATACACAGTGTTCAGCATCCAATAGAAACAGTATAGTCTCTGCAATGTTCGTTATTGTAATTATTAGTAAAGATATTGTGACACTTTTATTTCACCTCATGTCATATGGAATCACTCGTCCATGACTATCAAACCCACTCATCTCATTTCGTCTCTATATAGTCTACAATTTTCCTCTCTATTTTTCTTTTTTCGGATATTTCATTCACACTTAAGAAAGAAGTTCCAACTTTGAACAAACCATTGTTCCACACGTTATGTAATCATATTTTTTCAAAAATCATTGTTCCACACTTTATACACAACAACAATTCATAACAAATATATAAAACTAATCCTAACAACAATGCAAAAGCAAATTACTTACACTTCATTCTAAAACAAAAAGGAAAAGTGGATAAAGAAAAGAAAAGCAAGCAAGTAGAAAAAAAAAAGTTGGGAACATTTTCTTTCATTTCTCTTTTTGACATTGTCTCATTTTCATTAGTGTCACATTTTTACTTCTGAAAAAGTTGTCATGCAAGTGTTACAATTGGCAGCCTCACTGTACACCCCAAATCTTGCCCGGACTCAAAATAAGAGCAGAAGACCTCCAATTCGAAGATGGGCAAGGCCTAAAAAGCCACTGGGAGAGACTATTAGGCCCCATATTAGATTAAGAAGGTTTTTCTATACAAAAATAAGGATTCCCACCTTAAGGGGTCGAGATCGCCATCTCATTTTTTGGGACCGCCATCTCGCTGAATGGCAAGTCGAGATCGCCGTCTCGTTTGGCGAGACGACCGTCTCGCCACTTGCATTGGCGAGACCACCCTACCATTTGGCGAGACAGCCCTCTCGTCCTTTGGCAATTTGATACTGCCGTCTTGCCAAACGAGACGGCGGTCTCGCCATTTGTCAAAGTCGAGACTGTCGTCTCGAATGGCGACACCGCCTTCTCGACCTTGCTAGGCGAGACGGCGGTCCCGACCTGACAAGCGCGAATCCCTATAAATAAGGGGTGCTCTCCCCTTCATTTCACACAACTCTTGCATTCTTCCTTCTACAATTTCTTAGAATTCTTCTTTTTAGAGCTCCTCCGAAGCATTTCCAGAGTTTCTGAGTGTTTTAAGAGAGTTTTTATAACGAAAAAGCGGCATTGTAGAGCGAAGGGCTGCCAAAATGCACCCTATTTTTCACGAGAATTAATCAAATCTTGCTCCAGAGGTTTCTTCACTCTCTCCCTCTCTTTTATTGTCCTTTTTTACTTACATTAAATTGTGCAATAACTACTAGGGCCATGTAGTCATTATTTTTTTAACTCTGCAAATAAAAGGGTAAAAGCGTAATTTCAAAAGTTTATCTATAAAATAACTGGTCCATCATAGGGAACTTGAAAGGGGCGTCGTAGGGGAGCTAGTACCTCTCTTACACGTAACTAACTCTCTTACCCAACTCTGGTTTTAACGACCAAAGTTGGTTTTTCTTAAAAAACCAACGCCATTTTCTTTCCTTATTCGATGTTTCTGGGAAAAACATCGGTGGTGACTCCATAAGTGAAAGTGATCCTAGCAAAGATCTCATTGATTTGATGAAGTCAAAGATAAAGTCAAGGGTCAACTCTGCAGCTGTCAAACAAGTCACTCAGAACAAAGGAGTTGAAGACTTAGTGTGTCTTAACAGAAAGCTTAGGTAAAACCACTTTACCTTTTCCACTGCATAAAGCTTCTTCACTCAATTTGCAAAATGCCTCAAAAATAGTTTTAAACAAATCAAACAAAAGCATTTTGACAAAGAACCTTCTTAACAATGGTTTTAACTGATATAGTTTTTTAAAGAAACGTTTAAAACACTTAGAATGTTTATAGAAGTGTTTTCACAGCATTTTAATTGATACAAAAACCTTTTAATCGATTAAAAACCCTTTATGACCGATTGGAATTCGAATATAACAGGTCGAATGAAATATAATCGATCAGATTTTAAATATGAGCGATCAGATTGTTTTTAATCGATTAAAACACGTTTTAATCGATTAAAACCACTTTGAAAGTCAGGATGATCGATCAGAATGAAATTATGACCGATCGAAGTTGGTTATGATCGATCGAATTGAATTATGACCGATCAGACTTATTTCAATCAATTAAAACGTATTTCAATCGATTAAAATAACTTAGAAAATCTTTTCAATCGATTAAAACGAACTTTCAATCGATTAAAATTACTTGAAAATATATATGCAGTTTTTCAATCGATTGAAACGACTTTATATCAGCTAAAATAACTTAGAAAGTTTTATAAGAAGGTTTTTAAACAAATCAATCGATTAATACGCGATTCAATCGATTGTTTTATACTTAGAAAATGTTTGTAAAACGTTTTAACTGATAAAAACGTGGTCGTATCAACTAAAACATTTTCTGTTAAAGATCAAGAATGCATTAATGGGTTGAAAGGACTTTTAACAGATTGTAACGGCTATTTCAACAGATTAAAACAAACTTTCAACAGATTAATTAATGCAGCAGATTTGAAAATACTCTTTTATAAACGAAATTGCTTGGAACTTTTAGAATATCAGTTTTGACACAATTCAAGCAATCAATACAAACAACTATTAGCATTTTTCAAGAAAGATACACAACTGTTTTTGTGAACTTCTTTTGAAATCTTTCTTGAGGCACTTTGCATCCTTGAAGAAGAAACTTACTGTGGATTGGTGTAATCCGGTTTGAGCTTTCTAAGTCTCTTCTTTGTAAATTCTTTTTCATTACGTTGTATTGTGTTGTACCTGGAATTTGGGTACAAGTTTTTTTTCTGCAGCTGGTAGGTGGTTGTAGAAGTTTCCAAGAACTGGAATTTGGTTCTTGGTGGTTGAGTACAGGAACTGGAATTTGGTTCTTGTACTGTTTGGTGCCTGGAATTTGGGCACTGGTTTCTCTGCAACTGGAATTTGGTTGTAGAGGTTATCAAGAGCTGGAATTTGGTTCTTGGTGGGAGAGGTTAAGTGCAGGAACTGGAATTTGGTTCTTGTACTAAGTGGTGCCTGGAATTTGGGCACTGGTTTCTCTGCGGCTGGAATTTGGTTGCAGAGGTTTCCAAGAACTGGAATTTGGTTCTTGGTGGAAAGGTTAAAGTCAGGAACTGGAAATTGGTTCTGGTGTTAGAATAGGTGTAAGAGGGTGAGTCTCGTAAAACATCTATTCTAGTGGAACCCAGCTGGAATTTGGCTAGAGTCTGGACGTAGCCCTGGTTGTGGGTGAACCAAGTATAAAATTACCAGTGAAATCTTTCCTAACCTTTCTCTCTTTAATTTCATCTGCTGCACTTAAACTGTTTGATTGCTTTGTGATTTGTGAATTGATAAGTAATCTTAATTTTCGAATTAGATAATCTGTGTATTGCGAAAAACTTTCAAAAATCAATTCACCCCCTCTTGATCTAAAACTACTTTTCTAACAATTGGTATCGGAGCGAGGTGCTTGAAAGTTACTCAAGTTACTTCGATCCATGGCATTTTCTCGAGGGAGCGTACATTGATAGACCTCCATCGTTGTGTGGAACAGATTATCTATTCCGGAAACTAAGGATGAAAATCTTCATTGAATCACGTTAGTATAAATGCTTGGAATGTTATTGAACAGAAACTGATATTGCTAACGGAATTCAAGATGATTGTATTGCCAAAAATATCATCTCTTCCGCTCTTAACGAAATGATTTTTTTAGGATTGCACATTGTCAAACTGCTGCACAAATGTGGAAGATCCTTGAAAAGACCTATGAAGAAGCACCGAGAGATATGCTTAATGGTCAACTCAGAATCACCAAATACCAGATGGCCATGTCAGGATAGAATGCCCAGAAAATTCTGATCAAGTAAGTTCTAGCTCCTCTTCAAATTTGGTCAATTATGATGCATTACAAGAAGCATTTAATGAAATGCATGAAGAGGCTAAGAAACTTCAAAAAGAAAATAGTAGGTCTGAAAGGGCTAAACAACTGGCTAGTAAATAAAGTTGATTCTCTAGAAAAACAAATTCTTGAAAATGAAACTGAGCGTGACTTCTTGAAACTGATTCATGCTAATTCTGATTGTGAATGCAATAAACCATGCAATAAGCTGTTCGAATTGCAAAAGAAAATTGACTTTCTATCTCAAACTATTTCAAGATTCACACAAGGGAAAGCCAATCTAGATGTATTACTTGGATCTCAAAAATTAATTTTTGACAAATCCGTAATAGGATTTAAATCTAGATCCAAGTAAAACAAAAACAAATAGGAATTCATACTCTGTAATTAAATGCTCTTACTTGTATGAAAAAAGGGCACTCTGTTAAAAATTGCAGAATCAAAAAGTATGCCATTCCTAAAGGAAGAATGAAATGGGTTCCAAAGATTAATTCTTTTCAAATAACATGATCAGGACCCAATAATTATAAAGGGTACCGAGAAAAATACTTAATTGTTTTGCAGGAACAAGTCTGGGAATCCCTTGAAAATCGGAAGCTGCTGAAACCAGGTTACGTGTATTTAAATTAATTGTTTTAATTGATATAAACCAATATTAATCGATTGAAATAACTTACCATACCATTTTAATCGATTTAAATGTCGAAATAATCGATTAAATTGTTCTCCGAATGTTGGTTTAGTCGTTTTAATCGATTAGAATAAATTTATATCAACTAAAAACACTTAGGATCAAAATTAATCGATTCATTTACGTTTTAATCGATTTAAATACTGGTGATATTTTTTTATTACATTCTGTACCATACAAATCGATTCTTTCATAAAACAATCGATTAATTCACTATAGATGTTTTCACCCCTAATGATAAAAATCAAATTAATAGATAATTAGTTGATTAATTGATTAATTAGGTTGTATAAATAAGTCCTATAACATTCAATTGATTATTGATAAGCAAATTCAAGTCAAAATCCCGGGTTCTTGTGAAAATCAAAATCTGCATAATACTTTCACCCACTGTCCCGTAAATTGTGCCTCTGTAGCGGTCAGATAATCATAAATGAGTCTCGGATATGTCCGATCCAAGTTATCCGTTATGAAACACCCAATTTTCCTTAAATGGCACATGCTGAAAAAATCCTTGAATTAGAAACTAAGACTAGTGGAATAAATGTGGGAAAGTTATTGCCGATTGAATTACTGCAAACTTTACATGTGGGAAAGTTATCCATAGATGAAAAAGTTATTTTAACATAGTCATGATTCAAGCTCGTAGACGTCTACATCTCTCTTAATACTTTACATGGAATGCTGCGTAGTAATACATTGAAAATCAAAGGAATTATTAAAGAATAGATCGTAACTTTTCTTATAGACACTAGTTACAAACAGGTCAAAGCTGTTAGGACTGAAAACATAGTTTATCAAAAAATTTTTTGGTGATAATTGTTTCTGGTAATAAGTTATTCATTACTAGGAAATCCAATAAACACATGTTTTCATTAAATTTCTTGATATTACATTGCAATATATTTGAAATAATTTTGAGCATGCATTGGTTCAAAACTCTTGGTGAAATTCATTGGAACTGTGCAACTTTGAATATTTGCTTTAATCATCAATGTCACGAGGTGACACTATAAGGGAACCAATCTGGAACGAGCAATTCAAAAATTGAATAACGTGGTACAGGGAATGTATGTTTTATGGTCGAGTACAGGGATAAAATTTATATTGTTTTAGAATTCTGGATTGATTGTCATCACCTGTCCTCATTACTAATCATTGCCCACTCTACCAGAATAAGTTTTTTGTTAATCACTTGTGCATATGATACCACTTGGAAACAACAAAGTTAAAAATGACTCATTCCTCAAAAGATAATGATGACTGGTTCATTATAAGTGAGAATAACACCCATCATACTACATTAATAAAAATACGGTTATTTGCTTGGATGATGATAAGCTGCAGGGTTCAAAATGGGTTGGCTATTTTGAAAGGAAATTCCTATCTCGAGTACATCATTAATCTGTGATTCATGCAATTTATGGTATCGTGCACTCTGTGTGGAATCGATAGTGAATGTACGTACTGTCAGGTACATGATTCTCGCCTCAGATGTGTAATAGTTGATGTTCCTAAAGAAACATTTAATTCCATTGAGTGTCAACCATGGACTGTAATGCAGTCAATAGTAACGATGAACTGCTAAAAGATTTCTTTTCAGGAAAAGTTTACGTGTGTTCTGTCGATACAGGAGTAACAACAGTTGTTGACTCAAATAGTTGATAGAGCAAAATTGGTTCCAGCAAAAAGGAAAGCCTATTATCTTTTGATATTGGTGGGAATCAAATGAATGATCACCAAGCTTGGTGAATAAGCAGTTCAATCAGGGAAATTGGGATGACTAGTTCCCCTCATCATCTTTATCTTCTCGCTTATTTCTATCTTTATATTTTTTGCATGGACTGTAATATTAACTGGTGTTATACCAGGGACTCTTGATCTAGCTTTGGTTAAATATGATTTAGGATCTAAATCTAGATTGAACTGGCTTAGATAGAAGTAGATGATAGATCCCTGAATCTCTTTTAAAACTGGGCATTGATCGATTAAAACCTTTTAAAACTTGTCTTATAACGAGTAAAATTAGCCAAATTTAAAATTAAATCTGATAGTGGTAGATTATCGGTGAAAAATAGTTGATATTGATCTAGACAATCAGTTCACTACATATCCAATAGATTAGATACGAGATATTCACATCAGATATATCATGATTTTCAAAATCTAGTTGTTTTAGTTAATAAAAACACTTTTTAATCGGTTAAATAAACTTAAACAACAAATTTCAACATGTTTTAATCGATTCAAAATCGAAATAATCGATTATTTTTACTAAAGCTTCATGTTTTCAAAATCTTAAATGTTTTAATCGATTAAACTTTTCTTTCAATCGATTAAAATCATTTACCAAGAACATTTTAACCGATTATGCTCTGTTTTTAATCGATTTTTATTCGGGAAGAAAGATTAAAGGCTTTAGTTAATGGTCAGTTTACGTAAACATGCTACTAAAGCGTGATTCCCTTATCTTTACACGTGTTAATTGTATTCATTACAAACGTGTTAATGGAGATAAGTTTGAATCAACTTTAATTGATTCTTTTCATGAGTGAAATATTGATTCACTTTGTATTTTCAAAAATTTGAGCATATTTTTTCGAAACCTTACATTTTATTCTTTTCTCTTCTGTTTCCCTATTTTTGATGAAGTCAAAAGGGGGAGAAATAGTTGCATCACTTTAAGATAAATTTAAGTGCAACATTTTAGGGGGAGAAATAAGTTTTAGGGGGAGAAATAAAACTTTATTACATTCTTATATTTCTCACCTAACCTCATTATCAAGTGACTTATTTTGCAGAGATTGTTTTTTCAAAATGGTGTTTGTCTTCATCAAATAGGGGGAGACTGAAAGTGATCCTAGCAAAGATCTCATTGATTTGATGAAGTCAAAGATAAAGTCAAGGGTCAACTCTGCAGCTGTCAAACAAGTCACTCGGAACAAAGGAGCTAAAGACTTAGTGTGTCTTAACAGAAAGCTTAGGTAAAACCACTTTACCTTTTCCACTCGCATAAAGCTTCTTCACTCAATTTGCAAAATGCCTCAAAAATAGTTTTAAACAAATCAAACAAAAGCATTTTGACAAAGAACCTTCTTAACAATGGTTTTAACTGATATAGTTTTTTAAAGAAACGTTTAAAACACTTAGAATGTTTATAGAAGTGTTTTCACAACATTTTAATTGATACAAAAACCTTTTAATCGATTAAAAACCCTTTATGACCGATTAGAATTCGAATATAACAGGTCAGAATGAAATATAATCGATCAGATTTTAAATATGAGCGATCAGATTGCTTTTAATCGATTAAAACACGTTTTAATCGATTAAAACCACTTTGAAGTCAGGATGATCGATCAGAATGAAATTATGACCGATCAGAGTTGGTTATGATCGATCGAATTGAATTATGACCGATCAGACTTATTTCAATCGATTAAAACGTATTTCAATCGATTAAAATAACTTAGAAAATCTTTTCAATCGATTAAAACGAACTTTCAATCGATTAAAATTACTTGAAAATATATATGCAGGTTTTTCAATCGATTGAAACGACTTTATATCAGCTAAAATAACTTAGAAAGTTTTATAAGAAGGTTTTTAAACAAATCAATCGATTAATACGCGATTCAATCGATTGTTTTATACTTAGAAAATGTTTGTAAAACGTTTTAACCGATAAAAACGTGGTCGTATCAACTAAAACATTTTCTCGTTAAAGATCAAGAATGCATTAATGGGTTGAAAGGACTTTTAACGAATTGTAACGGCTATTTCAACAGATTAAAACAAACTTTCAACAGATTAATTAATGCAGCAGATTTGAAAATACTCTTTTATAAACAGAATTGCTTGGAACTTTTAGAATATCAGTTTTTACACAATTCAAGCAATCAATACAAACAACTATTAGCATTTTTCAAGAAAGATACACAACTGTTTTTGTGAACTTCTTTTGAAATCTTTCTTGAGGCACTTTGCATCCTTGAAGAAGAAACTTACTGTGGATTGGTGTAATCCGGTTTGAGCTTTCTAAGTCTCTTCTTTGTAAATTCTTTTTCATTACTTTGTATTGTGTTGTACCTGGAATTTGGGTACAAGTTTTTTTTCTGCAGCTGGTAGGTGGTTGTAGAAGTTTCCAAGAACTGGAATTTGGTTCTTGGTGGTTGAGTACAGGAACTGGAATTTGGTTCTTGTACTGTTTGGTGCCTGGAATTTGGGCACTGGTTTCTCTGCAACTGGAATTTGGTTGTAGAGGTTATCAAGAGCTGGAATTTGGTTCTTGGTGGGAGAGGTTAAGTGCAGGAACTGGAATTTGGTTCTTGTACTGTGTGGTGCCTGGAATTTGGGCACTGGTTTCTCTGCGGCTGGAATTTGGTTGCAGAGGTTTCCAAGAGCTGGAATTTGGTTCTTGGTGGAAAGGTTAAAGTCAGGAACTGGAAATTGGTTCTGGTGTTAGAATAGGTGTAAGAGGGTGAGTCTGTAAAACATCTATTCTAGTGGAACCCAGCTGGAATTTGGCTGGAGACTGGACGTAGCCCTGGTTGTGGGTGAACCAGTATAAAATTACCGGTGAAATCTTTCCTAACCTTTCTCTCTTTAATTTCTGCTGCTGCACTTAAACTGTTTGATTGCTTTGTGATTTGTGAATTGATAAGTAATCTTAATTTTCGGATTAGATAATCTGTGTATTGCGAAAAACTTTCAAAAATCAATTCACCCCCCCTCTTGATTTAAAACTACTTTTCTAACAATTGGCATCAGAGCGAGGTGCTTGAAAGTTACTCAAGTTACTTCGATCCATGGCATTTTCTGAGGGAGCGTACATTGATAGACCTCCACTATTGTGTGGAACAGATTATCTATTCGGAAACTAAGGATGAAAATCTTCATTGAATCTGTTAGTATAAATGCTTGGAATGTTATTGAACAGGAAACCGATATTGCTAACGGAATTCAAGATGATTGTATTGCCAAAAATATCATCTCTTCCGCTCTTAACGAAATGATTTTTTTAGGATTGCACATTGTCAAACTGCTGCACAAATGTGGAAGATCCTTGAAAAGACCTATGAAGAAGCACCAGAGATATGCTTAATGGTCAACTCATAATCACCAAATACCAGTGGCCATGTCAGGATAGAATGCCCAGAAAATTCTGATCAAGTAAGTTCTAGCTCCTCTTCAAATTTGGTCAATTATGATGCATTACAAGAAGCATTTAATGAAATGCATGAAGAGGCTAAGAAACTTCAAAAAGAAAATAGTAGGCTGAAAGGGCTAAACAACTGGCTAGTAAATAAAGTTGATTCTCTAGAAAAACAAATTCTTGAAAATGAAACTGAGCGTGACTTCTTGAAACTGATTCATGCTAATTCTGATTGTGAATGCAATAAACCATGCAATAACTGTTCTGAATTGCAAAAGAAAATTGACTTTCTATCTCAAACTATTTCAAGATTCACACAAGGGAAAGCCAATCTAGATGTATTACTTGGATCTCAAAAATTAATTTTTGACAAATCTGGAATAGGATTTAAATCTAGATCCAGTAAAACAAAAACAAATAGGAATTCATACTCTGTAATTAAATGCTCTTACTGTATGAAAAAAGGGCACTCTGTTAAAAATTGCAGAATCAAAAAGTATGCCATTCCTAAAGGGAGAATGAAATGGGTTCCAAAGATTAATTCTTTTCAAATAACATGATCAGGACCCAATAATTATAAAGGGTACCAGAAAAATACTTAATTGTTTTGCAGGAACAAGTCTGGGAATCCCTTGAAGATCAGAGCTGCGAAACCAGGTTCTGTGTATTTAAATTAATTGTTTTAATTGATATAAACCAATATTAATCGATTGAAATAACTTACCATACCATTTTAATCGATTGAAATGTCGAAATAATCGATTAAATTGTTCTCAGAATGTTGGTTTAGTCGTTTTAATCGATTAGAATAAATTTATATCAACTAAAAACACTTAGGATCAAAATTAATCGATTCATTTACGTTTTAATCGATTTAAATACTGGTGATATTTTTTTTATTACATTCTGTACCATACAAATCGATTCTTTCATAAAACAATCGATTAATTCACTATAGATGTTTTCACCCCTAATGATAAAAATCAAATTAATAGATAATTAGTTGATTAATTGATTAATTAGGTTGTATAAATAAGTCCTATAACATTCAATTGATTATTGATAAGCAAATTCAAGTCAAAATCCCAGGTTCTTGTGAAAATCAAAATCTGCATAATACTTTCACCCACTGTCCTGTAAATTGTGCCTCTGTAGCGGTCAGATAATCATAAATGAGTCTCGGATATGTCTGATCCAAGTTATCTGTTATGAAACACCCAATTTTCCTTAAATGGCACATGCTGAAAAAATCCTTGAATTAGAAACTAAGACTAGTGGAATAAATGTGGGAAAGTTATTGCCGATTGAATTACTGCAAACTTTACATGTGGGAAAGTTATCCATAGATGAAAAAGTTATTTTAACATAGTCATGATTCAAGCTGTAGACGTCTACATCTCTCTTAATACTTTACATGGAATGCTGCGTAGTAATACATTGAAAATCAAAGGAATTATTAAAGAATAGACTGTAACTTTTCTTATAGACACTAGTTACAAACAGGTCAAACTGTTAGGACTGAAAACATAGTTTATCAAAAAATATTTTGGTGATAATTGTTTTCGGTAATAAGTTATTCATTACTAGGAAATCCAATAAACACATGTTTTCATTAAATTTCTTGATATTACATTGCAATATATTTGAAATAATTTTGAGCATGCATTGGTTCAAAACTCTTGGTGAAATTCATTGGAACTGTGCAACTTTGAATATTTGCTTTAATCATCAATGTCACGAGGTGACACTATAAGGGAACCAATCTGGAACAAGCAATTCAAAAATTGAATAACGTGGTACAGGGAATGTATGTTTTATGGTCAGTACAGAGATAAAATTTATATTGTTTTAGAATTCTGGATTGATTGTCATCACCTGTCCTCATTACTAATCATTGCCCACTCTACCAGAATAAGTTTTTTGTTAATCACTTGTGCATATGATACCACTCGGAAACAACAAAGTTAAAAATGACTCATTCCTCAAAAGATAATGATGACTGGTTCATTATAAGTGAGAATAACACCCATCATACTACATTAATAAAAATACAGTTATTTGCTTGGATGATGATAACTGCAGGGTTCAAAATGGGTTGGCTATTTTGAAAGGAAATTCCTATCTCAGTACATCATTAATCTGTGATTCATGCAATTTATGGTATCGTGCACTCTGTGTGGAATCTGATAGTGAATGTACGTCTGTCAGTACATGATTCTGCCTCAGATGTGTAATAGTTGATGTTCCTAAAGAAACATTTAATTCCATTGAGTGTCAACCATGGACTGTAATGCAGATCAATAGTAACAAGTAACCGCTAAAAGATTTCTTTTCGGGAAAAGTTTCGTATGCTGTTGCTGATACGAGAGTAACGAGCAGTTGTTGACTCAAATAGTTGATAGAGCAAAATTGGTTCCAAGCAAAAAGGAAAGCCTATTATCTTTTGATATTGGTGGGAATCAAATGAATGATCACCAAGTCTGGTGAATAAGCAGTTCAATCAGGGAAATTGGGATGACTAGTTCCCCTCATCATCTTTATCTTCTGCTTATTTCTATCTTTATATTTTTTGCATGGACTGTAATATTAACTGGTGTTATACCAGGGACTCTTGATCTAGCTTTGGTTAAATATGATTTAGGATCTAAATCTAGATTGAACTGGCTTAGATAGAAGTAGATGATAGATCCCTGAATCTCTTTTAAAACTGGGCATTGATCGATTAAAACCTTTTAAAACTGTCTTATAACAGTAAAATTAGCCAAATTTAAAATTAAATCTGATAGTGGTAGATTATCAGTGAAAAATAGTTGATATTGATCTAGACAATCAGTTCACTACATATCCAATAGATTAGATACGAGATATTCACATCAGATATATCATGATTTTCAAAATCTGGTTGTTTTAGTTAATAAAAACACTTTTTAATCGGTTAAATAAACTTAAACAGCAAATTTCAACATGTTTTAATCGATTCAAAATCGAAATAATCGATTATTTTTACTAAAGTTTCATGTTTTCAAAATCTTAAATGTTTTAATCGATTAAACTTTTCTTTCAATCGATTAAAATCATTTACCAAGAACATTTTAACCGATTATGCTCTGTTTTTAATCGATTTTTATTCTGGGAAGAAAGATTAAAGGCTTTAGTTAATGGCTGTTTCTGTAAACATGCTACTAAAGCGTGATTCCCTTATCTTTACACGTGTTAATTGTATTCATTACAAACGTGTTAATGGAGATAAGTTTGAATCAACTTTAATTGATTCTTTTCATGAGTGAAATATTGATTCACTTTGTATTTTCAAAAATTTGAGCATATTTTTTCGAAACCTTACATTTTATTCTTTTCTCTTCTGTTTCCCTATTTTTGATGAAGTCAAAAGGGGGAGAAATAGTTGCATCACTTTAAGATAAATTTAAGTGCAACATTTTAGGGGGAGAAATAAGTTTTAGGGGGAGAAATAAAACTTTATTACATTCTTATATTTCTCACCTAACCTCATTATCAAGTGACTTATTTTGCAGAGATTGTTTTTTCAAAATGGTGTTTGTCTTCATCAAATAGGGGGAGACTGAAAGTGATCCTAGCAAAGATCTCATTGATTTGATGAAGTCAAAGATAAAGTCAAGGGTCAACTCTGCAGCTGTCAAACAAGTCACTCAGAACAAAGGAGCTGAAGACTTAGTGTGTCTTAACAGAAAGCTTAGGTAAAACCACTTTACCTTTTCCACTGCATAAAGCTTCTTCACTCAATTTGCAAAATGCCTCAAAAATAGTTTTAAACAAATCAAACAAAAGCATTTTGACAAAGAACCTTCTTAACAATGGTTTTAACTGATATAGTTTTTTAAAGAAACGTTTAAAACACTTAGAATGTTTATAGAAGTGTTTTCACAGCATTTTAATTGATACAAAAACCTTTTAATCGATTAAAAACCCTTTATGACCGATTGGAATTCGAATATAACAGGTCAGAATGAAATATAATCGATCAGATTTTAAATATGAGCGATCAGATTGCTTTTAATCGATTAAAACACGTTTTAATCGATTAAAACCACTTTGGAAGTCAGGATGATCGATCAGAATGAAATTATGACCGATCAGAGTTGGTTATGATCGATCAGAATTGAATTATGACCGATCAGACTTATTTCAATCGATTAAAACGTATTTCAATCGATTAAAATAACTTAGAAAATCTTTTCAATCGATTAAAACGAACTTTCAATCGATTAAAATTACTTGAAAATATATATGCAGTTTTTCAATCGATTGAAACGACTTTATATCAGCTAAAATAACTTAGAAAGTTTTATAAGAAGGTTTTTAAACAAATCAATCGATTAATACGCGATTCAATCGATTGTTTTATACTTAGAAAATGTTTGTAAAACGTTTTAACTGATAAAAACGTGGTCGTATCAACTAAAACATTTTCTGTTAAAGATCAAGAATGCATTAATGGGTTGAAAGGACTTTTAACAGATTGTAACGGCTATTTCAACAGATTAAAACAAACTTTCAACAGATTAATTAATGCAGCAGATTTGAAAATACTCTTTTATAAACAGAATTGCTTGGAACTTTTAGAATATCAGTTTTGACACAATTCAAGCAATCAATACAAACAACTATTAGCATTTTTCAAGAAAGATACACAACTGTTTTTGTGAACTTCTTTTGAAATCTTTCTTGAGGCACTTTGCATCCTTGAAGAAGAAACTTACTGTGGATTGGTGTAATCCGGTTTGAGCTTTCTAAGTCTCTTCTTTGTAAATTCTTTTTCATTACGTTGTATTGTGTTGTACCTGGAATTTGGGTACAAGTTTTTTTTCTGCAGCTGGTAGGTGGTTGTAGAAGTTTCCAAGAACTGGAATTTGGTTCTTGGTGGTTGAGTACAGGAACTGGAATTTGGTTCTTGTACTGTTTGGTGCCTGGAATTTGGGCACTGGTTTCTCTGCAACTGGAATTTGGTTGTAGAGGTTATCAAGAGCTGGAATTTGGTTCTTGGTGGGAGAGGTTAAGTGCAGGAACTGGAATTTGGTTCTTGTACTGTGTGGTGCCTGGAATTTGGGCACTGGTTTCTCTGCGGCTGGAATTTGGTTGCAGAGGTTTCCAAGAACTGGAATTTGGTTCTTGGTGGAAAGGTTAAAGTCAGGAACTGGAAATTGGTTCTGGTGTTAGAATAGGTGTAAGAGGGTGAGTCTGTAAAACATCTATTCTAGTGGAACCCAGCTGGAATTTGGCTGGAGTCTGGACGTAGCCCTGGTTGTGGGTGAACCAGTATAAAATTACCGGTGAAATCTTTCCTAACCTTTCTCTCTTTAATTTCTGCTGCTGCACTTAAACTGTTTGATTGCTTTGTGATTTGTGAATTGATAAGTAATCTTAATTTTCGGATTAGATAATCTGTGTATTGCGAAAAACTTTCAAAAATCAATTCACCCCCCCTCTTGATCTAAAACTACTTTTCTAACAATAAGAACCCTCTCAATCTTGCTCTCAAGTCAGCTCGGTTATCGGATGATCTAAAAGATCTCTTTTGAAAATTTCGCCCTTAGGTTCAGCCCGGTTATCAGACAACCTAGAGGCATTGTAACCTCACCCACAAAACGCGAAAAATGGAAAGTTGGAACCATCGCATCGCTTCGACCGCCTCTTTTGATGGTGGCGACAGATGGCGACTCTACTGGGGAAGCCTAGAGAGTTGATCCCATTTAGTGATAGGCCAGTTTAATAAATAAACTTAGAAATTTTGCCTTTACCCTACCTTGTATTATAACATGCTTTAATTGCTTGGCTTTAATAACTGTTGTTTGTTTATTTTACATAATTGTTTGAAATACAAATTGTACACAAACCTTTGCACATAATAGTTCCCTCTATACCCGGGGGCAAGTGAGAAATCCACAGGGAGTGGGTGTTAGAAAAGTAGTTTTAGATCAAGAGGGGGGTTGAATTGATCTTTGAAAGTTTTTCGCAAATCACAGATTATCTAATTCGAAAATTAAGTTTACTAATCTATTCTTGAATCGCAAAGCAACCAATCAAAATAAGCGCAGCAACTGAATTTAAAGGAGAGAAAGGTTAAGAAAGATATCACCGGTATTTTATACTGGTTCACCCAATACCAGGGCTACGTCCAGTCTCCAGCCAAATTCCAGCTGGGTTCCACTAGATTAAATGTTTTACAGATTCAACAATCTTACACCTAATCTATCACAAGAACCAAATTCCAGTTCCTGCACTTAACCTCTCCACCAAGAACCAAATTCTAGCTCTTGATAACCTCTACAACCAAATTCCAGCTGCAGAGAAACCAGTGCCCAAATTCCAGGCACCAACACCTAACCTCTCACCAAGAACCAAATTCCAGTTCTTGATAACCTCTACAACCAAATTCCAGCTGCAGAGAAACCAGTGCCCAAATTCCAGGCACCAACACCTAACCTCTCACCAAGAACCAAATTCCAGTTCTTGATAACCTCTACAACCAAATTCCAGCTGCAGAGAAACCATTGCCCAAATTCCAGGCACCACACAGTACAAAAGAATGAAAAAGAATTGACAAAGAAGAAACTACAAAGCTCAAACCAGTTTATCCAAATCTGCAGAGAGTTTCTTCTTTAAAAGAATGCAAGTTGCCTCAAGAAAGATTTTCAAAAGAACTTCAAAAAAATTGTTGCGAATCTTTCTTAAAAAAAGTGCTAAAGTTTGCTTGAATGATTGCTTAAGGATGTGTAAAAACTGATGTATAAAATGTTCCAAGCAACTCTGATTTTAAAGAGTATTTTCAAAACTGCTGCATTAATTAATCTGTTAAAAGTTTGTTTTAATCTGTTGAAATAGCCGTTTCAATCTGTTAAAAGTCCTTTCAATCCATTAATATGTTCTTGATTCTTTAACAGATTTGTTTTAGCTGATACGACAACGTTTATATCAGTTAAAACACTTTACAAAAAATCTTCTAAGTTAATTCAATCGATTCTTTCGCGTTTTAATCGATTGAAATACTGCAAACTTTCTTATAAAACTTTTCAAGTTATTTTAACTGATAAACCATAGGTTTTAATCGATTAAAACTCTGCACAAAATTTTTCCAAGTTGTTTTAATCGGTTGAAATGCGTTTTAATCGATTGAAACAGATCTGATCGGTCATAATTCAATTCTAATCGATCATAACCAACTTTGATCGGTCATAACTTCATTCTGATCGATCATTCTGACCCTTTAAGTGGTTTTAATCGATTGAAACGTGTTTTAATCGATTTAAATAAATTCTGATCGCTCATATTTCAAATCTGATCGGTCATAATGGGTTCTAAAAAGGTTTTAATCGATTAAAAGCAATTTGTATCGATTAAAATACTGTAAAAACACTTCTTTGAACATTCTAAGTGATTTTAATCGGTTTTTTCAAAACTATATCAGTTAAAAACTTTATTAAGAAAGCTTTTGTCAAAATGCTTTGTTTTTAATTGTTTAAAACGATTTTAGAGGCATTTTACAAAATCATTTAAGTGAAGAAACTTCATGCAGCAGAAAAGATAAAGTGGTTTTACCTAAGCATTCTATTAGACACACTAATCCTCTAAGTCTTTTATCTGAGTGACTTGTTGACCACTGCAAAGTAGCCTTTTGACTTCATCAAATCAATGAGATCTTTGCCAAAGTATTTCACTAAGATCTTCATCACTTTCAGTCTCCCCCTATTTGATGAAGACAAACACCATTTTGAAAAAAAAAAAAACTCTGCAAGAGAAGTCACTTGATAAAACAGATTAGTGAGAAATTAAAAAATGTATTAATGTCCTATTTCTCCCCCTAAAATGATGCTTCCTTAATGTGAGATTTATTTCTCTAAATTGATCCTAAAGTAAAGCAACTATTTCTCCCCCTTTTGACTTCATAAAAAAAATAGGGAACAACAGAAGAGAAATAATGAAATGCAAAGGTTTTCAACAGTTTGAGTTTTTGAAAATAAAAAGAAATCAATACTTTACTCATGTAAAGATCAATTAAAGTTGATTCAAACTTATCTTCATTAACATGTTTGTAATGAATACAATTAACACGTGTAAAGATAAGGGAATCACGCTTTAGTAGCATGTTACAGGAACAACCATTAACTCAAGCCTTTAATTTTTCTTTCCAGAATAAAAATCGATTAAAAACAGAACAGAATCGATTAAAATAGTTTTTGTTTAATGATTTTAATCGATTGAAATAAAGGTTTAATCGATTAAAACAGTTAAGGACTTCAAAAACATGAAACATTAGTGCATTTAATCGATTAATTCGACTTTTAGTCGATTAAAACAGTAAAGAAAAATGTTGTATAAACTGTTTAATCGATTAAAAAGATTTTTTATTGATTAAAACAATCAATTTTGAAAACTATGAAATATTTGATGCGAATTTCTTATATCTAGTCTAGTGGATATTTTGTAAACTGATTATCTAGAAGGGTGTTTAGCAACAGTATCAACTATATTGATTATCTTTTCACTAATAGATCCAACAAAATCAGAAATTCTGTTTTGATTTTCCTAAGTAAAATATCAGTGATCTATTTAAATTCTATCTAGGTTTTCCTGATTCGACTTAAACCTATATTATATAAATCAAAGCTAAAAAATATTGTTTCTAGTTAATAACCAGTAATATTACAGACCATAAATTGAAATTAGCATCAAAAGAAATAAGATATAAAAGGAAGGTAAGAAGGGACCCTTTTTATCCACAAATATTCAATTATCCCAATTTCCTTGGTTCAGCCCCATATCTTCCAGCTTGGTGTAGATAAATTTGTCCTCACTTCCCTGATTATTTGTGTCAGATGTCAAAATATATGACTCAGTCATTTGATCCCCAACCAACTTCAAAAGACAATAGACTTCACTTTTTTTTTGCTGGAACAGATTTTGCTCTATCAACCATTTATACAACAACAACTGTCTCTCCTGTATCAGCAACAGACACAGAAACTATTCCTGAAAAAGAATCTTTAGCATGGCATTTACTTGTTACTATTGTCTGTATTACAGTCCACGGTTAACCTTACAATGGAATTATCATCTACTACACATTAGAGGCAAAACCATGTACTGACTGACGTACTTTCAGTATCAAATCCCACACAGAATGCACGATACCATAAATCGCATGAATCACAGGTTAATGATGTACCGAGATCAGACTCTCCTTTAATAGTAGCCAACCCATTTCAAACCTTGCAGTCACCACCATTCAAGCAAATAATTGCATTCTTAATGTAGTATGAAGGAAATGATAGCGTGTTATTCCTCCTTTCAAATGGATCAGTCATCATCATCTCTGAGGAATGAATTTTCTTCAGTTTTGTTGTTTCCAGTGGTATCATATACTGGAACACAAATGATTATCTCAAAGTCCATGTCTTTACACTACATCGGCCTCAATTTCTTCCTGTGCAAAGAAGATAGCGTTTGGGCTTACCCCAGACTTTATATTTCAACTTATGAATTTTGTCACCACATAACCTACACCAGAATTGGTAGTTGCTGAAACAAACACCTTCTTGCAGAGACTGTGGTTTATGAATTCTTACAGATTTTTCCAGTTTAGTTTTCATACTAAATATTCTCCCAAATCTTCCTCTTGTTGCAATCTTGATAATTCAACAATATCCTCAAAAGTACAATCATCAAATCGTTATGACAGATCTTGTGATATTTGTTCCCAAGATTTATTCTTGAAACTGGGTTGACACATGCAATGACGCTGCCATGAAAAAATCTTTTCCATCCAGCAATAACTTTTCCAAATTATGCCACTAGACTAGTTTCTAATTTAAAGATTTGTTCAACCTTCACTTTCCAATCATGAAAATTTGTGCCATTGAAAGGAAATTGGATGTTCCATAACAGACTACTTGAATCAGACATGTCTGAAACTCATACGACATTATTTTATGATTATCTGACCGCTATTTATGACTGTAATTGAAGAAACTAAATTCTCTAATGTATACTACAGTAAATCAATGATATGTATGCAACAGAGATTTGAGAGGAAGAAATGATAAGTTCAGAACCTGCAAAATCAGCTTTAATTGCATGTCCCCTTGACTGAGGACAAAAACACAGATTTCTGACCAGTGGGTGTATCAGTTAATTTGTTCTTGGGAATCTGTTTGACTCGATCAAAGAAGTCTTAAAGAATTATTGCAGATTTTGATTATAATAGAACCTGAGTTTTTGATTTTAATTCGCCTATCAATCTTTAATTGGATGTTATAAAGCTTGTTTTCAGAACCTAATTAATCGATCAACTAATTATCTACTAATTTGATTTTTACTATTAGGTTTGAGACAGCTACAATGAATTAATCGATTATTTCATAAAAGAATCGATTAATTTGGTACAGAATGATATTGATAAAATGATACCAGAATTTAAATTGATTAAAACGAAAATGAATCGATTAAATTTGATACCTTAGTGTTTTTAGTTGATATAAATTCATTCTAATCGATTAAAACAGCTAAACTAAAATCATGAGAACATTTTAATCGATTAATTCGATATTTAAATCGATTAAAATGGTACTGACAGATATTCTGATTCCTCTGTAAGTTATTTTAATCGATTAATATTGCTTTATATCAATTAAAACAATCAGTTTAAATAATCAGAACCTGATTCGTAGCTCTGAACTCCAAGGGATTCCCAGACTTTGTTCCTGCAAAACAAGTTAAGAATTTTTCTGGTACCCTTTATAGTTACTGGGTCCTGATCAGGTTATTTGAAATGAATTAATTTTTGGAACACATTTCATTCTTCCTTTAGGAATAGCATACTTTTTGATTCTACAATATTTGACCGAGTGACCTTTCTTCATGCAGTAGAAACATTTGATTACAGAGTATGGTTTCCTATTTGTGTTTGATTTCCTGGATCTAGATTTAAATCCTATTCCAGATTTGTCAAAAATCAATTTTTGAGACCTAAGTAAAACATCAAGATTGGCTTGCCCTTGTGTGAATCTTGAAACAGTTTGAGATAAAAAATCAATCTTCTTTTGTAATTCTAAACAGTTATTACATGGTTTATTACAAGCACAATCAGAATTAGCATGAATTAATTTCAAGAAATCCCAATCATTTTCATCTTCAAGAATTCTTTTTTCCAGAGAATCAACTTTATTTACTAGCCAATTATTTAGCCCTTTTAACCTATCATTTTCTTTTTGAAGTTTCTTAGCCTCTTCATGCATTTCATTAAATGCTTCTTGCAATGCATCATAATTCACTAAATTTGAAGAGGAACTAGAACTTACATTGCTGGATTGTGGGTTTTGACTTGCCATTAGACATAGGTTGACTTCTTCATTATCAGAATTATCTGTTGATGAAGTGTCATTATCATCCCAAGCTATATAGGCTCTTCTTTTGGCTTTCTCTTCTTTCTTGTCACTTTGTTTGTTTCTTTCTGGGCATTCCATCCTGACATGGCCCTGCTTGCCACAGCAATAACATTTAAAGTTAGAAGAATCAGTTCTTTTCTCATACCTCTTATGTCTTTCCTTGTCTTGGATCTTTTTCTTGAGAAACTTGTTGAATTTCCTAACAAGCAGTCCAAGGTTCTCACTTTCTTCCTCTGATTCTTGATTTTCTTCAACTTTAAGTGCTATACTTTTGTTTTTCTTCTCAGAGACTTCTTGTTCATTAAATCTTGTGATTTCCATTTCATGTTCTCTAAGTTTTCCAAACAGAGAAGCTGTTGTCATAGCGGACAGATCTTTTGATTCTGAAATTGTTGTGACTTTTGGCTGCCAAGACCTGTCAAGACATTTCAAAACTTTAATATTCAGTTCTTCTTTATCAAATGTCTTACCTAGGCCCATTAGATGGTTAATGATGTGAGTGAATCGTTTCTGCACATCTGCAATGCTTTCACCAGTCTGCATCTTAAACAACTCATATTCTCTTATTAGAGTATGCTTTCTGGCTCTTTTTACATCTGTTGTCCCTTCATGGGTGACCTCAAGAACATCCCACATCTCTTTGGCAGATTTGCATTGGGATACCCTAAAAAATTCATCCATGTTAAGTGCAGAAGTAATTATATTTTTTGCAGTGCAATCACTTTGAACTTTCTTCTTCTCTTCATCATTTAAGCTGGACCATTCTTTCTCTGTAATTAAAGGACCATTAGAAATAACATCCCAAACATTTCTATCAATGGATTCAATAAAGATTTTCATCCTAATTTTCCAAAAAGGATAAGCTGTTCCACAGAATAGTGGAGGTCTGTTAATAGAAGCCCCCTCAGAAAACGGTAATTTGTTTTCAGCCATGGATCGAAGAAACTTGAATAACTTTCAAGCACCTCGCTCTGATGCCAATTGTTAGAAAAGTAGTTTTAGATCAAGAGGGGGGGGTGAATTGATCTTTGAAAGTTTTTCGCAAATCACAGATTATCTAATTCGAAAATTAAGTTTACTAATCTATTCTTGAATCGCAAAGCAACCAATCAAAATAAGCGCATCAACTGAATTTAAAGGAGAGAAAGGTTAAGAAAGATATCACCGGTATTTTATACTGGTTCACCCAATACCAGGGCTACGTCCAGTCTCCAGCCAAATTCCAGCTGGGTTCTGTCGCCGCCGTCCCTTTCCGACGTCCGGCGGGACGTCTCGGAAACGTTTATGCGAGCGGTCGCGAAAAGATGGTTTAGACTCGCGTTTTTGTTTTAAAAGGTTTTCGAAAAGGGGTTCTTATGGAGTCGCCACCAATGTTTTGACCGTAAACATTGGAAAAGGAAAAAATGTTGATTTTAAGAAAAACCGCACTTGGCCATTATAACCAGAGTTGGGTAAGGGAGTTAGTTACGTGTGGGGAAGGTGTTAGCACCCCACAACGCCCCTTTCGGGTTCCCTATGACAGATTAATTCATTTAAATAAAGACTACGAGAAATTATGCGATTACCCTATTTTATTACATAATATTAAATGGCTATCTACATGATTTTATTCTATGTTGCGTGTATAAAATGATGAATAAAGCTAAATAAAGCAATAAAAGAGATATTAAAATAGCTATCTACATGATCCTATGACATAATAAAGCTAAATAAAACAATAAAATAATAAATAAAACAATAAAAGAGAAGGGAATTGAAAAGAACCTCCGTAGCAAGCTTTATATTGAGAACCTCGAACTGTGAGGATGCGTTTTGGCAACCCCTCTCTCTACACAGTCTCTCCTCACCAATACAAGATCGACTCTACTAAAAATTTAAAGAAGAATCAAATGCCGGAATATAATTCCTTAACCGATTGTTACCTATTTAAGGCAATCGGAAAGATCATTCGAGAAAGGGAGAGAAGTAGACAAGTGCTCTAAAGTGTTTCAGAGCTCTCTGGAGTGTCTGTGGTGTAAAAAATGAGCAAATGAGGCTCCTATTTATAGTTTTTCGCAGCTGGCGCACTTTGGGACGGCCGTCTGGACTGGGATGGCCGTCCCAAATGGCAAATTTACACAGAACGGGACCCCCAGGAAGGTCGGGACGGCCGTCCCACTTAAACTGGGTTTGGGACGGCCGTCCCACATTCGGGACGCGCGTCCCAACTGCTTAATTGCAGTTGGGACGGCCGTCCCACTTTTGGGACCGTGGTCCCGGCCTGTTTTGTCCAGTTTTCGTGTTTTGGGACCCCGGGAAGCTTTCCTTTCCTTTTTTGGACATAGATTGATGCCGATGTGTGTCCGTTGAAGCTTTATCTTCATATAGGAAGTCTTCTTGGCCTTCATTAAGATGCCGGGCGAGCTTTGTCTTTGTGTAGGAAGTCTCTTTTGTCCTTTATCGTGTGAATGAGTGAACTCCGTGTTTGTTGCGGGAGGTCTTTCTCGGTTTTTCTTTGTATGAAGCCGGGTGAACTGTATGAAGTTTCCCTAGCTTTTATTTTGAGAGGCCGGGCAAAATTAGGGGTCTACAGGTTCCACTAGATTAAATGTTTTACAGATTCAACAATCTTACACCTAATCTATCACAAGAACCAAATTCCAGTTCCTGCACTTAACCTCTCCACCAAGAACCAAATTCTAGCTCTTGATAACCTCTACAACCAAATTCCAGCTGCAGAGAAACCAGTGCCCAAATTCCAGGCACCAACACCTAACCTCTCACCAAGAACCAAATTCCAGTTCTTGATAACCTCTACAACCAAATTCCAGCTGCAGAGAAACCACTACCCAAATTCCAGGCACCAACACCTAACCTCTCACCAAGAACCAAATTCCAGTTCTTGATAACCTCTACAACCAAATTCCAGCTGCAGAGAAACCACTGCCCAAATTCCAGGCACCACACAGTACAAAAGAATGAAAAAGAATTGACAAAGAAGAAACTAGAAAGCTCAAACCAGTTTATCCAAATTTGCAGAGAGTTTCTTCTTCAAAAGAATGTAAGTTGCCTCAAGAAAGATTTTCAAAAGAACTTCAAAAAAATTGTTGCGAATCTTTCTTAAAAAAAGTGCTAAAGTTTGCTTGAATGATTGCTTAAGGATGTGTAAAAACTGATGTATAAAATGTTCCAAGCAACTCGATTTTAAAGAGTATTTTCAAAACTCGCTGCATTAATTAATCTGTTAAAAGTTTGTTTTAATCTGTTGAAATAGTCGTTTCAATCTGTTAAAAGTCCTTTCAATCCATTAATACGTTCTTGATTCTTTAACAAATTTGTTTTAGCTGATATGACAACGTTTATATCAGCTTAAAACACTTTACAAAAATCTTCTAAGTTAATTCAATCGATTCTTTCGAGTTTTAATCAATTGAAATACTGCAAACTTTCTTATAAAACTTTTCATGTTTTTTTAACTGATAAACCATAGGTTTTAATCAATTAAAACTCTGCACAAAATTTTTCCAAGTTGTTTTAATCGGTTGAAATGCGTTTTAATCGATTGAAACAGATCTGATCGGTCATAATTCAATTCTGATCGATCATAACCAACTCTGATCGGTCATAACTTCATTCTGATCGATGATTCTGACCCTTTAAGTGATTTTAATCGATTGAAATGTGTTTTAATCGATTTAAATAAATTGTGATCGCTCATATTTCAAATCTGATCGGTCATAATGGGTTCTAAAAAGGTTTTAATTGATTAAAAGCAATTTGTATCAATTAAAATACTGTAAAAACACTTCTTTGAACATTCTAAGTGATTTTAATCGGTTCTTTCAAAACTATATCAGTTAAAAACTTTATTAAGAAAGCTTTTGTCAAAATGCTTTGTTTTTAATTGTTTAAAACGATTTTAGAGGCATTTTGCAAAATCATTTAAGTGAAGAAACTTCATGCAGCAGAAAAGATAAAGTGGTTTTACCTAAGCATTCTGTTAGACACACTAATCCTCTAACTCTTTTATCTAAGTGACTTGTTGACCACTGCAAAGTAGCCTTTTGACTTCATCAGATCAATGAGATCTTTGCCAAAGTATTTCACTAAGATCTTCATCACTTTCAGTGGGTGGCAGGTACGGTTTGTCGTAGTGAGGGCCATGTGCCCACCGGTATGATCGAAAACCACCACTCAAGGTCATAACCTTCCTCTTTTGGCACAAAGACTGACTATGACCTTAGTGTTAAGCATGGTCGGAAGGATGGAGAGTGCGGACCCTATAATGGGGGCACCTTGGGGGCCTAAGCCTTGGTGAGAACAGTTAGAACCTACCTTTGCCAATACACTTTTCTGTAGGAAAACCCTACCTCGTGATTAAAACGTCTTCTTGCGCATTCGTGGATGAGTGAATTGTGTGCGCATTTGTTTGTTGCATATGATTGCATAGAATAACCAAACAGCAGATAAAAATAAAAAAACCATAAAAATACTATCGCAATAAACACCCTCATCTCGGACAGTCTGCCTTTTAGCTAGGCTGGTTTCAGGTTCTTTGTAAGATAAGTAGCCACGCAGTCCGACAAAAGAGATAAGGGACGCTAAAATTACTCTTTTACAATAAACCATTTTATCTTGGACAGTCTGCATTTCAGCTAGCCTGGTTTCAGGTTTTTTGTAAGCTAAGTAGCCACACAATCCGACGTAAGAGATAAAATTGATAAAAATAAATAAATAATAATAACAAAATAAAAACATTTATAAAAAGAATTTTGACAAAGTCGTATCATTCACATCGCATCATAAGTGGAAAAACCAAGGGAGAAAATAAATGCATAAGGAAAGTATGCATACGCATCATCTTAATAAATCCCCGAAAAATGGGTCTTAGGAGCATTTTTTTGGGAAAATTATTGGGCCAAAAGTTATTGCACTTAGAACATCTACCGCCCCTTTTATCATAAAAAGTCCTTTTTCACTAGCACATGCATAAATACATTCATTCTAGGGGGCATTAGATATCCCTAAGACAAAGGCGAAAGAGGCCCAAGTGCGCTTGTAATCTTCCATAAGGAAGAGACAAGTGTGTTAAGGTATATGGTGACCTTTATGTGGAAGGAACCATTCTACCGAAGTGGGTATGGCACTTCGCGAAGCGTAAGCTTTAAGGATGATACCAAAGTCATTGTATTAAGGCATACCTATCCCACACCAATCATTCATTTTTAATAAAAACCCTAATTCATTATGTACTCTAGAAAGTGGCTGGTCTTCTTCCTGTCCTCACTTGCGCACGGAAAGCCAAGATGATGGAACAATTAGAAGAGAAAAATCGCAAACTCACCGCTGATCTTAACTCCATGAAAGAACAAATGGCGCAGCTAATGGAGTTAATGCGTCAGAAGAACCCTCACAGTCACCACACTTCACATCATGAGGAAGAAGGGGGTTCCAACCATGAGCCTAAGCAGGGAGCTCACGTACAACCTGAAGTAAGGGCAGTAATCATCCAAACTCTTGAAGTTTCCAAGCAACAGATTTCAGCCCTCGAAGAGAGGTTAAGGGCTATGGAGGGGCATAATTTTGATGTTAAAGAAGCGACCGACATGTGCCTCGTTAAGAACATCCAATTTCCCCCCAAATTCAAGGTTCCAGATTTCCCAAAGTATATGGGAATGACTTGCCCCAAGAACCATCTTACAATGTACTACCGTAAAATGGCTCCATATGCTGATAATGAGGAACTCCTGATCCATTGTTTTCAGGAGAGCTTGGCCGATTCGACCTTGAACTGGTATATGCAACTAGAGGGGGGAGAAGTCCAAAACTAGAAACAGCTGGTAGACGCCTTCCTTTGTCGCTACAAATATAATATCGATCTGGCCCCAGATAGGTTAGATCTACAAGCGTTGAGTAAGAGAAATGATGAACCTTTCAAGGCATATGCTCAGCATTGGAGGGAGTTGGCCGCCCAAGTAGAGCCTCCGCTATTAGATAAGGAAATCGTATCCTTGTTCATCAACTCGTTAACGGGCCCCTATTATGATAAGATGATAGGGAACACGTCAACTCTTTTTACGGATGTGGTAACCATCGGCGAGAGAGTGGAGCAAGGACTGAAAAGTAGGAGGATCGCACAACCTTCCTCATCCAATGCCCCATTCAAAAAGTTCCTTAGCAAGAGGGAGGAGAGAAGCGTGAATACCATCAACCTTGCTACTCCTTCTTCCTCTTCACGACCAGCTAGGCAGTCAAGGAATCAAGAGAGAAAATTTACTCCCCTTCCATCATCCTATGGGAGTCTAGTGACAAAGTTGGTAGATGCCAACTTCCTAGTACGTGTCCCTCCGAAGAAGATGGATCCACCCTACCCTGATTGGTACAAGCTGAATGAAAAATGTGATTACCACTCAGGCGCTCCTAGGCATTCCGTGGAGAATTGTATGACCCTAAAGTCTAAGGTCCAAAAGTTTTTGGATGTCGGGTGGATCACCTTCGACGCTCCCAACGTGGATACCATGCCTCTATTACAACCAGAATAGTGGGGTGGGATAAGAGAAGGCCAGTTGATTAGGGCTCTTCATATTTTTAGGCTTCCTGCATCTCTCGCGGTCCCCGCCCATGGTCGCGAGATCATTGATTAAAAGGGCTTTGTAAATATTTTGTTTTCATCAATACAATGAGGCATTTCTGTAAACATTCATATTCTTTTTCATTCTTTTCTCCCTCATTATTATTCCAAAATAAATGATGATAAAATCTAAGCCTAAACAGAACCAAATAACAACAATCATGTCTATGATGGATGACTCTTTGGGGATCCAAAAGCCGAAGGCGAATGGACCGAGTCAGACAGTGAGAAGGGGACTGTCTCCCTGGACATACAAAGGCTGTTAAAAAGAGAAGCTAAGTCTATATGGCTCAGTCTATATTTCTCATTAAGGAAGAAATCGAGGCCATCGATTTGGGGGCAAGGAAACGATGATAGGAAGGAAAATACCTAAATCAACAATAATGTCAGGGAAGGAGTGGTACAATTGCCAAGAGAGTATGTAGACGCATGCGTATGACATGCCAAGATCTCAAAATCCAAAAACCCTCTCTCTATCGACTTAAACTAAATGATGTAGTAAGGGGCAGCCAATAAGAACATTAAGACGATCATCCGGAACATGGTCTAAACCTACAAGGATCGTTATCCTCTGCCCTTCATAAGATATCTAACGTCTATATGAACCTCCACGAGAGTTACTCTATTCTCCCTTACATATGGCATGGAGGTCGTACTCCCAAAAGAGGTCGAGATACCTCCCTCGAAAAGTTACCATGGGAACAAAATTGACAAAAGCCTAGTGGGTCCAAAGCCGATGCAACCACTCAAACCAAAAAAGAATGGTTAGACGCCATATTTCAAGGACAAGCCCACCAAAAGAAGATCAAAGGGCTTACAATAAAACACGGTCAACCCCCAAATTTACCACGAGGGGGAATTTAATGGTAAACAAATTGCTTCCGACCCAAAAAGACAAAACAGGAAAATGGGCGGCAAATTGCGATTAAACGAGTTTTCTTAGGAAGAAATCTTACCCTCACTGACATGGATAAAAAAAGGACTTTGACACCCAGTCAACTCCAATACGGTGAATAAGTATTATGCTTGAAGGGCATTGCTCATGACCCGCCAAGATGAAAACCCGCAAAGGGCATCCTGGGCAAAAGTTAGGGACCACTTGGCTCGCTAGGATACGTCCTAGGTAGAATTTAGAGGCTTTTTCTTCAAAAAACAAAAAAACAAAAAAAAAGAAAAAAGAAGAAAAGGGGAAGAAGAGAAGAAAGAAAAATCCCCTAAGAGCAATGGTTGCCTTAGTCGAAAACCGAATGGCGGTTAAGGTCACACCCTTCCAGGAGCAAGTAGCCTTGCATAGTCTTCACTCCGGACTCGAGCATCTCAACTAAGGCAATTAGGGGAACCAGGGGGTAGATATCATAAGACATTATTGTTGAAGCCCATACAGTGTAGCCAACCTGGGCCACCCGTTCTTCTAAATTCCATTTGTAATCCTTCTGTGAAAATAATAAACCTTTGCCCATATATATCAATAAAATTCTCATTCATTTCATTTCTCTTGACCAGTTTATGAAATTGCATCTACGTTGATAAATCATAAATATGTGCAAAGTCACTATGTCAAGGTCTTTTCATGCATCATAAACAAGGAAGCATTGAAAAAGAAAAAGAAAAATAAAGATAAAGAGAATGATGCCTGCTAGGAGATTCTTAGGCAAAAATTAGGGCAGTCTGCTAGATTGAAAACCCGCAAAGGGTAGTCTAGGAAAAAGTTAAGGCACTCATAAAAAGGACATTTCTACAAGGAAACCCCACCTCGAAATAAGTGTGGCTCTACTCGTGGATGAATGAATTGTGTGTGCATTCGTTTGCTGCATTTGTATTGATGCATTAGCATAGGGTAATCATACAACAAACAAAAAATTTTAAAAACCATAAAAGTGATAAGAATAAATCAACTTTATCTCGGACAGTCTTCAGTTAAGCTAGCATGGTTTCAGGTTCTTTGTAAGCTAAGTAGCCACGTTGACCGACAGAAGAGATAAAGGGTAAAAAAAATAAAAAAATAAAAAACAATTCAAAGCCATAAAAATACCTCTTACAGAATAAAAAGATTTTTTATAGAGTATTATAATTCATACAACATTTGTTCATAAAAATAATAAGAGAAGAAAATAGGACTCTCTTCATCAAAATCCATAAACATCCATATAGATAGTTTTATTTTTAAGAAAAAAACCAAGCATTATCATGTATCATACTAGCAATAAAACATGATAATACTTAGAAAAGCAAACACTTGCATGCATGCATTTACAAGGACTCATCCTCATATCATGCATTTTCATTTCTTTTAGATAATGGAGGGATCCTGTAATAAACAGTTAAAGAAAGTGGAAATCCTTGTATGCTGTGTAGAGAAGTTAAGGCAGTTGTGTACATATATGCTGCCGGAGGTCAGTGCTAATTTTGAGAAATCTTATGGAAGGATTCTTGACCTCTTGAAAATCAGCATCGATCCTATCTTTGTTAGAGCATTGGTCCACTTTTGGAATCCCAATTTGCACTGCTTTGAGTTTTCGCAGTTCGATTTAGTACCAACCTTAGAAGAATATGAACTCATGGTTAGATGGCCTTAGTCAGTCGGGCTCTATGTCTGCTCAGGAGTGTATGTTGTTGTGAGTAAGGTTGCTACTATTATACGATTGCCTCCTCATCAATCCATCCTTGAGGGAAAAGGGAACATCTGAGGTTGGAAAATGTCAATAATAGAAGACCACTTAATCTCTTTGGTTGAAAAGAAATATTGGTCTACCTTCAACAAAACTCTAGCATTGGTAATGTTCGAAATCATATTATTCCCATTTCATGTGAACGTTGTGGATCATGCTGCAATAGATGCATTTTTCGCCTGGGATGTATACTCGAAGAGTCCTATACCTACAATTCTCGCCAATACCCTGATTTCAGTAGATTTTTGCCGACAGAAATAGGGAAAAACACTTAGATGTTGCACTTCATTACTATATGTATGGGGCATTACTCACTTCTACGCTTCAAGCTACATGGGCATATTCCCTGGTCCTTTAAGGATTTTTCCAAAAATCCCTCTTCAGTATCATTGTCGCCGCCGTCAAAATGAGGTAGTCGGAGCGACGCGATGGTTCCGACTTTCTAATTTTTTCGTTTTTATTGGTGTGGTTACAACGCCTTTAGGTTGTTCGATAACCGGGATGAACCTAGGGGCGAGGTTTTCTAAAAGGCGCTCTTGGATTGTCCGATAACCGGGCTAACCCAAGAACTAATTTTGAAGGGTTCTTCTGGAGTCGCCACCGATGTTTTTACCGGAAACATTGGAAAAGGAGTGAAAAGGCGTTGGTTTTTGAAAAACCAACTTTGGTCATTAGAACCAGAGTTGGGTAAGGGAGTTAGTTACGTGTAAGGGAAGTGTTAGTTCCCTTACGACGCCCCTTTCGGGTTCTCTATGATAGGCCAGCTATTTTAAATAAGTAAACCGGTGAAACACGCTTTTACCCTCTATTTGCGGAATTTAAAGTTACGACTACATGACCCTAATATCTATTGCATAATTTATAGATAAAGCAGTAAAGAGAGAGAGAGAGAGAGTGTAGAAACCTCCGAGGCAAGCTTTGTATTAATCTTTTGAAAATTAGGGTGCTTTTTGGCATCCCTTCACTCTCTACAGCGCCGGAAACCTCTCAAAAACGCTATAAAAACTCTTAGAGACTCTCAAAAAACTCCAGAAATGCTTCGAAGAGGTTCTAGGAAGAGAATTTTATGAAGTGACAAGAGAGAGAATGGAAGAACTGTGTGAAATGAGGGGAATGGCGCGACTATTTATAGGGATTCGCGCCTGTCAGGTCGAGACGACCGTCTCGTTTGACAAGGTCGAGACAGTCGTCTCACCATTCGGGACGGCCGTCTCGCCTTGCAGAAATGGCGAGACGACCATCTCGCCAAATGAGACGGCGGTCTCGCCATTCGCAAGTGACGAGACGGCCGTCTCACGAAACGAGACGGCGGTCTCGACCCTAAAAGGCGAAAATCCTTATTTACATGCAGAAAATTCCTCCTATTCTAGTATGGGGCCTAATAGTCTCTCCTAATGGCTTCTCATGCTTCATCTATCTTCAAAAAGGAGGTCTTCTGGTCTTTATTATGAGGCCGGGGAAGATTTGGGGTCTACAATCATCAAGCTTTAGAATGGAAAACTGAGTTAGAAAACTGGAAAATAGAGCATGTATCATGGGTTTGCCCTTGGTTCCGACCCGGTTATATTCTTATACGATGCGGAGATTACCTGAGCATACCACTACTAGGCCTCAGGGGTTGTATAGCTTACTCTCCCAAGATAGCTATGAGACAACTCATGAGAACCCAGACTGTGCCAACTCAAGAAGAGCTCAGAGGGCTGAGTCTATGCCATGTCGCCGCCACCAAAAACGAGGGGCGGTCGGAGCGACGCGATGGTTTCGACCCTCTTGATTTTCGCGTTTTTTATGGGTGGTTACAACGCCTTTGGGTTGTCCGATAACCGGGCTAACCCAGGGGCGAGGTTTTCGAAAGGGCGTCCTTGGATTGTCCGATAACCGGGCTAACCCAAGGACTAATTTTTGAAGGGTTCTGTGGAGTCGCCACCGATGTTTTTACCGGAAACATCAGAAAAGGGATTAAAAGGCATTGGTTTTCGAAAAACCAACTTTGGTCATTAGAACCAGAGTTGGGTAAGGGAGTTAGTTACGTGTAAAGGGAGTATTAGTCCCTTTACGACGCCCCTTTCGGGTTCCCTATGACAGGCCAGCTATTTTATTGATAAATAAACCGAAAAATACGCTTTTGCCCTTTTATTTGCGGAATTAAAAGTTTAAGACTACATGGCCCTATCTATTGCGTAATTTAAATAAAGCGGTAAAAAGGTGAGGGAGAAACTAGAGACCTTCGAAGCAAGCTTTCTCTATTAATTCTCTTAAAAAAAGAGGGTGCTTTGTGGCAACCCTTCACTCTACAACGCCGGAAAACCTCTCGGAACGCTCGAAAACTCACTCTAAAGACACTCAGAAGCGCCGGAAATGCGTCGGAGGGATTCTAGAGAGAAATCCTAGAGAGAAGGAGGAGAGAAAGATGTGTGGTCTGTGGAAATGAGGGGAAGGAGCCCCTATTTATAGGTTTTCGCGCCTGATAGTGGCGAGACCGCCGTTCTCGTCTGACAGGGTCGAGACCACCGTCTCGTCAAACGAGACCGGCGTCTCGTCATGCCAAAGTGGCGAGACCACCGTCTCGTCATTCGCAGGTGGCGAGACTGCCATCTCGCCAAACGAGACGGCGGTCTCGTCCCAAAAAGGCGAGAAAACTTATTTTTTGTCCAGAAAATCCCTCTTATCCTAGTATGGGGCCTAATAGTCTCTCCTAGTGGCTTGTTAGGCTTCGTCCATCTTTGAATAGGAGGTCTTCTACTCTTTATTTGGAGGCCGAGCAAGATTTGGGGTCTACAGCTGCCCCCCCTTTACCTGACTAGTCGGCTGTTGGCCTGTTGTGCCAGACAGATTGACAGGAAGGTAAAGGAGTTGACCCTCTTGCCCGGTTTCCCTTCGGATGTCCCGTCTTGTAGCGGTTGATCTTCTGGGGAAAATTTGTGTTGTGCACCTCCAGGATACTACTTCTGACATAGCCGATCCCTTTGGTTAACACGTGGTAAAACCTCAGGATACTCCTTCTGACGGTAGCCGATCCTTCGGTTGATGGGTATGAACCCCCCATCAGGCTGGTAGTTGCAGTCCATTGTATGGGACTGGATGGGTATGAACCCCCCATTAGGCTGGTACAGTCCGTTGTGTGGGACTGGATGGGTATGAACCCCCCATCAGGGTGGTAGTGCGACTTACTGATCCGACTCGAGCGCAGATCAGGCGCAACGCGTGCGCAGGTTGATAGGTATAAACCCCCTATCAGGCTGGTACAGTCTGTTGCGTAGGACTGGTGGTAGTAACGGCTTACTGTTCAGGTGGCCCATGCGCCGAGCGTTGAGATGTGCTTTCTTTGTTTTTGTTTGTCTTTTTCTGGGAATGGTCGTCCGGTCTGTGCCAGAGATTTTGTTGGTGTTGACCCAGCTTGTTGGTTGCTGGGGATTCTTTGTTTTTTATCATTTGGTATTTGTCATCCAACTTCGCCGGTTGTCGGGGATTTTTGATGCGTGCCTCTTAGGTAGGCAGAAATTCTCTAGGGATTTGTTGATCTTGGTGACACCTCTTGAGTAGGCGGATATCCATTGAGAAATTTGTTGATTTTGATGGTGCCTCTGAGTAGGCAGATGCTCTATTGAGTTTCTGGTAATGCCTTTGAGTAGGCAGATGCTTCATCGGAAGTGAAGACTTTTGGCTGCATTTGTTTTGCCTCTGACTAGGCTGATGTCCCTTTCTGGGGAAATTGGCTCTCGCTCGCCAGATCTTGCCTACGCCTAGGCAAATGACTCTTCTAAGGATGTGAGTCTGGAATTTGCCTTTGCCGTAGGCTCACTGGAGATGATTTTTCTTTTTGATTGATCCACCGGGGAATTGGTTGCCTTCCTGGGGATCTAATTTTGATTTCCCCTTTGAGGGAATGGAGTTTTGACTCCTTGTTGGATGTTGCTGGTATGAGATGGCTTTTCCGTTACTCTTGTTTCATTGGGATTTTTTATTTCTTTTTCGTTGGTTTTTCCTTTTTCTGAGTAGACCTACTTAGGGAGCAAGGATTTTTATTTGATTTCTCCTTTTTCCGCGATTTACCTCTTTTTTATCGCGATTTGAAATTTGGCTTCTTCGGGATAATGCGTAAGCCTTTTGACTTTTTAGTCTCTTTTTATTACGCTGGCTTTTTCCCTTCTTTTTTTGGGGGAGGTCTACTAGGGATGACACTTTATTTCTTTAGTGATCCACCAGGCAATTAGTTGACTTCCTAGGGATCTGATTTTTCTTTTCTAGGAATGGAGTCTTGGCTCCTTGATTGATGTTGATGCGAGCTATACTTGTGAAGCTCTTATTCCACTAGGGGATGGGAATTTCTGATTCTTTTTTGTAGACTTTTTTGTAGACTGGAGGATGAGGATTTTTATTCGGCTTTCTCTGTTATTGCCTCTTCTTTTGGACATCCTCTGCAAGAGTTTTCTTACTTTTTTCCTTTTTTTGTTGAGCCCTTGTTGGTATGGAGATTGGACTCTTTTGACTGTTGATGATGATGGGCTCTCGAAGCCTTTATTCTCCATTGGGTAGTGTGGAGAAAACTTTGGGTGAGTGTGCTCGATGACTCATTGTAGACCCCTAATTTTGCCCGGCCTCTCAAAATAAAAGCTAGAGGAACTTCGCCCGAAGATGGAGTTCGTCCGGCTTCCCAAAACCGAGGAAACCTCCCACAACAAACACGGAGATCGCCCGGCTTCATATCAAAAATAGAGAAAGACCTCCTGCAACAAAAACGGGGTTCACTCATTCACGCAGTAAAGACAAAAGAGACGTCCTACACAAAGATAAAGCTCGCCTGGCATCTTAATAAAGGCCAAGAAGACTTCCTACACGAAGATAGAGCTTCAACGGACATATATCGGCACCAATCCATGTCCAAAAACGGCAAGGAAAGCTTCCTGGGTCCCAAAATACAAAAGCTGGACAAAACAGGTCGAGACCACCATCCCAAGTTTGGGACGGCCGTCCCAACTGCAATTTAGCAGTTGGGACGCGCGTCCCGCATGTGGGACGGCCGTCCCAAATGACAGGGGGTCCCAACATGAGCAAAAACGCGTTTGGGACGGCCGTCCCAAATGTGCCAGGCCGTCCCAAACTGTCCCAGTGCAAAAAATGCATTTTGGACGGCCGTCCCAGTCCAGACGGCCGTCCCAAATGTCCAGGGGGCGAAAATGGCTATAAATAGGAGCCTCATTTGTCTCATTCCACACACCTCGGACACCGGAGCATTTCCCGGACTTGTCTTCTTCTCTCCCTCTCTCGAATGATCTTTCCGATTGCCTTTAATAGGTAACAATCGCTTAAGGAATTTGTATTCCAAGCATTCGATTCTTCTAGAAATTTTAGTCGAGTCGAGTCTCGTAATCGAGAGGAGAGTTGCTGTAGAGCGAAGGACTCGCCGAAACGCGTCCTCTTTGTAAAAGACTTATAATATAAAGCTTGCTACTGAGGTTTTTTTCTCAATTCTCTTCTTCTTTACCGCTTTATTTACTTCGTATGCAATGTAGATGAATCATGTAGATAGCCATATTTATTGAATAAATAAAATAAGGGTAAATGCGTAATTTCTCATAATCTGGACTTAAATGAATTGATCCGTCATAGGGAACCCGAAAGGGGCGTTGTGGGGTGCTAATACCTTCCCCACACGTAACTAACTCCCTTACCCGACTCGGTTATAATGGCCAAGTTGGTTTTTATTAAAATCAATGCCTTTTTCTCCTTTTCCAATGTTTATGGTCAAAACATTGGTGGCGACTCCAAAAGAACCCTTTTCGAAAACCTTGCTTCTATTAGAGGATAGTTCAAGTGTTGAGCACCTCTAAGCAATGAACACAATTTTAACAAAAAACGCGAGTCTCAACCATCTTTTCGCGACCGCTCGCAGAACGTTCGAGACGTCCCCGGACGTCTGAACGGACGGCGGCGACAGTATGGCGACTCCACCGGGGAAGTCCGAGAGTTGATCCCATTTAGTGACTGGATAAATTCAAACTAAGCAAAGATTTGAAATTACGCCTTTACCCTTCCGTATGTTTATTGTATGGCTTTAAATAACCGTCGTATGATTATTTTCGCAATTGTTTGAAATATAAATTGCACACAAAAACCCTTGCACACAACAGTCCCTCTATACCCGGGGCAAGAGTGATTACCTATAGGGAGTGGGTGGCAGATACGATCGGTTAGTTGGCACACGGGGCTACTACCGTTGTCTGAAAACCACCAACTCAAGGTGATAACTCTCTTCTTTTGGTCTAAGGATGTCGACACGGAGTTCCGTGCATGACCCGAGGATTGAGAGTTGAGAGGTCCCTATAATGGGGGCACCTTGGGGACCTTTGGCCTGGTGAGAACAGCTAGAACCACCTAAACCAAGCACGTTTCTGCAGGAAAATCCCACCTCGTGATTAAATAAGCGTGGCTCGCTCGTGGATGTACGAATTGTGTGTGCATTTGTTTGCTGCATTTGTATTGATGCATTAGCATAGGGTAATCATACAACAAACAAAAAAATGAAAAACCCTAAAAATCACAAAAAGTGAAAAGATAAAAGGCCTTTATCTCTGACAGCCTTCGCTTAAGCTAGCCTGGTTTCAGTGTTCTTTGTAAGCTAAGTAGCCACGTTGACCGACGTAAGAGATAAAGGGTCATAAAAAAATATAAAAACAAATTAAAGTCATAAAAATACCTTTTTATACAAAATTCTTGGCAAAGTCGTATCATTCATACCACATCATCCAATAAGTGGTAAAACCAAGAGAGAAAATAAATGCACTAAGAAAAGTCTCGCATAAATATCATTATAATAAATCTCTCATACATAAACACACTCATTCTAGGATACACCAATCATTAAAAAAAAACTATAATAAAATTGTTAAAATCATTTAGAAAGTGGCCGGTCTTCCGCCCGTCCTCACTCGTGCTCGTAAAGCCAAGAAGATGGAACATCCGGAAGAACAAAATAGAAAGCTTACTACCGAGCTTAATACACTAAAAGATCAAATGGCTCAAATGCCGGAAATGATGCGCCAGCAGAACATCCATAAGGAGGGTCCTCAGAGTGGACAAGCCTCTCACCAAGAAGAAGAAGAGGGACCCAATGATGAGCACAACCAATCTGATACAAGGGCGGTGCATATTCATGCTCCGAAGTATCAAAACAACATCCGACCGCCCTTGAAGAAAGATTGAGAGCCGTGGAAGGGCATAATTTTGATGTTAAAGAAGCGACCGATATGTGCCTCGTCAAAGATATCCAATTCCCGAGCAAGTTTAAATCTCCAGTACTTCCCAAAATACATGGGAATAACCTGCCCCAAAAGCCATCTTACAATGTACCGTCGTAAGATGGCCGCATATGCCGATAATGAGAAACTCCCGATCCACTCGCTTTCAGGAGAGCTTGGCCGAATCAGCTCTAAACCGGTATATGCAGCTAGAAGGAGGGCAAGTCCAAACATGGAGACATCTCGCGTATGCTTTTCTTCGCCGCTATAAGTATAATATTGATCTGACCCCCGAAAGATCGGATCTACAACCGCTAAGCAAGAAAAACGACGAATCCTTCAAAGCATATGCCCAAAGATGGAGGGAATTGGCAAGCACAAGTAGAACCTCCTTTGTCCGACAAAGAAACCACGTCCATGTTCATCAATTCTCCGACCGGTCCCTATTATGACAAAATGATAGGGAACACATCAACACTCTTTGCGGACGTAGTCATTATAGGAGAAAGAGTAGAACAAGGCCTAAAGAGCGGAAGAATTACACAGCAGTAACTCCTCCAACTCTTCTACTCAATTCATTAAAAAGAGCTTCGAAAAAAGAAGGAGGGAACCGTAAATGCAATTAACTTAACCACTCCTTCTTCTTCCTCACAGCAGCACTGTGCCGCGCAGTGCAAGAGAGGAAATTCACTTCCATACCTACCTCATACGGAAACCTCGTTGCTAAAATTGCCGGATGCCAAACTCCTAGTGCGCGTCCCTCCCAAGAAGATGGAGCCACCATATCCGTAATGGTATAAGCCAAATGAAAAATGCAATTATCATTCGACGCTCCGGACATTCTCGTGGATAATTGTATGGCCTTAAAGCACAAGGTCCAAGATTTAATAGACGCAGGATGGATTACTTTTGACGCGTCAACTCCAAAGGTGGATGACCAGCCCTTATCAAAGCCCGAATGAAAGACGGGATAAGGAAGACCAGCTATATAGGGCTCATCATTTTTATCATCTCTAAAAATGTAATAAAAAAATATATGAAAATATATCGAAAAACTTCCGATGTATGTCTCGTGATCCCTGCCCATGATCACGAGATTTTTGGTTAATAAGGGCTTTGTAAATATTTTGTTTCTATCAATACAATGAGGCATTTTTCATAATGTTCATATTCTCTTTCATTCTTTTCCCTCTTATACGTCTAATAAAGAAATCTAAAACAAAACATAACCATACAATCATGTCTATAATTGAAAACTCCTCGGAAGATCTCGAAAGTCGAAGACGAATGGATTGAGTCGACAAGTGAGGAGGGGACCATTTCCCTGACATGCAAAGACCGTTAGAAAAAGAAGCTCAATCAATACAACCCCATCAGAGAGAAAACCGAGGCTATCAATTTGGGATCGAAGATGATAAGAAAGAAGTAAACATCGGTACCCAAATTAATAATGATGTCAGGGAAAGGTTAATACAATTACTAAGAGAGTATATGGATGTGTTTGCTTGGTCCTACCATGATATGCCTGGGATTGACAAGAGCATAGTAGAGCATCGGTTACCACTAAAAGAGGGATTTCGGCCGTTAAGCAAAAACTCGAAGAGTAAAACCGTAATGGTCCTTAAAAATTAAGGAAGAAGTAGAAAAACAACTGGACGCCAATTTTCTAATCGTATCAAAATACCCCGAATGGTTGGCCAACATTGTGCCAGCTCATAAAGAAAAATGGAAAAATCGGAGTATGCGTAGATTACAGTGGATTTAAACCGTGCAAGTCCAAAAGATGATTTTCCCTTACCACATATTGATATGCTGGTAGATCACACCGCTACAAATACTCTCTATTCTTTTATGGATGGATATGCAGTGGTATAACCAGATTAAATTGGTCGTCGAAGATAGAGAAAAAACTTCCTTCATTACACCGTGGGGTACATTCTCGCTATAGAGTGATGCCTTTTGGACTCAAGAACGCTAGGGGCTACTTACCAAAGGGCTATGGTCACGCTATTTCATGATATGATTCACAAAGAAATCGAAGTATATGTGGATGATATGATCACCAAGTCCAAAAACGAAATAGATCACCTCCAATACTTAAAGAAGTTATTCAATCGACTTCGAAAATACCAGCATTAAGCTCAACCCGGCTAAATGCACATTCGGAGTACGATCAGGAAAACTCCTTGGGTTTATTGTTAGTAAAAGAGGAATTGAGGTGGACCCCGATAAAACAAAGGCAATCATAGAAATGCCCCCACCAAGGACAGAAAAAGAAATCGAGGGTTCTTGGGCCGAATAAACTACATCGCACGGTTCATCGCGCAATTAACTGGACAAGTGCACGCCTATCTTCAAGTTATTGCGTAAAAACCAATCGAAAGTTTGGAACGACGAATGTCAACAAGCTTTCGAAAAAATCAAAATGTGCCTAACCAATCCCCGCATCGGTACCACTCGTGGAAGGAAAGCCCCCGATTCTTTACCTTTCAGCACTCGACGAATCCATGGGATGTGTGCTCGGTCAACAAGATGATACTGGTAAAAAAGAACAAGCCATATATTACCTCGCAAAAAATTTCTAAACTATGAGACCCGTTATACACCACTCGAAAAACATGTTGTGCATTGGTGTGGGCAACTCAACGTCTTCGACAATATATGGCCGGACATACAACTTGGTTGATTTCCAAAATGGACCCAATCAAATATCTGTTTGAAAAACCCGCTTTGACCTGAAGGATAGCCAGATGGCAGTGTACTCTTATCGAATTTGATATCGTTCATGTCACTCAAAAAGCTATCAAAGGAAGTCCTTTAGCGAACTATCCGGCACATGGACCAATAGACGAATATCAATCCCTACAAGATGATTTTCCGGATGAGCACATAATGCACATCCAACATGAAGAACTTGAGAATAATGAGTGGATCATGTTCTTCGATGGAGCTTCAAATTTACTAGGACACTGGATCGGAGCTATTTTAATATCTCCCGAAAAGAAGTATATCCCAAGTAATAGCCGCATTAAACTTTGATTGCACAAACAATATGGCAGTAATCACGAAGCCTGTGCTCTAGGTATTCAAGCAGCTCTGGATCATGGGGTGACTAAACTCAAAGTATTTGGTGACTCATCCCTGGTTATTTACCAACTCAAAGGTGAATGGGAAACTAGAAATTCCAAGTTAATCCCTTATCTCGGAACACATTCGTAACATGACTTCAAAAATGGAAAACATCGCCTTCGAGTATGTCCCTCGGAAGACAACCAAATTGCAGTATGCACCGGCAACATTATCATCCATGTTCGCATTAGAACAAGAACATGAGATGCCCATCATCCAAGTCAAAAGGTACAATAAACAAGCCTTTTGTATGATGATAGACAGTGAAAAAGATGAAACCCCTTGGTATCATGACATAAGGCGATACTTGACAAAGGGTGAATACCCCGAGGGAATCAAGTGACAATGATAAAAGGATTATTCTGAAGAGGGCCATAGGGTTTATGTTGATAGGAGAAACCCTTTATAAAAAGAACTTTGACTCTACTTTGCTAAGATGCGTCAATCTCAAAGAATCCCGTAAACCGATTAGGGAAATACATGAAGGAGCCTTCGGGACGCACGCTCCAGGGCATATCATGGCTAGGAAAATCCTCGTGGCAGTGATATTTTTGGTCCACAATGGAAAAGGACTCGTCATCAGTATGCCGTAAAATGTCACAAGTGTCAAGTACATACGGACAACGTGCATGTTCCACCGGTACCTCTCAATGTTATGGCCATCCCATGGCCATTTGCCATGTGGGGCATGGATGTTATTGGTCCCATTGAACCTAAAGCATCCAATGGTCATCGATTTATTTTGGTGGCTATTGACTACTTCACTAAATGGGTAGAAGCTGCATCCTACGCACATGTGACTAAAAAGGTAGTGGTCACCTTTGTTCAAAAGAATATCATATGTCGATATGGTATCCCGCATCGTCTCATTACCGATAACGGGTCCAATTTGAATAATAAGATGATGGAAGAACTATGTCAAGATTTCAAAATTCAACACCATAATTCTTCTCCTTATCGGCCCAAAATGAATGGCGCGGTCGAAGCAGCCAATAAAAACATCAAGAAGATTGTTCAAAAGATGGTTAAAACCTATAGAGATTGGCATGAAATGTTACCTTTTGCTCTTCATGGTTATCGAACATCTGTACGGACTTCAACAGGGGCTACTCCATTTTCCCTGGTATATGGTGTGGAGGCCGTGTTACCAATAGAAGTCGAAATACCTTCCTTGCGAATCATAATGGAAGCAAAACTAACGAAGCCGAATGGGTTCAAAGTCGATACGATCAATTAAACCTTATCGATGAAAAGCGGCTAAATGCTATATGTCATGGACAAGCCTATCAAAAGAAGATCAAAAAGGCTTATGATAAAAAGGTCCACCCTCATACTTATCAAGAAGGGGATCTAGTTATAAAGAAATTGCTTCCAGCCCAGAAGGATAAAATTGGAAAATGGGCAGCAAATTACGAAGGACCCTTTGTGGTCAAAAGAGCTTTCTCAGGAGGGGCACTTATCCTCACCAATATGGATGGAGAGGAACTCCGACACCCAATCAACTCAGACGCGGTGAAGAAGTATTATGCTTGAAGACATTGCTCATGACCCGTCAGGAATGAAAATCCGCAAAGGACATTCCTGGGCAAAAGATAGGGTCCATATCCCTCGCTAGGATACGTCCTAGGCAAAAAGAAGAGGTTAAAAAAAAAAAAAAAAAAAAAAAAAAGAAACTAAGAGCAATGGTTACTTTAGTCGAAAACCGAAAAGGCGGCTAAAGTAACATTCTTCCGTAAGCAAGCGTCCGCATGGTCTTCACTCCGAGCTCGGGCATTTCAACCGAAGCAATTAGGAGAACCAGGGGCGGATATCATGGACATGACTCGTTTAAGCCTATACAAGTATAGCCAACCCCGACTACCCATTCTTCTAAATACCTTTTGTAATCCTTCTGTAAAAGAAATAAGCTTTTGCTCATTTATCAATAAAAATTCCTTTTCATTTCCTTTCTCTTGACCAAATATTATGGAAATGCCTCTTTATTGATAAATCATAAATATGCGCAAAGACTTTTAATCAAAGATCAAGCATGCATCTAAAAAGAGGAAGCATAAAAATAATGATAAAATAAAAGCCTGCTAGGATATTCTTAGGTAAAAACTAGGGTAGCCTGCTAGATCGGAAACCCCAAAAGAACGATCTAGGCAAAAGATAAGGCAAAAGCCCCCTAAGATATCCTAGGCAAAAATTAAGACAGCCCGCTAGATCGAAAACCCGTAAAGGGCGGTCTAGGCAAAAGATAGGGCTAAAACCAAAAGATGAGTAAAAGATGAGCCCATCATCCTGGTCATAAAGGAGGAGCCCATCGGCATATTCGTAAAAAGCTAACGGGAGAAGGCCAGTTACTTTCTAAATGCATCAAAAATAAATAAACATTAGATTGCATTTAGGACATTCACACACAAAGTAATTGCATAATACGACTTTGTCAAAATCAAGAAAAATAATTTCCTTCAAACAAAAATAAATAAACATAAGGAGGATAGCCTCCATGCTTGTGATTGAAAATAGGAGGCGCCAAAATCCAGTCTTAATATGAAAATCGCAAAAGGCGAAATTCAAAATTATCTTCAGCAGAATAAGGAGCTTCAAGGAAATTAACTCCAACCGTCAGCTGCAATCAACATCCTACCATCCAAGAAAAAGGAAGTCATCAATGTAGAAAAGCCAACGGAAAGACTTAATTATCCCCAAATGGATCCTTGCCTACTCCAGAGGCAAAACAAAAAGATTACCTCACGACTCAGCTTCGTCGCCACATGAGTCATCAAGCACACTCATGCAAGAGTCTCCGCTTCATCCCCCAATGGAGAACAAGGACTACATAAAATTCCATCAAAGAAAAATGGAGTAGAAATCCCCCACATCACTGGGGGGCAACAAAAAGAAAAAAATCTTTCCACGACGGAGGCCACTACAGAAAGGCCACATGAAAATCCCCAAAAAGAACGTGTCAAGAAAAAACAAAAAGGGGAAAATAAAATTTTTCCATCTTCCCGTTCAAATAAAAGCTTCTCAAAGCCAGGAGCCAAGACTCCATCATCAAAGTCGGATCCCCAGGGAGCCAACAAATTCCCCAGGGCCACTAAAAAGGAAAGAGAAGAAAGAAAACCTCTTCATCCCCAGTAGATAATAAAAGGGTCTGCGTGTACAAAAGGAAAAAGACACACGCATTTAAAATCAAAAATCCAAAAATCGCGAAAAAAACATAATCGCGAGAAAAAGCAAAAACCCATTCCCAACGGAATAAGAGCATAGGCAAAGCCAGCTCAAAGCAACAAATATCCAACAAGGAGTCAAAAACTCCATTCATCCCTAAGGGGTAAATAAATCCCCCAATGGATCAGCAAAAAAGAAAATTTTTCCCCAAGTAAGCCTATCAGCAAGGGCAAACTATAAAATTCATATCCTCGGGAGTTAATATTCTGGAATACCCAATATGAATATCCCCAGCGAAGTGCAAAACCTTCACTCCCAAGAATGCCTATGCCTACTCAAGAGGCAAACAAAGAGCCGATATCCCCAAGAAACGGAAATCAACCTATGCAAGAGGCAATACAAGTCTAAAGCACAAAGCTTCCAATAAAGCATCTCGCCTACTCGGAGGTATTATCAAGAGCAAATATCCTCCAGTGGAACATCCGCCTAATCAAGAGGCACAATAAAAAATCAACAAATCCCCAGTGGATCATCAACAAAGAAAACTACCCCAGCAAGCCTACCAAATGAAGGCAAAACTACAAGATTATATCCCCAGGGAATCGCGTATAAATTCCAAATACAGTATATCCCAGTGAAAAGCAAAGTCTTCACTTCCAACAAGCAAGCAGAAAGCCAATATCCCCAAGTGGGTTCTTGCCTAAACAAAAGGCGCAATCAAAAAGAGAATTCAAAAATCCCCAGAGGATTCCCGCCTGAAAAAAAAGGCAACTATCAAGAATCCCCGGCCAAGACCGGATGGCTAAAAGAAAAATCCAGAAATCAAGAATCCCCGGGCAAGACTGGATGACTAACAGAAAAGCCAAAAATCAAGAATCCTGGCAAAGCCGGATGGCTAAACGAAAAGCCAAAAATAAAAATCCCCGAGTAAACCGGATGGCTAAACAGAAAAGCCAAAAAACAAAGAATCCCCGCCAAAGCCGGATGGCTAAACGGAAAAGCCAAATTACGAAATCCCCGGTAACGCCAGATGACTAATAGAAAAGTCAAAAAGAAAAATCAAAATTACTCCCCAGAGACGCATGATCAAAAACAGTAAGTCGTCAACTCATCTTCAAAAAACCGATGATCATAGGATTGACTACAAAAAATTCATCCTGAAAGCCTTGCAGAACGAGGCTCATCATTCACACCGGGTGGGGGTGTGTACTCACCTAAGCCTTGAGAAAAAAGGTTTATCATTCACACCGGGTGGGGGTGTATACTCACCTAAGCCTTGAGAAAAAAGGTTTATCATTCACACCGGGTGGGGGTGTGTACTCACCTAAGCCTTGAGAAAAAAGGTTTATCATTCACACCGGGTGGGGGTGTGTACTCACCTAAGCCTTGAGAAAAAAGGTTTATCATTCACACCGGGTGGGGGTGTGTACTCACCTAAGCCTTGAGAAAAAAGGTTTATCATTCACACCGGGTGGGGGTGTATACTCACCTAAGCCTTGAGAAAAAAGGTTTATCATTCACACCGGGTGGGGGTGTGTACTCACCTAAGCCTTGAGAAAAAAGGTTTATCATTCACACCGGGTGGGGGTGTGTACTCACCTAAGCCTTGAGAAAAAAGGTTTATCATTCACACCGGGTGGGGGTGTGTACTCACCTAAGCCTTGAGAAAAAAGGTTTATCATTCACACCAGGTGGGGGTGTGTACTCACCTAAGCCTTGAGAAAAAAGGTTTATCATTCACACCGGGTGGGGGTGTGTACTCATCTAAGCCTTGAGAAAAAAGGTTTATCATTCACACCAGGTGGGGGTGTGTACTCACCTAAGCCTTGAGAAAAAAGGTTTATCATTCACACCGGGTGGGGGTGTGTACTCACCTAAGCCTTGAGAAAAAAGGTTTATCATTCACACCGGGTGGGGGTGTGTACTCACCTAAGCCTTGAGAAAAAAGGTTTATCATTCACACCGGGTGGGGGTGTATACTCACCTAAGCCTTGAGAAAAAAGGTTTATCATTCACACCGGGTGGGGGTGTGTACTCATCTAAGCCTTGAGAAAAAAGGTTTATCATTCACACCGGGTGGGGGTGTGTACTCACCTAAGCCTTGAGAAAAAAGGTTTATCATTCACACCGGATGGGGGTGTGTACTCACCTAAGCCTTGAGAAAAAAGGTTTATCATTCACACCGGGTGGGGGTGTATACTCACCTAAGGCTTGAGAAAAAAAGGTTTATCATTCACACCGGGTGGGGGTGTATACTCACTTAAGCCTTGAGAAAAAAGGTTTATCATTCACACCGGTGGGGTGTGTACTCACCTAAGCCTTGAGAAAAACGTTTATCATTCACACGGGTGGGGGTGTGTACTCACCTAAGCCTTGAGAAAAAAGGTTTATCATTCACACCGGGTGGGGGTGTATACTCACCTAAGCCTTGAGAAAAAAGGTTTATCATTCACACCGGGTGGGGGTGTGTACTCACCTAAGCCTTGAGAGAAAAGGTTTATCATTCACACCAGGTGGGGGTGTGTACTCACCTAAGCCTTGAGAAAAAAGGTTTATCATTCACACCGGGTGGGGGTGTGTACTCACCTAAGCCTTAAGAAAAAAGGTTTATCATTCACACCGGGTGGGGGTGTATACTCACCTAAGCCTTGAGAAAAAGGTTTATCATTCATACCGGGTGGGGGTGTATACTCACCTAAGCCTTGAGAAAAAAGGTTTATCATTCATACCGGGTGGGGGTGTGTACTCACCTAAGCCTTATGAAAAAAGGCTTATCATTCACACCAGGTAGGGGTAAATACCCACCAAAACCTTAAAAATAAGGTTTGTACCAGATGAGGGTAGGTACTCATCAAAACTTAGCAAAATGCATTAGGTGGAGTAAAAATACTCACCTAAACATTTCAAAAATGGGTTGCAAAGACCTTACTTTTATTAGAGGATAGTTCAGTGTTGAGCACCTCGGAAGTAAGTACCCACAAGAGTTTAGCAAAATGCGAACTCATACCGGGTGAGGGTAGGTACTCACCAAAACCTTGCAAAACAAGGTTCATACCTAGTAGGGGTAGGTACCCACAAAAGTCTAGTAAAATACAGACTTATACCAGGTGAGGGTAAGTACTCACCAGAGTCTTAGAAAAAGAAGGCTCAAACCAGATAAGGGTTAGTACCTATCAAAATATTTATCATCCGGAGGATCAGCAAGGAGCAGTATCCGAAGGATAGCCGGGCAAAAGGGTTAACTCCTTCCCCTACCAACTAATTATGTCGGCATATTAAAACCAACAAATTAGTTAGGCAGGTGAAGGGGGGGCAGCTGTAGACCCCTAATTTTGCCCGGCCTCTCAAAATAAAAGCTAGAGGAACTTCGCCCGAAGATGGAGTTCGTCCGGCTTCCCAAAACCGAGGAAACCTCCCACAACAAACACGGAGATCGCCCGGCTTCATATCAAAAATAGAGAAAGACCTCCTGCAACAAAAACGGGGTTCACTCATTCACGCAGTAAAGACAAAAGAGACGTCCTACACAAAGATAAAGCTCGTCTGGCATCTTAATAAAGGCCAAGAAGACTTCCTACACGAAGATAGAGCTTCAACGGACATATATCGGCACCAATCCATGTCCAAAAACGGCAAGGAAAGCTTCCTGGGGTCCCAAAATACAAAACTGGACAAAACAGGTCGAGACCACCATCCCAAGTTTGGGACGGCCGTCCCAACTGCAATTTAGCAGTTGGGACGCGCGTCCCGCATGTGGGACGGCCGTCCAAAATGACAGGGGGTCCCAACATGAGCAAAAACGCGTTTGGGACGGCCGTCCCAAACGTGCCAGAGCCGTCCCAAACTGTCCCAAGTGCAAAAATGCATTTGGGACGGCCGTCCCGATCCGGACGGCCGTCCCAAATGTCCAGGGGCGAAAATGGCTATAAATAGGAGCCTCATTTGTCTCATTCCACACACCTCAGACACCAGAGCATTTCCTGGACTTGTCTTCTTCTCTCCCTCTCTCGAATGATCTTTCTGATTGCCTTTAATAGGTAACAATCAGTTAAGGAATTTGTATTCCGGCATTCGATTCTTCTAGAAATTTTAGTCGAGTCGAGTCTGTAATCGAGAGGAGAGTTGCTGTAGAGCGAAGGACTGCCGAAACGCGTCCTCTTTGTAAAAGACTTATAATATAAAGCTTGCTACGGAGGTTTTTTTTTCTCAATTCTCTTCTTCTTTACTGCTTTATTTACTTCTGTATGCAATGTAGATAAATCATGTAGATAGCCATATTTATTGAATAAATAAAATAAGGGTAAATGCGTAATTTCTCATAATCTGGACTTAAATGAATTGATCCGTCATAGGGAACCCGAAAGGGGCGTTGTGGGGTGCTAATACCTTCCCCACACGTAACTAACTCCCTTACCCGACTCTGGTTATAATGGCCAAGTTGGTTTTTATTAAAATCAATGCCTTTTTCTCCTTTTCCAATGTTTATGGTCAAAACATTGGTGGCGACTCCAAAAGAACCCTTTTCGAAAACCTTGCTTCTACTAGAGGATAGTTCAGTGTTGAGCACCTCGGAAGCAATGAACACAATTTTAACAAAGAACGCGAGTCTCAACCATCTTTTCGCGACCGCTCGCAGAACGTTCGAGACGTCCCCAGGACGTCGGAACGGACGGCGGCGACACTCATGTAGTGGTAATGCTGAGCCGTGATGATTGTTTTTGTTTTGCCTTCGGAGTAGGCAAGGATCCTCTTCGGGATGACTAAGCCTTTTCGTCGAGTTTTTCTTGATGATGTCTTGATTATTGTGCCTTCTTTTATTGGGTGATGATTGGAGCTTTGGCTTCTAGAAGCTTCTGTTGGCAACTCGCTCTTCTTTCTTGAGGGAGAGCAATGTTTGGAGACTTATTACTTTCTTGTGCCTTCTTTTCTGGGTAGAAGGATGGTAGCTGGAGCTCTTGATTTTCAGAAGCTCTTATTCTGCTGAGTCGCTTGATTGACGACTTGCTTCGTTTTCTTGAGGGCATTATTTGGAGACTCAGTTTCAGTGATCCTGTTTTCAATCACAAACATGGAGCTAGTCTCCTTATATGCATGAATGCTTTTCGTTTTTAGTTATTTATCTGAAGTGATTTTTATTTCTTTCATTTTTGACATTGACAAAGTCGTTTTGTGCGACTACTTGTGTGTGGATGCCCTAAATGCGATCTATTATTTTTTATTGATGCATCTGGAAAAGTGACTGGCATTCTCCTGCTGGACTTTTTATGATTATGATGAAGGGCCCTCTCTTTTATTCATTTTTTGGTTTAGCCCTATCTTTTGCCTAGACCGCCCTTTTGGGGTTTTCGGTCTAGCAGACTGCCTTAATTTTTGCCTAGGATATCTTAGCGGGCTTTTTCCTTTTTTATGAATGCCCTAACTTTTGCCTAGACCGCCTTTTGCGGGTTTTCGATCTAGCGGGCTACCCTAACTTTTGCCTAAGAATCTCTTAGCCGGCATTATTCTTTTTATTGTCATTTTTTCTTTCTCTTCTTTTTTGAGAGATAGGAGCCTATCATATGCATGCAATGTTCGCGATATGCATCCTACAATGCTATTTCAATTAATATTTCAAAAGGATTAACCAATGTGCTTTTATTTCTGATGAGCTTCTGACGTTATGTGCTTTGTCGACAAAATAGGCTATACCGATTTCGCCGCCTTGACTTTTTTTCATGACCGAAGAATGTTAACTGTAGAGCGACTTGCCATGTTAGTGCGCCCCTCCCTTTCCTTGGGGATGTCAATCCTCTTATTGATTACTATCTCCACATCTCCCTACTAATTACTAGAATGTCGTAGTGGTAAGGGTCAAGAGAAGAGAAAGAAGAGGATATTTAATTCAAAGGCTTGTGTTTTAGAATTGTTTTATTTTGACAAAAAATGGTTTTTGTAAGCACGGCTAGCCAAGGTTGGTTAAAGTGTTTAGGCTAGTTTAAACAACATTTTGTTTATGGAGTGGCGTCTTATTCTATGGCGCTTGCTATGACTGATTGACTTCCCTAGTCTGCCCTTTGGGTTTTCAGCTTAGGATGTTGTTGTTTGTTTTGTCCTAACTTTTGTCTGGGTTTCTATTTTCTTGCTTTGGAAACCTAGCAGACTTTATTTTGTAACCCTAATTTTTGCCTAGGCTACCCTTTATGGTTGTTCAGGTTTCCTACCAGGTATCTTGTCCTTTCTTTTTTTGGCCTTTGGCTTTTATGGGCTTCTTTTGATTTTTGTTTTCTTTTTGCACAACATCAGTGAAACACGACTTTATTTATGACGAGGTAAAACTTTATTTTGTGTTTCTAGTCAATCAGTGGTGATGAGTGGTTTGACTTTTATTTTGGTCAATGGCGCATTTTGATTACTTTGACGCACTTTTGTAAACGTTTGCTTAAACATGGTTATTAATGAGGTTTAGATATGAATAGCAAGAAGAGAAGCAGATGGTAAGAATGACATTCTTTGTAATTGATATGAAAATGTGTGCCCTACAATGCTCGGGGGTCGGGCTAGCCCCGAGGAGTAATCTCTAATAGTCATTGGATTTACAAACCCTAAGAATCAGAAGCAGAACACCTAATGACTAAAGTTGCTTTTGATGCTTGAACCCCTCTATATGGGAAAATCTGTTTCAAGGTGCGGAGGGGAGACTTCCCTTTTCTCCGTGCAGCTTGGTGGCTCCCTTATTCCTTGAGAGTTTCTAATGAGCCCTTGGTTTGGGCGGCATCCATATTTCCTCACCATGTGGGTCACCTTCATATTGTTGGGGAAGTCTTTTCATATTAGCAAAAGATATTTCAAAGGTCTTCTTCAGCCGCATCCATTCAAGGTAGGGAAGACGACTTGCTGATCCGAATGTCGTTTTTAGCTCGAACCGTGACCAGCTTGTCGCCTACCGTGAGTTTGTCTCTTTTGGTGGAGTGTTGAAGGAACTGCCTTAGCGTCATGAGTCCAAAGTCTTCTCAGTTTCCCCTTTGGATTATGTTTTTCTTCGGTCTTTTTATTTTTTCTTTATTTGTAGGAGCGTCATCTTACAGCTCCTTGGGGGAATAGATTCTTTCATTTCTAATCTTGCCCCCAAATGCCGGCTATGTTGGAGATATCTTCATTGATAGACGATGTTTTTGCGTATCTCCATGGTACAACTTTTTTGACGTGGGAGGCATGAACAAACGCGATGACATCCTTGCCCCCTCTCCTTTATTTACTCAGATGACCAACGGTTGAGGCTTATTATCCTCCTTAGGCGGATCAACCGTTGGAAAAAACTTGATGAAAAAATGTTTGCTCTTCATCTTATTCCAATTCGTGGGAAGCACATCAATTAATCCTTTCTTTTTATTATCTTATTAAAGTGAGAATGAATGCAATTTATGAATGCAATAGACGTTTGAAGAGATGATGAAAACAAACAATTTTATTTATTTCATCCAGACAGTGTACATTCCTCAATGCAATGTTTCGAAGTTTTTTTTTTTTTTAAAAGCGGAGAAGCCTAAATGAACCCATAGGCGGGTAAATATTTATTTATTTTCTTTTTGACTTCCTGTGCATGGCATGCGAATGCCTTAATCCTCTTTTCATGGTATTGAGGAATGTCCACTTCTTCGACTGTCTATTATTAGATGCATGAGGATGAAGCTTGGTGGATGCGTGTATGCAAGTGTTTGTTTTTTCCTAAACATTATCATGTTTTATTTTCTAACATGATGTATGATAGTGTTTGGGATTTTGTGTTTTTTTGTATGCGGATGAGGGTATGAAGAATGCCAGCCGCTTTCTAGAATGTAAAAAGATTTTTATTGTTTAAAAGGAATGATTTATGAGATGGATATTCCTTAAGACAATGGTTTAGGTATCCTCCTTAAAGCTTATGCTTTGTGGGGTATCATACCCACCTTGGTGTAATGGTTCCTTCCCCATCACAGACTTGACAAGTATAATGGGGGTCACCATCACACCTTAGTACACTTGTCCCTTCCTTGTCGCGAAGGTCACAAATGTGCTCGGGGCCTCTTTCGCCATTGTCTTAGGGATATCTAGTGCTCCCTAGAATGAATGTGTATGCATACTTTCCTTATGCATTTATTTTCTCTCTTGGTTTTTCCACTTATGATATGATGCGATATGAATGATACCACTTTGTCAAAATTATTAAATATTTTGATTTTGTTATTATTATTTTATTTATTTTGGATTTATTTTTTATTTTATTTTATAGCCTTTTATCTCTTCTGTCGGAACTGCGTGGCTACTTAGCTTGCAAAGAACCTGAAACCAGACTAGCTAAAAGGCAGACTGTCCGAGATAAAATGTAGCTTTATGTGAAAGAATATTTATCATCCCTTATCTCTTCTGTCGGAACTGCGTGGCTACTTAGCTTACAAAGAACTTGAAACCAGGCTAGCTAAAAGGCAGACTGTCCGAGATAAGGGTGTTTATTGCGAAAATATTTTTTGTGATTTTTCTTCTGTTGTTTGGTTATGCTATGCAACAAACAAATGCAACAAACATATGCACACACAATTCGATCATCCACGAACAAGCAAGAATTCGTTTTTATCACGTGGTAGGGTTTTCCTGCAGAAAAGTGCATTGGCGAGGGTTGGTTCTAACTGTTCTCACCAGGCTAAGGCCCCCAAGGTGCCCCCATTATAGGGTCCCCACTCTCCAGCCGTCCGACCATGCTTAGCACTAAGGCCATAGTCAGTCTTGTTGCCAAAAGAGGAAGGTTATCACCTTGAGTGGTGGTTTCCGATCATACTGGTGGGCTCAAGGCCCTCACTACAGCGAACCGTACCTGCCACCCCACTCCCTATGGATTTCTCACTTGCCCCCAGGTATAGAGGGAACTGTAGTGTGCAAGGGTTTGTGTACAGTTTGTATTTCACACAATTGCGTAAGTATAAACAAGCAATAGTTATTAAAAGCCAAACCGTAAAACATGTTATAATACAAGTTAAGGGCAAAAGCGTTATTTTCTTGGTTTATTTATTTTTAAGCCGACCCATCACTAAATGGGATCAACTCTCGAGGCTTCCCCAGTTGAGTCGCCATCTGTCGCCGCCACCAAAAACGAGGGGCGGTCGGAGCGACGCGATGGTTTCGACCCTCTTGATTTTTGCATTTTTTATGGGTGGTTACAACGCCTTTGGGTTGTCCGATAACCGGGCTAACCCAGGGGCGAGGTTTTCGAAAGGGCGTCCTTGGGTTGTCCGATAACCGGGCTAACCCAAGGACTAATTTTTGAAGGGTTCTGTGGAGTCGCCACTAATGTTTTTACCGGAAACATCGGAAAAGGGATTAAAAGGCGTTGGTTTTCGAAAAACCAACTTTGGTAATTAGAACTAGAGTTGGGTAAGGGAGTTAGTTACGTGTAAAGGGAGTATTAGTCCCTTTACAACGCCCCTTTCGGGTTCCCTATGACAGGCCAGCTATTTTATTGATAAATAAACTGAAAAATACGCTTTTACCCTTTTATTTGCGGAATTAAAATTTTACGACTACATGGCCCTATCTATTGCGTAATTTAAATAAAGCGGTAAAAAGGTGCGGGAGAAAGTAGAGACCTTCGAAGCAAGTTTTCTCTATTAATTCTCTTAAAAAAAGAGGGTGCTTTGTGGCAACCCTTCACTCTACAGCGCCGGAAAACCTCTCGGAACGCTCTAAAACTCACTCTAAAGACACTCAGAAGCGCCGGAAATGCGTCGGAGGGATTCTAGAGAGAAATCCTAGAGAGAAGGAGGAGAGAAAGATGTGTGGTCTGTCGAAATGAGGGGAGGGAGCCCCTATTTATAGGTTTTCGCGCCTGACAGTGGCGAGACCGCCGTTCTCGTCTGACAGGGTCGAGACCGCCGTCTCGTCAAACGAGATCGCCGTCTCGTCATGCCAAAGTGGCGAGACCGCCGTCTCGTCATTCGCAGGTGGTGAGACCGCCGTCTCGACAAACGAGACGGCGGTCTCGCCATTTGCGTGAGGCGAGACGGCGATTTGATTTCGAGACGGCGGTCTCGTCCCAAAAAGGCGAGAAAACTTATTTTTTGTCCAGAAAATTCCTCCTATCCTAGTATGGGGCCTAATAGTCTCTCCTAGTGGCTTGTTAGGCTTCGTCCATATTTGAATAGGAGGTCTTCTACTCTTTATTTGGAGGCCGGGCAAGATTTGGGGTCTACATGCCATTACTCCCATAACTTTGAAGAAGTATCTTTTGTCCGGAAAGCATGGGAAAGACCAGTCTATATAAGAGAAAAAGAACTCAGAAAGGTTCAGGTATCTGCGTCCCATGAATATGAGGAGTGGAGGAAAAGTAGAAGGATACCCCAACCATCTGCTACATTCTCTACAACATTAGTTAATGAAGAGCTACAATTACAGGACAATGCCTTAAATAAAAAGGTAGAAGTAATGGAAGCTCAGTTGAGGGCTTTTGAAGAAAAAGAGCAAGAATCAACCCTTATAATAGATGGTTTAAAAAGGCAGTGTAAAAAGAAGGACCATGAAATAGAGTGCCTTAAGAATGATTGTGTCGATTATCAAGAAGAGACTAAACAATAGCACATCTTGAGAGTGCGCTTGCAGAACAGGAAAAAACGTTCAAGTTAATACAGGATGACCTAGCAGAAACTCGGTCAGAAGCACAAAAGTGGTGGGAAACCTCTGAAAGATATAGAGAAAACCTGGATGAGCTAAATGATAAAGAAAGAGATGGATTAGCTCAATATGGTCAATTACTTCATGAAAGAGACCAAGTAATAGAGAGGTCTGACCAACAGCAAGCCTTGATCGTTCATCAGGAAGCAAAGATAAAAGAGGCTCGTCGATATAGTGAAGATATGAGTCAGGCGGTACATGAGCAAGTTAAGACGCTCAGAAATCATGTGAGAATAGCTGAAGATGAATTACGAAGAAGGCCTAATTTACCTATAGGATTCTTCAAGCTTCTCCGTTTTTGTCAACACTTGCTTCAAAGCATTGTATAGAAGGATGAACACTTTCTAGATAAAATAAAAAAGGATTATCCTTAAACTGTCTATTGCATTCATAAGTTGCATACATTCATACATCCCTCCTCATTTTAATAATAAAGATAATAAAAAGAAAGGATTAATTGATGTGCTTTCCACAAATCAGAATAAATGGAAAAGAAGCCTTTCGTCATCAAAATCTCTACAACGGTCGATAGACCCAAAGATGATAACAAACAAGCACCGTTGGTCATTCCAATCGATAAAAGCGAAGAGGCAATAACGCCTTTACGTTTATTCAGGCCTCATCCTTCCCCTTATTCATCAAATAAAGTTGTACCTTGGAGATACTCAGAAGAATCATCAGTCAATCAAGATATCTCCAATATAGCCGGTATTGGGGGCATGACTAGAAGCGGAAGAATATATTCCCCCAAGGAATTACAAGATAATATTCCTAAAGATAAGGCAAAAAATAAATCCGAAGAGGAAAAAGAATCCAAGGAGGAGACAGATGAGTTACTCCAGTACATAAGACAAAGCGAGTACACCATCATCGATCAACTCAATCGCACTCCTGCAAAGATAACTTTGTTATCACTTATAATGAGTTCGGAGCCGCATCGAAACACACTGTTAAAGGTTTCGAATGAATCATTTGTTCCGCATGCAATATCCTAAGACAAGTTTGAAGGAATCATTGGTAACATTACAGCCAATGATCATCTTACCTTCACAAATGAAGAACTCCCTTTAGAAGGGTCAAATCACAATAAGCCCTTGCATATTTCGGTTAAATGCAAGGAATATCTCATTTCCAAAGTTCTCGTGGATAATGGGTCATCCTTAAATGTTATGCCTAAATGCACACTCGATAAGATAACAGTGCAAGGAACCCACATGCGCCCGAGTAATACAATTGTTCGAGGCTTTGATGGATCAAGACGTGAAGTAGTAGGAGAGATTAGTTTACCAATCCAAATTGGCCCTACTATTTTTAACATAGACTTCCACGTGATGGATATCACGCCAACATATAGTTGTCTCCTTGGTAGACCTTGGATTCATAGCGCTAAGGCAATACCTTCAACGCTCCACCAAAAAGTCAAGTTTGGGACAAATGATAAACTCGTCACGGTTCAAGCTGAAAAAGACTTTTTAATTAGCAAACCATCTGTCCAACCATATGTGGATGCGGCTGAAGAGGCTCTTGAAACATCTTTTCAAGCACTCGAAATTGCCAACATAGAAAGACTTCCTAGTAATACAAAGGTGGCCCATATGATGAAAAGATATGGATATCGCCCAGGACAGGGGTTTAGAAAGAATGCTCAAGGAATAAAAGAGCCACCAGATTTCAAAGATAATCCTTTAAAGTATGGTTTAGGGTACGACCCTACAAAAGATCAAACTATATGGAAAATAGGGAAGTCTGACCCCTCAAAGACGATATTCCGAAAAGGACACTAGTGGAAAAATATGATTCTATGACGACATTTTATCACGGTTGTAATCCACCCGTCATAGTATATAGGCCGGTGGCATTTTTGTAATAATATTATGAACTTTTTATGTCGGTTGTTATGTAACCGACATGGTATGTGGGCAAATTCACTTTTTATGTCAGTTAAAATTTAACCGACATAAATAATGAACTTTTTATGTCGGTTAAAATTTAACCGACATAGAAAGTGAACTTTTTATGTCGGTTAAATTTTAACCGACATAGAAAGTACTTTTTATGTCGGTTAAATTTTAACCGACATAAAAAGTACTTTCTATGTGGGTTGAAATTTAACCGACATAAAAAGTGTATATTAAATAAAAAAATTAAATATATAAGTATATAAATATTTATATATCAAAATATATAAAAATATTTGTATTTATATATTTTGTATATAAATATAATTTATTTGTAAGTTATGTATCGGAAATTCGTAGTAGTTTAGTGGTTGGAGTATCGGTCTCCAACTCTAAGGTAATGGGTTCGAATCTTGCCAGAGAAAATATAATATGAATAAATAAATAAAAATCGTACTAGTATAGTAGTGGGTTCGAATCCTACTAGTGACAATTTTCGTAAAAAGCCCATTACTTTCTATGTCGGTTTATCACAACCAACGTAAAAAGTCATACTTTCTATGACCCCTGTATCTATGTCGCCTCTTTAACCGATGTAAAAAGCTCATTTTAACCGACATAAAAAGTCTTTTTTGCACTAGTGGGAGGGATATTAGCGTAGAGGGTAGCATTAGTCATTAGGTGTCCTTCTTCCAATTCTAAGGGATGTAAACCTAATGACTATTAGAGATCACTCCTCGGGGTATGCCCGGCCCCCGAGCATCTCTAGGGCACACATTTCCCCAAAATTACAAAAGAATGTTATTCTTGCTATCTGCTTCTTTTCTTGCTAAATATGTCTATACCCCATTTTAAATAAACAAGGTTTAGATAGACGTTTTGTTCCAAATGCGTCATAACAAGCAAAGCGTCACAAAATCAAATACGATTGACTAACTAGAAACATGAATAAAATCCATCTCGATAGAATCAAGTTTCGACAATGTTGTGCAAAAAAATATATAAAAAAAGAAGAAGAGCCCGTCAAGGCCAAAGGCCAAGACAAGAAAATAAAAGGGCAAAATACCCCGCAGGAAACCCATAAAGGGCGCACAAAAGTTAGGGTAAACCCGGTAGGAGACCCGAACAATAATAAAGGGTAGCCTGGGCAAAAGTTAGGGTTACAAAAAGTCCGCTAGGAATTCCTGAAAATAATACAAAAAGGAAAGCCTAGACAAAAGTTAGGACATAAGCACAACATCTTGGATTGAAAACCTGAAAGGGCGGGCTAGGAAAGTTAATCAATCACAAAAAGGCGCCATAAAGCAGTAAATAAAGACGCCACATCATAAGAGCAAAACATTTGTCTAAACTAGCCTAAACACCGACCAACCTTGGCTAGCCATTCTTACAGAAACCTCTATTACAAAAAAATATATCCCTCTAAAACACAAGCCCTTGTTATAAATCCTTTTCTTTCTCTTCTCTTGACCAATTCACTATAAAGCATTCAAGTAATAAGGGGGAATGTGGAAACATAGTGATCAATAGGAAGGTTGAGATCCCTAAGGAAAGGAAAGGGGGCATTGATATGGCAGTTGCCCTACGCACAAAAGATTGCTCTTCGGCTATAGCAAGAAAAGTCTGATATGGCAAATAAGTACAGTTAAGCTTGTTGATCAAGAAACATGATGACAGAAAGGTACTGCACCAAGAATGTGCCCGAAGTCAAAGCACATCAGTTAAAACTTTCGAAATATTAACTGAAATAGATCATAGGACGCATATCATGAAACAATACATGCATTAAAACATCAATGAATGGAGTCCTATCTTCCTTTTCATAAAAAAAACATGAAAACCAACTTGAAAAGCTCGAAACAGCCGTCCTAAGGGTCGAGATGACTGTCCCAAGGGTAAATTTTTGAGTGAGACAGTCGTCCCAACCCCAGACGGCCATCCCGACCCTCTTGGCTTCTCCTATAAATCCTAGGCGCGGATCCTTGCATTTGCACCCCATTCCAAGCATTCTATCTTGCTTCTCCTCCCTTTCTACACACTTCTAGCATTCTTGAGTGAGTAAGGCATAAAATGGAGCGTGGAGAGGCTTCATCTAGGAGAAAATGCACCATAACCTCCGCTAGAGGAACTCCTATCACCAACACTCCGCTGGCAGAACCACATCAACAGAGGTTGGCAAATATCCAACAATATTCCTGGCATCCCATTCTACGTCTGGATTTTGAAATCCTAACTACATTCGGCTGGGATCAAGATGTTAGACGGTTCATCCAAAACATAGGATGGGATTTTCTGCTTCGTGAGCCACCCGCTCGAATCCACCGTACTGCCACGCTGGAATTCCTTGCCTCCGTCAATCTGGTGGAGATGCCATCCACAACCCCCGGAGTGCCACCTACTCAAGCTGTTTCCTATTGGATGGATGGGGCATACCAGACCAGTTTTCTAGATGACTTTAATGTCATAATGGGTTTCTGCCAACAAGCAGATACAAGAATGCCAGAATATAAGTCGACATACTGTGAAAAACCTGCTGCTCTCACTACCACCAACATGTGGAAAGAAATCACCGGAGCACATACCCTGCCATCACATTTGAAGGGTGTAGCTTTTTCTCCTCCGCTCCGCATATGCCACAAATTGCTAGCCGGAACCATACATAGCCGGAAAGAGAGCCAAGGAAAGGTAACGCTGGCTGATCATTTCATTGTCTATTGTATGCATCAGGGGCATCGATGCAACCCAAGGTATGCCTTCCTGAAAGGCTTAAAGGATTATGGAACCCGTGGCTCAACAGGAGCTATCATGATGGCTCCTTTTCTCACCCCTTTAGCTGAATATTGGGGATGTACTGACGGAGAAGACATTCCAGCCAACCTCCAACCAAAACCAATTAACGGGGGAATGCTGGTCCACATGAACATCCTTAGTCGACAAGGATTAGGGTTTATTTTAAACCCCATAATCTCATTTTCACTAGATATGCGTGATTTCGACACACCACAGGATATCCCTGTGACTTCGGAGTCACAGCAGCAATCATACGATCCAGACTTCGCCGGCTTATACCGACGTATGGATGACGAGCACGCCTACATGGAAGGGCAATTCCAGTTCATGCGACAGTAGTTCAATCAACTGACCATGAGGCAGGAAAGGACAGACTGCCAAATAGAAAATATGGTCCAGACTCAGGCTAGGTTCCAGCGCCGCATGCTCCACCGCATCCCTTCGCCAGCACCATACTCCCACTCCAGCCCAGAAGCAGAGGATTAGGATGTTTTTAGATATTTTCTATTAGCCTAAGAATGCTTGAATATATCACCCAAAAAAAAAGAAAAAAGGGGAAGTAATAAATAAAAAGTTGTTATTTCTGTTTACATTCCAAAAGCCCACGTGTAAAAAAAATTATAATAAAATAAAAAGGCACACATGATATATCAAAAAGCCAGATTTTAAATAACTCGCGAGAAAAATCAAAATCGCGAAAGAAAAGGCGAAATCGAAACCACCCCAGCAGAATAAAGAGCTTCAAGGAAACTAGCTCTAACCTTCTACCCCAATAAACGAAGGTACACCGGAAAAAGGCCAACGGAAAGGCTCAATCATCCCTAAGCGGATCCTTGCCTACTCCAAAGGCAAAACAAAAATTACTTCATGACTCAGCACCACCACATGAGTCGTCAAAAAGAGTCATTTGAAGCTTCAATCAACATCCTTTCATCCAAGAAAAAGGAAGTCATCAACATGAAAAAGCCAACGGAAAGGCTTGATCATCCCCAAGCAGATCCTTGCCTACTCCAAAGGCAAAACAAAAAGATTACCTCACGACTCAACTTCATCATCACATGAGTCATCAAGCAAACTCATCCAGAATCTCTGCCACTTCCCCAAAGGAGAATAAGGACTACACAAGGATCAACCAAAGAAGATATGAAGTCAAAAATCTCCATATCCCCAGGGGTTCAACAAAAAGAAAGAAAAGAAAAACCTTTCATTCCCCAATAGAGGGCACGAAAAAATGCCAAATAAAAATCCCCAAGTAGAACAAAACAGGGGAAAATAAGAAAATTCCCATCCTCCAGTTCAATAAAGAGCTTCACAAAGCCAGAAGAAGACTCTGTGAAAAAATCAAATCAAAGTTGGATCCCCAAGAAGCCAACGAGCTCCTTGGTAGATCGCAAAAAAAGAAAGGAGAAAAAGAAGAAAATCTCTTCATCCAGCAGATAACAAAAAAGCTTGCGTGCATAAAAGAAATTAAAAAAAGGTGCACGCATTCAAAATCGCAAATTTTCAAAATCGCGAGAAAAAGGTAAAAACCCATTCCCTAGAGAGATAAGAGCATAGGCAAAGCCAGCTCAAAATAGCAGCATCCAACAAGGAGTCAAAAACTCCATTCCTCCCTAGGGGGCAAGTCAAAATAGATCTCCGGGAGAGCAATCAAATCCCCGATGGATCATCAAAAGGAAAAAACTACCCCCAGTGAGCCTACAATAAAGGCAAACTACAAATTCATATCCTCAGGGAGTTAATCGCCTATAATGCCCAATATGGATATCCCCAGTGAAATGCAAACCCTTCACTTCCAATAAAGCCTCTGCCTACTCAGAGACAATCAAAGAGCCAATATCCCCAAGAAACGGGAAATCAACCTATGCAAGAGGCAATACAAGCCCAAAGCATAAAGTCTTCACCACTATTGAAGCATTCACCTAATCAAGAGGAACAATCAACAAAAATAAAAAAAATCCTCAATGGATTCCTGCCTAAATTAAGAGGCAATCATCAATAAACCCTGGCAAAGATCGGACAGCTAAATAGAAAAGCCCGAAACCACAAATCCCCAGGCGAGTCCTGCCTAAAATAAGAGCCAAAAACAAGAAATCACCGGTAAAACCGGATGGCTAAATAGAAAAGCCAAAACACAAAGAATCCCCGGTAAGACTAGATGGCTAAACAAGAAAAGCATGGAACAAAGAATCCCCAACTAGATTGGATGGCTAAACAGAAAATCCAAAACCAAAAATCCCCGGCAAAGCCGGATGACTAAAACAAAAAAGTCAAAAAGAAAAATCAATCACTCCCCATGGAATAGGCACATGATCAGAGCCAGTAAGCCGCCAACACATTTCAAAAAGACGGATGAGGGTTTACACTCATCAAAAGATTGAATGCCTAAAAAGAGCATCCCAAGAGCCTTATAGAATAGGGTTCATACCAGATGAGGGTAGGTACTCATTAGAATCTAGCAAAATGAAGATTCATACCAGGTGGGGGTAGGTACCCACAAGAGCCTTATAGAATAGGGTTCATACTAGGTGGGGGTAGGTACCCACAAGAGCCTTATAGAATAGGGTTCGCACCAGGTGGGGGTAGGTACCCACAAGAGCCTTATAGAATAGGGTTCGTACCAGGTGGGGGTAGGTACCCACAAGAGCCTTATAGAATAGGGTTTGTACCAGGTGGGGGTAGGTACCCACAAGAGCTTTATAGAATAGGGTTCGTACCAGGTGGGGGTAGGTACCCACAAAAGCCTTATAGAATAGGTTTTGTACCGGATGAGGGTAGGTACTCATCAGAATCTAGCAAAATGCAGATTCGTACCAGGTGGGGGTAGGTACCCACTAGAGCCTTATAAAATAAGGTTTGTACTGGATGAGTGTAGGTACTCATCAGAATCTAGCAAAATGCAGATTCATACCAGGTGGGGGTAGGTACCCACCAGAGCCTTATGAAATAAGGTTTGTACCGGATGAGGGTAGGTACTCATCAAAATCTAGCAAAATGCAGATTCGTATCAGGTGGGGTAGATACTCACTAGAGCCTTACAAAACGGGTTGCAAAAACCTTACTTTTATTAGAGGATAGTTCAGTTGTTGAGCACCTCAGAAGTAAGTACCCACAAAGAACCTTGCAGAACAGGGTTCATACCAGGTGGGCGTAGGTACCCACAAGAGTTTAGCAAAATGCAGACTCGTACCAGGTGAGGGTAGGTACTCCCCAGAGGCTTGCAGAACAAGGTTCGTACCAGGTGGGGGTAGGTACCCACAAGAGCCTTATGGAATATGGTTCATACCAGATGAGGGTAGGTACTCATCAGAATCTAGCGAAAAGTAGATTCATACCTGGTGGGGGTAGGTACCCACAAGAGTCTAGTGAAATGCAGACTCATACCTGGTGAGGGTAAGTACTCACCAGAGCCTTATAAAAGAAGGTTCAAACTAGATAGGGGTTGGTACCTATCAAAAGTATTTATCATCCGGAGGATTAGAAAACTTCAGCAAAGGAGCATCCGAAGGATGACCGGGAAAAAAGGGTTAACTCCTTCACCTACCAACTAACTTTGTGGGCACATTAGGCCAACAATTAGTCAGGCAGGAGAAGGGGGGGCAACTGTAGACCCCTAATTTTGCCCGGCCTCTCAATAAAGGCTAAGAAGACTTCCTATCTAAAGATAAAGCTTCGGTGGACGTCTATCGGCATCAATCGACTTCCAAATAAAAAAGGAAAGCTTCCTGGGAGTCCTAGAACACAAAATCTGGCCAAAACAGTCGAGATGGCCGTCCTAGAAGTCGGGATGGCCGTCCCAGTCAGCCCAGATGGCCGTCCCACATGCCAGACGGCCGTCTCAGCCAATTTTGTTGCTTGGGACGGTCGTCCCAGATCCCAGACGGCCATCCCTGTTTTCTGCACCCCAGACGACCGTCCCGAGCTGCTAGGCTGCGAAAACTATAAATAGGAAGCTCATTTGAGCATTTTTCACACTCCATACACTTGTCTTCTCTCCCTCTTTCGAATGAACTCTCCGATTGCCTAAAAAAGGTAACAATCGGTTAAGGAAGATTCTTCCAGCATTTGATTCTTCTTAAAATTTTAGTTGAGTTGATCTTGTATTCTGGGAGGAGAGTCTTTGTAGAGCGGGGGATTGCCAAAACGCATCCTCACAGTTAAAGATTTGCAATACAAAGCTTGCTACGGAGGTTCTTTTCACTTTTCTTCTCCTTTATTGCTTTATTTATTGCTTTATGTATGCAATAGAAAATAAAATCATGTAGATAGCCATTTTTAAATATTGTATAAATAAAATAGGGTAATAGCGTAATTTCTCGTAATCTTTACTTAATGAATTAATCCGTCATAGGGAACCCGAAAGGGGCGTTGTGGGGTGCTAATACCTTCCCCACACGTAACTAACTGCCTTACCCAACTCTGGTTATAATGGCCAAGTTTGCGTTTTCTTAAAATCGACGCCTTTTTATCCTTTTCCAATGTTTATGGTCAAAACATTGGTGGCGACTCCATAAGAACCCTTTTGCGAAAACATTTGCGAAAACCGTGCTTTTATTAGAGGATAGTTCATTTGTTGAGCACCTCAGAAGCAATGAACACATTTTAAAATAAAACCCGAGTCTAAACCATCTTTTCGCGACCGCTCGCATAAACATTCGAGATGTCCCTAGACGTCAGAACGGACGGCGGCGACATGTCTTTAAGAGAGTTTTTATAGCGTTTCGAGAGAGAATTCAACGTTGTAAGAGCGAAGGGCTGCCAAAATGCACCCTATCTTTTAAAGAAGTAATCAAAGCTTGCTCCGGAGGTTTCTCTACTCTCTCTCTTTTTTTGATTGATTTATCATTTATATATGCATTAATTAGGGCCATCTAGTCATCATACTTTAATTTTGCAAATAAAAGGGTAAAAACATCATTTTAATTTATTTATGAAATAACCGGCCTATCATAGGGAAACAAAAAGGGGCGTCGTAGGGAAGCTAATACCTTCCCTACACATAACTAACTCCCTTACCCAACTCTGGTTATAATGGCCAAAGTTGGTTTTTCTTAAAAAATCAACGCCTTCTTTTCCTTTTTCGGTGTTTTCGGTAAAAACATCGGTGGCGACTCCATAAGAACCCCTTCGGAAAACTTGCTTTTAGGTCCAGCCCGATTATCGGACATCCTAAAAGCTCTCTTTTGAAAACCTCGCACCAGTTACATCCCGGTTATTGGACAACCTATAGGTGTTGTAACCTCACCCATAAAACACGAAAAACAGGAAGTCAGAACCATCGCGTCGCTCTGACCGCCTCTTTTGACGGCGACGACACCCACAAAAGCCAAAGGCCAAAATACCCAGTAGGAAACCCACTAAGGGGGCTACGCAAAAGATAGGGTCAACCCGTTAGGATACCCGAACAAAAATAAAGGGTAGCCTAGGCAAAAGATAGGGTTAGAAAATAAGGTCCGATAGGATTCCCAAGAAAAGAAGGAACACAAACAAAAGATAGGACCCAAAACACAATATCCTAGTTTCGAAAACCCAAAGGGCGGTCTAGGGATATCAATCAACCATAAAAGCAATGGAAATAGGCTAAGGCGCAAATCAACAAAGAAAAACGTTTGCTTAGATAAAAGCTTAAACACTCAGGCCTAACCTTAGCCAAGCCATTCTTACAAAATCTTTTCTGAATAAAATCAACCGTCTAAAACATAAGTCGTTGAATTTATCCTTTACTTCTTTTCTCTTGACCCTCACAACATTATTCTAACAATTAGTTTTGGAATATGGAGGCGTATAGGATTGAAATGTGGGTAGATCTCACCGAGATGCATGTCCTGCCGTCCCTACTGAAAGGGTCCATGCTCACTCCCGCTCTCCGCATCTGCCACAAGCTGTTAGCGGGAACTCTCCACGGGCGGAAGGAGAGCCAGGGGAAGGTCACCCATCCAGACCTCTTCGCCCTTCACTGTATGAGCCAGGGGCGCTGGTGCAATCCCAACTATTTCTTCGTGAAGGCCCTTAAGGATTTTGGGTGTCGTCCTGTGGGAGCCATCCTCATGGGTCCTCTCATCACCCCACTAGCTGAGAAGTGGGGTTGCCATGGCGGAGAGAATATTCCCTCCGATCTTCGACCTGAGTCTATCAGTGGGTCCATGCTTGTCAGAATGGGGATGCTGATCCGTCAAGGATCCCAGTTGGCCCTCCACCCCTCGCTAGCCGTGACCCTAGACCTCCAGGACCTGGTGGCGATGCAAGACCTCCCGACACCCCCAGAGTTCCAGCAACAACAACAATAGCAGCAACAACAACAACAGTATGGGGACGAATTCACTGGCATCAACCGCAACATATACGAGCTACGCCAGTAGTTTGACCAAATGTCCCTAAGGCAGGATGTCTTCGAGATGCGAATGGAGACCTTCGGCCAAATATAGGAGGGGATGAGACAAGACCTGACACTGCTCCGACAAGAACATCTCGACTTAGTCCGAAGCCAGGAAGAGTTTCAGAGACATATGTATCGGCAGTTCCCTCCTCCCGGATCGTCTCCCAGCTCGAGCCCGCCACCGTCTTAGGGATATTACCCCAAAATAATTGTTGTAATAAAATTTTATCATAAATGAAATTTATTCCATTCACTTTTACTCTCTTTTTGAAAAAAGTCAGCGTAACAAAAAGAGACTAAAAAGTAAAAATACTTACGCTTAGTCTCGAAAAAGCAAAAATCCAGAATCGCGAGGAAAAAGATAAAACCACGAAAAAATGCAGGATTAAAAACCAAAACAAAAGCCAAGACAGATTGGCAAGTTAACCACATTGACCAAGAATTTTTCGACGACCAGCAAAGTTGAACTACAAAACAAGACTACCTGGAAACCAACAAGTTGGATGATCAACAGAAAACTCTACCAGAAAAGCATCCTTCAAACACCAGCGCATGAGCTAAAGAGCAGTAAGCCACCACCACCACCAGTCCTACGAAGTGGACTGTACTAGCCTGATGGGGGGTTCATACCCACAACTTGAAGCACTTGGTGGATTTGATAAAGACAAGCACTTGGTGGTTTTGATGAAGACATAGATATAGCTTAGGTTGTGGGTGTGTAGTTGATTAGGTTTTTTAGTTTAAGCACTTAATCTCTTGATAGGACAATATATTTTGTGATAAGCACCTTATAATGTTGCATCCCATTGAAAATCATTTTTTCTGCATGAAAAACTAACATCTAAGTATTAAAAGAACAAACTAAGTTTTTCAATCTGTTGAAAAGGATTTTCAATTTGTTAAAATTACTTAAAAGAATAAGTGATCATACATAATCGTATTTTCAATTGATTGATTCGCGGAATCAACAAGTTAAAATAACTCAATGAATTTTCAATATCAAGTTTCGCTTTTTCAATCTGTTGAAATATTTTTAAATCTGTTGAAATAGAAAGACCTTTTTCAGTCTAAGAGTTTTTAGAAAATCAATCTGTTGAAATGACTTTCAATCGATTGAAACAGAAGAGCTGTCATTTTCATTAAGTTGTTTCAATCCATTAAAAACTCGAATCAATCGATTGAATGGAGCTTTAAATGAAATCAATCGATTGAATCGATGTTTTAATCGATTGAATGGAGCTTTAAATGAAATCAATCGATTGAATCGATATTTTAATCGATTAAAATAATATTCTGATCGATCATAGTTTCATTCTAATCGATCATAACTCGGTCTGATCGATCATAGTTTTATTCTAACCGATCATAACTTGGTCTGATCGATTATACTTCAGTTCTAATCAATCAGAGTCTCTTCTAAACTATTTTACTTCAATCTAATCGATCTTTTGTCTCTCTAAAAACAGTTTTTGACAGTTGAAGCATTCTGATTTTCTGATTTACTCTATATATACAAATTTGATCTATCTTTTAAAAAACACAATACAATACACTACTTGAGAAAACTTGTGAAATCAATCTGTGAATCTTTCATACGTGACTTTCTCTGCATTCAAGAATCTTTTTCATATCATAAGGTGCTGTGATCAGAATTGTGGTCATTCAAAGAGAGAAAGTGCTGATAGAATTGGTTCTGGACAATTAGAAACTTCAAGTCCAGGTTTTTTCTTTCCATATTCTTTTGTAAAAGTTGATTGTGCAGGTTGGATTGTAATCTGCACTTGGTACAATGACTCGGATTTGGTTCTTGGGTGGTTTTCAAGATTCTGTCTTGTGGGTTTTGCAAGATAGTTCTTGGGGTAGATTGGTGAATATCTACTGGTTGTAATTTTCACTTGGTATTAGTGGAACTTGACTGGGTTGTCAAGAACTGGATGTAGCTCTAGATTAGAGTGAACCAGTATAAATTTGTGTGTTAATATCCTTCTTTCATCTCTTTTAATTTCTGTCTTTAATTGTGCTGTGTTTAAACCAAATTACTTTTGCAAAGATTGAATAAAGATAACTCATTCTTCCAAAAGAAAGTAAGTTTTGCGAAAAAGTTTTAAAGTTCAATTCACCCCCCCTCTTGAACTCAACCATTAATTCTTTCAATTGGTACCAGAGCTGGTTCTTGTAAGTTACTCAAGGAATCGGTCCAATGGTCGAGGGAAAGATGAATTTTTTAGAAGGAGCCTCCATAAACAGGCCTCCACTTTTTTCTGGTGTGAATTATTCTTTCTGGAAGGTTAGAATGAAAATATTTATTGAATCTCTTGATAGAGGCATTTGGGAAACAATTGTTAATGGTCCTTACAAACCAACTCATACTGTAGATGGTAAAGTAGTCGAAAAAGATTGGGCTGAATTAACTGATGTAGAAAATAGGAGAGTCCAATATGATTATACTACAAAAAATATTATTACCTCTACTTTAAATCTTGATGAGTTTTTCAGGGTGTCTCAGTGTGCCTCTGCCAAAGAGATGTGGGAAATTTTAGAGGTTACACATGAAGAAACATCTGATGTGAAAAGGGCAAGAAAGCATGAGTTAATCAGGGATTATGAGTTGTTTAAAATGCAGCAAGGAGAAACAATTGCAGATGTGCAGAAAAGGTTCACGCACATAGTCAATCATCTAATTGGGTTAGGAAAGACTTTTGACAAAGAAGAGTTGAACATCAAAATCTTAAAGTGTTTGGACAGAACGTGGCAACCAAAGGTGACAGGCTATATCCGAATCAAGAGACTTGATCGAAATGACTACCGCTTCACTTTTTGGTAAGTTGAGGGAACATGAGTTGGAAATCAATCGGTTCAAAGAACAAGAGAATGCAGAAAAGAAAAGTAGAAATATTGTTCTCAAGACAATTGAAGAAAACGAGTGGATCTGAAGAAGATGAATCAGAGAACTCGACTTTATTGGTTAAGAAATTTGGAAAATTTCTTAGAAGAAAGAACGAACTGGCCAAGTAAAAAGGTACAATGATAAAAAGACTGAATCTGTTCAAAATAATATTACTTTTTATTCTTGTGGTAAACGGGGTCACATAAAGAGTGATTGTCCGGAAAAGACCAAGAATCAGAACAAGAAAGAATCAAGATACAAAGGGAAAAAGGCTTATATAGCCTGGCAAGACAATGATTCATCTTCCAACTCTGAATCCGAAAGTGAAGAGGTGAACACTGTGTTTGATGGCTAGCTGTGAATCCTCTTCATCACATGTAAGTTCAACTCCTACAGAGAATGAAATGAATTATAGCACATTACTAAATGCTTTCAATGAAATGCATAGTGAAGCCAGAAATTTATCTCATACAAATAATCGGTTGAAAGGTTTAAATAACTGGTTAGAAAATAGAGTTAAAGTTCGGAAAATGAATTATTAGAAAGCAAAACAGATTTAGAACATCTAGATATAATCTATGCATCTCGCGAATAATGTTGCTGCTAATAAGAAGTGTGAAAAGTGTATTATTACGCAAGATAAGGTTGATTACTTGATTAAAACTTTGTCTAAGTTTACTCAAGGTAAAGAGAATTTAAATGCACTTCTTGGATCTCAAAATTGTATTTTTGAACATTCTGGAATCGGGTACAAACCTAAGATTGGGGTAAAAACTAAAAAATATTTGAACTTCTTTTCATACAGAAAAACAACAGCATCCCCTTTCTCATCTTGTCATTACTGCATGAAGAAAGGACATACTATAAAATTTTGTCATGCTAGAAAATATTTTGTGCTGCAAGGTAGGAAGAAATGGGTTCCAAAAATTAATTCATTTCAAATAACCTAATTGGACCCAGTAATCATAAAGGGTACCAGAAAAATTCTTAACTTGTTTTGCAGGAACAAAGTCTGGGAATCCCTTGAAGTTCAGAGTTACGAATCAAGTTCTGTTTGTCTAAACTGATTGTTTTAATTGATATAAACCAGTATTAATCGATTAAAATAACTTACAGAAGATATTAGTAAATCTGTCCGATACAGTTTTAATCGATTGAAATGCGAATCAATCGATTAAAATGTTCTCATGATTTGAGTTTTAGCTGTTTTAATCGATTAGAATGAATTTATATCAACTAAAATGACTAAGGTATCAAATTTAATCGACTCATTTTCGTTTTAATCGATTTAAATTCTGGTATCATCTTCTAGATCTCTTCCAATACAGAAACAATCGATTCTTTCAAGTATTATTCGATCATTTTACTATTGCATTTTCAAAACGAATATTAAAGACCAAATTAGTAAAATAATTTGTTTAATCAGTTTGTTCCTGAAAATCATTTTCAAAACATCCAAATGAAATTCGGCCATGCATATAGAGTTTACAATTTAAGATTGAAATCGGTTGAAGAATCAAGTACATGTTGTGTTTAATGAGTCTCCTCGAGTGGTGCGAGAATAGAACAACAGGTACTGCAGATGAAGAAGATTTAACTGATAATTCTTATCGGTTGAAACATGCCGAAACACGGATCGATGTACCTGTTGAAGAAGATGATCCATCGATGGACCCTGCAAAAGCTTATCCACCAACAATTACTGAAGAACAGGAAGAAGATGTTCTGGAAGAGCTTCCTAAAGAGTGGATTGTCCCAAGAGATCTCTCTCTAGACAATGTCATCGGGCAAATTAATAAGGGAGTATCTACTAGACATTCTCTTAACCAATTCTGTAATCATATGGCATTCATTTCACAAATAGAGCCTAAGACAGTTAAAGAAGCATTAAATGATGAATACCTGGGTTAGTGCCATGCATGATGAGCTTAATCAATTTGAAAGAAATAAAGTGTGGGAATTAGTTCCTAAAATCAAAGATATCAATGTAATTGGTACTAAGTGGGTATTCAAAAACAAGCTAGATGAACACGACATTATTACTAGAAATAAAGCTAGATTGGTAGCCAAAGGGTATAACCAACAAGAGGGTATTGATTTTGATGAAACCTTTGCACCTGTAGCTAGACTTGAAGCTGTTAGATTGTTATTAGCTTATGCCTGCTAAGTGGTTTCAGATTACTACGGATGGATGTAAAGAGTGCCTTTCTGAATGGACTCATCAATGAAGAAGTATATGTTTCTCAACCTCCTGGGTTTAAAGATCACAAGCATCCCGACCATGTCTACAAATTGAAAAAGGCCCTTTATGGTTTAAAGCAAGCACCTAGACAATGGTATGAGAGGTTAAGTAACTTCCTAATTGATCAAGGGTACAAGCGAGGTGAGGTTGATAAAACTCTATTCATTAAGAAATGCTGGAGCTGACATTATTACAGTGCAGGTGTATGTGGATGATATCATTTTCGGTTCCACTAATAATGTCATGTGTAATAAGTTTGTAAAAGAAATGCAAAGTGAATTTGAAATGTCCATGATGGGAGAATTGAATTTCTTCCTTGGTCTCCAGGTTAAACAATTAAGAAATGGCATTTTTCTTAGTCAATCTAAATACTGCAATGAATTGTTAAAGAAATTTGATATGCAAAAGCTGCAAGGTGTCCTCTACACCCATGTCTACTAACTGTTGTCTAGACTTAGATGAAAAAGGAAAACCTGTTGATCAAACTAAATATAGAGGTTTGATTGGTTCACTACTGTATCTAACTGCTAGTAGACTTGACATTATGTTTAGTGTGTGTCTTTGTGCAAGATTTCAGGCAAATCCAAAGGAATCTCATCTTACCGCTGCCAAAAGGATTCTGAAATACCTCAAGGGAACAGTTAATGTTGGACTATGGTATCCTGATGGTGCATCCCTTAAACTTGTTGGATTTTCCGATTCTGACTTTGCGGGATGTAGATTGGACGAGAAAAAGTACCTCCGGTACTTGTCATTTGCTTGGGAGCGAGTCTTATATCGTGGCACAGCAAAAAGCAAGTGTGTGTTGCTCTGTCAACTGCAGAAGCTGAATACATTGCAGTTGGGAGCTGTTGTGCTCAAAGCATCTATCTCAAGCAACAACTAACAGATTATGGAGTAACTCTAAACAAGGTACCTCTGGTTTGTGACAATACTAGTGCAATAAACTTAACTAAGAATCCTATTCAACACTCTAGAACTAAGCATATTGAAATTAGACATCACTTTATTAGAGAACACGTATCTAGGGGTGATTGTGAGATATTATTTGTTGAATCTGAAAAACAGTTAGCTGATTTATTCACTAAACCACTTCCTAGAGACAGACTTAATATACTTAGGACTGAATTAGGAATTCTAGATATATCTAGTATTGCATAACTGATTCTTTACAGTAAGTGTATATTTTTTAACAGGTTGATAACAAGTTCAATCGATTAATAATTGCATGAATAACTGAATATTATTTGTTTCAATCGATTGAAATTGCGAAATAATCTGTTGATTTCCTGATTCTTACTCTCTGGTATTGATATGTTATTAGTTCAATCGATTAGATAAACTTTTAATCGATTTATTTCATTAATCTTGTAGCTCTGCACACCTTCTTTTATAAATCAATCGATTAAATCTTCGATTCAATCGATTGAATTCACTAATGGTACTCTGAATAATTTTCTTTTACAAAATAATCGATTTAATTTTTGATTCAATCGGTGTATTTCACTTATAAGTATCTACGATTACAAAATCAGTTGGTTTCACGAAATATCAATTGATTATTTTTCTTCTAGGGCTAGTTGTATGTACTTTGTCTCTAACCAATTTCTGCAGAGTAAACTGAAAGCATTTACAACAAGATAAACTTCAACTACTCTCTTCAATATCCAAGATATCCAATAAAAGCTAATTGATACTGATTGGATATCTACTGAGAAGGTAATTAAGTTGTACAGTAGCAATTTCTTCTCTCTCCACCTTTATCATCACTGCGCAGTAGCAGTAATATAGTAAAGACAAAAACCTTGAAGCTGAAAAAGATTGTGTATTCTCATTCCTATAGTATTATTTTCTTCTTTGAGCTTCTCTTTTCTCGGTTCTTCTCTGTTCTGCTCATTCCAAAAATCAAATATGTTCAAGCGCACAAAGTCTGGTAGGAAGAAGTCCAGCAGAGGCGAATCCTCTACTGCAAGGCGAGAACAGAATGTTGGAGGAAGGATTGAAACTTGGTTCAATGGGGACCAAGAGAAAATGGATTTGTTTATCCATGAATTGAGCAGGAAGCAAGTCAACATTCCAAAGATGTTAAAGTTCTCCTGGTTTGATGCCGAAGGATTCAGTGGCATTCGAAAACTAATTCAACACCAAAAGCTTCAGAAGTTTCTGGAGTTAAATGGTAGGATTTACCCTGACTTAATTAAAGTCTTTTTCACTAACTTGTCCTTTGAAGGTTCCACTCTAATAACTCAAGTAAAAGGAGTAGACATTGAGATAACACCTAATGTCTGGAAGGAAGTTGTTGGAATAAAAGATGTAGGTGTGAAAGTCACCAAAGGGTGTACTTCGAATGTTGAAGAATTTAATAAAGTTCAGTATTTCCGCTCTTGCTTGAAGAATAGGCATGATTCTTTAAGTTCATTCAACACTGGGAAGTTGAAACTGGAAGAAAGGATTCTCGCTTTCATCGTTTCCTGGCGGCTTACACCCAGGGGGAGCAATCATGCGGTGCTAAATGAAGGAGATTTAGTTCGATGTCCTGCATTCATCACAGAATACGTGTGAAGCTGGGTCTTTGTCATCAAGGATCACATGATCAAAGCCAAGAGACTTAGTGACTTCGGGTATCCCTATGCTATTCTGATTTCTAAATTTTTAACACATTTTGGTGTCGATGTTGAAGGAGAACTTGTTGAAACCGTCCGATCAACAAATGAAATAAATAACTCTGTGCTTCACAAAATGGGATTTATTAAAGTTGATGGTGAATGGATCTCGAAAGAAGATGCTGGGAGAAGTGAAGAAAGTGAAGAACAAGAGCAAGAGGAAGGAATCAACACTGATATTCCTAGAACTTCTGCAGCACGTCCTTCTGATCCAATGGAAGAAGAAGTAAACCCAATAGAGATGATTCCATACAATCCACCGCCTGACCGTGGCACGCCTCTGTCTCAGTTCGAAAGAACAATGTTACATCAAATGAGCGAACTGCAAACTGACCAAAGGAGGCATATGGAGATGAATGTTGCTCTGAGGGCTCGGCAACATTATTTGGATGAAAATTTCATTGCAAGGTTCCAGCATATTGATAATCAACTAGAAGACATTTACAACAGGATTGTGGAACTGCAATTCAACCAAGGCCCCGGGGACGAATGAAGATTTTCTATGTTTCTGTTATTCTGTTTTCTTTTCTTCGTTTTTAATGTTCTGTTTTATATTCGGGGTATCCACGTGGCCCCATTGGATTGTAACTAAAACATTCTATTTGATGCGATCAAATAGGGGAGAAGTATTTTCTTGCTTAAAACTGTCACTACACACACACCACAAAATATATGTCTCCAGTGCTGTTTTTTTATGCGGGTGCAGTGGTTATTTGTCTCCATCAAATAGGGGAGATTGAAGCACTTGGTGGATTTGATAAAGACAAGCACTTGGTGGTTTTGATGAAGACATAGATATAGCTTAGGTTGTGGGTGTGTAGTTGATTAGGTTTTTTAGTTTAAGCACTTAATCTCTTGATAGGACAATATATTTTGTGATAAGCACCTTATAATGTTGCATCCCATTGAAAATCATTTTTTACTGCATGAAAAACTAACATCTAAGTATTAAAAGAACAAACTAAGTTTTTCAATCTGTTGAAAAGGATTTTCAATGTGTTAAAATTACTTAAAAGAATAAGTGATCATACATAATCGTATTTTCAATTGATTGATTCGCGGAATCAACAAGTTAAAATAACTCAATGAATTTTCAATATCAAGTTTCGCTTTTTCAATCTGTTGAAATATTTTTAAATCTGTTGAAAGCAGAAAGACCTTTTTCGAGTCTAAGAGTTTTAGAAAATCAATCTGTTGAAATGACTTTCAATCGATTGAAAGCAGAAGAGTCTGTCATTTTCATTAAGTTGTTTCAATCCATTAAAAACTCGAATCAATCGATTGAATGGAGCTTTAAATGAAATCAATCGATTGAATCGATGTTTTAATCGATTGAATGGAGCTTTAAATGAAATCAATCGATTGAATCGATATTTTAATCGATTAAAATAATATTCTGATCGATCATAGTTTCATTCTAATCGATCATAACTTCGGTCTGATCGATCATAGTTTCATTCTAACCGATCATAACTTGGTCTGATCGATTATACTTCGATTCTAATCGATCAGAGTCTCTTCTAAACTGTTTTACTTCAATCTAATCGATCTTTTGTCTCTCTAAAAGCAGTTTTTGACAGTTGAAGCATTCTGATTTTCTCGATTTACTCTATATATACAGATTTGATCTATCTTTTAAAAAACACAATACAATACACTACTTGAGAAAACTTGTGAAATCAATCTGTGAATCTTTCGATACGTGACTTTCTCGCATTCAAGAATCCTTTTCATATCATAAGGTCTTGTGATCAGAATTGTGGTCATTCAAAGAGAGAAAGTGCTTGATAGAATTGGTTCTGGACAATTAGAAACTTCAAGTCCAGGTTTTTTCTTTCCATATTCTTTTGTAAAAGTTGATTGTGCAGGTTGGATTGTAATCTGCACTTGGTACAGATACTTGGATTTGGTTCTTGGGTGGTTTTCAAGATTCTGTCTTGTGGGTTTTGCAAGATAGTTCTTGGGGTAGATTGGTGAATATCTACTGGTTGTAATTTTCACTTGGTATTAGTGGAACTTGACTGGGTTGTCAAGAACTGGATGTAACTCTGGATTAGAGTGAACCAGTATAAATTTGTGTGTTAATATCCTTCTTTCATCTCTTTTAATTTCTGTCTTTAATTGTGCTGTGTTTAAACCAAATTACTTTTGCAAAGATTGAATAAAGATAACTCATTCTTCCAAAAGAAAGTAAGTTTTGCGAAAAAGTTTTAAAGTTCAATTCACCCCCCCTCTTGAACTCAACCATTAATTCTTTCACAACTTTCGCACGACGTGCGCCTGATCTGCATATGAGCCAGACCAGTAAGTCCCAACCGGTCCAACGTAAAGGACCATACCAGCCTGATGGGGGGTTTATACTCATCCAACCCTACGCATAGTGGGCTGCAACTACCAGCCTGATGAGCGGTTTATACTCATCCTGTCCTACGCACAGTGGGTTGTAACTACCAGCCTGATGGGGGATTTATACTCATCAACTGAAGGATCAGTTACCGTCAGAAGGAGCATCCTGAGGTTCTACCATGTGTCAACCAAAGGGGTCGGCTACCGCAAGAAGGAGCATCCTCGAGGCGCACAACACATTTTTCCCTAGAGGATTAGCCACCGCAAGATGGAGCATCCGAAGGACAACCGGGCAAGAGGGTAACTCCTTCACCCTCCAGCCGATCTTCTTGGCACAACAGGCCAACAGTCGGCTAGTGAGGTGAAGGGGGACAACTGTAGACCCCAAATCTTGCCCGACCTCAAAATAAAGAGCAGAAGACCTCCTATTCGAAGATGGACAAAGCCTAAAAAGCCACTAGGAGAGACTATTAGGCCCCATATTAGAGTAGGAAGGCTTTTCTGTATAAAAAATAAAGGATTCCCACCTTAAGGGTCGAGACCTCCGTCTCGCTTTTCGGGACCGCCTTCTCACCAAATAGCAAAATCGAGACCGCCGTCTCATTTGGCGAGACGACCGTCTTGCCATTTTCTGTGGTGAGACTGTGTTCCCGTTTGGCGAGACGGCCCTCTTATCATTCAGCAAGTCGAGACCGCCGTCCCGATTGACGAGACGGTCATCTCGCCATTTGTGGTAGTCGAGACCGCCGTCTCGACCTGACAGGCGCGAATCCCTAAAAATAGGGGGCACTCTCCTCTTCATTTCACATAGTTCTTCCATTCTTCCTTCTACATTTTCTTAGAATTCCTCTTTTAGAGGCCCTCTGAAGCATTTCCGGAGTTTCTTAGTGTTTTAAGAGAGTTTTTTATAGCGAAAAAGTGGCATTGTAGAGCGAAGGGCTACCAAAACGCACCCTATTTTTCACGAGAATTAATCAAAGCTTGCTCTGGAGGTTTCTTCACTCTCTACCTCTCTTTTATTGTCCTTTTTACTTACATTAAATTGTGCAATAGCTACTAGGGCCATGTAGTCATTATTTTTTTCTATTTTGCAAATAAAAGGGTAAAAGTGTCATTTCAAAATTTTATTTATAAAATAACTGGCCCATCATAGGGAACCCGAAAGGGGCGTTGTAGGGGAGCTAATACCTCCCTTACACGTAACTAACTCCCTTACCCAACTCTGGTTTTAATGACCAAAGTTGGTTTTTCTTAAAAAACCAACGCCTTTTTCTTTCCTTTTTCGATGTTTCTAGTAAAAACATCGGTGGCGACTCCATAAGAACCCTCTCCATCTTGCTCTTAGGTTAGCCCAGTTATCGGACGATCTAAAAGCTCCTTTTTTAAAACCTCACCCTTAGGTTCAGCCCAGTTATCAGACAACCTAAAGGCGTTGTAACTCCACCCATATTAAAACACGAAAAATGGAAGTCAGAACCATCGCGTCGCTCTGACCACCTCCTCTTAACGGCAGCGACACCAACAAAAAAGAAAAGGAAGAAAATCCTTCATTCCTTAGCAGATGCCCAAATAGAAGAAAAGGCCATGACAGGAAAGGCCAAATAAAATCCCCAAGTGGATTATCCTAGAAAAATCTACAAAAATTCCCATTCCCTACCGGAATAAGAAGCGTCGCCAAAGCCCGCTCAAACTAGCAGACAATAAGGAGTCAAAAACTTCATTCCCCTGAGGAGGAAAATAAAAAATTATCCCCAGTGAGCCTACGTCCCATGGAAATTCTGAATTCACATCCTCAGGAAGTCATTTTCCTATAACGCAAATATCCCCAATACATAGGCAAGGGCTGGTAAACAAGAGCCAATATCCCTAGAAAAGAACATTAGCCTATTCAGAGGCAATACAAGCCCAAGCATGAAGTCTTCACCATTACTGAAGCATCTGCCTAGTCAAGAGGTATAACCAACAGAAATCAAAAAATCCTCAGTGGATTCCTGCCTAGACCAAGAGGCAAAAATCAAGAATCTTCGATAACCAATAAGTCGGATGGCTATAGAAAAAGCCAAAAATCAAGAATCCCCAGCAATTGGCAAGCTGGATGGCTATAGAAAAAGCCCAAAAATAAAGAATCCCCCACAAAACTGAATGACTAACGATAAAGTCAAAACAATTCTCAAAACAAAAAGCTACTTCCCATGAAGTCGGCGCATGATCAGAAAGTAGTAATCCGCCATTAAATCTTCAGTCCAAAGAAAAAGGGCTCAAAACTAGATGGGGGTTTGTACTCATCACCACAAGGCCAAAAATAACACCTTGTGGATATCTACATTCATCGACGCATGACCAGAAAGTAGTAAGTCGCCAGCACATTTGCAGTCCAGAATGAAGGAATCAAAATCAGATGAGGGTTTGTATTCATCAGCCGCATGATCGGAGGGAGCATCTTGCGGACAACTCATCAACCACAGAGTCAGAGAGAACACTCTACGAGCAAACCAACCATGGGGTCAGAGAGAACATCCTATGGATGGACCTTGCAATAATAAGATGGGGGTTCACACTCATCAACCACGAGGTCAGAGAGAACATATTGTGGAATAACCAGATGGGGGTTCGTACTCATTGTCGCCACCGTCCGTTCTGACGTCCTGGGACGTCTCGAACGTTAATGCGAGCGGTCGAGAAAAGATGGTTGAGACTCGCGTTTTTGTTAAAAATATGTTCATTGCTTCCGAGGCGTTCAACACTGAAATATCCTCTAATAGAAGCAAGGTTTTCGAAAAGGGTTCTTTTGGAGTCGCCACCAATGTTTTGACCATAAACATTGAAAAAGGAGAAAAAGGCATTGATTTTAATAAAAACCAAACTTGGCCATTATAACCAGAGTCGGGTAAGGGAGTTAGTTACGTGTGGGGAAGGTATTAGCACCCCACAACGCCCCTTTCGGGTTCCCTATGACGGATTAATTCATTTAAGTAAAGATTACAAGAGATTACGCTATTACCCTATTTTATTCGTACAGTATTTAAATATGGCTATCTACATGATTTTATTTACATTGCATACATAAAGCAATAATATAAAGCAGTAAAAGAGAAGAGAATCGAGAAGAACCTCCGAAGCGAGCTTTATATTATAAGTCTTTTCATAAAGAGGATGCTTTTCGGCAATCCTTCGCTCTACAATGACTCTCCTCTCGAAAATAATATCGACTCGACTAAACTTTTACTGAAGAATCGAATGCTGGAATACAAATTCCTTAACTGATTATTACCTATTAAAGGCAATCAGAAAGATCATTCGAAGGAGGGAGAGAAGAAGACAAGTCTTGGAGTTGTCTGGGGTGTGAGGTGTGTGGAGAATGACCAAAGGGCCTCCTATTCATAGCCTTTTTTCTCCTGGAACTTTGGGATGGCCGTCTGGGTTGGGACGGCCGTCCCAAATGCAAAATTTGCACTGAGTCAGTTTGGGACGGCCAGGTGTGTTTGGGATGGCCGTCCCAGTTGAATTTTTTGTTCTTGACTCCACCCCTGGAACGTTTGGGACGGCCAGTGTCATTTGGGACGGCCGTCTCGACTGTCCTAGGTTGTTTGGGACAGCCGTACCAACTTTGGGACGGCTGTCTCGACCTGTTTTCAGCAGTTCTTGTGTTCTGGGACCCCTGGGAAGCTTTCTTTTCCTTTTTCGGACGTCATTTGATGCCGATGTGTGTCTGTTGAAGCTTTATCTTCATATAGGAAGTCTTCTTGGCCTTCATTAAGATGCCGGGCGAGCTTTATCTTCGTGTAGGAAGTCTCTTTAGTCTTTATTGTGTGGATGGGTGAACTCCGTCTTGTTGCGGGAGGTCTTTCTCGATTTTGGATATGAAGCCGGGTGAACTTTATCTTTGTGTGAAGTCTCCCTAGCTTTTATTGAGAGGCCGGGCAAAATTAGGGGTCTACAGCTGCCCCCCCTTCACCTGCCTAAATAATTTGTTGGTTTTAATATACCGACAAAGTTATTTGGCAGGGGAAGGAGTTAACCCTTTTGCCCGGTTATCCTTCGGATGCTGCTTCTTTGCTGATCCTCCGGATGATAAATATTTTGATAGGTACCAACCCCTATCCGGTTTTGAGCTTCCTTTTATAAAGCTCTGGTGAATACTTACCCTCACCCGGTATAAGTCTGTATTTTACTAGACTTTTGTGGGTACCTACCCCCACTAGGTATGAACCTTGTTCTGCAAGGTTTTGGTGAGTACCTACCCTCACCCGGTATGAGTTCGCATTTTGCTAAACTCTTGTGGGTACTTGCTTCCGAGGTGCTCAACACTGAACTATCCTCTAATAGAAGTAAGGTCTTTGCAACCCATTTTTGAAATGCTTAGGTGAGTATTTTTACTCCACCTAATGCATTCTGCTAAGTTTTGATGAGTACTTACCCTCATCCGGTACAAACCTTATTTTTAAGGTTTTGGTGGGTACCTACCCCCATCCGGTGTGAATCTGCATTTTTGCTAGATTCTGATGAGTACTTACCCTCATCCGGTCTGAACCCCGTTCTGCAAGGTTCTGGTGGGTACCTACCCCCACCTTGTCCGAATCTCGTTCTGCAAGATTCTGATACGTACCTACCCCCACCTAGTCTGAACCCCATTCTGCAAGGCTCTGATGGGTACCTACCCCCACCCGGTCCGAACCCCGTTCTGCAAGGCTCTGATGGGTACCTACCCCCACCTGGTCTGAATCCCGTTCTGCAAGATTCTGATGGGTACCTACCCCCACCTGGTCCGAATCCCGTTCTGCAGGATTCGATGGGTACCTACCCCACCCGGTCCGAATCCCGTTCGCAGGATTCTGATGGGTACCTACCCCACCGGTCCGAACCACGTTCCGCAAGGCTCCGATGGGTACCTACCCCCACCCGGTCCGAACCCCGTTCTGCAAGGCTATGATGGGTACTTACCCCCACCTGGTCTAAATCCCGTTCTGCAAGATTCTGATGGGTACCTACCCCCACCCGGTCTGAACCCCGTTCTGCAAGGCTCTGATGGGTACCTACCCCCACCCGGTCCGAACCCCGTTTTGCAAGGCTCTGATGGGTACCTACCCCCACCTGGTCTGAACCCCGTTCTGCAAGGTTCTGATGGGTACCTACCCCCACCCGGTCCGAATCCCGTTCTGCAAGATTCCGATGGGTACCTACCCCCACCCGGTCCGAACCCCGTTCTGCAAGGCTCTAATGGGTACCTACCCCCACCCGGTCCGAAACCCGTTACGCAAGGCTCGATGGGTACTTACCCCCACCTGGTCTAAATCCCATTCTGCAAGATTCGATGGGTACCTACCCCCACCCGGTCCGAACCCCGTTCTGCAAGGCTCGATGGGTACCTACCCCCACCGGTCCGAACCCCGTTCTGCAAGGCTCGATGGGTACTTACCCCACACGGTCCGAACCCCGTTTTGCAAGGTTCCGATGGGTACCTACCCCCACCCGGTCCGAATCCCGTTCCGCAAGATTCCGATGGGTACCTACCCCCACCCTGTCCAGAACCCCGTTCTGCAAGGCTCGATGGGTACCTACCCCCACCCGGTCCGAACCCCGTTCTGCAAGGCTCTAATGGGTACTTACCCCCACCCGGTCCAGAACCCCGTTCTGCAAGGCTCGATGGGTACTTACCCGCACCTGGTCCGAATCCCGTTCCGCAAGATTCGATGGGTACCTACCCCACCCATTCAGAACCCCGTTCTGCAAGGCTCGATGGGTACCTACCCCCACCTGGTCCGAATCCCGTTCCGCAAGATTCTGATGGGTACCTACCCCACCCGGTCCGAACCCCGTTCTGCAAGGTTCTCGGGATGCACTTTTTGGTAGTTAATCCTGTGATTATATGTTGGCGACTTATTGTTTCTGTTCATGCGCCCATTCCGTGGGGAATATTTGATTTAACTTTTTGACTTTTCCTTTAGTCATCCGGTTTTACCGGGGATTCTTTGTTTTTGGCTTTTTCGTTTAGCCATCCGGCTTTGCCAGGGATTTCTAATTTTTGGCTTTCTTGTTTAGCCATCCGGCTTTGACGGGGATTTCTGTTTTTTGGCTTTTTTGTTTAGCCATTCGGCTTTGCCGGGGATTTCTGATTTTTGGCTTTTCTGTTTAGCCATCCGGATTTGCCGGGGATTCTTGATTTTTGGCTTTTCTGTTTAGCCATCCGGCGTGGCCGGGGATTCTTGATTTTTGGCTTTTCTGTTTAGCCATCTGGCTTTGCCGGGGATTCTTTGTTGGTTGCCTCTTGTTTAGGCAGGAATCCTCTGGGGATTTTGAATTCTCTTCTTGATTGTGCCTCTTGATTAGGCGAAAATTCATTTGGGCATTTTGTTGTGCCTCTTAATTAGGCGAATGCTTCAATAATGGTGAAGACTTTGAGGGTTTGGATTGCCTCTTGCATAGGTTGATTTCCCATTTCTTTGGGATATTAGTTTTTTGCTTGCTTGTTGCAAGTGAAGGCTTTATGCTTCACTATGGATATCCGTCTTTGGGCGTTATGAGCGATTAACTCCCTGTGGATATAATTTTGTAGTTTGCCTTTTGTCGTAGGCTCACTGGGGTAGTTTTCTTGTTGATGATCCACTGGGGAATTAATTTCATTCCGGAGATCTGTCTTGAATTGTCCCTCTAGGGAGAAATGGAGTTTTTCAACTCCTTATTGGCTGTTGTTGTTTGAGCTGGTTTTGCCTAAGCTCTTATTTTGCTAGGGGATGGGTTTTTACCCTTTTCTCGCAATTTCTCTCTTTTTTTACGATTTTTGGATTTTTGTTTTTGGATGCGTGTGTCTTTTTTCTTTTGTGCACACAGGCTTTTTCTCTTCTGCTGGGGATGAAGAGATTTTCTTTTCTTCTCTTTCTTTTTTTTGTTGGCCCTGGGGAATTTGTTGGCTTCCTGGGGGTACGATGGAGTTTTGACTCCTGGCTTTGTGAGGCCCTTTATTTGATCTCGAAGATGGAAATTTTTGTTTTTTCCTTTTTTTGTGGAGATTTTTCTTGATATGCTCTGTTTAGAGACATTTATTTGGCCTTTTTTCGTAGTGGCCTCTCGTTAGGGGATGAAAAGTTTTTCCTTCTGTTGCCCCCGGTGATGTGGAGGATTTGACTCCATATTTTCTTTGATGGACTCTTATGTAGTCCTTATTCTCCTTTGGGGAATGAAGCGGAGATTTTGGATGAGTTTGCTTGATGACTCATGTGGTGGCTTCATGGAGTAATAATTTTTGTTTTGCCTTTGGAATAGGCAAGGATCCTCTTGGGGACGGTCGAGCCTTTCCGTCGGCCTTTCTTCTTTGTTGACGTCTTTTTCGGGTGGAAGGATGCTGATTGCGGCTCCAAGTGGTTTATGTTTGACGACTCGTGTGGTGGTGTTGAGTCAAGGAGTAATTTTTGTTGTTTTGCCTCTAGAGTGGGCAAGAATCCGCTTGGGGATCATCGGGCCTTTCCGTTGGCCTTTTTTGATGTACCCTCCTTCTATTGGGGTTTGAGGAGAATGGTTGGAGCTATGGTTTTCTTAAAGCTCTTTATTTTGCTGAAGATAATTTTGATTTTGCCTTTTTCTATCACGATTTAATTTTATCATGAATTTTTGAAATCTGGCTTTTTAGTATATCATGTGTGCCTTTTATTTTATAGTTTTTGTACACATGGGCTTTTGAAATATGAAACAGAAATAACTACTTTTATTTATTACTGCTTTTTGTTTGGTACATTCAAGCTTTTTTTTCAAAATACTAAAAAAACTATAGAAAGACTACTCCTAGTCATCTGCCTCTGGACTGGAGTGAGCAGATGGTACTGGCGAAGGGAAGCGGCGGAGTAGGTGGCGTTGGAACCTTGCCTGAGTTTGGACCAAGCTCTCTATTTGGCGGTCCGTCCTGTCTTGCCTAACAGTCAGCTGACTAAACTGCTGGCGTATGAACTGGAACTCTCCTTCCATGTATGCATGCTCCTCATCCAGGCGTCGGTACAGGCCGGGGAAATCTGAATCACGTGACTGCTGCTGGGATTCGGAGGTAGTAGGGATGTCTTGCGGCGTATCAAAGTCACGCATATCCCATGAAATCGAGATGATAGGGTTCAAGATGAACCCTGTCCCTTGCTTGCTGAGGATGTTCATGTGTGTCAGCACTCCTCCGTTGATAGGCTCTGGTTGGAGTTCAGCTGGGAGATCTTCCCCATCAGTGCATCCCCAATACTCAGCCAAAGGGGTAAGGAGGGGAGCCACCATGATTGCTCCTGTTGGTCCCCGAGTACCGCATTCCTTTATGGCCTTGAGGAAAGCGTATCCTGGGTTGCACTTATGCCCTTGGTGCATACAGTAGATGATGAAAAGGTCAGCCAGCGTTACCTTCCCCTGGCTCTCCTTCCGGCTGTGTAGGGTCCCAGCGAGCAGTTTGTGACATATGCGGAGCGAAGGAGAGAAGGATGCCCCCTTCAGGTGTGTGGGCAGGTTGTGAGCTCCAGTGGTCTCTTTCCACATGCTAGTGGCGGTGAGAACAACAGGTTTTTCCATATATGCGGACCGATATTCTGGTGTTCTTGTATCTGCTCGTTGGCAGAAACCCAAGATGACATTAAAGTCATCCAGAATAGTGGTCCGGTAGGCTCCATCCATCCAGTAGGAGACAACCTGAGTTGGTGGCACTCCGGGAGTTGCGGATGGCATTTCCATCATGTTGACAGAGGCAAGGAATTCCATTGTGGCAGTGCGGTGGATTCGAGTAGGTGGCTCACGGAGCAGAAAATCCCATCCTATGTTGTGGATGAACTTTCTGACATCTTGCTCCCAGCCGAATGTAGCTAAGATTTCGAAATCCAGCCGCAGCATAGGATACCAGGCAAATTGTTGGATATTTTCCAGTCGTTGTTGATGTGCTTCTGCTAGCAACATGCTGGTGATAGGAGTTCTTCTACCAGTGGTCCTGGTGCGTTTTCTCCTGGATGATGCTTCTCCACGTTCCATTGTGAGCTTTACTCTCTTAGGAATGCTAAAAATGTATAGAGAAGGAGGAAAAGCAAGATAGGAAGCTTGGATTGAGGTACTGGAGCCAAAACCCGCGCCCCACCTATATGAAAGAATTAATGGTTGAGTTCAAGAGGGGGGGTGAATTGAACTTTATAAAACTTTTTCGCAAAACTTACTTTCTTTTGGAAGAATGATTTATCTTTATTCAATTCTTGCTAAGGTAGATTGATTTTAAGTATATAGGCAGAAAATAAAAGAGATGAAAGAAGAAATTCAACACACAAATTTATACTGGTTCACTCTATACCAGAGCTACGTCCAGTTCTTGACAAATCTGCCAAGTTCCACTAATACCAAGTGAAATTTACAACCAGTAGATACTCACCAATCTACCCCAAGAACTATCTTGCAAACCCACAAGATAGCCTCTTGAAAACCTCCCAGTAACCAAATCCAGTTACTGTAACAAGTGCAGATCCAAATTCCAACCTGCACAAACACACTTTACAAAAGAGTATGAAAAGAAAAAACCTGGACTGCAGCTCTATCAATAAAATTGTCCAGAACAGATTCTAACACAACACTTTCTCTCTTTGATTGACCACTATCTTGATCAAAGCACCTTATGATATGAAAAGTTCTTGAATGCAGAGAAAGTCACGGATATGATAGCTTCACAGATTGATTTCAAATGTTTTCTCAAGTTGTGTTTTAAAAGATAGATCAAATCTGTATTTATAAAGTAAAACAGAGAACCAGAACGTTTCATTAATTAAAAACTGAATCAGAGAGGTAAATGATCGATCAGAAACAAAGTAAAACAGGTTAGAATCGATTCTGATCGATTAGAACTGTATTATGATCGATTAGACCAAGTTATGATCGATCAGAATGAAACTATGATCGATCAGAATGTATTTCAATCAATTGAAATTTCGACTATGTATGACCACTTATTCTGTTAAGTGATTTTAACAGATTGAAAATCATTTTCAACAGATTGAAAAACTTAGATTGTTCTTTTAATACTTAAATGTAAGTTTTTCATGCAGAAAAATGATTTCAATGAGATGCATCATATTAAGGCGCTTATCACAAAATATATTGGCCTATCAAGAGATTAAGTTCTATACTTAGCCTATTCATCTACACACCCACAAACTAAACTATATCTACAAAATATTATGTCTTCATCAAATCCACCAAGTGCTTCACTATATAGGTCGCGCAAGGGAGTTTGGGACGACCGTCTGGGTTGGGACGGCCGTCCCAACTACAAAAATTACACATAGGCTAACCCCCACCTGGGACGTGCGTCCCAACTGAAATTTGGCACTTGGGACGGCCGTCTGGACTTTGGGACGGCCGTCTCAAACTTCTTAAGTGGATTTTTGAGTTAATTTTCGTGTTTCTTGATGAAATTGAAGATAGGATTCCCTTCATTTGTGATTTAATGCATGCAATGCTTCATGATATGCATTCTATGATCTATTTCAGTTAATATTTTGAAAGTTTTAACTGATGTGCTTTGACTTCGGGCGCATTCTCGCTGTTGTGCCTTTACGTCATCTTGCTTCTTGGTCAACAAGCTAAGTTGTATAAGTATGCCGATATGGACCTTTCTTGATATGGCCGAAGAGCTTTCTTTTGTTCGTAGGGCAACTGCCATATCAATGCCCTCTTTCCTTTCCTACAGGATTTCGACCTTCCTATTGATCACTATGTTACCACATTCCCCTTTATTACTTGAATGCTTTATAGTGAAATGGTCAAGAGAAGAGAAAGAAAAGGATTTACAACAAAGGTTTGTGTTTTAGAGGGATATATATATTTTTTTTATATAATAGAGGTTTTTGTAAGAATGGCTAGCCAAGGTTGGTCGGTGTTTAGGCTAATTTAGATAAACGTTTCATTCTTATGATGTGGCGTCGTTGTTTACTGATTTATGGCGCCTTTTTGTGATCGATTAACTTCCCTAGGCCGCCCTTTCAGGTTTTCAGTCTAGGATGTTGTGCTTATGTCCTAACTTTTGTCTAGGTTTCCCTTTTTTATATTTATTTTTAAGGAATACCTAGCGGACTTTTAATAACCCTAACTTTTGCCCAAGTTACCCTTTATTATTATTCGGGTCTCCTGCCGGGTTTACCCTAACTTTTGTGCAGCCCCCTTTGTGGGTTTCCTGCCGGGTATTTCGCCCTTTTATTTTCTTGTCTCGGCCTTTGACCTTGACGGGCTTTTCTTTTATATGCATATTCATTTTTTTTTTGCACAACATTGTCGAAACTTGATTTGTCAAGATAGATTTCATTTGTGTTTCTAGTTAATCAATCATTTTTACCTTACTTTGTGGCGCTTTAATTGTTCGGACGCATTTTGGAACAAAACGTTTTATCCAAATCTTGTTTATTAAAATGGGGTATAGATACATTTAATAAGAAAAGAAGCAGATAGTAAGAATAGCATTCTTTTGTAATTTCAGGGAAATGTGTGCCCTAAAGATGCTCGGGGGTCGGGCATACCCCTAGGAGTGATCTCTAATAGTCACTAGGTTTACATCCCTTAGAATCAGAAGAAGGACACCTAATGACTAACGCTACCCTTTGCGCTAATACCCACTACAAGAAAAACATCAAATAGTGACCGAAAATTCGGTCACTAAATGTGCAAAATCGGTTACTAATTAAAATAGTGACCAACTGGAATCGGTCACTATTTCCTTGGTCACTGATTTTAGTAACCGATTCAAGTGACCGATTCAGTGACCGATTCAGTGGCCGAATCAGTGGCCAACCAAATCGGTCACTGAATCAATGAAAAAGTTAATTATTTACATTTTTATTATATCTATTATTTATTTTCCCTATCTCTTAATGATATTATATTTTTTAGAAGTTTAACTTATTATTAGGTGGTTTATTGTCATTGTCAGGATTCGAACCCGGTACCTTAGAGTTGGAGGTGAAACTCCAACCAGCTGAGCTACTAGGATCTTTTAATAATAACTTACAAATAAATTATATTTATATACAAATAAATGTATATCCGTACAAATATATAAATATAAAATTTATAAATAAAAATATATTTATATTTTTTAATATATATTTAAATATTGATATATTTATATATTGATATATTTATATCTTTATATATTTTTACATATATTTATATTTTTATATATTTATATCTTCATATTTATATATAAATATATTAGTTTTCTATACAAATAATATTATAATATAGTATATTATACTATTAGTATAGTATACAAATAATATATTAGTATAGTATAGTATACAAATTATTAATTTTGTAATTTATATACAATGAAAATAATATAATGGTATATTAGTATAGTATAGTATATTTGTATTCTAATTTTTAATTAAATTAAAATTATGCTAATAATGTATATTAATATATGAGGGGATAATATTGATATATTGATATATTTGTATATATATATATATATATATATATATATATATATATATATATATATTTATATATATTTATATATTGATATATTTATATATTAATATATTTATATATTTATATATTTATATATTTATATTTTTATATATTTATATTTTGATATATTTATATATTGATATATTTATATATTTATTTATATCCTTATACATTTATATCTTTATATATTTATATATTTGAAAAAAAATATTATATTTTAAAAATAATATTATATTTTTAAAAATAAATATTAGAAAAAGATTTAAAAATATATATAAATTATATTTACATTTACAAAATATTAAAGATATATGTTTATATCTTTACATATTTTTATATATATTTATATGTTTATATTTTTACATATCTTTACATATCTTTACTAACAGCGGTTGCACCATCGCTCGAGCGAGATTAGAGTCGCTCAAGCAAAATACAACCCGAGAATGCCACTTTTGTGCAGGGGCGTTTCGCTCGAGCTAGAATTTTTCGCTCAAGCGAAATACATTTTAGATAGCGGTTAGAAGGGGAACCGCTCTTAAAAGCTCACTTAGATAGCGGTGAAACTGAAACCGCTATTATATGGTTTCAATTATGATCGGTCAGAATGCGGTTATGACCGATCATAATTAAAACTTACATTAACTATTTTTTTATATTATGTTTTTAAATTTTCTATTAGAGAAAACCTTTCAGAATTTAAAATGTTAAATACTTTTAAATATTAAAATTAACTTTATAAAAAATTAGGAAAAAGAAATTAATCCAAAAGAGTTCAAAAATGTATTATAATATTGTCAATTTTGAGTTTAATTATATTGTTCATTCTCAAAGGAGAAAAATATATTGTAATTATATTAATTTAATAAAATATAATTTAAAATTTTAATACTAAAATTAAAAGATTAAATAATAATAAATTTAATTCTTTAAATTCAGTAGCTAGAAACTAAAATTATAGTTTCTCTGTTTGAAATAATTAAAATAAATATTTAAAAATAAAAATCAAAACTAGTATTATCTTAAATTTATTAAAAGTGTAATTAAATCTCTATTTTCTTAATTTTATTTGTTTCAAACTTCTCAATTCTACATTTTTGTAAGTTCTATCATTATATTATCATCCTCATCTCCTCCCATGTTTCTACTTTATCTTTACAATAGTCAATATTCTTAACTAATTTATAGTTTTAATTATATTTTTTTAGTATATATTTCAGAAATTAATCAATTCTAATCTATTATTTGAAAAACTAATCAATTCTAATCAATAATTTAGAAAACTAATCGATTATAATTAATTATTTGAAAAAATTATCAAATATGATCGATCATTTCGAAAATATAATCGATCAGAATCAATTATCGCTCGAGCGAGATAGACTCGCTCAAGCGAAATACAACCCGAGAGTACTAATTTTGTGCAGGGGCGTTTCGCTCGAGCGAGAATGTTGTCGCTCAAGCGAGATGACGTTTAGATAGCGGTTACACGAGAACCGCTCTTAAAATATGACTTAGATAGCGGTTAACCCTTGAACAGCTATTATATGGTTTCAATTATGATCGGTCAGAATGCATTTATGACCGATCATAACTATTTTAATCGATTAAATCTCGTTTCAATCGATTAAAACGATTCTACACGACCTTTTAATCGATTAAAACTTATTTTTATCAGTTAAAATAACTTGAAAAGTTTTAGGAGAAAGTTTTGCGAGTATTTCAATCGATTGAATCGCGAAACAATCGATTAAATCAACTTAGAAGATTTTTTGTAAAGTGTTTTAATTGATATAAACGTTGTCAGTATCAGTTAAAACAAATATGTTAAAGAATCAAGAACGTATTAGTGGATTAAAAGAAGTTTTAACGATTAAAGCTGCACTTTTAACAGATTAAAAGAATCTTTTAACAGATTAATTAAACCAGCAGTTTTGAAAATCTTCTATAAAAACAGTTTGGCTTGAACTTTTTTAACATACATTGAATATATAATCTTTAAAAAATAAATAAATTTATATATATATATATATATATATATATATATATATATTTTGCATTTTAATTTTCAAATATTAATTTTTTATGAAATTAATTTTAATTAAAAAAATTAAAGTGATATATATATATATATATATATATATATATATATATATATATATATATATATATATATCCAACTATTAAATTATTCAAGATATTAATATAAATTTAAAATATCAATTCAGTAATTAAAATAATTTTAATTTTTTATAAATACATTGAAATACATTTTTATTAACATACAAGTAATATATATATATATATATATAAAGAGACTAAATTAATAATTAATTTAATTATTGATTTAGTGACCAATTCGATGACCGAATCGATGGCTCGATTCAGTGACCGAATTAGTGACCGATTCAGTGACCGAATCAATGACCGAATTAGTGACCGATTCGGTGACTGAATCGATGACCGATTCAGTGACTAATTTAATAATCAATTTTAATTTTTTTATTCACATGCTAAATAAAAAAATAAAATCAAATAATTATATTACTAAATTATTTAATAAGTTAGTAAACAATTTTTTTAAAATATTTATAATGTTATTAAAAATGTTATCAATTATTTTAAATTATTAAGTAAATTTATATTTAAAATATTTTAAATAAAATATTTATATAAATGAAAAATAGTTATCAGTGTAAAAATTATTTTTTTAGTGACTGAAATTTTAGTCACTAAATCAGTTACTAAATATAAAAAAAATTAATAATTACATAAATTAAATATAGATTAATTAAAAAAATAAATTAAATAATAAAGTGACTGAAATAGTAACCGATTTTATGTGACCGAAAATTCGGTTACTATTTCGATTACTAGACTAAAAAATAATAATTTGGTTACTGATTCGGTCACCGATAGTAACTAAATTTTTCGATCATCGATTTCGGTTACTATTTGACATTTTTCTAGTAGTGACCCCTCCTTTTCGAAATATCGTCTTCGAGGGGTAAGACTTCCCTGCTTTCCGTATAGTTTGATCTTTTGTGGGATCGTACCCTAAACCATACTTTAGCGGATTATCCTTGAAATCTGGTGGCTCTCTTATCCCTTGAGCATTCTTTCCGAGCCCCTGTCCTGGGCGATATCCATATTTTTTCATTATATGGGCCACCTTCATATTACCAGGGAGTCTTTCTATGTTGGCAATTTCGAGTGCTTGAAAGGATGTTTCAAGAGCTTCTTCAGCCGCATCCACATATGGCTGGACAGATGGTTTGCTAATCAAAAAGTCTTCTTCAGCTTGAACTGTGACGAGTTTATCATTTGTCACAAACTTGACTTTCTGGTGGAGCGTTGAAGGTATTGCCTTAGCGCTATGAATCCAAGGTCTACCCAGGAGACAACTATATGCTGGCATAATGTCCATCACGTGGAAGTCTATATTGAAGATAGTAGGGCCGATTTGGATGCGTAGACTAATCTTTCCTACTACTTCTCGTCTTGACCCGTCAAAGGCTCGAACAACTGTATTACTCGGGCGCATGTGGGTTCCTTGCACTGTTATCTTGTCGAGTGTGCTTTTAGGCATGACGTTTAAGGACGACCCATTATCCACAAGAACTTTGGAAATGAGATATTCCATGCATTTGACAGAGATATGCAAGGGCTTGTTATGTTTTGACCCTTCCAAAGGGAATTCTTCATTGGTGAAGGTAAGATGATTATTGGCTGTAATATTACCAATAATCCCTTCAAATTTGTCTTGGGATATTGCATGCGGAACAAATGATTCATTCAAAACCTTTAACAGTGCGTTTCGATGCGGTTCCGAACTCATTATGAGTGATAACAAGGTTATCTTTGCAGGAGTGCGATTGAGTTTATCTATGATGGAGTACTCACTTTGTCTTATGTATTGGAGTAACTCATCTGTCTCCTCCTTGGATTCCTTTTCTTCTTCGGCCTTATTTTTTGCCTTCTCTTTAGGAGTAGTTTCTTGTAATTCCTTGGGGGAGTATATTCTTCCGCTTCGAGTCATGCCCCCAATACCGGCTATGTTGGAGATATCTTGATCAACTGGCAATTCTTCTGAGTATCTCCAAGGTACAGCTTTATTTGATGAATAAGGGAAAGGACGCGGCACGAATAAACGTAAAGGCGTTATTGCTTCTTCCCTTTTATTGTTTGGAATGATTAACGGTGCTTGTTTGTTATTATCTTCGGGTTTATTGACCGTCGTAGAGATTTTGATGACGAAAGGCTTCTTTTCCATTTTTCTGATTTGTGGAAAGCACATCAGTTAATTCTTTCTTTTTATTATCTTTATTATTAAAACGAGAGGGATATGTGAATGTATGCAACTTATGAATGCAATAGACAATTTAAGGAGAAAAAATAAATCCTTTTATTAGAAAGTGTATATCCTTTTATACAATGCTTTGAAGCAAGTGTTGACAAAAGCGAGAAAGCTTGAAGAATCCTATAGGTAAATTATGCTTTCTTCGTAATTCGTCTTCAGCTGTTATTACGTGATTTCTAAGCATCTTGATTTGCTCATGTACCGCCTGGCTCATATCTTCACTATATCGACGAGCCTCTTTTATTTTCTCTTCCTGATGAACGATCAAGGCATGCTGCTGATCAGACCTCTTTATTATTCGGTCTCTTTCAAGAAGTAATTGACCATACTGAGCTAATCCATCTTTTTCTTTCTCATGTAGCTCCTCTAGGTCTACTCTGTATTTTTCAGCGGTTTCCCACCACTTATGTGCTTCTGACTGAGTATTTGCTAGGTCATCTTGTATTAACTTGATCGTTCTTGCCTGTTCTGCAAGCGTGCTCTCAAGATGTGCTATTTCGTCATTCATGTCCCGGAACAGACTATCTTGCTCAAATCTCGGAATCTTCAATGCTTGTTTAGTCTCTTCCTGATAATCAGCACAATCATTCTTAAGACGCTCTATTTCGTGGTCCTTCTTTCTACATTGCCTTTTTAGACCATCTATTATAAGGGTTGATTCTTGCTCTTTTTCTTCAAAAGCCCTTAGCTGAGCTTCCATGACTTCAACCCTCTTGTTTAAGGCATTGACCTGCAATTGTAGCTCTTCACTGACTAACGTTTTAGTGAATGCAGCAGATGGTTGGGGTATCCCTCTATTTTTCCTCCATTCTTCATATTCATGGGATGTAGATACCTGAACCTTTCTGAGTTCTTTATCTCCCATATAGACTGGTCTTTCCCATGCTTTCCGGACAACGGATACTTCTTCAAAGCTATGGGAATAATGGCATAGACTCAGCCCTCTGAGCTCTTCCTGAGTTGGCGCGGTCTGGGTTCTCATAAGTTGTCTCCTAGCCATCTTAGGAGAGTAGGCTATACAACCTCTAAGACCTAGAAGTGGTATGCTCAGGTAATCTCCGCATCGTACGAGAATATAACCGGGTCGGAACCAAGGGCAAACCCATGATACATGCTCTATGTTCCAGTTTTCTAACTCGGTTTTCCATTCTAATGCTTGACGATGTTGAAGAGGGATTTTTGAAAAACTCCTTAGAGGATCAAGAAATATGCCCATGTGGCTTGAAGCGTAGAAATGAGTAATGCCCCACACGTATAATAATGAAGTGCAGCATCTAAGTGTTTTCCCCTGTTTCTGTCGGCAAAAATCTACGGAAAGCAGGGTGTCAGCGAGGATTGCAGGTATAGGACTCTTTGAGTACACATCCCAGGCAAAAAATGCATCTATTGCAGCATGATCCACAATGTTCACATGAAATGGGAATAATATGATTCCAAACATTGCCAATGCTAGAGTTTTGTTGAATGTAGACCAATCTTTCTTTTCAGCCAGAGAAACTAAGTGGTCTTCTATTACAACCATTTTCCAACCTTTGATATTCCCTTTTCCCTCTAGGATGGATTGATGAGGAGGCAGTCGTATGATAGTAGCAACCTTACTCACGGCTACGTATACTCCTGAGCAAACATAGACCCCAACTGACTGAGGCCATCTGACCATGAGTTCATATTCTTCTAAGGTTGGTACCAAGTCAAACTGCGAGAACTCAAAGCAGTGTAGATTGGGACTCCAGAAGTGGACCAATGCTCTAACAAATATTGGATCAATACTGATCTTCAAGAGGTCAAGAATTCTTCCATAAGATTTCTCAAAACTAGCGCAGACCTCTGGCGGCATATATGTACACAACTGCCTTAACTTCTCCATACGGCATAAAAGGATCTCCACTTTCTTTAATTGTCTATTACCGGATCCCTCCATTATCTAGAAAAAATGAAAATGCATGATATGAGGATGAATTTTTGTAAATGCATGTATGCAAGTGTTTATTTTTCTAAGTATTATCATGTTTTATTCCTAATATGATGCATGATAGTACTGGGTTTTTCTTGAAAGGAAAGCTTATCTATATGAATCTTTATGGATTTTAATGAAGAGAGTCCTATTTTCTTCTCTTTTATTTTTATGAGCAACGAATGGTATGAATTATAGGACTTTTATTAAAAAACTTTTATTTTTGTAACAGAGATATTTTCATGGCTTTGATTTGTTTTTATATTTTTTATGACCCTTTATCTCTTCTGTCGGTCAACGTGGCTACTTAGCTTACAAAGAACCTGAAACCAGGCTAGCTTAACTGAAGACTGTCCGAGATAAAGGTCTTTTATCTTATCACTTTTTTGTGATTTTTAGGGTTTTTCATTTTTTTTTGTTTGTTGTATGATTACCCTATGCTAATGCATCAATACAAATGCAGCAAACGTATGCACACACAATTCATACATCCACGAGCAGAGCCACGCTTATTTAATCATGAGGTAGGGTTTTCCTGCAGAAACGTGCTTGGTTTAGGCGGTTCTAACTGTTCTCACCAAGGCCAAAGGTCCCCAAGGTGCCCCCATTATAGGGACCTCTCAATCTCTCAGTCCTCGGGTCATGCACGGAACTCCGTGGCGACATCCTTAGACCAAAAGAAGAGAGTTATCACCTTGAGTTGGTGGTTTCCGACAACGGTTGTAGCCCCGTGTGCCAACAAGCCGGTCGTATCTGCCACCCACTCCCTATAGGTATTCACTCTTGCCCCCGGGTATAGAGGGACTGTTGTGTGCAAGGGTTTTTGTGTGCAATTTATATTTCAAACAATTTGCAGAAGTAATCATACAGCAGTTATTAAAGCCATACAATAAAAATACAGAAAAGGGTAAAGGCGTAATTTCAAATCTTTACTTGGTTTGAATTTATCCGTCACTAAATGGGATCAACTCTCTAGCTTCCCTAGTGGAGTCGCCATCTGTCGCCGCCGTCCGTTCCGACGTCCTGGGACGTCTCGAACGTTAATGCGAGCGGTCGCGAAAAGATGGTTGAGACTCGCGTTTTTGTTAAAAATATGTTCATTGCTTCCGAGGCGTTCAACACTGAACTATCCTCTAATAGAAGCAAGGTTTTCGAAAAGGGTTCTTTTGGAGTCGCCACCAATGTTTTGACCATAAACATTGGAAAAGGAGAAAAAGGCATTGATTTTAATAAAAACCAAACTTGGCCATTATAACCAGAGTCGGGTAAGGGAGTTAGTTACGTGTGGGGAAGGTATTAGCACCCCACAACGCCCCTTTCGGGTTCCCTATGACGGATTAATTCATTTAAGTAAAGATTACAAGAGATTACGCTATTACCCTATTTTATTCATACAGTATTTAAATATGACTATCTACATGATTTTATTTACATTGCATACATAAAGCAATAAATAAAGCAGTAAAAGAGAAGAGAATCGAGAAGAACCTCCGAAGCGAGCTTTATATTATAAGTCTTTTAATAAAGAGGATGATTTTCGGCAATCCTTCGCTCTACAATGACTCTCCTCTCGAAAATAATATCGACTCGACTAAACTTTTACTGAAGAATCGAATGCCGGAATACAAATTCCTTAACTGATTGTTACCTATTAAAGGCAATCAGAAAGATCATTCGAAGGAGGGAGAGAAGAAGACAAGTCTTGGAGTTGTCTGGGGTGTGAGGTGTGTGGAGAATGACCTAAGGGCCTCCTATTTATAGCCTTTTTTCGCCTGGAACTTTGGGATGGCCGTCTGGGTTGGGACGGCCGTCCCAAATGCAAAATTTGCACTGAGTCAGTTTGGGACGGCTAGGTGTGTTTGGGATGGCCGTCCCAGTTGAATTTTTTGTTCTTGACTCCACCCCTGGAACGTTTGGGACGGCCAGTGTCATTTGGGACAGCCGTCTCGACTGTCCTAGGTTGTTTGGGACGGCCGTCCCAACTTTGGGACGGCTGTCTCGACCTATTTTCAGCAGTTCTTCTGTTCTGGGACCCCTGGGAAGCTTTCCTTTCCTTTTTCGGACGTCGTTTGATGCCGATGTGTGTCCGCTGAAGCTTTATCTTCATATAGGAAGTCTTCTTGGCCTTCATTAAGATGTCGTGCGAGCTTTATCTTCGTGTAGGAAGTCTCTTTAGTCTTTATTGTGTGGATGGGTGAACTCCGTCTTGTTGCGGGAGGTCTTTCTCGGTTTTGGATATGAAGCCGGGTGAACTTTATCTTTGTGTGAAGTCTCCCTAGCTTTTATTGAGAGGCCGGGCAAAATTAGGGGTCTACACTCATCAACCACGAGGTTAGAGAGAACATCTTGTGGAATAACCAGATGGGGGTTCGTACTCATCAACCACGAGGTCGGAGAGAACATCTTGTGGAATAACTAGATGGGGGTTCGTACTCATCAACCACGAGGTCGGAGAGAACATCTTATGGAATAACCAGATGGGGGTTCGTACTCATCAACCACGAGGTTAGAGAGAACATCTTGTGGAATAACCAGATGGGGTTCGTACTAATCAACCACGAGGTCGGAGAGAACATCTTATGGAATAACCAGATGGGGGTTCGTACTCATCAATCACGAGATCAGAGAGAACATCTTGTGGAGTAACCAGATAGGGGTTCATGCCTATCAAACTATTCATCATCCAGAGGATCATCGACTATAGTAAAAGAACATCCAAAGGATGACCGGGCAAGAGGGTTAACTCCTTCACCTGCCAACTGATCTCCCAGGCATTTTGAGCCAATATCCAGTTAGCCAGGTGAAGGGGGGCACTTGTAGACCCCAAATCTTGCCCGACTTCTCAATAAAGATCAGAAGACTTCCATTCTTAAGATGGGTAAAGCTTTGTTGGGCACTTAGCAGCATTAATCGGCTTCCATCCAAGGAAAGGAGAGTTTTCTGAAGAAATAAAAAGTGAAAATTTGAAGAAACACTTGGGATGCCCGTCCCACATTCCAGATGACCATCCCAAGTGAGTTTTAGCACTGAGACGCACGTCCCAAAGGCCAGACAGTCGTCCCAACCCATTTTTGCACTTGAGATGGTTGTCCCGAATGTCCAGATGGTCGTCCCACCTAACAGAAGTTGGGACGGCTCTCCCAACGTCCTGACACTACAAAAACTATAAATAGGGCCTCATTTGCAGATTTTCCACACACCTTGACTCATAGTCAATTCTCTCTATAATTCTAGTACTCGAATGAGCCTTCTAATTGCCTATAAGGTAAAAATCAGTTAAGGAAATCTCTCTTTGAGATATCCGGCATTCGATAGTTTAAAGTTTTTCTTATATTCGGGAGAGGAGAGTCCCTGTAGTGCGAGAGGATAGCCAAAAAGCATCCTCAAAGTTGAAGATTTCTATAAAAGCTTGCTTCAGAGGTTCTTTAAACTACTCTTCTCTTTTATTACTTTATTTATTGTTTTCCTATATGCAATAGAGATAGGATCATGTAGATAATCATTTTTAATATCGCATAATAAATAGGATAATAGCATAATTTCTCTTAATCTTTATTTTATGAATTAATCCGTCATAGGGAACCCGCAAGGGGCGTTGTGGGGGTGCTAATACCTTCCCCACACGTAACTAACTCCCTTACCTAACTCTGGTTATAATGGCTAAGTTTGGTTTTTCTTAAAATCAATGCCTTTTTATCCTTTTTCCAATGTTTATGGTAAAAACATTGGTGGCAACTCCATTGAACCTTTTTTACGAAAACCTCGTGTTGCCGCCGTCCGTTCCGACGTCCAGGGACATCTCGAACGTTTATGCGAGCGGTCGCGAAAAGATGGTTTAGACTCACGTTTTATGTTTAAAATATGTTCATTGCTTCCGAGGTGCTCAACAACTGAACTATCCTCTAATAAAAGCAAGGTTTTCGAAAAGGGGTTCTTTTGGAGTCGCCACCAATGTTTTGACCATAAACATTGGAAAAGGATAAAAAGGTGTTGATTTTATTAAAAACCAAACTTGACCATTATAACCAGAGTTGGGTAAGGGAGTTAGTTACGTGTGGGGAAGGTATTAGCACCCCACAACGCCCCTTTCGGGTTCCCTATGACGGATTAATTCATTTAAGTAGAGATTACAAGAAATTACACTATTACCCTATTTTATTCGTACAATAAATATGGCTATCTACATGATTTTATTTACATTTCATAAAGCAATAAATAAAGCAGTAAAAGAGAAGAGATTTGAGAAGAACCTCCGTAGCAAGCTTTATATAGCAACTCTTTTACAAAAAGGACGCGTTTCGGCAGTCCCTCGCTCTACAACGACTCTCCTCACGACAAAACTCGACTCAACTAAAATTTTCTAGAAGAATCGAATGCCGGAATATAATTCCTTAACTGATTGTTACCTATATTAGGCAATCAGAAAGATCATTCGAAAGAGGGAGAGAAGTAGACAAGTGCTCTGAGTTGTCTGGTGTGTGGAAAAGTACCAAATGAGCCTCCTATTTATAGTTTTCGCTGCCTGGCACATCTGGGACGACCGTCTGGGCCGGGACGGCCGTCTGGGGTGGGACGGCCGTCCCACTTGCATTTTTAACACAGAGCCAGCCCCCCTGGAACTTGGGACGGTCGTCCCACATGTGGGACGCGCGTCTCACTTGTCCTAGATTAGTTGGGACGGGGGTCTCGACCTGTTTTGTCCAGTTTTTTGCGTTCTGGGACCTCGAGAAGCTTTCCTTGCTTTTTTCGGACATTGGTTGATGCCGATATGTGTCCGTTGAAGCTTTATCTTCATATAGGAAGTCTTCTTGGCCTTCATTAAGATGCCGGGCGAGCTTTATCTTCATGTAGGGAGTCTCCTTAGCTTTCGTCGGGTGACTGGGTGAACTCTATGTTGTTACGAGAGGTCTCCTTTTCTTTTATTAAGAAGCCGGGCAAAATTAGGGGTCTATAGCTGCCCCCCCTTCACCTGTCTAGCTAATTTGTTGGCTTGATATGCCGACAAAATTAGTTGGTAGGGGAAGGAGTTAACCCTTTTGCCCGGTCATCCTTCGGATGCTGCTCCTTGTTGATCCTCCGGATGATAAATATTTTGATAGGTACCAACCCCTATCTGGTTTGAGCCTTCTTTTATAAGGCTCTGGTGAGTATTTACCCTTCACCAGGTATAAGTCTGTATTTTACTAGACGTTAGTGAGTACCTAGCCCCACTAGGTATGAACCTTGTTCTGCAAGGTTTTGGTGAGTACTTACCCTCACCTGGTATGAGTTCGCATTTTGCTAAACTCTTGTGGGTACTTACTTCCGAGGTGCTCAACACTGAACTATCCTCTAATAGAAGTAAGGTCTTTGCGACCCGTTTTTGTAATGATTAGGCAAGTATTTTACTCCACCTAATGCATTCTTCTTAAGTTTTGATGAGTACATACCCTCATCCGGAACAAACCTTATTTTCTAAGGCTTTGGTGGGTACCTACCCCCACCCGGTACGAATCTGCATTTTTGCTAGATTCTGATGAGTACCTACCCTCATCCGGTATTAACCTTATTTTTTAAGGCTTTGGTGGGTACCTACCCCCACCTGGTACGAATCTGCATTTTTGCTAGATTCTGATGAGTACCTACCCTCATCTGGTATTAAACTTATTTTATAAGGCTTTGGTGGGTACCTACCCCCACCTGGTACGAATCTGCATTTTTGCTAGATTCTGATGAGTACCTACCCTATTAACCTTATTTTATAAGGCTTTGGTGGGTACCTACCCCCACCTAGTCCGAACCCCGTTTTGCAAGGCTCTGATGGGTACCTACCCCGACCTGGTCCGAATCTGTTATTTTGACAGATTATGATGGGTACCTACCCCCACCTGGTCCGAATCTGTATTCTGACAGATTCTGATGGGTACCTACCCCCACCTGGTCCGAACCCCGTTCTGCAACGTTCTGATGGGTACCTACCCCCACCTGGTCCGAACCCCGTTCTGTAAGGCTCTGATGGGTACCTACCCCCACCTGGTCCGAACCCCGTCCTGCAAAGCTTTGATGGGTACCTACCCCCACCTGGTCCGAACCCCGTTCTGCAAGGCTCTGATGGGTACCTACCCCCACCCGGTCCGAACCCCGTTCTGCAAGGTTCTGAATAAGCCCTGTTCTGCAAGGCTTTTAGGATGACTTTTTGATAGTCAATCCTGTGGTCATCTGGTTTTGGAGATGTATTGGTGACTTATTGTTTCTGTTCACGCGCCTATTCCGTGGGGAATATTTGATTTGACTTTTTGACTTTTCTGTTAGTCATCCAGTTTTACCGGGGATTCTTTGTTTTTGGCTTTTTCGTTTAGCCATCCGGCTTTGCCGGGGATTTCATTGTTTTGGCTTTTTCTTTCAGCCATCCGGTCTTGGCCGGGGATTCTTTGTTTTGGCTTTTTCTTTTAGCCATCTGGCTTTTGCCGGGGATTTCATTGTTTTGGCTTTTTCTTTTAGCCATCCGGTCTTGGCCGGGGATTCTTGCAGATTGCCTCTTTTTAGGCAGGGATCCATTGGGGATTTTTGGTTTGATTGTGCCTCTTGATTAGGCAGATGCTTCAATAGTGGTGAAGGCTTTGTTGTTTTTTCGCCTTTGAATAGGCTGATGTTCTATTTGAGGATATTTGTTCTTGATAATACCTCTGAGTAGGTGGATGCTTTTTGAAAGTTTTGTGCTTGCATTGCCTCTCGTATAGGTTGATTTCCCGTTTCTTGGGGATATCGGCTCTTTGATTGCCTCTGAGTAGGCATAGGCATTCTTGGGAGTGAAGGTTTTGCCTTTGACTGGGGATATTCATATTGGGTGTTATAGGCGATTAACTCCCTGAGGATATGAATTTTGTATTTTGCCTTTTGCTGGTAGGCCCGCTGGGGATTGTTTCTTTTTGGTGATCCACCAGGGATTTGATTGTTTCCTGGGGGTCTATTTTGAATTGCCCCCTAGGGAGGAATGGAGTTTTTGACTCCTTATTGGACGTTGTTGTTTGAGCTGGCTTTGCCTATGCTCTTATTCCTGCTGGGGAATGGGTTTGTATGTGCGCCTTTTATGCACATTGGCTTTTTCTTTTGGGTGAAAAGATATCTTTTTCTCTTTTCTTTTTGGTGATCCCTAGGGAATTTTCTTTTCTTGGGGAATCTAATCCGTGATTTGATTTTTTTATGATGGAGTCTTGGCTACTAACTTTTGTGAAGCTCTTTAAAGAGATTTTCTTCTTTTTCTTTTTGGGATTCACCGAGGAGTCTGTCGATTTCCTGAGGATCCAAATTTGATGATGGAGTCTTGGCTCCTGGCTTTGTGAAGCTCTTATTTGAGCTGGAAGATGGAAATTTTTGTTTTCCTCTTTTTGTCTTTTTATAGACTTTTCTTGATATATTCTTCTTGGAGATTTTTATTTGGCCCTTTCTCGTTGTGGCCTCTATTGGGGAATGAAAGTTTTTCTTTTCTTTCTTTTTGTTGCCCCCTGGTGATATGGAGGACTTGTCTCCGTATTTTCTTTGATGGACTCTTGTGTAGTCCTTATTCTCCTTTGGGGAATGAAGCGGAGATTCTGGATGAGTTTGCTTGATGACTCATGTGGCGACGAAGCTGAGTCGTGAGGTAATCTTTTTTTGTTTTGCCTCTGGAGTAGGCAATGATCCTCTTGGGGATGATCAAGCCTTTTGGTTGGCTTTTTAATTTTGATGGCTTCCTTCTTTCCTGGATGGAAGGATGTTGATTAAGGCTTTCAAATGATTATGTTTGATGACTCATGTGATGATGATGCTGAGTCGTGGAGTAATTTTTGTGTTGCCTTTGGAGTAGGCAAGGATCCGCTTGGGGATCATCGGGCCTTTCCGTTGGCCTTTTTTTATGTACCCTCCTTCTATTGGGGTTGGAGGAGAATGGTTGGAGCTATGGTTTTCTTGAAGCTCTTTATTTGGCTGGAATGTCTTTGGTTTCGCCTTTCGCGATTTTGATTTTCATTTAGAGGCTGGATTTTGGCACCTTCTATTTTTAATCACAAGCATGGAGACTATCCTCCTTATATGCATGTTTATTTTTTGTTTGAAGAAAATTATTTTTTCTTGATTTTGACAAAGTCGTATTATGTAATTACTTTGTGTGTGAATGTCCTAAATGCAATCTATTGTTTATTTATTTTTGATGCATTTAGAAAGTAACTGGCCTTCTCCCGTTGGCTTCTATGAATACGCTGACGGGCTCCTCCTTTATGACCATGAAGATGGGCTCATTTTTTTACTCATCTTTTGGTTTTAGCCCTATCTTTTGCCTAGACCGCCTTTTACGGTTTTTCGATCTAGCGGGCTGCCTTCATTTCTGCCTAGAATATCTTAGGGGGCTTTTGCCTTATCTTTTGCCTAGATCGTTCTTTTGGGGTTTCCGATCTAGCAGGCTACCCTAGTTTTTTCCTAAGAATATCCTAGCAGGCATTTATTCTTTTATTTATTTTTATGCTTCCTCTTTTTAGATGCATGCTTGATCTTTGATTAAAAGTCTTTGCTCATATTTATGATTTATCAATAAAGAGGCATTTCCATAATATTTGGTCAAGAGAAAGGAAATGAAAGGGAATTTTATTGATAAATGAGCAAAAGTTTTATTTCTTTTGTAGAAGGATTTCAAAAGGTATTTAGAAGAATGGATGGTCAGGGTTGGCTATATTGTATAGGCTTAAACAGTCATGTCCATGATATCTACCCCCTGGTTCTCCTAATTGCTACAGTTGATATGCCTGAACTCAGAGTGAAGACTATGCAGACTGCTTGCTTCTGGAAGAATGTTACCTTAGCCGCCTTTCGATTTTCGACTAAAGTAACCATTGCTCTTAGTTTTTTTTTTTTTTTTTTTTTTACCTCTACTTTTTGCCTAGGACGTATCCTAGCGAGGGATATAGACCCTATCTTTTGCCCAGGGATGCCCTTTGCGGGTTTTCATTCCTGACGGGTCATGAGCAATGTCTTCAAGCATAATACTTCTTCACCGCATCAGAATTGATCGGGTGTCGAAGTTCCTCTCCATCCATATTAGTGAGGATAAGCTCCCCTCCTGAGAAAGCCCGTTTGACCACAAAGGGTCCTTCGTAATTTGCTGCCCATTTTCCAATTTTATCTTTCTGGGCTAGAAGCAATTTCTTTATTACTAGATCCCCTTCTTGATAAGTATGAGGGTGGACCTTTTTATCATAAGCCTTTTTTATCTTCTTTTGATATGCTTGTCCATGACATATAGCATTCAGCCGCTTTTCATCGATAAGGTTTAACTGGTCATATCGACTTTGAACCCATTCGGCTTCTGTTAATTTTGCTTCCGTTATAATTCGCAGGGAAGGTATTTCGACCTCTATTGGCAAAACGGCCTCCATTCCATATACAAGGGAGAATGGAGTAGCTCCTGTTGAGGTTCGTACAGACGTTCGATAACCATGAAGAGCAAAAGGCAACATTTCATGCCAATCCCTATAGGTTTTAACCATCTTTTGAACATTCTTCTTGATGTTTTTATTAGTTGCTTCTACTGCGCCATTCATTTTGGGTCGGTAGGGAGAGGAATTATGGTGTTGAATTTTGAAATCTTGACATAATTCCTCATCATCTTATTATTCAAGTTGGTTCCATTATCAGTAATAAGACGATGTGGGATGTCATATCGACATATGATATTTTTCTTAACAAAGGTGACTACTACCTTTTTAGTCACATGTGCATAAGATGCAGCTTCTACCCACTTGGTGAAGTAGTCGATAGCCACCAGAATGAATCGATGGCCATTGGATGCCTTAGGCTCAATAGGTCCGATAACATCCATGCCCCACATAGCAAATGGCCAAGGGATAGCCATAACATTGAGAGGTACCGGTGGAACATGTACATTGTCCGCATGTACTTGACATTTGTGACATTTTCTAGCATACTGATGACAGTCCTTTTCCATTGTGGACCAAAAGTATCCTGCCCTGAGGATTTTCCTAGCCATGATATGCCCTGGTGCATGAGTTTCGAAGGTTCCTTCATGTATTTCTTTAGTCAATTTCTGTGCTTCTTCAAGATTTACACACCTTAACAAAGTGGAATCAAAATTCCTTTTATAAAGGGTTTCTCCTATTAACATAAACCCTATGGCCCTTTTCCGAATGATCCTTTTGTCATTGTCACTGATTCCCTCGGGGTATTCGCCCTTTGTCAGGTATCGCCTTATGTCTTGATACCAAGGGGTTTTATCTTTTTCATTGTCTACCATCATACAAAAGGCTTGTTTATCGTGCCTTTTGACTTGGATGATGGGCATCTCATGTTCTTGTCCTAATGCGAACATGGATGATAATGTTGCCAATGCATCTGCAATCTGGTTATCCTCCCGAGGGATGTACTCGAAACTGATGTTTTCCATTTTTGAAGTCATATTACGGATATGTTCTAGATAAGGGATTAACTTGGAATTTCTAGTTTCCCATTCACCCTTGAGTCGGTAAATAACAAGGGATGAGTCACCGAATACTTTGAGTTTAGTCACCCCATGATCCAGAGCTGCTTGAATACCTAGAGCACAGGCTTCATATTCCGCCATATTGTTCGTGCAATCAAAGTTTAGTCTGGCTGTTACTGGGATATACTTCTTTTCGGGAGATATTAAAATAGCTCCGATCCCATGTCCCAATAAGTTTGAAGCTCCATCGAAAAACATGATCCACTTATTATCTTCACGTTCTTCATGTTGGATATGCATTTGTGCTCGTCTGGAAAATCATCTTGGAGGGATTGATATTCGTCAGTTGGCCCGTGTGCCAGATATTCTGCTAAAGGACTGCCTTTGATAGCTTTATGAGTGACATGAACAATGTCGAATTCTGAGAGGAGTACCTACCATCTGGCTATCCTTCCGGTCAAGACGGGTTTTTCAAACAGGTATTTGATTGGGTCCATTTTAGAAATCAACAAAGTTGTGTGTCTGACCATATATTGTCGAAGGCGCTGAGTTGCCCACACCAATGCACAACATGTTTTTTCGAGTGGTGTATAACGGGTCTCATAGTTTAGAAATTTCTTACTGAGGTAATATATGGCTTGTTCTTTCTTACCCGTATCATCTTGTTGACCGAGCACACATCCCATGGACTCATCGAGTACTGAAAGGTAAAGAATCAGGGGCTTTCCTTCCACAGGTGGTACCAATACTGGGGGATTGGTTAGGCATATTTTGATTTTTTCGAAAGCTTGTTGACATTCGTCGTCCCAAACTTTCGGTTGGTTTTTACGCAATAACTTGAAGATGGGCGTACACTTATTCGTTAATTGCGCGATGAACCGTGCGATGTAGTTTATTCGGCCCAAGAACCCTCTGACTTCTTTTTCTGTTCTTGGTGGGGGCATTTCTACGATTCCCTTTGTTTTATCAGGATCTACGTCAATTCCTTTTTTACTAACAATAAACCCAAGGAGTTTTCCTGATCATACTCCGAATGTGCATTTAGCCGGATTAAGCTTGATCTGGTATTTTCGAAGTCGATTGAATAACTTCTTTAAGTATTGGAGGTGATCTATTTCGTTTTTGGACTTGGCGATCATGTCATCCACATATACTTCGATTTCTTTGTGGATCATATCATGAAATAATGTCACCATGGCCCTTTGATAAGTAGCCCCTGCATTCTTAAGTCCAAAAGGCATTACTCTATAACAGAATGTACCCCATGGCGTAATGAAAGAAGTTTTTTCTCTGTCTTCAACAACTAATTTAATTTGGTTATACCCAGCATATCCATCCATGAAAGAATAGAGAGTGAAAGAATTAATGGTTGAGTTCAAGAGGGGGGGTGAATTGAACTTTAAAACTTTTTCGCAAAACTTACTTTCTTTTGGAAGAATGAGTTATCTTTATTCAATCTTTGCAAAGGTAATTTGGTTTAAACACAACACAATTAAAGACAGAAATTAAAAGAGATGAAAGAAGAATATGAACACACAAGTTTATACTGGTTCACTCTAATCTAGAGCTACATCCAGTGCTTGACAAACCAGTCAAGTTCCACTAATACCAAGTGAAAATTACAACCAGTAGATACTCACCAATCTACCCCAAGAACTATCTTGCAAAACCCACAAGACAGAATCTTGAAAACCACCCAGTAACCAAATCCAGTTACTGTACCAAGTGCAGATTACAATCCAACCTGCACAATCAAACTTTTACAAAAGAATATGGAAAGAAAAAACCTGGACTTGAAGTTTCTAATTGTCCAGAACCAATTCTATCAGCACTTTCTCTCTTTGAATGACCACAATTCTGATCACAGCACCTTATGATATGAAAAAGATTCTTGAATGCAGAGAAAGTCACGTATGAAAGTTTCACAGATTGATTTCACAAGTTTTCTCAAGTAGTGTGTTGTATTGTATATTCAAAAGATAGATCAAATCTGTATATATAGAGTAAATCAGAAAAACAGAACGTTTCATCTGTTAAAAACTGTTTTAGAGAGTCAAAAGATAAGTTGGTTAGCAGTAAAACAGGTTTAGAAGAGACTCTGATCGATTAAAACAGAAGTATGATCGATTAGACTGAGTTATGATCGATCAGAATAAAACTATGATCGATCAGAATGAGTTATGATCGATTAGAACAAAACTATGATCGATCAGAGTATTATTTCAATCGATTAAAAGATCGGTTCAATCGATTGATTTCATTTAAAGTTCCATTTAATCGATTAAGACATCGATTCAATCGATTGATTTCATTTAAAGTTCCATTTAATCGATTAAGACATCGATTCAATCGATTGATTTCATTTAAAGTTCCATTTAATCGATTGATTCGAGTTTTAATGGATTAAAACAACTTAATGAAAAATGACAGCTCTCTGTTTCAATCGATTGAAAATCATTTCAACAGATTAAATTCCTGCAAACACTTAGTTAAAAAAAATAGTCTCTCTGTTTCAATAGATTGAAAAATATTTCAACAGATTGATTTTCTAAAAACTCTTAGACTGAAACAGGTCTTTCTGTTTCAACAGATTTAAAATCATTTCAACAGATTGAAAATGCGAAACTTGATATTGAAAATTTATTGAGTTATTTTAACTTGTTGATTCTGTGAATCAATCAATTTAATTTTCGATTATGTATGACCATTTATTATAATAAGAGATTTTAATAGATTGAAAATCCTTTTCAACAGATTAGAAAAAACTTTAGTTTATTCTTTTAATATTTAAACGTAAGTTTTTCATGCAGAAAAATGATTTTTCAATGAGATGCAACATTTTAAGGTGCTTATCACAAAATATAATGGCCTATCAAGAGATTAAGTGCTTAAACTTAAAAAACCTAATCATCTACACACCCACAACCTAAGCTATATCTATGTCTTCATCAAAACCACCAAGTGCTTGTCTTTATCAAATCCACCAAGTGCTTCAATCTCCCCCTATTTGATGGAGACAAATAACCACTGCACCTGCAAAACAAGAATAACAGACCAGAGACATATATTTTGTGGTGTGTGTGTAGTGACAGTTTTAAGCAAAATACTTCTCCCCCTATTTGACTGCATCAAATAGATTGTTGTAGTTACAGTCCAATGGGGCCACGTGGGAACCCCAAATATAAACCAGAACATAAAAAAATGAACAGAAAACAGAATAACAGAAACATAGAAAATCTTCATTCGTCCCCGGGGCCTTGATTGAATTGTAGTTCCACAATCCTGTTGTAAATATCTTCTAGTTGATTATCAATATGCTGGAACCTTGCAATGAAATTTTCATCCAAATAATGCTGCCGAGCCCTCAGAGCAGCAGTCATCTCCATATGCCTCCTTTGGTCAGTTTGCAGTTCGCTCATTTGATGTAACATTGTTCTTTCGAACTGAGACAGAGGAGTGCCACGGCAGGCGGTGGATTGTATGGAATCATCTCCATTGGGTTCACTTCTTCTTCCATTGGATCAGAAGGACGTGCTGCAGAAGTTCCAGGAATATTATCAGTGTTGATTCCTTCCTCTTGCTCTTCTTCCTCACTTTCTTCACTTCTTCCAGCTTCTTCTTTGGAAATCCATTCACCATCAACTTTAATAAATCCCATTTTGTGAAGAACGGAATTGTTTATTTCATTTGTTGGTGGGACGGTTTCAACGAGTTCTCCTTCAACATCAACACCAAAATGTGTTAAAAATTTAGAAATCAGAATAGCATAGGGATACCTGAAGTCACTAAGTCTCTTGGCTTTGATCATGTGATCCTTGATGACAAAGACCCAGTTCACACGTATTCTGTGATGAATGCAGTACATCAGAACTAAATCTCCTTCATTTAGCACCGCATGATTGCTCCCCCTGGGTGTAAGCTGCCAAGAAACGATGAAAGCGAGAATCCTTTCTTCCAGTTTCAACTTCCCAGTGTTGAATGAACTTACAGAATCATGCCTATTCTTCAAGCAAGAGCGGAAATATTGAACTTTATTAAATTCTTCAACATCCGAAGTACATCCTTTCGTGACTTTCACACCTACATCTTTTATTCCAGCAACTTCCTTCCAGACATTAGGTGTTATCTCAATGTCTACTCCTTTAACTTGGGTTGTCAAAGTGGAACCTTCAAAGGATAAATTTGTGAAGAAAACTTTAATTAAGTCAGGGTAAATTCTACCATTCAACTCCAGAAACGTCTGAAGTTTTTGATGTTGCAGTAACTTCCGAATGCCTCTGAATCCTTCGGCATCAAACCAGGAGAACTTTAACATTTTTGGAATGTTGACTTGCTTCCTGCTTAATTCATGGATAAACAAATCCATTTTCTCTTGGTCCCCATTGAACCAAGTTTCAATCCTTCCTCCAACATTCTGTTCTTGCCTTGCAGTAGAGGACTCGCCTCTGCTGGACTTCTTCCTACCAGACTTTGTGCGCTTGAACATATTTGATTTTTGGAATGAGCAGAACAGAGAAGAACAGAGAAAAGAGAAGCTCAAAGAAGAAAATAATACTATAGGAATGAGAATACATAATCTTTATCAGCTTCAAAAAAATTTTGTCTTTACTGATTTATTGTTTCTGTGCAGTGATGATAAAGAGGAGAGAGAATTGCTACTGTACACTTTAATTACCTTCTCAGTAGATATCCAATCAGTATCAATTAGCTTTTATTGGATATCTTTGATATTTAAGAGAGTAGTTGAAGTTTATCTTGTTGTAAATGCTTTCAGTTTACTCTGCAGAAATCGGTTAGAGACAAAGTACATACAACTAGTCCTAGAAGAAAAATAATCAATTGATATTTCGTGAAACCAACTGATTTTGTAATCGTAGATACTTATAAGTGAAATACACCGATTGAATCAAAAATTAAATCGATTATTTTGTAAAAGAAAATTATTCAGAGTACCATTAGTGAATTCAATCGATTGAATCGAAGATTTAATCGATTGATTTATAAAAGAAGGTGTGCAGAGCTACAAGATTAATGAAATAAATCGATTAAAAGTTTATCTAATCGATTGAACTAATAACATATCAATACCAAAGAGTAAGAATCAGGAAATCAACAGATTATTTCGCAATTTCAATCGATTGAAACAAATAATATTCAGTTATTCATGCAATTATTAATCGATTGAACTTGTTATCAACCTGTTAAAAAAAATATACACTTACTGTAAAGAATCATTTATGCAATACTAGATATATCTAGAATTCCTAATTCAGTCCTAAGCATATTAAGTCTGTCTCTAGGAAGTGGTTTAGTGAATAAATCAGCTAACTATTTTTCAGATTCAACGAATAATATCTCACAGTCACCCCTAGATACGTGTTCTCTAATAAAGTGATGTCTAATTTCAATATGCTTAGTTCTAGAGTGTTGAATAGGATTCTTAGTTAAGTTTATTGCACTAGTATTGTCACAAACCAAAGGTACCTTGTTTAGAGTTAATCCATAATCTGTTAGTTGTTGCTTGAGATAAATGCTTTGAGCACAACAGCTCCCAGCTGCAATGTATTCAGCTTCTGCAGTTGACAGAGCAACACACGCTTGCTTTTTGCTGTGCCACGATATAAGACTGCTCCCCAGTAAATGACAAGTACCAGAGGTACTTTTTCTGTCCAATCTACATCCTGCAAAGTCAGAATCAGAAAATCCAACAAGTTTAAGGGATGCACCCTCAGGATACCATAGTCCAACATTAACTGTTCCCTTGAGGTATTTCAGAATCCTTTTGGCAGCGATAAGATGAGATTCCTTTGGATTTGCCTGAAATCTTGCACAAAGACATACACTAAACATAATGTCAGGTCTACTAGCAGTTAGATACAGTAATGAACCAATCAAACCTCTATATTTAGTTTGATCAACAGGTTTTCCTTTTTCATCTAAGTCTAGACAACAGTTAGTAGACATGGGTGTAGAGGATACCTTGCAGTTTTGCATATCAAATTTCTTTAACAATTCATTGCAGTATTTAGATTGACTAAGAAAAATGCCATTTCTTAATTGTTTAACCTGGAGACCAAGGAAGAAATTCAATTCTCCCATCATGGACATTTCAAATTCACTTTGCATTTCTTTTACAAACTTATTACACATGACATTATTAGTGGAACCAAAAATGATATCATCCACATACACCTGCACCAGAATAATGTCAGTTCCAGATTTCCTAATGAACAGAGTTTTATCAACCTCACCTCGCTTGTACCCTTGATGAATTAGGAAGTTACTTAACCTCTCATACCATTGTCTAGGTGCTTGCTTTAAACCATAAAGGGCCTTTTTCAATTTGTAGACATGGTCAGGATGCTTGTGATCTTCAAACCCAGGAGGTTGAGAAACATATACTTCTTCATTGATGAGTCCATTCAGAAAGGCACTCTTTACATCCATCTGTAGTAATCTGAAACCACTTATACAGGCATAAGCTAATAATAATCTAACAGCTTCAAGTCTAGCTACAGGTGCAAAGGTTTCATCAAAATCGATACCCTCTTGTTGGTTATACCCTTTGGCTACCAACCTAGCTTTATTTCTAGTAATAATGCCGTGTTCATCTAGCTTGTTTTTGAATACCCACTTAGTACCAATTATATTGATATCTTTGATTTTAGGAACTAATTCCCACACTTTATTTCTTTCAAATTGATTAAGCTCATCATGCATGGCACTAACCCAGTATTCATCATTTAATGCTTCTTTAACTGTCTTAGGCTCTAATTGTGAAATGAATGCCATATGATTACAGAATTGATTAAGAGAATGTCTAGTAGATACTCCCTTATTAATTTGCCCGATGACATTGTCTAGAGAGAGATTTCTTGGGACAATCCACTCTTTAGGAAGCTCCTCCAGAACACCTTATTCCTGTTCTTCAGTAACTATTGGTGGATCAGCTTTTGCAGGGTCCACTGATGGATCATCTTCTTCAACAGTACATTGATTTGTGTTTCTGGCATGTTTCAACTGATAAGAATTATCAGTTAAATCTTCTTCATCTGCAGTACCTGTTGTTCTATTCTGCACCACTCGAGGAGACTCATTAAACACAACATGTACTGATTCTTCAACTGATTTCAATCTTAAATTGTAAACTCTATATGCATGGCCGAATTTCATTTGGATGTTTTGAAAATGATTTTCAGGAACAAACTGATTAAACAAATTATTTTACTAATTTGGTCTTTAATATTCGTTTTGAAAATGCAATAGTAAAATGATCGAATAATACTTGAAAGAATCGATTGTTTCTGTATTGGAAGAGATCTAGAAGATGATACCAGAATTTAAATCGATTAAAACGAAAATGAGTCAATTAAATTTGATACCTTAGTGATTTTAGTTGATATAAATTCATTCTAATCGATTAAAATAGCTAAAACTCAAATCATGAGAACATTTTAATCGATTGATTCGCATTTCAATCGATTAAAACTGTAGGGACAGATTTACTAATATCTTCTGTAAGTTATTTTAATCGATTAATACTGGTTTATATCAATTAAAACAATCAGTTTAGACAAACAGAACCTGATTCGTAGCTCTGAACTTCAAGGGATTCCCAGACTTTGTCCCTGCAAACAAATTAAGCATTTTTCTGGTACCCTTAAGTATTTTGGATCCTTAGGAGTCAATTTTTCTGTTTAACATGTTTTGGAACCCATCTCTTCCTACCTTGCGGCACAAAATATTTTCTAGCATGACAAAATTTTATAGTATGTCCTTTCTTCATGCAGTAATGACAAGATGAGAAAGGGGATGCTGTAGCTTTTCTAAATGAAAAGAAGTTCAAATATTTTTTAGTTTTTACCCCATTCTTAGGTTTATACCCCGATTCCAGAATGTTCAAACACACAGTTTTGAGACCCAAGAAGTGCATCTAAATTCTCTTTGCCTTGAGTAAATTTAGACAAAGTTTTAATCAAGTAATCAACCTTATCTTGCGAGAATAATACACTTTTCACACTTCTTATTAGCAGCAACATTATCGGATGATGCATAGATTATATCTAGATGTTCTAAATCTGTTTTGCTTTCTAATAGTTCATTTTCCAGAACTTTAACTCTATTTTCTAACCAGTTATTTAATCCTTTTAACCGATTATTTGTATGAGATAAATTTCTGGCTTCACTATGCATTTCATTGAAAGCATTTAGTAATGTGCTGTAATTCATTTCATTCTCTGTAGGAGTTGAACTTACATGTGATGAAGAGGATTCACAGCCAGCCATCAAGCACAGGTTCACCTCCTCACTTTCGGATTCAGAGCTGGAAGATGAATCATTGTCTTGCCAGGCTATATAAGCCTTTTTCCCTTTGTATCTTGATTCTTTCTTGTTCTGATTCTTGGTCTTTTCCGGACAATCACTCTTTATGTGACCCTGTTTACCACAAGAATAACAAGTAATATTATTTTGAACAAATTCAGTCTTTTTATCATTGTACCTTTTTACTTGGCCAATTCTGTTCTTTCTTCTAAGAAATTTTCCAAATTTCTTAACCAATAAAGTCAGGTTCTCTAATTCATCTTCTTTAGATCCACTGTTTTCTTCAATTGTCTTGAGAACAATATTTCTAGTTTTCTTTTCTGCATTCTCTTGTTCTTTGAACCGATTGATTTCCAACTCATGTTCCCTCAACTTACCAAAAAGTGAAGCGGTAGTCATTTCAGTCAAGTCTCTTGATTCTGATATTGCTGTCACCTTTGGTTGCCATGTTCTGTCCAAACACTTTAAAATTTTGATGTTCAACTCTTCTTTGTCAAAAGTCTTTCCTAACCCAATTAGATGATTGACTATGTGCGTGAACCTTTTCTGCACATCTGCAATTGTTTCTCCTTGCTGCATTTTAAACAACTCATAGTCCCTGATTAACTCATGCTTTCTTGCCCTTTTCACATCAGACGTTCCTTCATGTGTAACCTCTAAAATTTCCCACATCTCTTTGGCAGAGGCACACTGAGACACCCTGAAAAACTCATCAAGATTTAAAGCAGAGGTAATAATATTTTTTGTAGTATAATCATATTGGACATTCCTATTTTCTACATCAGTTAATTCAGCCCAATCTTTTTCGACTACTTTACCATCTACAGTATGAGTTGGTTTATAAGGACCATTAACAATTGTTTCCCAAATGCCTCTATCAAGAGATTCAATAAAGATTTTCATTCTAACCTTCCAGAAAGAATAATTCACACCAGAAAAAAGTGGAGGCCTGTTTATGGAGGCTCCTTCTGAAAAAGTCATCTTTCCCTCAGCCATTGGACCGATTTCTTGAGTAACTTACAAGAACCAGCTCTGGTACCAATTGAAAGAATTAATGGTTGAGTTCAAGAGGGGGGGTGAATTGAACTTTAAAACTTTTTCGCAAAACTTACTTTCTTTTGGAAGAATGAGTTATCTTTATTCAATCTTTGCAAAGGTAATTTGGTTTAAACACAGCACAATTAAAGACAGAAATTAAAAGAGATGAAAGAAGAATATGAACACACAAGTTTATACTGGTTCACTCTAATCCAGAGCTACATCCAGTTCTTGACAAACCAGTCAAGTTCCACTAATACCAAGTGAAAATTACAACCAGTAGATACTCACCAATCTACCCCAAGAACTATCTTGCAAAACCCACAAGACAGAATCTTGAAAACCACCCAGTAACCAAATCCAGTTACTGTACCAAGTGCAGATTACAATCCAACCTGCACAATCAAACTTTTACAAAAGAATATGGAAAGAAAAAACCTGGACTTGAAGTTTCTAATTGTCCAGAACCAATTCTATCAGCACTTTCTCTCTTTGAATGACCACAATTCTGATCACAGCACCTTATGATATGAAAAAGATTCTTGAATGCAGAGAAAGTCACGTATGAAAGTTTCACAGATTGATTTCACAAGTTTTCTCAAGTAGTGTGTTGTATTGTATATTCAAAAGATAGATCAAATCTGTATATATAGAGTAAATCAGAAAAGCAGAACGTTTCATCTGTTAAAAACTGTTTTAGAGAGTCAAAAGATAAGTTGGTTAGCAGTAAAACAGGTTTAGAATAGACTCTGATCGATTAAAACAGAAGTATGATTGATTAGACTAAGTTATGATCGATCAGAATAAAACTATGATCGATCAGAATGAGTTATGATCGATTAGAACAAAACTATGATCGATCAGAGTATTATTTCAATCGATTAAAAGATCGGTTCAATCGATTGATTTCATTTAAAGTTCCATTTAATCGATTAAGACATCGATTCAATCGATTGATTTCATTTAAAGTTCCATTTAATCGATTAAGACATCGATTCAATCAATTGATTTCATTTAAAGTTCCATTTAATCGATTGATTCGAGTTTTAATGGATTAAAACAACTTAATGAAAAATGACAGACTCTCGTTTCAATCGATTGAAAATCATTTCAACAGATTAAATTCCTGCAAACACTTAGTTAAAAAAATAGTCTCTCTGTTTCAATAGATTGAAAAATATTTCAACAGATTGATTTTCTAAAAACTCTTAGACTCGAAACAGGTCTTTCTGTTTCAACAGATTTAAAATCATTTCAACAGATTGAAAATGCGAAACTTGATATTGAAAATTTATTGAGTTATTTTAACTTGTTGATTCTGTGAATCAATCAATTTAATTTTCGATTATGTATGACCATTCATTATGATAAGAGATTTTAACAGATTGAAAATCCTTTTCAACAGATTAGAAAAAACTTTAGTTTATTCTTTTAATATTTAAACGTAAGTTTTTCATGCAGAAAAATGATTTTTCAATGAGATGCAACATTTTAAGGTGCTTATCACAAAATATAATGGCCTATCAAGAGATTAAGTGCTTAAACTTAAAAAACCTAATCATCAACCTAAGCTATATCTATGTCTTCATCAAAACCACCAAGTGCTTGTCTTTATCAAATCCACCAAGTGCTTGTCTTTATCAAATCCACCAAGTGCTTCAGAGAGTATTTGTAGCGGTATGATCTACCAGCATATCAATATGTGGCAAGGGAAAATCATCTTTTGGACTTGCACGATTTAAATCCCTGTAATCTACGCATACTCTGATTTTTCCATTTTTCTTTACAACTGGCACAATGTTAGCCAACCATTCAGGGTATTTTGACACAATCAGAAAATTGGCATCCAACTGTTTTTCTACTTGTTCCTTAATTTTCAAGGACCATTCTGGTTTTACTCTTCTGAGCTTTTGCTTAACGGGCCGAAATCCCTCTTTTAGTGGTAATCGATGCTCCACTATGCTTTTATCAATTCCAGGCATATCATGGTAGGACCATGCGAATACATCCACATATTCTCTTAGCAACTGTATCAGCCTTTCCCTGACATCATCATCAATTTGGGTCCCAATATTTACTTCTTTCTTATTATCTTCCTGTCCCAAATTAATGGCCTCAGTTTTCTCCTGATGGGGCTGTATTGACTGAGCTTCTTTTTCTAACAGTCTTTGCATGTCCGGGGAAATGGTCCCCTCCTCACTGTCTGACTCAATCCATTCGCCTTCAGCTTTCGGATCTTCCAGAGAGTTTTCAATCACAAACATGACTGTACGATTATGCTTTGTTTTAGATTTCTTTATTAAATGTGTGAGAGAGAAAAGAATGAAAGAGAATACGAATATTATGAAAAATGCCTTATTGTATTGACAAAAAAGAAATATTTACAAAGCCCACTTTAATCAAAAATCCCGTGATCATGGGCAAGGATCACGAGAGATACATCGAAGCTTGAATATATTTTTTTTATATTTTTTATGTTTATTATATATTTTTTAGAGATGGCAAAAATGATGAGCCCTAAATTGCTGGTCTTCCCTATCCCGTCTTTTATTCGGGCTTTGATAAGGGCTGGTCATCCACCTTTGGAGTAGATGCGTCAAAGGTAATCCATCTCGCATCTATTAAATCTTGGACCTTATGCTTTAAGGTTATCTACGGAGTGTCCTGGGGCGTCCGAATGATAATTGCATTTTTCATTTGGCTTATACCATTCTGGATAAGGTGGCTCCATTTTCTTGGGAGGGATGCGCACGAGGAGTTTGGCATCCAGCAATTTTAGCAGCAGGCTTCCATAAGAGGTTGGAATGGGGGTAAATTTCCTTTCCGGCCTGCATGACTTGGTCTGTTGTGAGGAGGAAGGAGGAGTGGCGAAGTTGATTGCGTTTACGGTTCCATCCTTCTTCTTTCCAAAGTTCTTTTTAAAGTTTTGAGTAGAGGAATTGGAGGAGGTCTGTTGTGCAATTCTTCCGCTTTTCAGACCTTGCTCTACTCTTTCTCCTATAATGACCACATCCACAAAGAGTGTTGATGTGTTCCCTATCATTTTGTCGTAATAGGGACCAGTCAAAGAATTGATGAACATGGATGTAGTTTCCTTGTCAGATAAAGGAGGTTCCACTTGCGCTGCCAATTCCCTCCATCTTTGGGCATATGCCTTAAAGGATTCGTCGTCTTTCTTACTTAATAATTGTAGATCTGCTCTTTCAGGCATCAGATCAATATTGTATTTATAGCGACGAAGAAAAGCATCAGCCATATGCCTCCAGGTTTGGATTTGCCCTCCTTCCAATTGCATATACCAATTTAGGGCTGATTCAGCTAAGCTTTCCTGAAAGCAGTGGATCAGGAGCTTTTCATTATCCGCATATGCAGCCATCTTACGGCAGTACATTGTAAGATGGCTTTTGGGGCAGGTCATTCCCATGTATTTTGGGAAATCTGGAGTTTTGAATTTGTTAGGGAATTGGATATTTTTGATGAGGCACATATCAGCTGCCTCTTTAACATCAAAATTATGCTCTTCCATGGCTCTCAATCTCTCTTCAAGGGCAGTCAGCTGTTGTTTTGATATTTCCGGAGCATGAATATGTACTACCCTTGCACCAGATTGGTCATGCTCGTCATTGGGTTCCTCCTCTTCTTCTTGGTGGGAGGCTTGTCCACTTTGAGGACCTTCCTTATGGAGATTTTGTTGACGCATCATTTCTAACATTTGAGCCATTTGATCTTTCAGCGTATTAAGCTCAGTAGTGAGCTTTCAGTTTTGTTCCTCTAGTTGTTCCATCTTCTTAGCTTTCTGAGCGCGAGTAAGGACGAGTAGAAGACCAGCCACTTTCTAAATGATTTTAACAATTTTTATTATAGCCTTTTATTTCAAATGATTAGTGTGAAATAGATATGTCTTAGACAATAGCTTAGGTATCTTCTCAAAAGCTTATGTTCTAAGGGTACCATACCCATCTTATTTTGTTAACTTCCTTTTTTTCAAAGGTTGCCAATGTCGCCGCCTCCCCGAAGATGGGTGCGCGGTCGGAGCGACGCGATGGTTTTTCGACTCTTCTTTGATTTTCGCGTTTTTATTGGTGGTTACAACGCCTTTAGGTTGTCCGATAACCGGGCTAACCTAGGGGCGAGGTTTTCAAAAGTATCCCTGAGTTGTCCTATAACCGGGCTAACTGGGGATTTGTTTAATTTGGGTTCTATGGAGTCGCCACCGATATTTTTACCATAAACATCGGAAAAGGGTTTTTTTAAAAAAGGCGTTGGTTTTCGAAAACCAACTTGGTCATTAGAACCAGAGTTGGGTAAGGGAGTTAGTTACGTGTAAAGGAAGTATTAGTTCCTTTACGACGCCCCTTTCGGGTTCCCTATGATAGGCTGGCTAGCTTGAATAAATAATTAAACTGTAAAATAGCGCTTTTACCCCTTTTTATTGTGCGGAATTTAAATGTATGATTATATGGCCCTAACTTCTATTGCATAATTTAAATGGCAGTAATGAAGATAGAGGGAGAGAATTATGCACCTCCAAGGCAAGCTTTTTATATATAAAGTGGGTGCGTTTTGGCAACCCTTCACTCTACACTCTCAGAAAACTCCGGAAATGCTTCGGAGGGGTCCTAAAGAAGATTTTGAACGCTCAAAACACTCCTAAAGACACTCAGAAACTCCGGAAATGCTTCGGAGGGATTCTTAGAGAGAGAAAAGCTAGAGAGAAGGGAGAGCTCTTGGAAGACTGTCTGTGTTTCTCCCTGGAAATGAGGGGGGGAGGACCCCTATTTATAGTTTTTCGCGCTGTCAGGGTCCAGACCGCCGTTCTCGTCTGACAGGGGTCGAGTCCGCCGTCTGGAAAGTCGAGACCGCCGTCTCGACCATGCCAGAAATCGAGACCGCCGTCTGGAAAAACGGGACCGCCGTCTGGAAAAATGGGACCGCCGTCTCGTCCTTCGCTCGCTCAAGCGAGTATTCCGGTCGCTTGAGCGAGGCATGACCCGAGAGTCCCCTTTGTTTGAGGCATCCGTCGCTCAAGCGAGTACATCAGTCGCTTGAGCGAGACTCGACCCGGAAGTCCCCTTTATTTGAAGCACCTGTCGCTCAAGCGAGTACACCAGTCGCTTGAGCGAGGCATGACCCTTAGTCCCCTTCAACGCGGGAAACTTTATTTTGGGCCAAAAAACCTTCCTATCTTGGTACGGGGGCCTAATAGTCTCTCCTAGTGGCTTGTTAGGCTTTGACCGTCTTCAAGTAGAAAGCTTTCTGACTTTATTCTGAGGCCGGGCAAGATTTGGGGTCTACAGCTGCCCCCCCTTTACCCGACTAGTCGACTGCTTGGCTTTCTGTGCCGAGGTGATCGACTGGAGGGTAAAGGAGTTGACCCTCTTGCCTGGTTGCCCTTCGGATGTACTGACTTCTGGCAGATGATCCTCTGGGAAAATGTTGTGTCGTTCGCTTCTGGGATGCTCCTTCAACGCGGTAGCTGACCCCTTCTGCGGATGAGTACGAACCCCCATCCGGTTTGACGAGTACGAACCCCCGCCCGGTAAGGCTTGGTGAGTTTACACCCCCACCTGGTGTTTGACCTCCGGATGCTCCTTCGACGCGGTAGCTGATCCTTCGGTTAATGGGTATAACCCCCCCATTGGGCTGGTAGTTTACAGTCCGTTGTGCGGGACTGGATGGGTTTGAACCCCCCATCAGGGATGTAGTGTACAGTCCGTTGTGCGGGACTGGATGGGTTTGAACCCCCCATCAGGGATGTAGTGTACAGTCCGTTGTGCGGGACTGGATGGGTTTGAACCCCCCATCAGGGCTGTAGTGTACAGTCCGTTGTGCGGGACTGGATGGGTTTGAACCCCCCATCAGGGATGTAGTGTACAGTCCGTTGTGCGGGACTGGATGGGTTTGAACCCCCCATCAGGGATGTACGGTCCGTTGTATGGGACCGGATGGGTTTGAACCCCCCATCAGGGCTGTACGGTCCGTTGTGTGGGACCGGATGGGTTTGAACCCCCCATCAGGGATGTACGGTTCGTTGTATGGGACCGGATGGGTTTGAACCCCCCATCAGGGCTGTACGGTCCGTTGTGTGGGACCGGATGGGTTTGAACCCCCCATCAGGGATGTAGTGTACAGTCCGTTGTGCGGGACTGGATGGGTTTGAACCCCCCATCAGGGATGTACGGTCCGTTGTGTGGGACCGGATGGGTTTGAACCCCCCATCAGGGATGTACGGTCCGTTGTGTGGGACCGGATGGGTTTGAACCCCCCATCAGGGATGTACGGTCCGTTGTGTGGGACCGGATGGGTTTGAACCCCCCATTAGGGATGTACGGTCCGTTGTGTGGGACCGGATGGGTATGAACCCCCCATCAGGGTGGTAATGGCGGCTTACAGTTCAGGTGGCCCATGCGCCGGCGTGAAACCTTGGGATGCTCCTTCGACGCGGTAGCTGATCCTTTGGTTGACGAGTACGAACCCTCGTCTGGTTTGGTGCCTCTGGATGCCCCTTCTCACGGTAGCTGATCCTTTGGCGATGGTGGCGGCTTACTGATTCTGATCATGCGCCGATGTTGTACTTTCTTTGTTTTTTGTCTTTTCTGGGAATTATCGTCCGGTCTGTGCCGGGGACTTTGTTGGTGTTCATCCAGCTTGTTGGTTGCTGGGGATTCTTTGATTTTGATTTTTTGGTAGTGATCATCCGACTTTGTTGGTTGTCGGGGATTTTTGATGAGTGCCTCTTATGTAGGCAGGAATCCTCTTGATTTTGGTGACACCTCTTGAGTAGGCGGATATCCATTGAGAAATTTGTTGATGGTGCCTCCGAGTAGGTAGATGCTCTATCGAAAGTGAAGACTTTTGGCTGCATTTGTTTTGCCTCGACTAGGCCGATGTCCCTTTACGGGGAAATTGGCTCTCGCTTGTCGAGATCTTGCCTACGCCTAGGCAAATGACTCTTCTAAGGATGTGAGTCTGGAATTTGCCTTTGTCTTAGGCTCACTGGAGATGATTTTTCTCTTTTTGGTTGATCCACCGGGGAATTGGTTGCCTTCCTGGGGATCAGATTTTGATTTGCCCCTTGAGGGGATGGAGTTTTGACTCCTTGTTGGATGTTGATGGTATGAGATGGCTTTGCCGATACTCTTGTTCTGTTGGGGGAATGGAATTTCTGATTCCTCTTTTTTCGTTGATTTTCCCTTTTTCTGAGGTGACCCACTTTAGGGATTTGATTTCGTGGAAGTTAGGATTTTTATTTGATTTTGCCTTTTTCCACGATTTATCTCTTTTTTATCGCGATTTTGAAATCTGGCTTTTTTTATAATGCGTGCGCCTTTTTACTTTTTAGTTTCTTTTATACACGCAGGCTTTTTCCCTTCTTTTTGGGGAAGGTGCACTAGGGATGACGTTTTATTTCTTTAGTGATCCACCAGGGAATTAGTTGACCTCCTGGGGATCTGATTTTTCTTTTCTAGGAATGGAGTCTTTGGCTCCTTGATTGATGTTGATGCGAGCTATACTTGTGAAGGGGGGATGGGAATTTCTGATTCCCCCTTTTATTTGTTGAATTTTGTTGGAGATCCACTTGAGGATTTTTATTCGGCCCTCTCTGTCATGGCCTTTTTGGACATCCACTGGGGATGCAAGGTTTTCTTTTCTCTTCTTTTCTCTTTTTTCTTTTTGTTGAGCCCTTGATGGTATGGAGATTGGACTCTTTTGACTGTTGATGATGATGATGGGCTCTTGGAGCCTTTATTCTCCATTGGGGAGTGTGGAGGAGACTTTGGGTGAGTGTGCTCGATGACTCATATGATGGCGAGGCTGAGTCGTGAGGAGTGTTTTTGTGTTGCCTCTGGAGTAGGCAAGGATCCTCTTGGGGATAACTAAGCCTTTCCGTTGGCTTTTCTTTTATGATGTCTTGATGATTGTGCCCTCTTTTATTGGGTGATGATTGGAGCTTTGGTTCGGAAGCTTCTTATTTCTTTTGAGCTTATTTGATGATGACAACTCGCTCTTCTTCTTATATGTGCCTTCTTTTTCGGGTAGAAGGATGGTAGCTGGAGCTCTTGATTTTTGGAAGCTCTTATTTTGATGAGTTGCTTGATTGACAACTTGCACCATTTTCTTGAAGGCTTTATTTTGGAGACTCGGTTTCAGTAATCATGTTTTCAATCACAAACATGGAGCTATTCTCCTTATATGCATGAATGCTTTTCGTTTTTGTTTTTTATTTGAAGTGATTTTTTATTATTATTTTTTTTTCCTTGACAAAGTCGTTTTGTGCGACTACTTGTGTGTGGATGCTTTAAATGCAATCTTTTCTTTTTGATTGATGCATCTGGAAAAGTGACTGGCATTTTCCTGCTGGACTTTCATGGTTATGATGAAAGACCCCTCTCTTTTATTTATTTTTTGGTTTAGCCCTATCTTTTGCCTAGAACGCCCCTTTTGGGGTTTTTGGTCTAGCGGGCTGCCTTAATTTTTGCCTAGGATATCTTAGCGGGCTTTTTCCTTTTTTGCGAATGCCCTAACTTTTGCCTAGACCGCCCTTTGCGGGTTTTCGATCTAGCGAGGCTACCCTAACTTTTGCCTAAGAATATCCTAGCGGGCATTATTCTTTTTATTGTATTTTTCTTCTTTTTTTGAGAGATAGGAGCCTATCATATGCATGCAATGTTCGCGATATGCATCCTATAATACTATTTCAATTAATTTTTCAAAAGGATTAACCAATGTGTTTGAGCTTCTGATGAGCTTCTGACGTTATGTGCTGTCGTCGTCAGGGATAGGTTGTACCCATTTTGCCGTCTTGATTTTGTCGTGACCGAAGAATGATTGGTTTTTTCTTTTTTCCTTTTCTTTTTCTTTTGTAGAGCACTCTTTGTCATGTAGTGTCCCTCTTTCTCTACTCTAGGGATTTCAATCCTCTTGTTGACTATACGCCTCCATATTCCCAAATTAATTATTAGAATATGGTCGTGAGGGTCAAGAGAAAAGAAGTACGAGGGTAAAAATCAATGGTTTGTGTTTTAGAGGGTTATTTTTGTTAGAAAAAGGTTTTTGTAAGAATGGTTGGCTAGGGTTAGGCTTAGGTGTTTAAGCTCTTGTCTAAGCATACGTTTTCCCCTTTTGCGCCTCAGTTTTGTTTCCATTGCTTTTAAATGGCTAGCTGATTTCCCTAGATCGCCCTTTGGGTTTTCGAACTAGGATACTGTGTGTTGGCCCTATCTTTTGTCTAGGTTCTCTCTCTTGTAAAAATTTGGAGGAATCCTAGCAGACCTTTATTTGTAACCCTAACTTTTGCCTAGGCTACCCTTTATTGTTGTTCGGGTATCCTACCGGGTCAACCCTATCTTTTGTGTAGTCCCCTTAGTGGGTTTCCTACCGGGTAATTTGCCCTTTTCTTTGGCCTTTGGCTTCTCCGGGCTTTTTCTTTTTTTGTGGATTTATTTTTTTGTTCACGGTATTGGCGAAGCGTGACTTTCTTTATGGCTTTAGGTGAAGTCTTATTTTTATGTGCTTCTAATCGGCTAACTCGATGATGATAGCAATGACGAAGGTTTGATTATTTGGAAGCGCTTCTTATTCTCTTCTTCTTCTTTTTTATGTTTACTTAGACAGGGGTTATTCATGTGGTCCAGTCGAAGTAGCAAGAAAAGAAGCAAATAGAAAGAATCATTCTTATTAATTAATGAGGGAATATGTGCCCTAAGATGCCCGGGGTCGGGCTCGCCCGGGGATAGTCTCTAACAATCATGGGGTTTACATCCCTTGAACAAAGAAAAAGATTTCCTAATGACTAGAGTGGCTCTTGACGCTTGCACCCCTCCACTTCGGAAAATCTGCTTGAGTGTGTGGAGGGAGACTTCCCTTTCTGTTTTCGCACGGCCCTTAGTAGGGTCATATCCTAGGCCATACTTGTGAGGATTGTCTTTGAATTCGGGGTTCCCTCATTCCTTGGGAATCCGCCCTCGATCCTTGGCCAAGATGGTAGCCATGCTTCAACATCATGCGGGCTACTTTGGTGTTTACGGGAAGTCGCTCTATGTTGGCGATTTCGAGTGCTTGAAAAGATGTCTCAAGGGCCTTTTCAGCCGCATCCACATGAGGCTGGGTGGATGGTCCACCGATCAAGATGTCGTTTTACGCTTGGACCGTGATCAATTTTCCTTCCACTATGAACTTGACTTTCCGGTGGAGCGTTGAAGCTACTGCCTTAGCGTCATGAATCCAAAGCCTACTTAGTTTCCTCTTTGGACTCCTTATTTTCTTTTTTTTCTTCGGTCTTTTTATTTTTTCCTTTATTTGTAGGAGCGTTGTTTTGTAGCTCTTGGGGGTGTAGATTTTTTCACTTCTAATTTTGCCCCCGAATGCCAGCTATATTTGTGATATCCTTTTTTTATTGGTGAAGACTTTCCGTATCTCCACGGTGCAGCTTATTTGATTCGTAGGGGAAAGGACGTGGCATAAATAGTCGCACTGGCGTCCGTGTCCCCTCTTCTTTATTCTTGAGGACCAACGGCCGAGGTTTATTTCCCTCTTGCGAAGATTCGACCGTTGGGGTGAGCTTGATGACGAAAGGCTTACTCTCCATCTTACTTTGATTTGTGGAAAGCACATCGACTAATCCTTTCTTTTTATTATCTTTTTATTAAAGTGAGAATGAATGCAATTTATGGATGCAATTCATGAATGTAGTAGACGGTTGAGACAAACAATTTTATTTGTTTCATCCAGACAGTGTACATTCCTCAATGCAATGTTTTGAAGTACATATTTTTTGAATGAAAAGCGGAGAAGCCTAAATGAACCCATAGGCAGGTTAGAATTTTCCTTTATTTTCATTTTGACTTCCCGTGCATGGCTTGCGAATGCCTTATCCTCTTCACATGGTATTGAGGAATGTCCACTTTCTTCAACCGCCTACTTCTAGACGATGCTATGAGGATGAAGTTTTGGTGGATGCATGTATGCAAGTGTTTGTTTTTTCCTAAACATTATCATGTTTTATTTTCTAACATGACGTATGATAGTATTTGGGATTTTTGTGTTTTTTTTTTTATGCGGATGAGGGCATGAAGAATACCAGCCGCTTTCTAGAATGTAAAAAGATTTTATTAAAAATGAATGATTTATGAGATGGATATTCCTTAAGACAATGGCTTAGATATCCTCCTTAAAGCTTATGCTTTGTGGGGTATCCTACCCACCTCGGTGTAATGGTTCCTTCCCCATCACAGATTTGACAAGTATAATGGCAATTACTATCACACCTTAGTACACTTGTCCCTTCCTTGTCGTAAAGGTTACAAATGTGCTCGGGGCCTCTTTCGCCATTGTCTTAGGGAATATCTAGTGCTCCCTAGAATGAATGTATTTATGCATGCACCAGTGCAAAAGGACAGTAGATGTTTAAAGTGGCATAACTTTTGACTGGGTTGTCCGATTTGGACGCACGGCATGTCAAAACGAAGAGAAAAGGGTGAAGAACTAAGCTGCAAATTCCCGTAGGGGATTTGGCCCAGTAATTTTCCCAAAAACGCCTCTAAGACTCATTTTTTGGAGGTTTATTCAAATGATGCGTATGCAGACTCTCCTTATTTCTTTTTCTCTCTTGGTTTTTCCACTTATGATGCAATATGAATGATACGACTTTGTCAAAATTATTTTATTAAATGTTTTATTGTTATTATTTTTTGGATTTATATATATATATATTTTTTTATAGCCTTTTATCTCTTCACGTCGGATTGCGTGGCTACTTAGCTTACAAAGAACCCGAAACCAGGCTAGCTAAAAGGCGGACTGTCCGAGATAAAAATATGGCTTTATGCGAAAGGGTTATTTAGCGTCCCTTATCTCTTACGTCGGAACTGCGTGGCTACTTAGCTTACAAAGAACCCGAAACCAGGCTAGCTAAAAGGCGACTGTCCGAGATAAGGGTGTTTATTTGTGAAAATATTTTTTGGAATTTTTTTGTAGTTTTTTCGTTGTTTGGTTAGGCTATGCAATCAAATGCAACAAACAAATGCACATACAATTCACTCATCCGCGAACAGAGCGAGAAGTCGTTTTAATCACGAGGTAGGGTTTTCCTGCAGAAAAGTGCATTGGCAAGGGCTGGTTCTAACTGTTCTCACCAGGCTAAGGCCCCCAAGGTGCCCCCATTATAGGGTCCCCACTCTCCAGCCGCTCGACCATGCTCAACACTAAGGCCGGAGTCGGTCTTGTTGCCAAAAGAGGAAGGTTATCACCTTGAGTGGTGGTTTCCGATCACAGCTGGTGGGCACAAGGCCCTAACTGCAGCGAACCGTACCTGCCACCCACTCCCTATGGTTATCTCACTTGCCCCGGGTATAGGAGGAACTGTAGTGTGCAAGGGACTTGTGTGCAATTTATATATCAAGCAATTGCGTAAGTATAAACAAACAACAGTTTATTGAAAGCCAAACAATAAAACATGTTATAATACAAGGCAGGGTAAAAGCGCTTATTTTTTTGGTTTAATTATTTTTAAGCCAGCCCATCACTAAATGGGATCAACTCTCTAGGCTTCCCCAGTGGAGTCGCCATCTGTCGCCGCCTCCCCGAAGACGGGTGCGTGGTCGGAGCGACGCGATGGTTTTTCGACTCTTCTTTGATTTTCGCGTTTTTATTGGTGGTTACAACGCCTTTAGGTTGTCCGATAACCGGGCTAACCTAGGGGCGAGGTTTTCAAAAGTATCCCTGAGTTTTCCTATAACCGGGCTAACTCGGGGATTTGTTTAATTTGGGTTCTATGGAGTCGCCACCGATATTTTTACCATAAACATCGGAAAAGGGTTTTTTTAAAAAAGGCGTTGGTTTTCGAAAACCAACTTGGTCATTATAACCAGAGTTGGGTAAGGGAGTTAGTTACGTGTAAAGGAAGTATTAGTTCCTTTATGACGCCCCTTTCGGGTTCCCTATGATAGGCTGGCTAGCTTGAATAAATAATTAAACTGTAAAATAGCGCTTTTACCCCTTTTTATTGTGCGGAATTTAAATGTATGATTATATGGCCCTAACTTCTATTGCATAATTTAAATGGCAGTAATGAAGATAGAGGGAGAGAATTATGCACCTCCAAGGCAAGCTTTTTATATATAAAGTGGGTGCGTTTTGGCAACCCTTCACTCTACACTCTCAGAAAACTCCGGAAATGCTTCGGAGGGGTCCTAAAGAAGATTTCGAACGCTCAAAACACTCCTAAAGACACTCAGAAACTCCGGAAATGCTTCGGAGGGATTCTTAGAGAGAGAAAAGCTAGAGAGAAGGGAGAGCTCTTGGAAGACTGTCTGTGTTTCTCCCTGGAAATGAGGGGGGGAGGACCCCTATTTATAGTTTTTCGCGCTGTCAGGGTCCAGACCGCCGTTCTCGTCTGACAGGGGTCGAGTCCGCCGTCTGGAAAGTCGAGACCGCCGTCTCGACCATGCCAGAAATCGAGACCGCCGTCTGGAAAAACGGGACCGCCGTCTGGAAAAACGGGACCGCCGTCTCGTCCTTCGCTCGCTCAAGCGAGTATTCCGGTCGCTTGAGCGAGGCATGACCCGAGAGTCCCCTTTGTTTGAGGCATCCGTCGCTCAAGCGAGTACATCAGTCGCTTGAGCGAGACTCGACCCGGAAGTCCCCTTTATTTGAAGCACCTGTCGCTCAAGCGAGTACACCAGTCGCTTGAGCGAGGCATGACCCTTAGTCCCCTTCAACGATGGAAACTTTATTTTGGGCCAAAAAACCTTCCTATCTTGGTACGGGGGCCTAATAGTCTCTCCTAGTGGCTTGTTAGGCTTTGACCGTCTTCAAGTAGAAAGCTTTCTGACTTTATTCTGAGGCCGGGCAAGATTTGGGGTCTACAGCCAACATACCTCAACACGCTTATCTCTTTTGCTATTGTCTAAGGATATCTAATACGTCCTAGAATGAATGTGTTTATGTATGAGAGATTTATTATGATGATGTTTATGCATACTTTTCTTATGCATTTATTTTCTCTCTTGGTTTTACCACTTATTGGATGATGTGGTATGAATGATACGACTTTGCCAAGAATCTCTTTATTGTGAAAGGCATTTTATGGCTTTAATTTGTTTTTATATTTTTTATGACCCTTTATCTCTTCTGTCGGTCAACGTGGCTACTTAGCTTACAAAGAACCTGAAACCAGGCTAGCTTAATTGAAGACTGTCCGAGATAAAGGTGGTCTTATCTTATCACTTTTTGATTTTTTAGGGTTTTTCATTATTTTTGTTTGTTATATGATTACCCTATGCTAATGCATCAATAAAAATGCAGCAAACGAATGCACACACAATTCATTCACCCACGAGCAGAGCCACGCTTATTTAATCACGAGGTAGGGTTTTCCTGCAGAAACGTGCTTGGTTTGGGTGGTTCTAAACTGTTCTCACCAAGGCCAAAGGTCCCCAAGGTGCCCCCATTATAGGGACCTCTCAATCTCTCAGTCCTTGGGTCATGCACGGAACTCCGTGTCGACATCCTTAGACCAAAAGAAGAGAGTTATCACCTTGAGTTGGTGGTTTCCGACAACGGTTGTAGCCCCGTGTGCCAACAAGCCGGCCGTATCTGCCACCCACTCCCTATAGGTATTCACTCTTGCCCCCGAGTATAGAGGGACTGTTGTGTGAAAGGGTTTTTGTGTGCAATTTATATTTCAGACAATTTGCAGAAATAATCATACAGCAGTTATTAAAGCCATATAATAAAACATACGGAAAAGGGTAAAAGTGTAATTTCAAATCTTTACTTAGTTTGAATTTTATCCGTCACTAAATGGGATCAACTCTCTAGCTTCCCCAGTGGAGTCGCCATCTGTCGCCGCCATCCGTTCCGACGTCCAGGGACATCTCGAACATTTATGCGAGCGGTCGCGAAAAGATGCTTTAGACTCGCGTTTTATGTTTAAAATATGTTCATTGCTTCCGAGGTGCTCAACAACTGAACTATCCTCTAATAAAAGCAAGGTTTTCGAAAAGGGGTTCTTTTGGAGTCGCCACCAATGTTTTGACCATAAACATTGGAAAAGGATAAAAAGGCGTTGATTTTATTAAAAACCAAACTTGGCCATTATAACCAGAGTTGGGTAAGGGAGTTAGTTACGTGTGGGGAAGGTATTAGCACCCCACAACGCCCCTTTCGGGTTCCCTATGACGGATTAATTCATTTAAGTAGAGATTACAAGAAATTACACTATTACCCTATTTTATTCGTACAATAAATATGGCTATCTACATGATTTTATTTACATTTCATAAAGCAATAAATAAAGCAGTAAAAGAGAAGAGATTTGAGAAGAACCTCCGTAGCAAGCTTTATATAGCAACTCTTTTACAAGAAGGACGCGTTTCGGCAGTCCCTCGCTCTACAACGACTCTCCTCACGACAAAACTCGACTCAACTAAAATTTTCTAGAAGAATCGAATGCCGGAATATAATTCCTTAACTGATTGTTACCTATATCAGGCAATCAGAAAGATCATTCAAAAGAGGGAGAGAAGTAGACAAGTGCTCTGAGTTGTCTGGTGTGTGGAAAAGTGCCAAATGAGCCTCCTATTTATAGTTTTCGCTGCCTGGCACATCTGGGACGGCCGTCTGGGCCGGAACGGCCGTCTGGGGTGGGACGGCCGTCCCACTTGCATTTTTAACACAGAGCCAGCCCCCCTGGAACTTGGGACGGCCGTCCCACAAGTGGGATGCGCGTCTCACTTGTCCTAGGTTAGTTGGGACGGCCGTCCCAACTCTGGGACGGGGGTCTCGACCTGTTTTGTCCAGTTTTTTGCGTTCTGGGACCCCGGGAAGCTTTCCTTGCTTTTTTCGGACATTGGTTGATGCCAATATGTGTCCGTTGAAGCTTTATCTTCATATAGGAAGTCTTCTTGGCCTTCATTAAGATGTCGGGCGAGCTTTATCTTCATGTAGGGAGTCTCCTTAGCTTTCATCGGGTGACTGGGTGAACTCTATGTTGTTACGAGAGGTCTCCTTTTCTTTTATTAAGAAGTCAGGCAAAATTAGGGGTCTACACCTCGCTTTTATTAAAGATTAGTTCAGTTGATGAGCATCTTGAAAGTGATGATCATATTTTTACAAAAATGGGAGTCTAAACCATCTTATCGTAACCGCTCGCATAAGTGTTGTAACATTCTGAGACGTCAGAACGGACGACAGCAATAGTCCCAAAGATCAGTACAAGGATTTTGCATAAATTAGCTAACTACTCCAACTGCATAAGAAAGATCTGGTCAGGTAATAGTAAGATAAATGAGTTTACCAACCAACCTCCTGTATCTTTCTGGATTTGACAACTTTTATCCTTTTCTCCCATCAATTTTTTATTAGGGTCCATTGGGTTATCAATGGGTTTACAATTTATTAAACTTGTTTCCATCATAATATCAAGAGCATACTTCCTTTGAGAGATTATCACAACTTCTTTTGACTGAGCCACTTCAATACCAAGGAAATACTTCAATTGACCAAGGTCTTTGGTTTAGAAGTGAGCAAATAGATGATTCTTCAATTAGCTAATCTTAGTATAATCATTGTCTGTAATAACAATATCATCAACATAAACCATAAGATACACACACTTTCCTGAAGAGGAATGACAATAAAACATTGAGTGATCTGCTTCACTCCTTTTCAAGCTAAACAACTGTACAACATGACTAAATTTCCCAAACCAAGCTCGGGGTGACTGCTTTAAACCATAAAGAGATCGATGTAGCTTACATACTAAACCAAATTCCCCTTGAGCAACAAAGCCAGGAGGTTGCTTCATATAAATCTCTTCCTCAAGGTCACCACGAAGAAAGACATTTTTAATGTCCAGTTGGTGAAGGGCCAATGATGAATCATAGCCATAGCAAGGAAAAGATGAATAGTAGAAATCTTTGCTACTAGAGAGAAGGTATCACAGTAGTCAAGACCATAAATTTGAGTGTAGCCTTTAGCTACTAAATGAGCTTTAAGATGATTCAATTTACCATTATTATCAACTTTAACTGCATACACCCACCTACAACCCACAACCTTTTGAAAGTGATGAAGATCTTATTGGATCATTTGATAAAATGAAGATCTTGTGGATTTGATGAAGTCAAAGGTTACTTGGGTTAAAAGGGTAGAGTGATTAGTGAGTCTGCATCTATACATAGGTATAATCATTCATATCTCTCTGCTGCATGAGGTTTCATCATTTGAAAGAATTTGAAAATGCCTCTAAATATTACTTTAATCCATTAAAAACCAAAGTAATCAGTTAAATTGTTCTTAGCAAATTCTACACATAACGAATTATTAGTTGATCCAAAAATAATATCATCAACATATACCTGGACCAATAAGATATGTTATTGTAGACCCCTAATTTTGCCCGGCTTCTTAATAAAAGAAAAGGAGACCTCTCGTAACAACATAGAGTTCACCTAGTCACCCGACGAAAGCTAAGGAGACTCCCTACATGAAGATAAAGCTCGCCCGACATCTTAATGAAGGCCAAGAAGACTTCCTATATGAAGATAAAGCTTCAACGGACACATATCGGCATCAACCAATGTCCGAAAAAAGCAAGGAAAGCTTCCCGGGGTCCCAGAACGCAAAGACTGGACAAAACAGGTCGAGACCCCCGTCCCAGAGTTGGGACGGCCGTCCCAACTAACCTAGGACAAGTGAGACGCGCGTCCCACATGTGGGACGGCCGTCCCAAGTTCCAGGGGGGCTGGCTCTGTGTTAAAAATGCAAGTGGGACGGCCGTCCTGGCCCAGACGGCCGTCCCAAATGAGCCAGGCAGCGAAAACTATAAATAGGAGGCTCATTTGGCACTTTTCCACACTCCAGACAACTCAGAGCACTTGTCTACTTCTCTCCCTCTTTCGAATAATCTTTCTGATTGCCTTATATAGGTAACAATCAGTTAAGGAATTATATTCTGGCATTCGATTCTTGTAGAAAATTTTAGTCGAGTCGAGTTTTGTCATGAGGAGAGTCGTTGTAGAGCGAGGACTGCCGAAACGCGTCCTTATTGTAACGAGTTGCTATATAAAGCTTGCTACTGGAGGTTCTTTCCAATTCTCTTCTTTT